>JBBPBT010001132.1:8697531-8757425 GCA_037974875.1 Cicer bijugum | reverse complement strand
CAAATAAAAAAGTTTTCTGATAGGTAAAAGTTCTCCAGAAGTTACCGAAAAATAGTTTAAAAGATTTTCGATACATAAAGGTTTAACGAAAAACTTAGATTTTTGGTACAAAAAGGTTTACGGGAAATTTTTTTTTAAAGTTTTTCGATATAGAAGGTTTCTACTCGAAAATTTTAAAAAAAAATTTCCAGTACAGAAGAGTAATAAAACGGGTATTGAAAAACTTTAAAAAATTATTTTGGTACTAAAGCTTAAAAATGTATACTACCGGAAAACTTGAAAAAAAACATTCCGGTATATTAAGAATTTATTGGAAAACTTCTTCACAAGTTTTTCAGTACACACCATTTTTCTTTTTTAATATTTTAGAAAAGTAACTTATTTACGTGAAAATTTGGAAAAAGTTTTCTCGAGTGTAACTTCTTTAAAGAAACACTTGGAAAAAGTTTTCCTGAGTGTAACTTCTTTACCGAAAAACTTGAAAAAAGTTTTCTGGACTATATGTTGTGTACCAGATTTTTTTTTTTAAATATTCTAGTAAAATTGGAAAATAAAATCACTCACTTTTTACTAGAAATATCAAATGATGGAATGGTAAAAAAATTACAAATTTTAAGATTTTAGATGAAGGCAAAAATGTCAAATTCTTGCATTTGTGGAGGTAAAGGTTAAATGGGGGTATAGGGTAAAACCATCTAAAACAAATTCTACAATATGAGAATCACGACCACAATGCTTCCCACATAAATGATGCTACTTTCGTTAACCTTTAAAGCCTTGATGAGATTCAAGCAATTTGTTACCCTTTAAATCCCTAATGAGAGTTAAGTAATCCGATTCAAACATTACTCATTGAAGACAAGACTTATTGCCCAGTTTCATAGTTCGATATAGAGCATAAGCTTATGTTATCGTCGCGTCTTTTATCTCTATGCATTTCCATGTTGCAGATACAATGGCATCGCTGTTTATATCACGAATGATTGCTCCCAATCCCCAAAGATCTTCTGTTGGGACCAAATTGGTTTGAAGAAATATGATCTTCATATGTTTTGATGATAACAAAATTATTTGTTGGAATAATTTAATGTACTAACATTTTGATTAATTGGTTTCATGACCTGCATCTATCCCTAGACAACAAATTCATGAATTTATCATCTCAAGCATTAGTAAAGTCCACTTCCGTTTCAAAATACGAATTGTAAAACAATCTAATGTTGATCAACCAATAAAAAATATTAAGCACATAGATGAGAAAAATAATTCAATAAACTCATTCATATAATTAGAAATCAAATCCGAAAAAAAGGGGTTTCATTTTGTTACACTCATCCCTAACAAATAGGGTTTAGTTACTCATGACAAAGATAGAGAAGATAGAGAAGAATTACAAGAAGGGTTCATGAATGATTCTTGATAAAACTGCTCCAATGGTGTTTGAATCGACAATCTTTGAGTTTTTATGCTAGGGCACAAGTCTCCAAACTTCCTAATTGCCAAAATGATACCTAGAAAGTGAAAAAAAATGCATTTTAATGAATGCTGATGTGCGTCGCGTGCCCCCGACAGTGGCAAAATGCTGGAAATGCGCATCCCAATAGTGGAAAAATGCTGAAAATGCATTTTTATTTTTCATGCTTTACCTTTTCATGCGCATCCCATGATGGGAAATATGACCTCAATTTAACAAAAAATTGTGAAGAATAATGCCTATTCCAACAATATGCTAAACAGTTTGCTAAATTGAAAATTTATTGAACAAAAGATATATCAAGGTCCCAAAAGATCAATCCTACAAGAAGATAAATAAGAACACTAATTGACTAATAGAATGCAGCAGATACAAGTTATTATTCTAATGTATAGATTCATATACAGGCATGCTAATAATAACAATTCATGTAAAATCAATTATTGCAGAATTTAACTATTTCATGCATTCACAATTAATCATATAAGCAATGCAGAAATTAAAGAGATAAGGGAAGGAAAATGTACACAGTAATTTTTATACTGGTTCGGCTGTCGATGTGACAACCTACATCCAGTCCTAAGATCAACTGATCTTAGCCTTCTCAATAGAATCTTGTAGAGTCGTTTTACAGATGTTCCAGCAGCCCTGCCTATCAATCTTAAAACACTCTCCCTATTCTATCCTTATCTCCCTGAATCCCAGAGTTTATCTCCCATAAACTCTTAAAAGATTTCAGTCCAGTGTCTTCTTGATGAAGTCCCTCAACACAGAAGATCACTACCAGTTTCAATTGGATTTCTCAATGTTATTTGATTACAGAATTCGTTTGCAGAAAGTCTAAAATAGAAATATACAGAAATTTCTATTGTTGTCTTCTTCTCAAATGTTCTTTCTCTTTGCAATATTTTTCAGTCTTTGTTGATCATGAAAGATGAGAGTTCAAGTCTGAAAAAGCAATGTTCAAAGTTATTTTAATGAGAGAAAGTGATATCAGAATATTATGAGTTCTATCAATGTTATGATTGTTATGATTAATGTGATTGATTGAGAAGAAGTTAATGAAAACAGTTTATATAGTTTCAGACAAAACAACAGATGAATCGATTTGCCCAATCGATTCATTAAAGTTATAAAGCATGCTCAATCGATTTACCCAATCGATTTCGCGAATCTTGTTTTTCTTGAATCTTGAAACTACATAAACTAATCGATTTACCTAATCGATTATTTTATTGCATTCTTCAGAATTGAATAACAGTTCATATTTGAATTGATTTGCATAATCGATTTATGATGTTTTGTTCCAACAACTAGATCAAAACAATCGATTTACTCAGTCGATTCAAACATTTACATAGTCGATTTGGCCATATGCTAAGTCTTCTCTGTTTCTAAAACTTTTGTTCCAATCGATTGTGCCAATCGATTTCACTGGTCACTAAGACTCAGTGGTTTTCAACAAATCGATTTGCCTAATCGATTTGGCTAATCACAGAGAGTTATCTTAAATCAAGTTAGTCGATATGCCTAATCGATTATGGACTTATGTCTGAAGAACAGTTTATCAGTTGGTTCATTCAATCGATTTACCAAATCGATTGATGTCAAACTTGTTACAAAAGAAATAGTTCAATGGATTGTGCCAGTCGATTGTGTTTGTCTCAGGCCAAGTTTATTTTCAAACTAAATTTATGAAATCGATTTGCCTAATCGATTTGTCAATAAATGCTTGGCTCTGGAACTCTCACAGTCGATTGTGTAAATCGATTTAAACAATCAGAATAATCTTGTGATTGGAACAATCGATTTTTCAAATCGATTAGCCTGCAAAACAGCATGCTACTGACTTGCACACTTTATTTTCAATAATTGTGCAAATCGATTTGTCTAATCGATTTCCTAATCACAGAATTCACAATTTGAAACAACCCTATTACAAAATCGATTTTACAAATCGATTTGCTAAGTCAATTTTCCAACTTTTGTTGATTCCTTGAGTTCCAACCAATTGTCTCAAGTTTGTAGGGTTGAGTTGTGGTTCCTGAAATTTCACTCAGTTCAAAATGTTAGATTTGTCACATCATGTATGTTTTTCAATAATATCAAAAATGGACTTATGTCTAACATCCCAGCAGTGGCAAAATGCTGAAAATGCGTCTCAGGCGCGACTGTTGCACTTCAGGCGCACAACTTCTTCTATTTGACATTTGTTGCATCTTGCACCTCTATAGAGTCTTAATTGGGTTCCAATGTCTTCATAAAAGTTGTAGCTATGGACCTTAGCTTTCATTTGCACTATGATTAACTCCAATTAGACTTCTACAACTCCAGATATGGCTGCAACACTCCAAAAAGGTAATGTTAATTTTTCGCCAAAATTCAGCACTACACTAAAGCAAAGTAACAACATAAAACTATAAAAAATCTCTACTTAATCAAGGAAATAAGAACATAAATATTTCATTAAGTCAAAGAACTAAAATCAACAAAATATATCAAATAACTCCTTAAATTAACTAATGAATAAAAGATAAATAAGACTAAAAACAATGAAAAATATGCATATGGTGAAAAGTCATCACAACCCTAACTTAATCTATTGGTTGTCCTCAAGCAACAATTAATTTCAGATTTGGTATAGTTAAAATGAAAGTTAAACTCAATTTCTCAAATCAAATCAAACTGAATTCTCAAAGTTTCAGCTACTATAAAACATTCATCATGCTCTATGGTTACTTAAAAAAAATAACACAATTAGTTACACTTTAGCATTCATTCATCAAGTTCAACTCTCTCTTCACACAATTTCACCAAAATTTCTCTCAAGTGTTTACAAAGGGTTATGAATTTATCACTCAAATCCTAGAACATGCATCACATTACCATAGACTTGAAAAAATTCTAGTTATAAATTACAATGCAACAAACACATACACTTTTGGAGGACTTTCAGGTTATAGTGGGGCTAAGGTAATGGAATGACATTTTGCGATGGTAGGCTTTACTACTTGGAGTTAGGCATACATTTTCAAATTATTCTAGCACTATTTATTTATCTTCACCTTTTAATTGTAGAGATTCTCAAACATTGAAAAAAGAAACAAGAAGATATTATTTATCGAAGTACACAAATTGATTTTTTTTCCTTCTTTTTTTTCTTTTTGTTTTGATTTTGCTTTTTCTTTTTCTTATTTTTCTTATTTTTTTTTTCTTTTTGTGAGAATCACCACCCCAAACTTAGAACTTTATCAAGACAAAAACATTTTTTCTACCTAACTCCAAGTAAGGTGATTTAATTAAAGTCAGGTTTTTGGCTTGTAATGTGGCTAGTAACCGAAATAAAAGGGCAAGACTCAAATGGGCTAACAAAGGATAAAATTTGCATAGGGTAGTTAGAAAGGCTCAAACGACTAAACAAAATTGTCATAGTGTATGCATAAATTACAAGTGATGCAAGTTAGAATTAGTTTTTAGTTACTCATCCCTAACAAATAGGGTTTAGTTACTCATGACAAAGATAGATACGATAGAGACTAGAAAAGAATTACAAGAAAGATTCATAAATAATTCTTGATAAAATTGCTTCAATGGTGTTGAAAATGATTGTCTTTGAGTTTCTATGCTAGGGCACAAGTCTCTAAACTTCCCAATAGTCAAAAAGATGCCTAGAAAGTGAAAAAAAATGCATTATTTTAATGAATGTTGATGCACGTGCGCGCTCTAGGCGCATGCTTTGCACTTCTAGCACGTCCCAACAGTGGAAAAATGCTGAAAATTCGTCTCTGGTGCGGCTGTCGCGCTTCAAACGCACATCTTCTTTATGTTTGAAGTTTTCTACATTGTTCTCCTCTTTAGATCTGAATTGAATTCCGATGTCTTCATGAAAGTTGTTGATATGGATCTTAGCCTTCATTTGCATGTGGTTTGACTCCAATTGGACATCTACAACTCCAGATATGGCTGAGATACTCCACATAAGTAATGTGGATTTCTCGCCAAAATTCACCACTACACTAAAAAAAGTAACAACAAAAAACTACGAAAAATCTTTACTTAATCAAGGAAATAAGAACGTAAACATTTCATTACATCAAAGAACTAAAATCAACAAAATATATCAAATAACTCCTTAAATTAACTAATGAATAAAAGATAAATAAGACTAAAAACAATGAAAAATATGCATATTTTTTAAGCTCCTTAAATTGATCTTGAAAATAATTCTTCTTAAATCTCTTTCATGCGCTTGTTTAAGAACAAAACGAATAGATCAAAATTTGTTCCTTGACCTTCAAAATCATGAAACAAATTAGTCGCCATAAAAGCATCGACTTTCCATCAAAGCTTTTGACTTTATTCATCGTAACATAACTAGATCATCAAAGTGATCTGTTGTGTTGCTTGGTTCAGGTAGTGGAAAAGACAATGTCACCTTGTTGCTTCTCCAAGGCATGTTGAATATCAGGGGCATCATCTTGGAACTAGTTGTAGTCTTGAGAGCGAATAAAAGCTTTAGAGCTATTGTTGTAGGTGCTTCAGAGGTATGCTTCAAACTTCAAAGGCATTTTCACTCTTTAGAGGAAGACGCACAGAAGCTTCAGAGGCCCTCTTGGTAGACCCTTCAGAAGTAAATCTTCAGACGCAAATGGGCACACACAACAACACGTTTAATAATCGAAATCTGAACATATCATTGTCTTCCTTTTAATTCAGTTGATTCAAATGTCTTTGTTTCCTCTTACATCTTCAATTCCTCTAATATCTTTTCCTTCGTTTCGTGGTTCTATTTACTCCACACTCAATGAAACCGTTACTGGAATAAATTTTTCTCGGAAAGTACTGAAGGTGCAAACACGAGAAATGGGTTGAACAATATTTGTCTAAGTTGAATTCTTTTTCATGACTTGGAGTAGAAGTAGTAACAAAGCTAAGGAATGTAGGGCTAAAGTGACACAAGTAATTTATCGCCGTTCACCACTAACTTGGCTACATATTGTCCCCTCACTCAGAAGGATTTAATCCACTAATTCAACAATTTGAATTACAAAGCACATGACCCTACAAGTTAGTGTTCTCAAAATAGCCTGATAGCTTTATAGTTTTTGACGAACATAAACACCTTGACTTTACTAGCCAAGTCTTTCCCACACAACTTGACAACCCCAGATTGTTGAAGACACAAATAACTTGATCCTATAAGCCAAGTCTTCTCAACATAACCTGAGATCCACAGGTTTCTTGAGGCATACTAAAGCCACTATCGGGCTAAGTTACAAAGAGTTTGAACCGTTATTTTGCATCTACTAAGTAGATTTATTACAATGATTTTCTCATACTAACAATGAAGCACTAAGTATATTTTTCTTTGAACGAGTGCTTTGCTAGAACTTAAAACCTTCAACTCTGAATACTTAAAAAAATTTACAATTGAGGTTTTCGAAATAACTTTAAATTTTAGGTTTTTTGAGTTTGTGTATTCGTGTTGTTCTTGTCTTTCTTCTTAAGCCCTAATCCATTATTTATAGTTAAAATTAAGGTTTATAAATTACTTGCCAATTATCAGAATCGTATCTCATTCTATCTTGGTCAATAGTGATTTTCTTCAAAAATAATTATGAATTGTATATTCCAGCTTGGTCCACATATATTTCTTCCCAATATAATTTTGAAAGATATGTTTGATAATATAACCTTTAGCCAATTCATTATTTTAAAATCTGATATGAGCAATTCTTCTAGAATGATATGATGCGTATTTTTTTTAGATTGAATTTGGAAATTATTTGGCTGAATCTTCTTCATATGCTTGATTTGATTTGGGTGGGAACAATGATTGACCTGTGTTATTGAACCATCAAATTTTTTGATATGGCTGAGTGAAATTTATCTTTTATCATAATCTTTGAATTTCCATCATAGGCATTGACTTTTCTTCATTAGTGTATAACTTGATTGTTGTGGTCATATGTTTTATTTTTTGCTTTCTTGATAGAGGCAAACTGCATGACTTAGAATTAGTGGCTTGGGCAAATCACATTTGTTTTCTTATAAAATTAAGAGTAACTTCATATTGTGTTGTGTATCCGAGGCATCATTTTGGAACTAGTCGCATTCATCAGAACATCAGCTTCAGAGGGAAGCTTGAAGAGTGGAAATACTTGTTGGAGGAGAAAAGCATCGAAAAAGAGAAAATAGTAGAAGAACTCAAGCTCAAAGTTTCCAATTCATCTTAGATTTCAAAGAGAGAAACACTTGTTCAAATTAAAAATATTTTTTAAGTGTTCTTTTCTTAGAGTGTGAGAGTTATTATTATTATTATTATTATTATTATTATTATTATTATTATTATTATTATTATTATCATATTTGTTAGAAGCAATTACTTAAATTCCAATATTTTGTATCCAAATCGATAGTGGTTTAGTTTCATACTTAATGTGGGGTTATGAGGTTGTTAGGAGAAGACTTGACTTGTAGGGTCCAGGTGGTTAGTTCCTCAAAAGTATGAGGTTGTCAAGTTGTTTGGAAATACTAACTTGGAGGGTCAGGTGCTTTGTAGTTCAAGGTATTTGAGGATTAAAGTCTTCTAAATGAGGAGATTGAATGTAGTCAAGTTAGTGGTAAACTAAGATGAATCTACGTGTTAAATTATTTATGCTTTCATTGCTTGCTACCTCTGAATTCGATTGCTTCTACTTCAAGTAAGTCACCAAAACTAAACTAGTTTTTTTTTACTTATTTATAAATTATCAAAAATTTGTCAACTTTGGCAAACACAATTCAACCCCTCTTCTCGTGTTTGCACCTTCAACTGAAATCAGAGCTCAGTCCCAAGACTGAGCACTTTATAGTGTTTGAGAAAAGATCCAAGGGTTCAATATGTCTAGACTTAGTGAAGAAGTTGTTGGAGGAAACATCAAGAGACCACCTCTGTTTGATAGAGAACGTTTTGAGTATTGGAAAGGAAAGCTGTGAAGTTTCTATATTTCACAAGATCCTAATCTTTGGGATTTGGTGGAAGATGTTTATATTGCTTTGAAGAATACTTATGGTATTGAAATTCCAATAAAGGAGATGAATGCTGATCAAAAGAAGATGTGCAAGATGCATCATAAGTCTAAAATATTCATGATAAATGCAATAACCTTAAAGGAGTTTGACAAGTGTACTAACGAGGAGACAACAAAAAGTATTTATGATAGTCTGATTTTCACCTATGAAGGAGGGAAACAAGTTCAAGAAGCAAAGGCCAACCTCCTAGTAAAAAAATATGAGTTGTTCAAGATGGAAGTAGGAAAGACATTGAAACAATATTTTCTAGATCCTAGTCTTAGGATTAATGCTACTTGAGAAGTGTTATACTACTGCTGATTGTGTGAAGAAAATTATTAGGAGTTAGACAAGATCACTGCCATTCAGGAAGCAAAGGATCTGATTACTCTAAAGAATGAAGAATTAATCAGCTCTCTCAGATCACATGAAATTGAGCTTGAAGAAGATGAGCTCAAGAAAAAGAACAAGACTCAGACCATGAAATCTAAGAAGAAAAAGGTTATAAAGATAACATCATAATCAGAGGATAGTGATTCAAATGATCAAAACTTGAACTCAAAGGAAGAGGAGATTGCTTTCATATCCAGAAAAATTGGAAAAATGTGACACAACAGAAAGAAGAAATTTCCCCAAAGATATTCCAAGCAATCCAATGGGGGGAATAATGATAAATATGAAAAGAAAACATCATCTATTATGAATGCAATGAACCTGGACATATCAAGTCAGAATGTTCCAATATGGAGAAAGGAAAATACCAGAGGAAATATTCCAGACCCAAGAAAATGAGTTTGATGGCTACATGGGATGATTATGAGGAATTCTCTAACGATTAACAAGCAGATTTGGCTATGATGGCTCATACCAACTACGCCTTTGGATCCAGCACAGATTCTGACTTTGGAAGTGAATCAGTAGGTGAAGAAATTGAGGTATTTTCTGACTTTACTCGATCTGATTTAATAACTGCTATGAACGATTTTTTAAATAATAATCACAAAATGTCTTTAAAACTGAAAATACTTAGGAAAGAAAATACAAATCTAACTGAAAAAGTTAATGCTTTAAAGAATTAAAGTGTCGAATTTAAAACAGAAAATCCAACTCTAAAAATTGATATTACTTAACTTTAAACAGAGAATACAAATTTGAAAACTAATATTGTTTAACTAAAGGCGAAAAATGTAAATCTAAAATGCAATCATAGTTCAACATCAATTGGAAATACCACATGTAAATCTGATAAGCATAAACTCGTATTTCAAGATTTTCTTGCTAATGGTACGGAAAGAAGCAAATATGCTTATATGATTTATGGAAATAGTAGAAATGGTAAAAGTGGTATAGGATTTGAAGAAAATATAACTAAACCTAAACCTATTCCCTCTAATATCTTGTATACTATTTTCTCTAAGAATGGTCACTCCAAATTATCTTGTCCCATGTTAAATACAAAGATAGACAAGAAACCTTTCAAAGCTAAAAAACATGGACCCAACCAAATTTGGGTACCTAAGAATAAAATTATCCTTGTTGCAGATGTCCTCAGCAATCAAGTTAAAACACCTATCATGGTATTGGTGCAGTGGATGATCACAACATATGACGGGATAAAAGTCAATGTTCCAAGAACTAACATTGAGCAAATGAGGCACAGTGACCTTTGGAGGAAAACAAAAAGGCCATAACATTGGTCAAGGTACAGTTGGTAATGGTGTTAAGGCAAAAACCTTTTTTATGTATGTTTTAATGACAAAAAATCTTATGAAATAAATGATTAAGTTTTATGAATGGTGGTCTACTAATGATTGCACTTGAGTTTTTTTTACGGAACATGAATTGCATAAGTGAACAAGCAAGAAACCATTCACTTCATCAAAGTGCATAAGTATCCACTCAATAATGAAATAATCTCAAAAAGAATGTATCATAAATCAATCATTCAAGAGAATAATTATTACATCTTCAAGATAGTATCATCTCGAAGAAGATGATCAAATACATTCATACAATAATCAATTATCATACTATGCTATAAACCAAAAGCAAAATCATTTGAAAAAAGCAAGATCAAATATGAGAAACGAAGAATGTTCTAGTTATTAAATAGAAAAAAACGAAGATCATTATGGAGAACAACCTGAAAAATGAAGAATGTTGTGGTTTTCACAACATTAATCCAAGAGCATTCTGGTTTACAAAGAACAGAGCCTTCTTTAATTCAAGATCAATTTGAGCTACGAAAATAAATCAATCTATAATGCAAATCACCAATATTTATGACAAAGGAACATAATTATATACTCAAGATCATTTTAGACAGATTATTTCCATAAAATCAACAAAAAGCTAAAGAATGCATCAAGAATAAAAAAACAAGACTAATCCCCAAAGTTGATGGCTAAAAGTAAGCAATTACAAACTGGACATAAATGATAAAGTCATTGCACCACTAACACACGTACAAAATAGAAAAGCTTGGCACACAACAACTGTGAGAATTGTCAAAATCCAACAATCACTGAAAACAGAAATGAAGAACGTTCTTTGTTTTCACAACTTTAATCCAAGAATATTTTGGTTTTCAAAGAGAAAAATCTGTTGCAATTTAAGGTCAATCTGGGCTACAAAAGCCCATATATCTACTCCACAAAACATTAGTTTTCATTATAGAGGAATTTAATAATCTACACAAGATTGTTTTAAATAGATTCGATCAAAGAGAATCAACAAAGGCAAAGCAAAACATCAAGATCAATCTCCAAATTTATGAGGTATTAGCATGAACAACCATGACACAAAGGACACTGTTGTTGCACCTTTTTGCAGAAAGCACATAATGTTTCTGAGACAAATGATTAACACATAACAACTGTCAAAGCTCACACTAATCATTGGAAGTGCAAATGATCCTTTGTGGAAAAGATCACACTTAAAGATACTAGTTTCTTTGGCTTACACTCATCAATTGAGCCTACTTCTATTGATGAAGCATTGACATATGATGGATGGATTCTTGCAATGCAACAAGATTTAAATGAATTTGAGAGGAATGATGTTTGAGATCTACTTCCTAAACCACATAAGAACATTATTGGAACCAAGTGAGTTTTCAAACACAAGCAAAATGAAAAAGATGAAGCTCTTAGAAACAAGGAAAGACTTGTCGCATAAGACTACAACCAGCAATAGGGCATTGATTACTCTAAGGCAATTGCTCTGGTGGACCTTGGATGATATTCATGGTATTAGCCCATCCATGTGTTTGCATAGGATACTACTGGAGGACGAGGTAAAATCTGTTAGGCAACCCCAAAGGCGACTTAACCCATTAATTCTGGATGTTGTAAAAAAAGAAGTGACCAAGCTCTTGCAAGCATGCATTATATACCCCATCTCTAATAGTCAATGGGTGAGTTCGGTGCAGGTAGTCCCAAAGTAAACTGGACTCACAGTGGTTAAAAATGAAAATAATGAACTTATCCCCACACAAGTGCATCGAACAATTGGAGGGTATGCATCGATTACAAAGACTAAACTAGACAACTAGAAAATATCATTTTCCTTTAACATTCATTGAACAAACGCTTGAATAGTTAGCTGGTTTTTACAAGTGATTTATCAAGGATTTTAGCAAGATAACTTTTCCACTGTCAAATTTGCTGCTAAAAGATGTTAGTTTCACCTTCGATGACAAATGCAAGAAGGCATTTGATTTCTTAATTGCAACACTAACCTCTACTCCCATAATTCAGCCACCCAATTGGACCCTCCCTTTTGAAATTATATGTGATGCATCTAACTATGTAGTGGGAGCAGTCCTTGCACAATGGTTTGGTAAGGTTGCCCATGTTATTTATTATGCTTCTAGAACTTTAGATTTTGTACAGGCTAATTATACTACCACTGAAAAGGAACTTTTAGCTATTGTTTTTGCACTTGATAAGTTTAGATCATATTTTTTAGGTTCGAAGGTAGTTGTTTTTACTGACCATGCAACTTTGAAGTTCTTGTTGAAGAAACCAGAAGCAAAACTGAGATTGATTCGGTGGATGTTGTTACTCCAAGAATTTGATTTAGAGATTAAAGATAAGAGTGGAGCTGGAAATTTGGTGGTAGATCATTTGAGCAGAATAGAAATGGATGAGGACCTCATCTCCATTCAAGATGACTTCCTTGATGAACAACTATTATAGTTGCGTGAGGTAACTCCTTGGTATGCTGATTTAGTTAATTATCTAGTTGTTGGAGTCTTTCCTTTAGATGCATAGCAAACACAAATACACAAACATAAAAGTGATTCAAAATACTATGCGTGAGATGATCCATATATGTGGAAATTTTATAGTGACCAGGTGATGTGTTTCCCACCATGAAGCTCAATCCATTCTTCATTTTTGTTATGCCTCTCAAATTGGAGGACATTTTGGTCCTCAATGGACAATAAGAAAAGTCTTAGGCCCAGGCCATTTGGTGAACAATGTCAAATAGCAGGAACAACAATCACTCGTAAGAGTGAGATGCCTCAACAACGTATGCCTTTTTGTGAAGTATTTGATGTGTGGGGCATTGACTTTATGGGCCTTTTTCCCTGTATCTTTAGGTTATGTCTATATTTTACTAGCTGTTGATTATGTTTCGAAGTTGGTAGAAGCAATACCCGCTAGGACTAATGATTCTAAAGTTGTTGCAAGTTTTATCAGATCAAATATTTTTTGCAGGTTTGGAATACCCCGGGCCATCATAAGTGATCAAAGCACTCATTTTTGTGACCACACCATGGACGCTTATGGGGTTGTGCACATAGTTTCTACACCTTATCATCCCTAGACTAATGGTGCAACCAAACAGGAAACACTGATGTTTAAACAGGGAGCTCCATTTCCTTATCTTATTTTATACTTGTTACTTTCATTGAGGACAATGTGTAATTTAAGTGTGGGACTATTATTTAGGATTTTATTTGTTATATTTCAAAAAATAAAAAATAAAATCAAATAAAATTTATAAAAATGGACATTGCATTGCATGCTTTTTATTTTTATTTTTATTTTTTTTTATCAAATTTTATGATTGTAAATGTTGAGAGTTTGTTTGGACTAGCATGATTGGATAGTATTTTTGCAATCTGGGTAAAATAAATTGGATTAAAGTGCTAAATTGTGTATCATTTGTGATAAGTCATTAACCTTTGTGAGATTTTTTAGCCTTATTATGAATGGAATATATTTTTCCATCCTTTTTTTTTTCTTGTGTGTTATCTCACTCATGATTGCTAGTTACGCCAGAACTTGACTTGACTCATGTTCGCATGCCTATATTGAAATGATCTAGGCATTTTTTTTCTGATTAAGCTACTAGCCAAATAAGCTTACCCTACAATTATCCATCTGTTTAATCCCTTCTGAGCCTAATTACCCCATTTTTTGTTATATAGCTCATTACAAGCTTAAAAGTGAAAAAGAATGAATTGACTCAATCTTTGGGGATAAAGGAGTCTTTCCTTACATAAGTGTAGGGGTGCTCAACTTATTTTTTATAAATTTGAGGGTTATGAAAAAAAATATGAGAAAAAATGGTTGTGTTGTGAGCAAAGAGATTGTGAAAATAAAAGTCAACGATATTTTGTAGAGTTACTTCATAATGCTATTTTTCTTTTTTAATTATTACTCATTTATCCTCTTTGATTGTCAGCCCTAGTCTCCTTTGGATTATCTCACCCCTACCTTGGCCACGTTACAACCTAAATAAAGACCTTTTGATCGTTATTTGCTTGTGTTTCAAATATAGATTATAGAGGCTTGTCAAGCCTATGGTAGTGCTAGCTTTCATGATGTGTTTAGAGTGTAAATAGTAGCCCAAACACTTTGAGGGAATTTTGTATCCAGGGAGGACCCTATCACTTATGATGCATTCTTTAGTTAATTTGTCCTCTTATTTGCCTTGGTGTTGATAACAAAACTATTCATGATTGCCTTTAGCTAGAAATATTTTTTCTCCCACCACTTTGCATTCATAAGAATATTTGGAATCACATGCATTGTTTTGCTTGGAGTGCAAAAGTTTAAGTGTGGGGGAATTTGATCATAGCATTTGGGCACTTGTTTTTATCTTTTTAGTTTGGTATTTTGAAAACTCTTAATAGCTTAGATTAATATTTTTAGCTCGTTTTTAAACTTTTAGTTGAATTTGAATTATAATTTTATTATTTGCATTTTAATTTTATTATTTGTATTTTGACTCTTTCTCGCTCTGTAGGTCATACCTTGAGTTCTCGATATCAGATTGATGCATATGAGCATGCGTTGGAAAGATAAAAATCTGAGCTACAGCCATTGTGTTGGAAGAAAAGACCAATTTGGAACGTTACTGGACCTAAATTACAGATTTATTAATATGGACTTTTGTAATAATTTTAATTAGCAGGTCACATGTTTTTAAACCCTAAACCCTAAAGCCCAATATCAAGTACTATATATGGGCAATTTTGTTTCTTTTCTATAGATGGAAAAATTAAGATTCAATTTGCTACTAGAAATAAATTTTTTTTATTTTAATTTAATGGAAGGCTAATTTTATAAGATTAATCCACGAGTTCAGAGTTTCATAAACACCTTGAGATTCAGGTTACACTGTCAATTTTGATTGATGATTCTATTCTTTTTTATTTGATTATATTGATATTTTGATTGCTTAAATTGAGTTTCAATAGGATTGATTAAATTTATTTGACAGAATTTGGTTTCGATTTTTGATTTAATTGAATTATAATTTTGCGACGCTTGATCGTTAATTGTAATATTTGGATGATTGTGATACTTATTCTAATCAAAGAAACCAAATTCACATAGGATTGATTATGCTTGTTTGATCAATTCTATAGTCAAATAAGAATAGAATCACAAATTAGAAATTAAACTCATTGATAGAATTTGTGATAGGTCTGAAACTCGAGTTAGTGGATTATTATTATATCTGAATCGTTTTTAATTATTATATCAGAAGTCCTTGCGAAATGATTCGAGTTATTACCTCTATTTACATTTTATCAATTGTATTTGTCCCATGTGTGACAACGGATCAAAAATCTAAAATAAGATTTGATTCAAATTTATAATTGAAGAAAATCTAAAATAAGATTTCATTCAAATATATAATTGATGAAAATCTAAAATAGGATTTGATTTATATTTATAATCTTTGACTAAGTTGAAAAAAAGATATAGTTGAGATTTGAAGAAGATTTTATTTGAAGAATTTACAAACGTATTCTAAACAAAAATAAAACAGAATCAATCTAAAGAGTTTACAAACTCAAACTAAATAAAATATAAAAAGGATCAATTTGAAGAATTTATAAGTTCAATATGAACAAGATACAATTTAGAATTAAACAAGGACTAAATCGAAGCCCAAATTTTCACTATAAATAAACACTCAAGGCTGAAGGAGAGAAGCGTCGAAAATCATAAAAGAGTAGAAGAACTCAAGCTCAAAGATCTTAGTTAATCTTAGAGTTGAAATAGAGAAACACTTATTTATGTTAGAAATATTTTCTGAGTGTTCGTTTTCTTAGAGTGTGAGAGTTGTTATTATTATTATTATTAGCTTTGTTAGAAGCATCTACTCAGATTCCAATCTTTTGTATCCAACCCGATAGTGGTTTAGTCCCTTCTTCAATCTAGGGTTGTCAGTTTGTTTGGAGAAGACTTGGCTTGTAAGGTCCAGGTGGTTAGTTCCTCAAAAGTCTGGGGTTGTCAGACTGTTTTAAAAGATTGACTAGAAGGGTCAGGTGCTTTGTAGTTCAAGGTATTTGAATTAGTGGATTAAATTCTTCTGAATGAGGGGACTGGATGTAGCCATGTTAGTTGTGAACCAGGATAAATTTACATGTCAAATTGTTTTTTAAGCTTTCATTGGTTGCTACCTCTGAATTCGATTGCTTCTACTCCAAGTAAGTCACCAAAATCAAACTAGTTTTTTTATTTATTTATAAATTATCAAAAATTTGTCAACTTTGGAAAACACAATTCAACCCCCCATCTTCTCGTATTTGCACATTCCATATTATTCATTAGCAACATGTTAACTACTGTTCAATAGAACACGTAGAAGTACTATTCATTAGAACATGTAGATGCATTATTCATCAGAGCATGTAGAAATATTGTTTATTAGAGCATGTAAAACTATCGTTCATTAGAGGCTTGGGAATTGCAGAAACACGTCGAATCTTCAGAGGTAGATGATTTCTTTAAAGGCAGTCTTCAGACTCAAACTTTAGAGGGAAACATCATTGGCCTATGCATGTTCGTCGACTATTTTGATTTTGTTTCCTTTGATCTTTTTACTTCATCTGGTCACTTCCTCTTGTGAAATCCTCAGATGATATGTCCTGGTGGTATCCTCTAATGGGTATCCTGTGGTGGTATTCTGTGGTGGGATCTTTTGGTGGTATCCTTTAGCGGGATCCTTTGGTCGTAGTCTCTGGTTGCATCCTCCGATTTTCTTCTTCCAATTTTCCGTACTTAATGAAGTACTTTTGTTGTTCTCATAAACTACTTTTGTTAACATCAAAACTTTGAGTGGGAAACCAACATGCTTCCAATAAGTTCCTCTGGCATCATCAAAACAAGATAAAGGAATTATTCCTAGAACCAACCTAGTTCCAACAATCTCCCCCTTTTTAATGATGATAAAATATTAATTTTTGTGAAAAATATATTTAACAATAATAACAATGTAAAGCATAAACAATTAGCAAAGCTCCCACTAACTGTAAGCATGTATTTAAATGTAAGAGCTATAAGAAACATTATGACAGTTTTTCAAAGTATATACTCCTTTTTTTAGAGGTTTCAAATCAAAGTATATACTGTTTGTTTTAAGATTTCGCAAAACCTTATCTTCTCTTTTGGTCATATGACAAAAAAAGTGAATGGCTGATAGCGTTTCAACGAGTGTACTAAATCGTTGCAAGTAATAATAAAACGGTAGTACCGAGTGTCGAACTCAAGGATTGCATTTTACTATTGAATTATATTTAATTACAACAATTGAACAAAAGGTTCCAAAATTGATTGAAATAATATTTAAAATTACCAATAGTAATAAAATTGATCCTTTATAATGAGAAAAATGTCAGGGATGAAATGATCCTACTTACTGAATTCCTTTATTGAATTATTATTAAATTATCTTTATTATTCTTGCCATAATGTCTTAGTGACAAAATCTTTAATTCCAAAGTAACCCCTAATTCCTTAGTAGATTTAAGATTAGAATTAAACATTACCGTACAAAAATTCTCTTGTTAAACTGTTGCCTTTGCAATGAATTTAATTGGTTTCATGACCTATATCTATCCCTAGACTACAAAATCGCAAATTTCTCATCTCAAGCATTCATAAAGTTCACTTCCGTTTCAAAATACAAATTGTAGAACATTTTAATGTTGATCAAGCAATAAAAAGCATTAAGTACAGAGATGAGAAAAATAATTCAATAAACTCATTCATATAACTAGAAATCAAATCAGAAGAATAAAGGTTTCATCTGGTTACACTCATCCCTAACAAATAGGATTTAGTTACTCATGACGGAGATGCAAAAAATAAGGATTAAAGAAGAATTACAAGAATGATTCATGGATGATTCTTGATAAAACTGCTCCAATGATGTTAGAAACAACCGTCTTTGAGTTTCTATGCTAGGGCACAAGTCTCCCCACTTCCAAATAGTCAAAAAGATCCCTAAAAAGTGAAAAATTGTGTCTTTAATGACTGGTGTCGCTTCCACGCGCCCCAGTCGCAGAAAACGCACTTTAGGCATGCACTGACAGTGCCGAAAGGCAAGATATGCGCCTCAGGTGCGGCTGTTGCGCTTCAAGCACACATTTTCTGTCTGACTTATACTATATTTTGCTCCTCACTCGAGTCTGAATTTGGTTCTGGTGTCTTCATGAACGTTATAGTTATGGATCTTAGCATTTGATTGCACTTGGTTTGACTCCAATTGGATATCTATAACTCCAGATATGGCTGACATACTCCAAATAGGTCATGTTGATTTCTCACCAAAATTCATCCGAAAAACCTCTACTTAATCAAGGAAATAAGAACATAAACATTTCATAAAATCAAAGAAATAAAATTAACAAAATATATCAAATAAATCCTTAAATTAACTAATGAATAAAAGGTAAATTAAACTAAAAACAATAAAAAAAAAATATGCATATGATTAAGAGTCATCAATGATTGTCATTCAGAGCATTCCACATAAATCATGCACAAACAACAATATTGAATTGCAAATGACTATAAAGTCAGTACATATTCAATGTATTAATGGAGAGCATAGACAAGTTTAACTAATAATTCTATTCTACCAAAAGCAATGCATACATAAACTAGAACATCATTCAGAAATAAAAATCAAATTTAGTTTTTTTCTAAATAAAATCAAATATGTCCTTAACAAGGGTTTTGTAAAAATGTCAGCCCATGTCCACACATTGAATATTTAAAATACCCTTTTGGACAAAATCTCTAATTAAATCTCAAATAACTTGTTGTCTTCCAACTGATGCTTCATCTATAAAAGTTGAGTACTACAACCTATGTGGTTGACATGGCAATGGATCATTGTCTCTTACTTGACCAGGAGATCAAATTATCACCCAAAAATGTACATTTTCCACTGATGTTTTTTTGTTTCTAGCATAGTCAGCATCACAATATCCGACTAACTTGTACTCAGATGAAATCTTATTGAACAACTATATGTTAGTAGTATCTTTCAAGTTTCTAAAGCACCTCTTAACAACTATTAAGTGGAATTCTTTTGGATCAACCTGAAACTTGGAACACACACTAAATAAAATATCATGACTAGATGCAATAAGGTAAATAAGTGACCCAATCATTCCTCTATATGTTTTCTGATCAACCCTTTTGCCACACTCATCTTTATCAAGTAAGAACGTTTGATCCATTTGGGTAGACTTAGGCTTGCACTCATCCAACTCGAACTTCTTGAGATGATCTTTTGTATACTTAGTTTAACAATTTGACTTCAATTTTCTATACTCATTTGACATTCTTATCAAAGGGTGTCGTTAGTAGAACAAAAAATAATATCATCTAGATACATTTGAAGTATGATAAGGTCGTTTTTAAGTGATATATCCTAAATAAGGTAGTTCAACCTACGCTCTTTCAAAGACATTTTTAATTAGAAAATTACTTTGTCTATCAAACCAAGATCTTGGTGCATGTTTTAGACCATAAAGAGAATTTTATGTGTTCAGTTGTGTATTCTTCTTTGGAATTGATCCCTTGATATAGTATTAATTAAGATTTCAATACTATCCCAACCAAATTTTAAGTGTATCTTCATTGTGCGAGGTCAACATAGATCTTCACAAAAAATAAACTTTGTTAGATAGGGTTTGAGAATATGACCCTTGAAGCTTGATTAATTCCAAAACGAATATTCAACGAAATATTCTAGAATGATTATGAGCGAGAATATCCATACAACGCTTGAAAATAATTCTCCTTGAATCTTCTTTCATATGCTTGTTTAAAAGCAACGAGAACAACTAAGAATCATGAAACAACTCAATCGCCATCAGAGCGTGGAGTTTCTTCATCAAAACCTAACTTAAACATCCGAGTCATATTACGTTGCTTGGTTTAGGTAGTCAAAGACATAAGCATAAATGCATGCCTTAAATTAGTGGCGTGGACAACGTCACCATGTTACATCTTTAGTGCATGTGTGTATTAGAGACAGATTCTAGGAACAAGTTGCAGTCTTTAGAGCAAGCGAAACATGAGCTTTAGAAGAAATTCAAATATAGTCTTCAAAGTTACTATAGTAGGCACTTCAAAGGCATGCTTCAAACTTCAAAGGAATTCTAAACTGAAGGGTTCTTTAGTCCTCAGAGGCAGATGCACAAAAGCTTCAAAGGTACACTAGGTAGACGCTTCAAAGGCAAATCTTCATAGGTAGATGCACACACATAATAATGCATGTAATAACTAGAGTTTAAACGTTGTGTTGACCTCCTTTGAGTTCATATGACTTTCATGTCTTTGTTTCATCCGACATCTTTGTTTTTCTGATGTCATCGTTTTCTCTCACATCTTCATGTAACACCCCGTTTTTCAAAGTGAGGGTGTATTTTTTTTTCAAAAGAAATTAAAATAAAACAGAGAAATAAATAAGGTAACACATTTGGATAAATAAATAAGTCATTATAATTTACAAGCAGCGAAAAAAGTTCTCAAAATATGAATTCAAAATATTTACATAACAAAAGTGGTACAGTCTTCCAATTTAAAAATAAAAGTAACCCAAAAGAAAGACATATGTTCCCTCTGTGTCAACCTAGTCTGATCATTTTACAAAACAACTAAACACCCTAAGTGATCTCCACGCGCCCCGTGAGATCCTCCTAACGTAGTTCCAATCAAGAATTCCCATCTACATTCCCATTCGTAGGGTACGAACCGGTAAGATCATCCTGGCTCTCATCTGAGGGCAAAGCCCAGATTTCCACAATAGTTGTAAAGGGTCACCAACCGAAATTAACAGTTAACACATAACATTAAAAGGATTTTAGCAATTTCATAAGTTTTTAAATGCACAAAATATCCTCTCAACTAAGCATGCACCTTAAAAGGATTTTCCATATGCTAAAAGTTCATATAATGCTTGCCAAATGTAAATGAAATCAAATAGAGTTCTCAATCCATCAAGTAATACATAACTGAACAAAACATTGATAAATCAATTAAGCAATCAATTATCTAACTCAAAATCAGATTTTCCACTGAGCCAATCGACTGGGCAAATCGATTTCCTGAAAGTTTTTAGTGAAAATTGAACTCTGAACTTACATCAATCGATTGGGGCAATCGATTTCGTGAAAGACTGAACCCCTGTATTGGCCAATCGATTGGGCAAATCGATTTCGTGAAGGACAGAGCCCCTGTATTGAATCCAATCGATTGGGCAAATCGATTTCGTGAAAGACAGAGCCCCTGTATTGAATCCAATCGATTTGCTAAATCGATTTCTTAAGTGGTTTTGAAAAACACATTACCAAATCGATTGGGTAAATCAATTTCCTTGTAAATTCTCCCAAAAATACATAAACTAACTGAATCATATTCAAATACAACTCCAAATCTCAACACTTAGCAGTTTCCACACAAACACCACAACAATTGGGTTTCGAAATAGTTTTACCATCCGTCACACTTACACACGATAATCAAGACGTAGCACTTATGAAATTCAATACAATTACAGTTACATCTCAGGTTCAAAACACTCAATCCTAAACTATAAAACAAACACACTACACACAATCTGTTCCAAAACATAGCACTTAGTAATATGATCACAGTCATAAATTGAATCAAACACGACTCGTGTGCCAAGCACCCTAATGCAATGCGTATATGCCAAAATGCATGGACTCGGAATTCCAAAGTACTATTTACCGAGGTGCCACCTATCACGGGTCAGCACAACTTACCAAAAAGTAAATCGTAAACGTACCACCTATCACGGGTCAGTACAGTTTACCGAGGTGCCACCTATCACGGGTCAGCACAATTTACCAAATGAAATGCATGAGCATACACTAACTCCATTCACCACAATCATTAAGTAAATGCAGATATTAGAAGATTCCCCATTTTTAATACTCATTTACTTAACCGATTTTCACACCAAAACACTAAGCAAACATACATATTAATAGATTCCCCATTCTTAATATACTTTTCACTTAAACGATTTCCACAACAAAACATTCAGTAAACAAGTCATTAAGAGATTCCCAATTCTTAATACTCATTTAACTGAAACGATTTTTCAAAAACAAACATTAAGTAACCAAGACATTAAGAGATTCCCCATTCTTAACGCCCAGTTAACTTAAACGATTTTCAAACAACATTAAGTAACTAAGACATTAAGAGATTTCCCATTCTTAACGCCCAGATAACTTAAACGATTTTCAAAACAACATTAAGTAAACGAGACATTAAGAGATTCCCCAATCTTAATTCTCATTTAACTTAAACGATTTTCACAAACTCACATTAAGTAAACAAGACATTAAGAGATTCCCCATTCTTAATATTCGTTTAACTTATTGGTTTTCAAATTCCACACAAAACAAAGTCAAACATACTTTCACATTCAATCCATAATTCACACCAAATCATTTTCCACACAAACCACACAAAACCCATCTCAAGTTTCATCAGTATCAATTAAGAACACGTCAAAAACAACGAACATAAATGAACACAATCCACCACTCAAACACACAAGTTTCATTTACTCAAAATCATACATAAATGAGTTTACATTCATTTTCCACGAAGCATTCATCAATATAACCAAAACCTAACTCTAAGATTTTACCCATAAAGCCTTAGATACATTTTCCCAAATCAATACTCCAACCCTAACAAAATTCTTTTCCACACAACCATAGATAAGGCTCTAAATGCAAACTAAAAGTTTGTGTTTGAAGGTTTCGAGATCCCTAACACCGTTTTTCTTCGTTTTCGAATCAAAGAGGAAGAGTGAAGTTGAGAAATCTTTGTCCTATCACCCACCCAGCCTTGGGTTTCTATTCTTGAGCTTAAAGAAGCAACGAAAATGGAAGAAAAGATGGAGGGAAATGTTTGGTCGCGAGGCAGAGGAAGAAGGAAGAAACGTTTCTTTCTTTCTTTCTTTGGTTTTTCCTTTCTTTTTCTTTCTTTTCTTTTTCTTTCTTTTCTTTCTCTTTCTTTTCTTTCTCTTTCTTTTCTTTCTTTCTCTTTCTTTTCTTTCTAATCCCTTTCTTTTTCCCCCCACACAAACATATATACATATATTTTAATATATATATTATTTACTTTTAACAAATATCTTCAAATCTAGATATTTGTTAAATTTACCATTTCACCCATAACGCATTAAATTCTTCGTAAAAGATTCACCACAGTCAATTTAACTTATTTATCGACGAGTAATTTTAATCGTTCGTCAAAATATCTTTTTGATCATATAAACTCCAAAATATTAATAACTTTGACTGAAAAGCCTCCGAGTTCAATACCAAAAATACACTAAAATACATAAAGTACACTTTAAAATTGTGGGTCTTACATTACTACCCCCCTAAAATTAGTTTCGTTATCGAAACTATGCGTTGATAAATAACTCTAGGTGTTGTTCTCTCATCTTGCTCTCCAGTTCCCAAGTCGCATCTCCAGTAATTGGTTCCAAATCACCTTGACCAACGAAACATCCTTGGTCCCCAATCGCTTAATCTTCCTGTCATCAATTCTCACATGTGGTACTTTGAATGACAAGTTATCCTTTAACTGGATTGTGTCTGGTTCGATCACATGAGATGGATCTGCAAGATATTTCCTCAACTGTGACACATGAAACACGTCATGAATATTGGACAGTATCGGAGGTAATGCTATCCGGTAAGCAACAGGTCCAATTCGTGCAGAAATCTGATATGGTCCAATGAATTTCGGAGTCATCTTCTTCGATTTCAAGGCTCTACCAACTCCGGTAGTAGGGGTGACTCTTAGAAATACATGGTCACCCTGTTCGAATTCCAAAAGTCTGCGACGCTTGTCCGCATAACTCTTCTGACGGTCCTGTGAAGTCTTCATTTTCTCTTTGATCTTCCTTACCTTAGCTGTAGTCTGCTGCACCATCTCTGGTCCGATAATCATATTTTCACCATCCTTATACCAACACAAGGGCGTTTGACACTTGCGCCCATATAAAGCCTCATATGGTGCCATTCCAATACTTGTGTGGAAACTATTATTGTAGGTGAACTCAATCAACGAAAGTACATCATCCCAACTTCCTCTATCATCTAATACACATGCTCTCAACAGATCTTCCAGGGACTGATTCTTCCTTTCAGTCTGTCCGTCTGTCTGTGGATGGTAAGCTGAACTCAATCGTAGTTTCGTTCCCAACGCTTCGTGCAATGCTCCCCAAAAATGTAATGTGAACTTCGGATCACGGTCTGATACGATACTCGATGGTACCCCGTGTAACCTCACAATTTCAGCAATGTAGATCTCTGTTAGCTGATCTACCTTATAGGTGGTCTTTACTGGCAAAAAGTGGGCGGATTTAGTCAGTCGATCCACCATCACCCATATAGAATCATTCTTTCTCCTTGTTTTAGGCAATCCGGTTATAAAATCCATGGAAATGTTGTCCCACTTCCATTCAGGTATATCTGAAGGTTGCAACATCCCCGCAGGTCGCTGATGTTCCACCTTTGCTTTTTGACAAGTTAGACAAGTGGACACATACTCCGCTACATGTTTCTTCATTCCTGGCCACCAGTAATTCTGTCTCAAATCCTGATACATTGTTGTTGCTCCAGGATCAATACTCAACTTACTCTTATGAGCCTCTTCTAAAATTGTTTTCCTCATATTTGTAATTTCTGGTACACAAATTCTACCATTACATCGCAAAATATTATCTGCTCAAATTTTGAACTCTGTTGTCTTCCCTTGCACTATTAGGTTCCTCTTCTCTTGAATTAATACGTCTTCTTGAGAATTTGCAATGTCTTCCAGTAGTCCACTCGAAATCTTAATCATTCCGAATTTCAAAATTCCCGGTGCAAACTCTATGTTCAAGTGTAGGCCTCTAAAAGCTTCCCACAACTCTTGTTGTCTAGCCATAATTGTCGAAGACATCGATACACTTCTTCTACTCAATGCATCAGCCACTACATTGGCCTTCCCAGGGTGGTACATCAGTGTGAAATCAAAATCCTTGAGAGTTTCCGTCCATCGTCTCTGGCGCATGTTCAATTCCTTCTGATCAAACAAGTATTTCAAACTTTTATGGTCACTGAACATGGTGAACATGCACCCATATAAGTAGTGCCTCCAGATCTTCAATGCAAAAACAACCGCAGCAAGCTCCAAATCATGAGTAGGATAGTTCCTCTCATGAATCTTCAATTGCCTGGAGGCATAAGCTACATCTTTCTTGTGTTGCATCAGAACACATCCCAACCCTTGGTGAGATGCATCACAATAAACTTCATAGGGTTCATCTGATTGCGGTAATACCAACACTGGTGAGGTCGTCAATTTTCTCTTTAGTAACTGGAAATTCTCCTCACACTTCTCTGTCCATGCGAACGGTTGATCCTTTCGGGTAAGTTGTGTCAATGGAGTCACAATCTTAGCAAAAACTTCAATAAACCTCTTGTAGTACCCTACCAGTCCTACAAAACTTCGTATGTCCGTGACAGTCTGAGGCTGTTTCCAGGCAAGAACTGCCTCAATCTTAGCCGGATCTACAACGATTCCTTCCTTGGTTATCACATGTCCCAAGAAATTCACTTTTTCTAGCCAAAATTCACACTTCGACAGATTGGCATACAATCGTTTCTCTCGTAAAATCTCAAGAACTTGACGTAAATGTTCTCCATGCTCTTCTTCAGTTCTCGAATAAATTAATATATCATCAATAAACACCACAACAAATTTATCAAGGAATGGACTAAAGATTCTGTTCATGTAGTCCAAGAAAATTGCTGGTGGATTGGTAACTCCAAACGGCATAACCAAATATTCATAATTTCCATAACGGGTTTTGAAAGCGGTTTTCTGAATATCTCCTTCCCTTACTCGAATCTGATGGTAACCCGACTTCAAGTCAATCTTCGAGAATATTGCGGCCCCTCTCAATTGATCCATTAAATCATCAATGCATGGCAAAGGATAACGATTCTTAATAGTTGCTTTATTAAGCTGTCTATAATCCACGCACAAGCGTGAGCTTCCGTCCTTCTTCTTAACTAGTAAAACTGGAGCTCCCCATGGCGATACACTTGGTCTAATAAATTTCTTCTCCAACAAATCTTCAATTTGGCTTTTGAGCTCATTTAATTCCAATGGCGACATTCGATACGGTGCCATCGAAATAGGTCCGACCCCTGGGTGCAAATCAATGAAAAATTCCACTTCTCTTACCGGTGGCAATCCTGGAATTTCCGTTGGAAATACATCCCGGTATTCATTGACAAGCATCACATCTTCTATGTTCACATTTATCTTTGCCTCCACATTAGCCAGAGACAAAAACTCATGAGTCCCTTAACTTAGCGACATTGGGAGTTTGTTAGCGGCTAAGTACTTAACAACTCCTAGTTCGGGGAAAAGAACCAATTTACGAGCACAATCCAAGATCACATAATGGTACGACATCTAGTCCATACCGAGTATGACCTTGAGCAATTGTAGCGGTAAACAAATCAAATTAACCAAGAAATCCCTATTCTGAATAGTTATTTGACAATGTAAACATGCAGAATTTACTGTCAAAGTCTTAGCAGGTGTGGAAACAACCAAATCAAAAGGTAAAACAAACACAGATAACTTCAAACGATTTACACAGTCCATAGCAATGAAGGAATTGGTTGCAGCCGAATCAAAAAGTGCAGTTAAAGTGTTACCTGTAATCTCACAATCACGTTGAATCAGATTGCCAAATGGATTCCCTTCTTCAGCACTCACACAATAAATGCATCCTCTAGCAGTAAGACCGGTAGCCCTTGCTACATTCACAACTGGTTCCACCTTTGGAGCCGTGCAATCCCTTGCCATGTGCCCTGGCTTCCGACAATTGTAACAGGTGAGAACATTAGAGGTACAAGCACTAGCATAATGTCCCTCTTCTCCACATCGGAAACATCGAAGCACTTGTCCCAATTGTCTTCCAAAATTCTGGTTCCCGGGGCGATTCTGCCCACCATTGTTATTTTGTGGTCGATTATAGGGTTTAGCAACTTGTTTCCCCTTGTTGTTCTGATAATTCACCCGACTAGGCCCTCCTGCACCAAAATTCCCTCCTCGGCTAGCCCTCTTATTCTTCATATCCTCAACTTCCCTGCATTTTTCCACGAGAACTTGGAAACGTTGAATTCCCAAGGGCAAGACAGAGTCTTGAATCTCATACTTTAGTCCGTCTTGGAAACGATGACACATGAATGGTTCATCAATCTCTTCACGGAAAAACTTGAAATGTCTCGATAGCGACTCAAACTTAGCGGCATATTCGCCCGCGGTCATGTTCCCCTGATGCAGTTTCAGGAAAACATCACCCAACTTAGTCCTAGTACTCATCGGGAAGTATTTGTCTAGAAACTTCCTTTTGAATGATTCCCAGTTCACCTCCTCGTGAGCCGATCTCATTAACAATCTTGCTCTCCTCCACCAATACTCAGCATCCCCTAGTAGCATATAAGTGGCATAGTTGACCTTCACTGCCGCCTGACAGTTAATCATTTCGAAGATCTTTTCCACTTCTTGGATCCACTAATCCGCTTTCTCTGAGTTCTCATCCCCCTTAAACTTGGGAGGATTGTAACGACGAAAGTCTTCTAACCCTCTTGACTCCGCAGCACGAATCTCTCTTTCCCTCTTTTCGAGATCATGTTGAGTCTTGGCAGCAGTTTGTGCAGCAACAGAAGTAGCCATGTTATTCATAGCCTCCGCCATCCGATCATCCTTGTTAGCATTGGCTCTCGGAGCGTCATCCCTTCTTGGCGGCATGGTTTTCCTATAAAACCATCGTCGAGTAGAGTCTTAACACTACTTCAAATAATTCCAAAAATAACTTCCGACCACATCAGCACATAATAATTATTCTGAACTTGACAACTCAAACCTCCTAAACCGACGCATGATCAGACAACAACTCCTAACCTACAATCTAGAACTAAAGGTTCCACAGCCCCCAAAGAAAACCAAACCAAAGCTCTGATACCACAATGTAACACCCCGTTTTTCAAAGCGAGGGTGTATTTTTTTTTTTCAAAAGAAATTAAAATAAAACAGAGAACTACATAAGGTAACACCTTTGGATAAATAAATAAGTCATTATAATTTACAAGCAGCGGAAAAAGTTCTCAAAATATGAATTCAAAATATTTACATAACAAAAGTGATACAGTCTTCCAATTTAAAAATAAAAGCAACCCAAAAGAAAGACATCTGTTCCAACAGTGTCAACCTAGTCTAATCATTTTACAAAACAACTAAACACCCATAGTGATCTCCATGCGCCCCGTGAGATCCTCCTAACGTATCTCCAATCAAGCATTCCCATCTACATTCCAATCCATAGGGTACGAACCGGTAGGATCATCCTGGCTCTCATATGAGGGCAAAGCCCAGATTTCAACAATAGTTGTAAAGGGTCACCAACCAAAATTAACAGTTAACACATAACATTTAAGTTTTTAAATGCACAAAATATCCTCTCAACTAAGCATGCACCTTAAAAGGATTTTCCATATGCTAAAAGTTCATATAATGTTTGCCAAATGTAAATGAAATCAAATAGAGTTCTCAATCCATCAAGTAATACATAACTGAACAAAACATTGATAAATCAATTGAGCAATCAATTATCTAACTCAAAATCAGATTTTCCACTGAGCCAATCGATTGGGCAAATCGATTTCCTGAAAGTTTTTAGTGAAAATTGAACTCTGAACTTACATCAATCGATTGGGGCAATCGATTTCGTGAAAGACTGAGCCCCTGTATTGACCAATCGATTGGGCAAATCGATTTCGTGAAGGACAGAGCCCCTGTATTGAATCCAATCGATTGGGCAAATCGATTTCGTGAAAGATCGAGCCCCTGTATTGAATCCAATCGATTGGGCAAATCGATTTCGTGAAAGACAGAGCCCCTGTATTGAATCCAATCGATTTGCTAAATCGATTTCTTAAGTGGTTTTGAAAAACACATTACCAAATCGATTGGGTAAATCAATTTCTCTGTAAATTCTCCCAAAAATACATAAACTAACTGAATCATATTCAAATACAACTCCAAATCTCAACACTTAGCAGTTTCCACACAAACACCACAACAATTGGGTTTCGAAATAGTTTTACCATCCGTCACACTTACACACGATAATCAACACATAGCACTTAGAAAATTCAATACAATTACAATTACATCTCAGGTTCAAAACACTCAATCCTAAACTTGAAAACAAACACACTTCACACAATCTGTTCCAAAACATAGCACTTAGTAATATGATCACAGTCATAAATTGAATCAAACACGACTCGTGTGCCAAGCACCCTAATGTAATGTGTATATGCCAAAATGCATGGACTCGGAATTCCAAACCAAAACCCTCCTCGATGGGCCGTAAATCATAATTGTACCGCCTATCGCAGGCCAAAGTACCAATTTACTGAGGTGCCACCTATCACGGGTCAGCACTATTTACTAAAAAGTGTAAATCGTAAACGTACCACCTATCACGGGTCAATATTGTTTACCGAGTTGCCACATATCACAGGTCAGCACGATTTACCAAAAGAAAAAGCGTAAGTCGTAAGTGTACCGCCTATCACAGGCCAAAGTACTACTTACCGAGGTGCCACCTATCACGGGTCAGCACCACTTACCAAAAAGTAAATCGTAAACGTACCACCTATCACGGGTCAGTACAGTTTACCAAGGTGCCACCTATCACGGGTCAACACAATTTACCAAATGTAATGCATGAGTATACACTAACTCCATTCACCCCAATCTTTAAGTAAATGCAGATATTAGAAGATTCCCCATTTTTAATACTCATTTACATAACCGATTTTCACACCAAAACATTAAGCAAATAGACATATTAAGAGATTCCCCATTCTTAATATACTTTTGACTTAAACGATTTCCACAACAAAACTATCAGTAAACAAGTCATTAAGAGATTCCCAATTCTTAATACTCATTTAACTGAAATGATTTTTCAAAAACAAACATTAAGTAACCAAGACATTAAGAGATTCCCCATTCTTAACGCCCAGTTAACTTAAACAATTTTCAAAAAACATTAAGTAACTAAGACATTAAGAGATTCCCCATTCTTAACGCCCAGTTAACTTAAACGATTTTCAAAACTACATTAAGTAAACGAGACATTAAGATTTTTCCCCATTCTTAATTCTCATTTAACTTAAACGATTTTCACAAACTCACATTAAGTAAACAAGACATAAAGAGATTCCCCATTCTTAATACTCGTTTAACTTAATAGTTTTCAAGTTCCACACAAAACAAACTCAAACATACTTTCACATTCAATCCATAATTCACACCAAATCATTTTCCACACAAACCACACAAAACCCATCTCAAGTTTCATCAGTATCAATTAAGAACACGTCAAAAACAACGAACACAAATTAACACAATCCACCACTCAAACACACAAGTTTCATTTACTCAAAATCATACATAAATGAGTTTAAATTCATTTTCCATGAAGCATTCATCAATACAACAAAAACCTAACTCTAAGATTTTACCCATAAAGCCTTAGATACATTTTCCCAAATCAATACTCCAACCCTAACAAAATTCTTTTCCACACAACCACAAATAAGGCTCTAAATGCAAACTAAAAGTTTGGAAGGAGCCCTTACCTTCACGTTAGCTTTAACGTTCGATTACGGTACCGCGAGTAAATCCGGTAAAATCTCCGCTCGTAATGTCGCATCCAAAGTTGGTCCACTAGCACCGTAGCACGGAGGTGAGCAACCTTCCCTTCTATCACTTCTTGAAAGGAGGCTTAGATCTAGATGAAACGGGGAGGTTTGTGTTTGATGGTTTCGAAATCCCTAACACCGTTTTTCTTCGTTTTCGAATCAAAGAGGAAGAGTGAAGTTGAGAAATCTTTGTCCTATCACCCACCCAGCCTTGGGTTTCTATTCTTGAGCTTAATGAAGCAACGAAAATGGAAGAAAAGATTGAGGGAAATGTTTGGTCGCGAGGCAGAGGAAGAAGGAAGAAACTTTTCTTTCTTTGTTTGTTTTTTCCTTTCTTTTTCTTTCTTTCCTTTTTCTTTCTTTTCTTTCTCTTTCTTTTCTTTCTAATCACTTTCTTTTTCCCCCCACACAAACATATATACATATATTTTAATATATATATTATTTACTTGTAACAAATATCTTCAAATCTAGATATTTGTTAAATTTACCATTTCACTCATAACGCATTAAATTCTTCGTAAAAGATTCACCACAGTCAATTTAACTTATTTATCGACGAGTAATTTTAATCGATCGTCAAAATATCTTTTTGATCATATAAACTCCAAAATATTAATAACTTTGGCTAAAAAGCCTCCGAGTTCAATACCAAAAATACACTAAAATACATAAAGTACACTTTAAAATTGTGGGTCTTACACTTCACTTCCTCAGATATCTTTTCCTTGGTTTCCTGGTTTTATTTAGTGCACACCCAATGAAATTATTAGTGCAATAAATTGTTCCTAGAACCAACCTGGTTCCAACAATATAAAAGGAATAATTTAATATTATTACCAAATTTACGGAAACCTACAAGGTCATAAATACGTGAACATAATAATTAGGACTTAAAAGCATAAATAAGTTAGAGTTATTAATTTTGTGGTGCTATTTTATGATGTACCGACATGAATTAAGTGAAATACGAAACATTATAAGCTACAATGTGTTGTGTAATTGAACGTGAAATAGTATAAGCTACGGTGTGCTAGGTCAGTATAAAACTCTACAAATAGAACCCTTATAAGAAAACATTAAAATCCCTAACCATCCAAAACCCTAATTGCCTTCATCAATATTATTCATTAGCTAACACTGAAATTGAGGTTGCTCCATTAGGGGTTTGTTCGTGTGGACTACGTAGAGACAATGCTGGTAGACAACATTCGTGATCATGATTGTTATCAAAGTTATATCACTCTACAAGAGGTAATCAATTAAACCCTAATTTATGACCATTCATAAGCATCTATAGAGGAAAATTTAATTTTAAATCCAACCCGTTTATCTATTTTAATCGCAATTTTCCTTTAGGAGTATCCTTTCATTTTCTCTATGTGAGTCTGCAAATTTTGGGGACAAAATTTATTCAACTTTAAGCTTTGTGTGACGATCAAAAAGAGTGCGAACGATCTTAGCCTCATTGATCCGCTGTCGCACACGGGTCAAATACAATTGATAAAATATAAATAGAGGTAATAACTCGAGTCATTTCGCAAGGACTTCTGATATAATAATATTAACCAAATTGAAAGTCGAAATTAGAAAGGGTTTTTTTTAGATCTGTTGTTTTAACAGATGAGCAAAACGAGTAATCCACAAATTCGAGTTTTAGACCTATCACAGATTCTATCAATGAGTTTAATTTCTAATTCGTGATTCTATCCTTGTTTTACTATAGAATTGATCAAACAAGCATAATCAATCCTATGTTAATTTGAATTCTTTGACAGGATTAAGCATCACAATCATCTAAATATTACAATTAACGATCAAGCGTCGCAAAATTATAATTCAATTAAATTAGAAACCGAAATCAAATTCTGTCAAATGAATTTAATCGATCCTATTGAAATTCAATTTAAGCAATTAGAATATCAGTGTAATCAAATAAATAGAGATAGAATTATGAAGCGAAATTGATAGTGTAACCTGAATCTCAAGATGTTGATGAAAACTCTGAACTCGTTGATTAATCTTGTGAATTAGCCTTCTTGAAATTAATATAAAACGTGTTTATTTCTTGTAGCAATCTGAATTCTAAAATTTCATGTCTTGAAAAGAAACATAATTGCCAATATATATTACTCGATATTGGGCTTTAGAGTTTATGGTTTAAAAACAAGTGACCCACTATTTAAAATTATTACAAATGTCTAGATTAAGAAATCTGCAATCTAGGCCCAGTACAGTTCGGCATTGGGATTTTATTCCAACATAGAAGTTGTAGCTTTGATTTTTAGGTTTCCAACGCCTGCTCGTATGCGCCAATCCGATATCCTGAGCTCATGTTATGGCCTAAAGGGCGAAAAAGGGTCAAAATAAAAATAATAAAATTATAATTCATTTTCTATCCAAAGTTTAGAAACAAGCTAAAAGGTTATTCTAAGCTATAAAGAGTTTTGAAAATACCAAACTAAAAAACTAGAAACATGTGCCAAAATGCTATGATCACTCATGCATCTGAAACGGCTCCACCACTTTCTTCAAGTAAAAAAATTGACATAAGAAGAATTCACCCTTGTCTCGGTTCCTAACGGTATCCATTCCAATTAGCCGCTTTGCAACACCAATATATTTCATCTCAAATTCACCATTTAATTTTTCTAAGAGCTTACCAATATCTTCCTTGCTAGAAATTTCATACAAGATATCATCCACATATAGAAGTAGATAGAGAATGACTTTCTCATTCCTCTTCAATATGTAAACACACCTATCATACTTGTTTCTCACGAAAATTGTCTTTAAAAGAAACTCATAATATTAACGATACCATTGCCTTGGATTTTGTTTCAACCTGTACAAGGATTCCTTCAAAAGACACCTTATTCTTGTTCTCTACAAAACATTCTAGCTTCTCTATGTAGATTGTCTCTTCTAGGTCTCATTGTAAGAATGTGATCTTCACACCCATTTGTTCCAACTCAAGATTGTACTGAGTAGTTATAGCCACTTGCATCCAACTACCCTTTGATTCTTAGATAGATCAACAAAAAGCACACATCTCACATGTTCTAAAATGGTTCTATTCAAGCGCTCAGTGAGGCTATTTTGTTGCAATGTTCTTCCCATGGTCCTATGTCGATTAATACATTGTATCTTATCATTTTTAATTTTCAAAATATGAATCCATAAACTTCTGGACCCCACCTTGAGTTGCCACTTCTTTCAAACCCCAAAGTTCAGATTGAACATACTCAAAAGGTCTACTAGGATGATGCATGCCTCCAACTTTTCACAACCTAGTAAACCCGGTTTAGTTACTTCAACTAAACACCAGTCACTCACATGCCCTGACCTTAAATGCAACAATTAGGTTTTAAGACGAGAGTCACAACTAGCTATAGATGCATGACCAATAACTATAGAACCATCTAATATGTATAAACCACACATTTTGGTAACTTTTGCAATTATCAATGCGTTATGCGAAATTCTTAACATGCCGTGTTCAATTCTAGTGCAATAGCCTAATTCATCAAACATGTTTATGGATTTTTTTTTTCTTAAGTTCAGGAACATACCTCACATTTCACAAAAGGAATTCTCGGTTGTGAAACATCTTAAGACAAATTGAACCCATACCTTGAACCTTACAAGCTTTATCATTATTGAGGCAAACGACTCCACCTTATTTTAGCTCCAAAGTATTAAAACATTCCTTCCTTGAACACATGTGATAAAAGTATCTAGATTCCATGACCCTACTTTTTCAGTTTCCCAACTTGTCACCACCAGTGCACCTTCACTCTCATAACCATCTTTTAAGGCAACCAAAACTTCAATAGTACACTCACCGCTCTCTTTATCTCACCACCCCCTTTTTTCTAGACAATCATTCTTGAAGTGACCAATCTTGTGAAAGTTGAAGTACTTATTTTACGACTTGTCGCTACCCCTTGACCTAGATTTCTTGCCTTTGTTGTTTCTTCTACTTTAACTTCTTCCTCTTTAGAAATTCAAGCCTTCACCACTATTTTCGAACTTTAAGTCCTTTTACTTGGTTAGCTCCTTGGTACTAATCTTTGATTTGACCTCATCCAAGGTGATAGTTCCCTCATTTCCTTAAAGGAAAAAATCCTTTAAATTCTCAAATGGTATAGGTAATGACCCCAATAAGAGTAAAATCTGGCCCTTACAAGGCTCATTTCCATATTTTGCAAATCATCAACGATTTTGTTAAATTATGTCTGTTGCTCCACAATAGATTTTGACTCCACTATCCTAAATGAATACAATTGTTCTTTCAAACATAACTTATGAGCAAATGATTTGGTCATATACAACGATTCCAACTGGCTCCACATAGCAGCCACAATCTTCTCCTTCGCTACTTCCCCAACACTTTATCTCTAAGACACAAGATAACGGCATTTCGGGCCTTATTTATCATCTCAATGTTCTTTGATTATATTAAATTCGTTGGCATGGTAGCCCCACCCTTTTAAGCATCTACACACTTCTGTTTAATTAAGATTGTTGCCATCTTCATTTTCCACAACCTGAAATCATTGAGGATTCAACAATAAAGTGGAACAAATAACAAAGGCAACAAAATTAAATAGTCCAAGAAACAACAGTAAAAACCAAGAACAAATCTAAGCAACTGAACTTTAGGGTTCATCTTAAATACAAGAATAAAGTGTTCATTGAGAAGATTATGTTGGAGGTTCTTCAGGGTATGGCCTTTGTACTTTAGGGTCAGACCTATGTACTTCATCTTGCAAAAAAACAACTTGTATCTTCATGGATTTAAGCAATTGAACAATTGAAGATAAATCAATCTATTATACTAATAATTGACTCATATAAATCACTCCTCAAAATATGTATGACAATAAGAGAAACAGTGGGTGGAGACTAAAGGACAAGACAATCAAAGTATTGTCTTATAGACCATTAAAGCAAGCAGACTATCAACGGATAAAGATTATCTAAGAAAATAGATTCTGGATGATTATCAGAGGATGAGCATAGACAAAAGATTCATTGATGAGAGGATATTTTTCAGATCATCATATCATTAACATTTATCAAAGCATTGACTTTTCCAAACGATTTGACTTTTTCATATGGTTGACTTCTCTCAAGGCATTGGCTCTGTCAAATGGTTGACTTCTCTAGACTTTGTCAGATGGTTGACTTCTCCATAAATAATGACTTTGTCAGAGTGTTGACTTTTCCAAATGATATATAATAGCTCAAAGTCAGACGCTTGATGAGATTATCAGAGGTAGAGGCAGTCCCTTGCTCATCACGCTTGTTAGATGAAGAAGTAGAAGAGCTCTTGTTACACTTGTTAGAGCCAGAGGAAAAATAATTCTTGTCAAGCTCATGTATCAAAGGTAGAGGAATATAATCCAATTGAGTTTATTAGAGGCAATTGAGGTACTATGTTAGTCGTATCCCATCATGAACTAAAGCTTGTGAAAACATGAATCGTGTCACCAGACTTTACGTTGTCACACTGAATTAAGTGTTTCTTCTGTTGTCTTCTTCTATTCATCAGATGATAGACCTTATATAGGGAGACATGCTCTTATGCGCTTGTTTCTGCAATATTTCTTTTACATTTTTCTCAAACATAAGGTCTCTAAAGTACTTGTTATCTAGGCTATTTCGAATAGTTATTAACATAACTTTTTTGCCTTTGATCTGCACACTTAGCATTCATAGTTAGGGAATAGTTAACAATTACGGCATACTAACAAACAATAATGTACTCTGGTATCATCTGAGGGCAAAGCCCAATATCCACAATAATGTAAAAGGTCACCAACCAGAATTAACAAATAACATTTAACAATTACAACATAATAACAAACAATAACATAGTATATATATAAATATCATATTATAACAAACTTGACTCGCGTGCCAAGCACCCTATTGAAATGCTTAGATGCCAATGCACATGATTCTGGAATTTTCAAACCCTCCTCGAGGACGTAAATCCTAAAGGTACCGCCTCTCACAGATCTATACGACTTACTAGAGTGTAGTCTATCACAGACCTACACGACAAATAAATCCTCGTAAGGATAAGATGGACCAATCAACTCGTGGAGCCATCTCATGGCCCATCACAATCAACACTAACTTTGTGGCCATCACGGTCACCACTAACAATGTGGCACGTAACGTTTACCACTAATTATGAAATATATGAGCATAATCTGACTCTTTCGCAGCTATCGTTATGTAAATGTAGCTATTAGAAGACTCCCATTTTAATACTCATTACACACTAATAATTTTTCATACTTTTTCACATAGCAAACTCAAGACATATTATCCTCCATAAAATTCATAACATGTAGGAACACGTATTATCACTCAAGAATGCATCATCACATCAATATTAATCATCACATATTCACACATCAATCATACATAAATCACACATATAAGGAGCCCTTACCTTAGTTATAACTTTTTCAACAGTTATCACTACCACAATCAAACACAGCGAAAAATCTCGTTCCTGCCGACACCTTTAATCAAATATTGTTTGACTTAGTCAAATTAATCCTTGAAACTTTAACTACCTTACAAACCTTTTCTTACTCCTAATTCTCTTAGAGTATATTTTACTAAAATAGTTTACAATGAGTAAGGAGTAATAATATTATTAACTATAACACACTTTCAACATATAAAACATATTTTTAGAAATTAACGTCCTTTAATTTTTCAGTAAATTCACTAACAACTTTTTGAAACATTTTTAATTATTATTCTCAAAATTTTTCACACAACCACAATTTTTTCTCAAATTTGCCATAACTCATTTTTTTTTCTCAAATAACTACAAGTTTGATCCACTACTATTTTTTAAAAGACTAAAAGTTCAATCAAAGTATTTACCTAATAATAACATAATCACACAAACCAAATATCAATGAATATTTTTCTAATTTCAAAGTTCTAACTATTTAAAAGTATTTTCATCCTTTTCAAAATATATATTTTTCAACAAAGTTTGTATTTTAATTCATGAAACTTTGACATTTTTAAAAAAGAATTTCTTACTCAAGACTTTAACCTCTTTATAATAAACTTTAATTAAAATCATGCAAACTTTTTTCAAAATTGAAAGTATATATATACAAGCTTGAAACCACAAGTTCAAAAATTTGTTAATCATGTGTATACATTCTTAATCATCAATCATAATCACTATTCATAGAAATGCATAAACTAAGAAGAATATTTTTTCTTTAATCAACACAACCACATTAATATACATCAGAGTTATCCCCATCGCTAACTCTTTGCCAACTGTCTCGCTTCATTTTCGAGACTCAATGAGCTAACTACATAAACATAATTATTTTTAATAACTTGTTCACAACTAAAATATATCCAACCACAAAAAAATTACAAAATTATATCTTTTTCACACACCAAACCTTTAAAACCAAATAATCTACATTATTTAGTTAAACCTAAATAAAATGAATATTGCCCAAATCACACATAAACACACTTGACTATTAAAGCACCAAATTTTTTAGTTAATAAAGTACTCTAAAACTTTTCTTTTTAAACTCAGTCCAAGAGTAATTAAAAGAATAACATTTTAAATTCTAAATATTTTAATTTTAATTATTTTTTTGCTCAAACTTTTTGACTTAGTTAAAATTTGACCTTTTTCACAAGTTTACCAACTCCGAATTATTTTTTTTGTAAAACTTCCACTTCAGTTGAAACTCATTTATTTGCAAATAACTCATCACGTAACTCAAACACATCAAAAATCAATTCTTTTTTTTTTAAACCATTACTTATAAAGTTTACAAATTTAGGAAGAAAGAAAGGAGGAAGTTAGTGTCTCACCTCAAATATATTAGCTCACAAGCACTACCTTATAGAAAGGATCAACGTTCCTTCCTAACACTTCTTGAATGGAGGCTTTGATCTAGTAGAAAATAAGAATTTTGGTTTTTTTAAAACAAATACTTCTTTTTTCTAAGAAGAAACATGGGAGGATGAAACAGAATGATGCAAAAGGAAGCGAAGGGTCACTGGTTCCTCCTTTTAAAAGGTTGCTTCCTTTTACATTATATATATATATTATTGAATAAAATCATCATTATAACATCTTATCACTTTTACACATATCACATCATTCACATCTCAATCTAATTTAATAAAAATATTTACTCTCGTCGCAACTTAATGGACATGTGAATTTATCAGCAACAAGTTACATAACTTAATTAAATTACTCTCCGATAAATAATTTTAATCGAGTCTCCAAATATATATATATATATATATATTTTAAACATATTAGTCCCTTTAGTTGAATTGTGTCTGATTCGATCACATGTGTCGAATCCGAAATGTATTTTCTTAAATGTGACACATGAAAAACATTGTAAATATTAGATAGTATCGGAGGCAATGCAATCCATTAAGCTACAGGTCTAATTCGTACAGTAATTTTGTATGGTCCAATGAATTTCAGGGTTAATTTCCTTGATTTTATAGCTCTACCAACTCCAGTTGTAGGTGTGGCTCTCATAAACACATGCTTGTTCATATAACTCCTTTGACGATCTTTTGAGATCTTCATTTTCTTTTCTTTTTTATCTTTTTTACCTTATCTGTAGTCTGTTGCACCATCTCAGGTCCTACAATCATACTTTCGCTATCCTTATACCATCACAAAGGTGTCTGACACTTGCGTCCAAACAGAGCCTCATATGGTGCCATTCGAATACTTGCATGAAAACTATTGTTGTAGGTAAACTCAATTAATGATTGTACATCATCCCAACTTCCTTTATCATCTAACCCACATGCTCTCAATAAATCTTCCAACGACTGATTCGTCCTCTCAGCATACTCGTCTGTGTGTGGATGGTATGTTGAACTGAATCTTAATTTCCTTCCCAATGCTTCACGCAACGCTCCCCAAAAGTGCTACGTGAATTTTAGGCACAGTCTAATACGATACTCAATGGTACTCGATGTAATCTTACAATCTTAGAGTTGTAGATCATGGTTAGCTTATCTACCTTATAAATGGTCTTTATTGATAAAAAGTGGGCATATTTAGTTAATCGATCTACTATCACCCAAATAGAATTATTCTTTACCCTTGTTTTTGGCAACCCAGTTATAAAGTCCATGGAAATAATGTCCCACTTCCATTCAGGTATATCTAAAGGTTGTAAAATTCCAGCAGCCCATTGATGTTCCATTTTCGCTTTCTGACAAGTTAAACAAGTTAATACATACTCCGCTACATGCCTCTTCATTCCTAGCCACCAATAATTATGCCTCAAGTCATGATGCACCTTTGTTGCTGCAGCATGGATACCCAATTTGCTCTTATAAGCCTTTTCTAAAATTGTTTTCCTCAGATATGCAACTGCTCGTACACAAATCTTCCCATAACATCTCAAAATATTATCTGGTCCAACCTTAAACTCAGTTGTCTTCCATTGCACTATTAGGTTCCTCTTCTCTTGGATTAATGTGTCATCTTAAAAATTCGCAATGTCTTCACGTAGACCACTCAAAATCTTAATCATTATGAATTTCAAAATCCTCGGTGCAAACTCCACGTCCAAGTGTAGGTCTCTTAATGCTTTCCACAACTCTTGTTTTCTAGCCATTATTGTTGAAGACACTGACACACTTTTCCTACTCAATGCATCAGCCACCACATTTTGCTTCCCAAGGTGGTACTACAATGTGAAATCAAAATCCTTGAGAGTCTCCATCCATCTTCTCTGACGCATGTTCAATTCCTTCTATTTTAAAAAAATATTTCAAACTCTTATGGTAACTGAACATTGTGAACGTGCATCCAAATAAGTAGTGCCTCCAAATCTTTAATGCAAAAACTACGACAACAAGCTCTAAATCATTAGTAGGATAGTTTCTTTCATGAGTCTTCAACTGTCTTGAGGTGTAGGCTACAACTTTCTTGCGTTGCATCAGAACACATCCCAAACATTGGTGAGATGCATCATAGTAAACTTCATATGATTCTTCTAGTTGTGGTAAGACCAACACAGGTGAGGTCGTCAGCTTTTCCTTAAGTAACTCAAAATTTTCCTCGCATTTCTCTCTTCATGTGAATTGTTGATCCTTTCTAGTGAGTTGTGTCAATGGAGTACAATCATAGCAAAACCTTCAATAAAAATCTTGTAGTATCTTGCTAGTCCGAAGAAACTTCGTATGTTAGTGATAGTCTTAGGTTGTTTCCAAGAGAGGATTGTCTCAATCTTTACCGGATCCACAACAATTCCTTCCTTGGTTATCACATGTCCTATGAAGTTCACTTATTCTAGCCAAAACTCACACTTTGACGAATTGGCATATAATTGCTTCTCGCGTAATACTTCAAGAACTTGACGTAAATGTTCTCCATGTTCTTCCTTAGTCGTTGAATAAATTCATATATCATCAATGAACACCACAATAAACTTATCTAAAATTGGGATAAAGATACGATTCATGTAATCCATAAAAATTGTTGGTGCATTGGTAAGTCCAAATGGCATAACAAGATATTCATAATGTCTGTAACGGGTTCTGAAAACAGTTTTCTGAATATCTTTTTCTCTTACTCAATTATGATGGTATCCTGACTTCAAATCAATCTTCGAAAACATTGCGGCTCCTCTCAACTGATCCATCAAATCATTGATACTGAATCATTAATAGCATTTGAACAAGTGTATTGAATTGTTACAAGTAATAATTAAAACAGCAGTACTGTCAAACTCAAGGATTGCGTTTAACTGTTGAATTATATTTAATTACTAAATTTGAACAAAAATTTCCCAAGATGATTGAAATAATATTCAAAATTAACAAGAATAATAAAACTGATCCTTTATAATAAGGAAAATGTTAGGGATGAGTTTCACTTTGAATCCAACCTTGGGGTCTAACTTGATCCTAGTTACTGAATTCCTTTATTGAATTATTATCGAATTCTCTTTATTATTCTTTCCCTAATGTCTTAGGGACGAAACCTTTAATTCCAAAGTAACCCCTAATTCCTTAGTAGATTTAAGATTAGAATTAAGCTTTACCGTACATGAATTCTCTTTTAAAACTATTGCCTTTTTAACTAATTTAATTGGTTTCATGACTTGCATCTATTCCTAGACTACAAATTCATGAATTTTTCATGTCAAGCATTCGTAAAGTCCACTTTCGTTTCAAAATATGAATCGTAGAACTTTTTAATGTTGATCAAGCAATTAAAAGCATTAAGCACAACGATGAGAAAAATAATTCAATAAACTCATTCATATAACTAGAAAAAAAAAAGGGTTTCATCTTGTTTCCCTCATCCCTAACAAATATGGTTTAGTTACTCATGATAGAGATATAAAAGATAGGGATTAAAGAAGAATTGCAAGAATTAGTCATGAATGATTCTTGTTAAAACTGCTCCAATGATGTTAGAAACATACGTCTTTGAGTTTCTCTGTTGGGGCACAAGTCTCCCAACTTCCCAGTTGTCAAAAATATCCATAAAAAGTGAGAAAAAAGAGTTTTAATGTGTTTTATTGCACTTCGGGCGCTTCAAGCGCACACCAGCAAGTATTTAGCATTGAAATTGCGCTTTAGACGCGCTCCAGGCGCGCTCTAGACGCACTTCATCTTCTATCTAGCGTTGAGTGCATGTGTCACCTCTTATGAGTCTGAATTTGGTTTTTGTGTCTTCAGGAAAGTTGTAGTTATGGATCGTATATTTCATTTGCACTTAGTGTGACTCCAATTGGACATCTACAACTCCATATCTGGATGAAATACTCGACATACGTCATGTAGATTTCTCACTAAAATTCAGCACTGCACTAAAACAAAGAAACAACGTAAAACTACAAAAATCTCTATTTAATCAAGGAAATAAGAACATGAACAATTCATTAAATCAAAGAACTAAAATCAATAAGATATATCAAATAATTCTTCAAATTTACTGATGAATAAAATATAACTAAGACTAAAAACATTGAAAAATATGCATATGATGAAGAGTCATCACAACCCCAAACTTAATCTATTGTTCGTCCCCAGGTAACAATTAATTTCAAATTTGGTACAGTTAAGAGAAAACTTAAACTAAATTTCTCAAATCAAATCAAACTCAATTCTCAAAGTCTCAACTACTACAAAACATTCATCATGCTCCATGGTTGCTAAAAAAACAACATAATATGTATACTTTAGCATTCATATATCAAATTCAATTCTCTCTTCACACAATCCCACCAAAATTTCTCTCTAGTGTTTAGCAAGGGTTATGAATTTATCACTCAAATCCTAGAACATGCATCATGCTACCATAGGGTAGAAAAGATTCTAGTTAGCAATCACAATGCAACAAACACACACACTCTTTAAGGACTTTCATGTTGTAATAGGGCTTAGGTAAGGGAACGGCATTTTGGGATAGTAGGCTTTGCTACTTGGAGTTAGGCATACAATTTCAAATTATTCTACCATTTTTTTATTTTTCTTCACCTTTTCATTGTGGATATTCTCAAACATTGACAAAAGAACCAAGAAGGTATTATTTTTCAGAGCACACGAAAAGATATTATTTATCAGAGCACCCTAAATTTTCTAAATTCTAATCTAGGTGATTTTAGGAATTTTTGCCTTAAATTGCTTAGGCATTTAGCCCAAGTGAATTTTATTTTGGAAATTAAATATCAAAAATAAATTTTATTAGAGTTAATAATATGTTTAACATTTATATATATTTTAAATATATATATTTTGAGACTTGATTAAGATTATTTGTCGGAGAATAATTTAATTATGTTAAGAAAAATTTAATATCGGACACTTTTTTTGAAAAAAATGTCACTTATTGCTGAGAAATTCATCTATCAATTGAGCTACGGCGATAGTAGATATTTTTTTTGAAAAAATAATTTAAGTGACATGTAATGATATTTTTTTAATAAAATATCTATAAAGTTAGATATTTATTAGTTGATTTTAATTATAATATATTATTATTATTATTATTTTAATATATATATATATATATGAAAGAAAGGAAGAAACAGAAACAGAAAAGAAAATGAAAGTGTTTTCAGCATTGCAAGATTGGTTTCTTCTTTCTCCTTCTCTATTTCCAAATTTATTTGTTTTCAAAACCCACAAACACAAAAAACCTTCACTTTTCTCCTAGATCTAAGCTTCATTTCGAGAAGTGACAGAAGAGAAAGTTGCTCATTGCCACGCTGCGGTGCTAGTGAGCTAGTATTCGACGTAATGTAACGAACTTGAATTTTACCAGAATTAATCGCGGTGCCGTAATCTCTTGTTAAAGCTACAACGGAGGTAAAGGCACCTTCCAAACTTTTAGTTTGCATTTAGGCTTTATTTGTGAATTTGTGGAAAAGAAATTTGATGTATTTGATGTGTGAATTTGTTGAAAATGAATTTAATTCGTTTATGTGGGAATTAGTGGGGTTTGTTTTTGGTGTGTTTTTAGGTGTGGTTTGTGGTGATCAATATTTGGTTTGATTTATATGTTTATAATTATTATTATGAATTTTTGAGATGTGATTTAGGTGTAGATTTTGTGGATATTGAATTAATTAAATTTGATGAGTTTGAGTTATGTAATGAGTTATTTTCAAATAAATGAGTTTGATCTGAAATTGAAATTTTACAAAAAAATTAGCCTTGTTAAAGTTGTGAAAAAGTTCAAATTTTAACTAAATTAAAGAGTTTGAGCAAAAAGATAGATTGAAATTAAAAATGGTTAGAGTTTAAAATGTTACTCTTTTAATTACTCTTTGATTAGTTTAAAAAGAAAAAAAAACAAGGTTTAGAGTATTTTATTAACTCAAAAGTTTTGGTGCTTTAATAGTCGAGTGTGTGTATATGAAATTTGGACAATATTTGTTTTATTTAGTTTTAAGTAAATAATATAGATTATTTGGTTTTAAAAGTTTGGTGTGTGAGAAAGATTTAATTTTAGGAATTCTGTTGTGTGTGGATTAGTTTTATTATGAACAAATTAATATAAATATTCATGTTTATGTAGTTAGCTCCTTGAGTCTCAAAAAGGAATCGAGACCGTTGGCACCGAGTTAGCGGTGGAGAGAACTCATATATATTAATGTGGTTTGTGGTGATTTATGGTTGAAAATTTTGGAGATTGAATATAGTGATTTATGGTTGAAAATTTTGGAGATTGAATTTGATGATTAATGTTTGAAGATGTGGAGTTTTGAATCTGGTGATTTATGGTTGAAATTTGTGGAGATTAAATTTGGTGATTAATGTTTGAAAATTTTGGAGATTAATACGGGTGATTTTTGTTGAATTTGGGGAGAATTAAATTTAATTTGATTATGTGTTCATAATTGATATTATGAATGTTTGATGTATGTTTGAGGTGTGGGTTGTGGTGATTTACGGTTGGTGCAATTTATGTGTTCATAACGATTATTATGAATTTTTAGAGATGTGATTTACGTGAATTTATGGAAAATGAATTTGGTCGGATATGTGTGAAAATGTGGAGTTTCGAAAATGAGCGATTTATGAGTAAATTTGGTGTGAAATCGCGGAGATTGAATTTGATGTGTTTGAGTATCCTCTGTGGTGAATTTGAAAAATCATTAGTGTTAAATGAGTACTAAAAAAAAGAGAATCTTTTAATGGCTGCATTTAGTTAATGATTGTGGTGAAAAGAGTAAGAGTATGCTCATGCATTTCATAGTACATGGTGACCGTGATAGGGCCATGGTGATAGTGGTGACCGTGACGGGCCACGGGATGATGCCATGTGAATTGTTGGTTCATCTTATCCTTGCAGGGACTGTCGCGTCGTGCTGATCTGTGAGAGATTGCACTCTAGAATGTATTGATCTGTGAGTGATTGCACTTTAGAAAATCGTGTTGCTCTGTGAGCGACTACACTCTTGTATGTTGTGTTGATCTGTGAAAGATTGCACTCTAGAATGTGTTGATATGTGAGCAACTAGAAAATCGTGTTGGTCTGTGAACGACTGCACTCTTGTATGTTATGTTGATTTGTGAGAGATTACACACTAGAATGTGATGATCTGTGAGCGATTGCACTTTAGAAAATCGTGTTGGTCTGTGAGCGACAACACTCTTGTATGTTGTGCTGATTTGTGAGCGATTGCACTCTAGAAAATCTTGCTAGTCCGTGAGCGACTGCACTCTTGTATGTTGTGCTGATATGTAAGAGATTGCACTCTAGAATATGCTGATCTATGAGCGGTTGGACTCTAGAAAATCGTGTTGGTCTGTTAGCAACTGCACTCTATGTTGTGCTGATTTGTGAGAGATTGCACTCTAGAATATGCTGATCTGTGAGCGATTGCACTCTAGAAAATCGTGCTGGTCTGTGAGCGACTGCACTCTTGTATGTTGTGTTGATCTGTGAGAGATTGCACTCTAGACTGTGTTGATCTGTCAGTGATTGCACTCTAGAAAATCGTGTTTGTCTGTGGGTGACTACACTCTTGTATGTCGTGCTGGTCTGTGAGCAACCGCACGCTAGTAAATCATGTTGATCCGTGAGAGATTGCACGTCGGTAATTAGTACTGGTCTGTGATAGGCGGTACAATTATGATTTATGCCCCTTCGAGGAGGGTTTTGGTTTGGAATTCTAGAATCATGCATTTTGGCATATACGCATTGCATTAAAGTGCTAGGCACATGATATAGGTTTTTTATACTATGATGATTGTATATACATATTCGGTTGTTGTTGTGATTTGTCGTAATTGCTTAGAGGTGTGAAGTAAGGTGGATTAAGTTTTGATGTACTTATGTGTTCATAATTGATGTTATGAATATTCGATGTGTAATTGAGGTGTGAATTTGTGGAGATTAATTTGGTGTTAATTTTGTGTTCATAATTGATAATATTAATGTTTGAAGTGTTTATTGATTCAGAGCCATTTTAGAACTGAAAATCTGCATTTTCTCAGTTGTATTCAGCTACGATAGTGTAGTTTGTTAAAACTTCATTTTTCAACATTTATTTATGAATTTTTTTTGGACATATGAAAATCCTTTCGAGGAGTATGCTAAGATGAAAGGTTCTTTTGAGCATTTGAAAATATAAGAATTTTGCTGTGATATTTATTAATTTTGGTTGGTGACCTTTACAATTATTGTGGAAATCTGGGCTTTGCTCTCATATGAGAACCAAGATCATCCTACCAATTAGTACCCTGGAGATTGGAAAGTAGTTAGTCATACCTGACCGAAGCTATGATAGAAGGATCTCGCGGGGCGCGTGGAGATCACCCAGATTGTATAGCTTTTTGTAGCATGATCAGATTAAAAAGGTTGTATAGGGTTTAGTTGTCTTTCTTTTGTGGATATATTTAGTTCAATTTGAAAGATTGTACCTATACCTCATATTGTCAGTTGACTTTTATTTTGATGGGTCCTTGTACCATTTTTTTGATGCGACGTGGGGAAGTTAAAATTTTTGGGGCAGTGCTTTTGTACAGGTGTCTGCCAAGAATGCTTTAGGCATATGAGCTATGTCTAATAGGTCTCATAACCCTGGTGTATTTTGTCGTGTAAATACTTTGGGTTTGTATTTCAAAAACTATTTCCGGTGCTTGTAAATATTGTTGGCTTTTGTCGTTATGTTACAACTTAAATATTTCATCCAAAAGTAGCTAGTAGACATGCTCTCTGAATTTTGATTTCTAACACATTGGAACATGGCAACAGTGTATGAAAAAAAAAGTATTTTAGGCTTTTGAAATTGGAGTGAGATCCAAAGAGCGCAGTTTCCTAGGTGTGCCATCTCTATTTCGTACCCAATATGTGCCTTATCTGCATAAAACGTGAAAGATCTCTCGTGTTTCTATTTTTATGATGTTTTCCTCAATTGCTTGGAAGCAGCAACCCTCGTAGTTTGGTAGGCCAAAGATTTCATTTATGACTTGAGAGGAGTGAAGGGCACTTTTCACCCCCTCACATAACTCACAAATTGCTCATGTGGAACTGGTTGATCAGACTTCAGATCAGAGGCATTGGAGAAGAATTCTACTACTAATGGTTTGCTTGCTTTTGTAAAAAATGTGGTCAACTTCTCCCATCTTCTGGCCGCAATATTGCTTGGATGTCAAGAAATTCATTTTCTTCTAGTTCAAATTTTCTTCTCACCAACAAACTTCTTGACTGTTGGGAGTTTGGCGTGAAACTCTTGTGTTGCCATGGTCTTGAACTACAATAGTTGCCTGTAATTTATCCAGCAGAATTCTGAATGATAACAATGCACATAGATTGACCATTAATGAATTAAGATTCAAAAGTGGTTTTGTCATTTTCTCAAACAATTGAAGTGCAAAAGTAGATTGTATGATAATTAGGATTCACAAGTGGTTGTGTCATTTTCTGAAACGGTTGAGGTAAGTGAACAATCTGCAGTCATAAGTGAACAATATCTACTACTACCACAAGTTCAAATTGAAACAACCCACATGCATCAATGAACAGTCTCTACTACTACCATAAAGTCAAATTCAAGCAACCCACATACATCAATGAACAATCACTACAACTACCATAAAGTTGAATTCAAACAACCCACATGCATCAATGAAAAATCTTTACTACTTAACACAAATTCGAATTCAAACAACCCACATTCATCTCTAGACTTGGAAAACTAGTCGAGATATATGTATCGAATGTATGTTGTCGGTGAGAAAAGTTTGGGGAAAAATTGAGAGGCATGGATTTTTATAATCCAACTACCTAGGAAACGTGTTTGGGGCGTGCCTGGGGCGCGAATGGACAGTAGCCTCGGCGCGTAATGTGCCAAAGGTGTGCCTAGGGCGCGAATTGATAGTAGCATTAGCGTGAAATGCGCCTGGGGCAATCCAGGGGCGCGAATTGACGTAATTGACACGACAAACTTCACTCCCTGAATACCATTTGGTTACTCGAGCTTACGGAACGTCAAGAACGAATACAATTGCCAATTAATAACGAACTAAACAAAGAAAAAAAACTAAAGGAATTAAAATGAAACTAAAATGCAAAACAAAAAGATACGAATTTGGGTTGCCTCCCAATAAGGGCTTATTTAATGTCTTGAGCTTGACATTCCACTCTTCAAGTGGTGATTAGATCGATGGACTCCATTGAAAGTTTTAACTCTCCCTCTAAGTAGGGTTTGAATTTTTGTCCATTCACCTTGAAGTTTCGGTTTGAGTTTGTGTCTTTCAACTCCACAACGCCATATGGAAATACCTTGATGATTTTAAAAGGGCCCGACCATCTTGACTTTAGTTTCCCTAGAAACAACTTCAATCTTGAGTTGAATAGAAGAACTATTTCCCCTTCTTGGAACTCCTTGGATTTCATTTTTCTGTCATGCCACTTCTTGGTTTTTTCTTTATATAGCTTGATGTTTTCATATGCGGAATTCCGGAACTCCTCTAACTCGTGAAGCTCAAGAATTCTCGATTCGTCTGCCTAGACCAAGTCAAAATTCAAGTACTTCTTGGGCCAAAATGCTCGATGCTCCAGTTCAAGAGGAAAATGAAAAGCTTTACCATACAGTATTTGATACGGCGACATACCCAGGAGGGGTCTTAAAAGCTGTTCGGTAGGCCCAAAATGCATTATCAAGTTTCGTTGGCCAATCCTTTCTTGAAGCATTCACTGTCTTTTCAAGGATTCGCTTGAGCTGCCTATTGGATACTTCAACTTGCCCACTAGTTTATGGGTGATATGGAGTATCCACTCTATAAAGCACATTATATTTCCTTAGAAGGTATTTCATTTTCCGGTTTAAAAAGTGAATGCCCTCATCACTAATCAAAGCTCGAGGCACGCCAAAATGTGTGAGTATGTTCTTCGTGAGAAATGTGATGACCTATTGCGAATCATTGGTTGTTGTAGCAACTGCTTCAACCCACTTTGAGACATAATCCAGTGCCACCAAAATATAAACCTTTGCATATGAGGATGGGAATGGATCCATGATGTCAATACCCCACACATCGAACACTTCAATTTCGAATATAGGATTTTGAGGCATATCATCCCATTTTGAAATGTTATCGGTGTGCTGGCATTAATCGTACTTTTTCACATAGTTGAATGCATCTTTAAACAATTAAGGCTAGAATAGTCCCGATTGTTCGATCCCCACTGAAGTGACCCCCATAATCAGAGTCATGGCAGTGCCACAAGACTTTTTCTTGCTCCTCCTCAAGCACACACCTTCGTAACAACCCATTCACTCCTCTTTTATATAGAAAGGGCTCATCCCATACATAGAAATTGGCAACATGGATAAACTTCTTTCGTTTTTGGTATGTGAAATCAGATGGAATTGTCTCACCTACTTTGAAATTAGCAAAGTCAATGAACCAAGGTGCCTTGGTAATTGCTGAGATGTGTTCATCAACAAAAATGGTCTAGCATTGGTCTAGTGTTATCATCATCCTCCACTTTCTCCAATCGGGATAGGTGGTCGACTACCGTGTGTGTTTATTCATTCTTATCTCGGATCTCAATGTCTAACTCTTGTAGTAATAGAATCCACCTGAGTAGCCTTGGCTTTGATTCCTGCTTAGCAAACAAATACCTCAAGGCAGCATGATCAGTGTAAACAATAATTGTTGATCCTAATAAATAAGATCAAAATTTATCAAAAGCGTATACTACATTTAATAATTCTTTTTCATTTATGGCATAATTATGTTGTGCCTGATTCAAAACATGACTAGCGTAGTAGATTAGATGTAACAACTTATCATTTCTTTGTCCCAAAGTTTCTCGAATAGCATTATCACTAGCATCACACATGATTTCAAAAGGTAGTGACCAGTCAGGGGCAGTTATCAACTTAATTTTCAAATTGTTAAAAGCATTCGAACAATCTTCATTGAATTTGAAAGGTGTGTCTTTCGCAAGTAGGTTTGTAAGCGGTTTTGCAATTTTTGAAAAGTCTTTTGTAAATCTCCTATAAAATCCAGCACGGCCTAAAAAGCTTCTAATACCTTTTTCATTGGTAGGAGGGGGAAGTTTTTCAATAACTTCAATTTTGGCCTTGTCAACCTCGATCCCCTTGTGTCAGATTCAGTGGCCTAACGCAATTCCCTCTCTTACCATAAAATGACATTTTTCCCAATTTATGACCAAGTTAGATTTTTCACACCTTTCTAATAAAAGAGATAGATTAATCAAACAATTATCAAAAGATAAACCAAAGACATCATGCACCTTTGAAAAGTGGCAGGAGCATTACACAGCCCAAACAACATCTGTTGATAATCAAACACCCCATACGGACAAGTAAATGCATTTTTCTCTTGATCCTCGGGTGCTACAGCTATTTAATTGCATCCCGATTAGTCATCTAGAAAGCAATAATACTAATGTTTAGCTAGTCGCTCAAGCATATGGTCAATAAAAGGGAGAGGGAAATGATCCTTTCGCGTAGCACTGTTCAATCTTCTATAACCAATACAAACTCTCCACCCTGTAACCGTTCTTGTAGGGATTAACTCGTTCTTTTCATTTGTGATGACGGTTGTTCCCCCCTTTTTTGGTACCACTTGGACGGGACTCACCCAAGAGATATCTGAGATGGGGTAAATGAGACCAGCTTCCAATAGCTTTACCACTTCTTTCCTAAGCACTTCTTTCATTGTCGAATTCAATCTTCTTTGGGGTTGTTCAACTGGTTTGTGATTGTCCTCCATTTGGATTTTGTGCATACAAAAAGTCGGACTGATTCTCTTCAAGTCTTCAATGGACCAACCGATGGCACACTTATGCTTTTGTAGAATTCTCAACAACTTCTCTTCTAGTAAATCACTCAAGCTTGCACTAATGACAGCTAGTTCCTTATCTTTTTCACCCTGGAATACGTATTTTAAATGAGGAGGCAATTGCTTGAGTTCAATTTGTGATGTCTCTTTCTTTTTCTCTAAGCACTCGTCTTCATCCCCTTTCAACTCCTCCCATCTAGTAGAAAAATAGGGGGAGAGCGATGGTGATGCTTCTAACATGGCTAAAACCTCTTTCATCTTTAGATCTTCACTTTCTTTTACAACATCTTAGGGTAGGCATAACACTCTTTCTATTGGCAAAATAGGTGCTTGATGCTCAATTTCTTCGTTGACTATCGCATCTAATATCTCGATTCCCTTGCACCATTTTCTTTCTTTTGAATGTTCCATGGTTTTCAAAATATTTAAAGTGACGGTTTCTTAATTTAACTTTAAAGTTAAGGTGCCATACGCTACATCAATCATAGCTCACTAATCATTGCATTTGGGCACACGTTTCTAGATTTTTAGTTTGGTATTTAAAAGCTCTTTATAGCTTATATTAATATTTTTAGCTTGTTTCTAAACTTTGGGTCGAATTTGCATTATAATTTTATTATTTGCATTTTAATTTTAATTTTAATTTTAATTTTAATTTTAATTTTAATTTTAATTTTAATTTTAATTTTAATTTTAATTTTAATTTTAATTTTAATTTTAATTTTAATTTTAATTTTAATTTTAATTTTAATTTTAATTTTAATTTTAATTTTAATTTTAATTTTAATTTTAATTTTAATTTTAATTTTAATTTTAATTTTAATTTTAATTGTAATTTTAATTTTAATTTTAATTTTAATTTTAATTTTAATTTTAATTTTAATTTTAATTTTAATTTTAATTTTAATTTTAATTTTAATTTTAATTTTAATTTTAATTTTAATTTTAATTTTAATTTTATTATTTGTATTTTGACTCTTGTTCGCTATGTAGGCCATAACTTGAACTCTGGATATCAGATTGGCACATACGAGTAGGTGTTGGAAAGCTAAAAATCAGAGCTACAACTTTTGTGTTGGAAGAAAAGACCAATTCCGAATTTTATTGGGCCTAAATTGTAGATTTCGTAATCAAGATGTTTGTAAAAAATTATATCGCGGGTCACTTTTTTTTTAACCCTAAAGTCCCATATCAAGTACTATATATTGACAGTTTTGTTTCTTTTTCTACAGATGGAAAAATTAGGATTCAGATTGATATTTTGATTGCTTAAATTGAATTTCAATAGGATCGATTATATTTATTTGACATAACTTGGTTTCGGTTTCTAATTTAATTGAATTATAATTTTGCGACGCTTAATCGTTAATTTCAATATTTTGATGATTGTGATGCTTAATCCAATCAAAGAAATCAAATTCACATAGGATTGATTACACTTGTTTGATCAATTCTATAGTCAAATTATAATAGAATCACTAATTAGAAACTAAACTCATTGATAGAATATGTGATAGGTTTTAAACTCGAATAAGTGGATTAATCGTTTTGCTCATATGTTAAATCAAACATCTAAACCCCCCCCCCCTTTTTTAATTTCAACTTCCAATTCGGTTATTATTATTATATAAGAACTCCTTGCGAAATGATTCGAGTTATTACCTCTATTTACATTTTATCAATTGTATTTGACCCGTGTGCGACAGCGGATCAGGTACCCAAATTTGGTTGGGTCTTGGTTTGTTAGTCATGAAAGGTTTCTTGTGTTTCCTTTTATTTAACATATGAGAAGATAATTTGGAGTGAAATTTCATAGATTTAGGTTCAATTACATTTTTTTCAAATCATAAACCTCTGTTACCATTTCCACTAACTTCATCAATCATAGAAGCATAATTGCTTATTTCCATATCATTAACAAGAAAATATTGAAATACTTCTTTATGCTTATCAGAGTTACATATGGTATTTTCAATTGATGTTGAACTATGATTACTTTTCAAAGTTATATTTTCAGCTTTAACTTCAGCAATATCAGTTTTGAGAGTTGCATGTTATGTTTTATCTTCAGCACTTTGATTCTTTAAAAATTAATTTCTACCATTAGGTTTTCATTTTCTTTTCTAAGTGTTTTCAGTTTTAAAGACAATTTGTGATTCGCGTTCAAGAAGTCATTTATAATAGTAATTAAATCAGATATAGTTAAGTCAAAAAATACCTAAATTTCTACCCCATTTAAATCACTTCTAGATTCAACATCTGTGTTCGAGCCAAAGGTAGAGTTTGTATTAGCCATGAAAGCCAAATTTGCATGCTCTCATCAATAGAGGATCAATAGAGTTTATTTATTGTATTTGACCCGTGTGCGACAGCGGATCAAATTGGCGCCGCTGCCGAAACTCTCTGATAACAATATTAACCGATAAAAACCCTATTTTCAGGCAACTATCTCAGATTGCTATGAAATTTCGCCAAAAAATAAAAAAAATCCCAAATTCCTTCCTTTAGACCCTTTTTTGAAATTTTCATATTCCCCAAAAATTCCAAAAAAAACAATTTTGTTGCCTTTATTTGATTTTTAGAAATTTCGTGTGGTATTTATATATTTTTTGGATTTTATTTGATAGGGTTTTCGATTTTTCACTTCAATTTTAGCAACAGGGACATGGTTGCAATTTTTCAGAATTGTTATTTTGCGTTGTTATGATGATGCATGACTATGGCTAGTTCTATGAATCTTAATTCCTTTGAACTTGAAATAGATAGGACATTTCATTTACGTCGTAGACTTAATAGAGCTGATAGTATTAACGAGTCAGAGTCAGAAAGTGAAAGTTACAACTTGCTACAAAATATGGCTAATGCGAATAATAGAACCTTAACAAAACTTGATGTGGCTAATGTCAATTATAATGCATTATGTATCACATATCCTCAAATTATTGTACCATTTGAAATTAAATCTAGTTTAATACACTTGTTTCCAAAGTTTAATGGTCTTGCAGGTAAGGATCCCCAAGGAGTGGTTATACTACCTTCAACCAGGTTTTGTTACAAGTTGGAATGATCTCAAGATATTCTTTCTAGAAAAATTCTTCCCTGCCTCACGAGCTGCTTCAATCAGAAAATAAATATGTGGCATCAGGAAGATTGACAGGGAATCATTACATGAGTATTGGGAGAGATTCAAGAAATTAGTGCCAAGTTGCCCTCATCATCAGATTTCTGAACAATTGCTCATCTAGTATTTTTATGAAGGCTTGCTACCTATGGATAGAAGCATTTTGGATGCTGCTAGTGGGGGAACACTAATAAGACCCCAAAAGCCGCAAAGGCTTTGATTGAGAACATGTCCATTAATTCTTAACAGTTTACAACTAGAAGCAATTCAGCAGTGTTGACAAGGGGTGCGAATGAAATTCAAGCTTCTTCCCACAAGAATTTAGAAGGCAAACTTGATGAGCTTACATCTTTAGTAAAAAAATTGGCAATAGCTAAAACCCAAGTAGTGGTATATGGTATTTACACTTCTCCAAATCAGCCTACATATTCATGTCTTACATTGCAAGAAGACCCAATTCCTGATGCACCTCGAGCATATGCAGCAAATATATACAATCCTCAAGCCAACTGTGATGTGTCATCTAACACGTACAATCCTGGTTGGAGAAGCCATCCCAACTTGAGATGGGGAATTCAACTGCACAACAACAACCTAGGCAGCAGCAGTGGCAAAATATTCCACAACAGCAAAACAATGCACCTTCATTAGAGGACCTCGTTAAGCAAATGGCTGTCCAAAATCTCCAATTTCAACAAAGAACAGATTCCACCATTCAAAATTTGGAAACAAAGATTGGTCAGCTAGTCACTTCAATTAATCAATCGTAGACTCAGGGGTCAAATTAATTCCCTACACAATCAATAGTAAATTCAAATGCTCCCAATATTAGTGCAATTACATAGAGGTCTGGAAAGTTGTTGAAATACCAAAGGTACCTAAAATTGTTGTGAAAAATACCAAAGGTTGTTGTGGACACTTTCATGACAAATGCAAGAAGATGTTTGATTTCATAAAGGCAACATTGACCTTTCGCCCTGTTGCTAAGAACAGTCTCCCCAAAATCAAAGGAATGTCATTGTTCTCCTCCATGTCTAGTACCACGAAATCCATTGGGAAAATGAACTTATCCACCTTGACTAACAGATCTTCTACAAATCCATCTGAGTGATTCATTGAGCGATCCGCAAACTATAACATTAGTTACGTGTCATTGACTTTTCCAATGTTTGGCGTTTTGTATATGGATAGAGGCATGAGACTTTCACTAGCCCCAAGATCACACAAGGCCTTCCCATAAGTTCTATAGCGTAAGGGATAAAGAAGCTTCCAGGATCCTTGAGCTTCAGTGGCGACTTCCTCTATAAGACAACACTAGAATATTCGATAAGCATAACTATTTCATTGCCAATTTTTCTTTTCTTTGACAGAATCTCCTTCATGAATTTGGCATATGTCGGCATTTGTTCTAATGCTTTTGGAAAAGGAATGTTGATTTGCAGTTTTTAATAAACATCATCAAATTTACCGAATTGTTTTTCATTTTCTTCATTTCTTAATCTTTGAGGGAATGGAAGTCGAATTTCTGGTTTTGACCGTATTTCCTTTTTCTGTACCACGGGTTCTTCCTCCTTTTCAAGAGTGATGTGCTCCTCAACTAATGTCGGTGTGGCCATTTCCTTCGAGTAGGTTGAAGTTGTCCACTCTGCATGGCTTTAAGTGGTACTTGTTCACTTACCTTGCCACTCCTTGTTGTCATCGCATTAACATTATTTCATGGATTCGAAATTGTGTCACTAGACAAATTTCCAGGTGTTCTTTGTGCCATTTGTTTGAGTAACTTGACCCAATTGGGTCTCCAAATTCTTTATTAATGTAGAGAGATATTTTATGTGTGGCTCTTGACTCGTCAATGAAAGAACTTTTGCTTGTTACTAATTTCTCCATAGAACTCTCCCAAGCAGCCTTTCGAGGTGGGACTTGATTTGTTTGAGCTTCTTGTTGATCCTAAGATCCACCCTGTTGATCTCTCCAAGAAACATTTGGATGATTTCTCCAACCAAGGTTGTACGTACTAGAGTAAGGATTATTTTGCTTCCCGTTATTAATCACAAAATTCACCCATTCTCGTTCTTCTATGTCATTGTTATCCAATGCTTCACAAGCTCCATTTTTATGTGTTCCCCCAAAAAAGTTACCACCAGTATGTTTTAATAATTTGACAAGGGCCACTTGGGGTTGTATATTTAGAATTGTCATCCCCTTCTTTATCTTAGTGGCAATAACATCTTCTATTTATTTTGAGAGCAACATGCTTGGAGCCAACCCATCCATAACATTCAATGCTAATATACCACTTGTTGACCCACCACTTCTGTCATACAACATCGTTTGTTCATTTGATACCATGATCTCAATAATTTTTTCATGCTTCTGATGCGGTCTTGTAATTCAAAGAACACCTTGTGGTAGCATCCAACATAATTCTAGTGATAGGCCTCAAACCATTACAGAATATTTCCATCTCGGCGGTGTCGTCATAAGCATGATTGGGACATTCTGCTAGTAAACTTGTGAACCTCCTGTAAGTGTGACAAAGAGACTCTCCCTCTTGCTGTTTATATCTGGAAATATCTTGCCTCTTCCCGACGAATACAATTGTGGAAAAGTATTGTTCTAAGAAATATCTTGCCTCTTCAACATCTTATGTCGGGCATTAAGTGCATTTTTCTCCCCCTTTTGAGTCCAAATTCGGTTTTTGTGTCTTCATTGAAAGTTGTAGCTATGGATCGTATCTTGCATTTACACTTAGTTGCACTTGTAGCTTTCTTCTTTGGTCTTTGAGCTAGAGGATTAACAAAAGTCTCCACTTAGAGTTAACTTTAGTCAAAGGAAGATGATCATTGTAGCGTTGTTTTCCTTTGTGACCAGAGGATCAATTATTGACTTATATTTCTTTTATCTTTAATGCTTTGACTTCGACTATAATTAATTGTTCATTAGGTGATAATATTTTTGTGTTAAAAACACTAAATTATTATCTCTAACTTACTTAGAATTTATGCTACCTTAAAATAGATAGTCATTAATATAAATCTTTATTTTCTAACTTAATCTACACAATTAGCAAATAGTTATGGGATAATTTGGTATAACAAAGTTGGTTTGAAGAACAGTGATGCTTAATAATTTTTATGATAACAAAATTATTTTGTGGGAACAATTTATTGTGCGAATGAAATAGTTTAAGTGTGTAGACCCTCTGTTAAAAGTTTTAAAGATTTTACACTGCATTCTCCGATGAATATAGAAAATAAATGAAGAAATCAAGGCAATGCTCTTAATAATCTTTTAAAGTTGTGTCTAACTCTAATTAATGCACTCACAATGTGCCTCTAATGAATTTGATAATATAAGTCCACTTTGGTTATTTTGTGTCCGATGATTCTGGCAAACTAGTTGATTGTTTAGTCAACGCATCAACTCAACACTCTAACAAAGTCAACACTCTTATAAAAAATCTACTTTCTTAAGTCAAACATCTGAGCTGAAAACCTTGAAGAAGTCAACATCTGAACATCTTGTGCTCTTCAAAGTTGGTTTTATTCTCTAAGTCTAGAAAGACATGACCTCCTCTAACAATTTTATCCTTTGGTTTTCCAGTCGCATATATCATGATATGTTGAATTAAGTATGAAGACATATTTGGACAAGTGTTAATGTTGATTCAAGTTCTTTGAGGATTCGATAAATCAATTATTTTATATGTTAATTTTATGTAATCAGACCAACAGTCAGAAACCCTAATTGCTTTGATGTTTTTCTATAAAATAACTTATGATATTCACTACAAAATACAACATTTACAAGAAACCTATTACAATCATATACAACAACCTGTAAAAACTTTGTATTATTTCTAAGTGGTGAAAAACTTCAAATACATTATGAGTACATTATGAGAGTATACATTGTAAACAATCTCTTGTGAGAGTTATGTAGAAAGAATCCTTTAACATTCTTTGTAACCTAGCCCAATAGTGGTTGTTGCATTCAACAGTTTGACTGTAGTAAGCTAAAAAGTTGAAAAGACTTTAACGCATTCCAACTTACTAGATGGTGTTAAGTGGACGTGTGATAGTTTTGGTGATTAGTGGATTAAATCATTCAGAATGAAGGGACTCGATATATCTACCACGTTGGTGGTGAACCAGAATAAATTGACTTGTGTTTTCTCTTTTTATCTCTTTAATTACTTTTGCTTTATTGAACTTTTATTTTATCAATTAGAACCTTAAAAACACAAACCAAACCCCTATTTCTTGTGTTTTTCACTTTTGATAATTGTTTTGGTTATCATAATAAATAAATAAATCAAATCAATCAAATGATTGTAGCTAAAACCACTTTTGCACTAACAATCTCTCCCTTTTTATGTTGAGAAACAACTATACACTTCATGAATAATTTTTCCACATACAATAACATTAAACATTACTCCCTTTGAATGTAGTCCTCAAAAGTTGTTTAACTTAACAATCCTTTAAACTTCTTCACAAAAAAATGTTTAAATCAATATTATAGGTCTTTAAAAACATGTTTTAAATCAATATTATGGGACTGCCCCTAAATATGATAACATGATTTCTAAGAATTTCAAAAATATTAAGTTATTTTACATTTTTAAGAAACATCAAGATAAAATTAAAAATAAATGTAGAAATTTAAGGAAGCAAACACACATAGACATACAAACAATCAAAATAAGCACACAAATAAAATAAGTAAATAACTCAAAAAATAATTAAGGATATCATATGATTAAATAAATAAGACCGAAAATAACTACGCAAATA
>JBBPBT010001132.1:8686865-8697150 GCA_037974875.1 Cicer bijugum | reverse complement strand
GTTGAAAAGAGAATGCGTTAAAAATAAAATAAAAACCTACGATTTTTCTATGATTTTTTAAACTAGATTCATTAATTTAAATTACATGTTATGTTTGAATCACGTATTCCTAATACATAAATAAACTAAATCTTTATTGACACTTTCATTAATAAATATCTTCCTTTATTGAACTTTCAACTAATAGAGAGATGAAGAAGTTTTCTTATTCATGAGCATATCTTCTAACTTGTTAGACATAACTAAGGAAAATAAAAGATGTTTTAGTTTCTCTTTTTCTCTAATTGTCTTTGACTTGTTTGATAAGGCTTTTTCTAAACATTGAGTTAGAGATACATATATATTTTTGATAAGTTGGTGCTCCAATCCTTCTTTGTTTACCTTAAGACTATTCCTCATTGGATGTGGAAAGGTGTATTACCACTAATTTATCAATAAACTATTTCATTAATTAAATATAATTTTAAAAAATTAATTTGATATTAAAAGTTTTAGAATATATGTTGATAAATATTGTGATTTTTTTTTACGTGATACAATATGATAATTTTATATATATTTTATTTTAGAGGAAAATATTAGTATTTATTATGAGTATTTTGGAAAATAATATTTTGATTATAGATGAATAGAACAATTTGATTAGTATTTTTGGGACTTTAGAAATTGGAAACAAAGTAGATTTTGGACCACTACTTTCTGCAACCCTTAATTTTGTTTGCTTCTACTCTATTTTCTGTTTGGACTCCTTTTGGTTTCTACAGCCCAGTTTCAGGTCCTTTGCTCTTCACACCCAGCAAGATACTATTCACGTACTTTCACGCAACCTCCTCTACATTTCAAACCCACATGGCCGCCTCCCTGGAGCCATCACCGGAGGCTAACACCCACGCCAAACCGCGACCACAAACCACCTTAAATTACCTTGAAACCACCGCAAACCACAACCTTTAAAATCAGTCATCCATTATTTTTGTTCGCTCCAACAACCATGTGTGTCGACGGAGAGAAGCGAGACCATATATTGACTCCTGTCAATGTCCTCTTTTATTTCCAATGCTAAAAATTGCAAACTGTGTATATATCCAACATAACTTTCTCCATTGTTGTTGGTGTATTTCTTCGATTCCAGCCATACTAATTGTTTGGAGAAATAGACATCATTTTGAATTTCCTCTCATCGGAACCTTCAAAAAAGACCAATCATTTGTGAGTTTCGATGAAGGTGACATCGAACTTTTTGCATCAGCATTAGTACGGCTGTTTTTAACTAGCTATTTTATGTCATTTTGAATCATTTTATGTTCCTAAAATTTTTATTAAGTATTTACAACATGCTTCTATTATTAATTGCTACTAAAATTCGTTTTGATTCTTGAATCGTATCAAAGTATTGATTTAAGATAACGATTGAGAGAGAATTTGAGTTAATTATTATAATATAATGTAAAATGAACAGAAATATTGTACTTTCTTGACGAGTCATTTAGATTTTTGGGATTTACTATGCATGGATGTAACTTTTTTTTTTTAGTAATAATTGATTATTATAGATGAACTAGAATTTTTAGTAAGATTAGAAGTTTTTGCAAGATATTGTATATTGTGTGATTATAACTCTTTGACAAATATACTAGATCACTCATGCAGTAAAACTAATAAGTAAAATATAATTAAAAATTCTCTTTACTATTGAGATTGTTATTAATTTAGTAACGTCACAAAATCGTAAGCACTTCGATAATAAAATTGGTTTATAAAATCGAACGTAAAATTAGATAGAACAATTTTAATATGAGAAAAATGATTAGAGAAGTCAAATCATCTTCTTTTCACTATATAATTATTGGATTACTATTTTAACGGTCTAACTTTTTTAATTAGGTTAAATTAAATAAACTAGACTAAGACCAATTCTTTGGCACAAAATCCATTTTTTATAACAATGAGCCCTAACTACTTAAGTGATTAGACTTATTGTTCAAAGTAGGTGTGAACGTTAATTTCTTAAACACGTGTTAATATTTTATACTCCTCTAATAATATTGAAACATGAACATACATTTTGGTTCAGATTATTATATCCTATTTCCCAAAAATAGAACAATTCCTAGGTCCAATTATATGGTGATAAGCACAAAAAAATATTAAGAGAAAAAATATAACAATACTCAGACACGTTTTAATTTCATAAATAGCATATGAAAATCAAAATTACATAGATTCAAGAAGCTTCATCTAATATTAAATCAATGAATAAATTAACTACGCATAATGTTTGATAGAAAATTCAGAAAAAGAATAAAATTACACATAAAGGTTGCCTCTATAGTGTAGTTGCCTCCTCCATTGCATCAAAAATTCAGAACCAACAAAATATTGATTTTTAACTTAAATAGAGGTTTGGAAAAGCATACTAGCAATGCGCTAGGTCTAGACGCAATGTGCTGGCTCAAAATTGAATGGGGGCATAACCACATTGTGCAATACAATGAGAGACCTTTATATTGCTATTCGTCCTTGTTGTGCTCCAAGTGCCAATAATAGAAAAAAAATTACTAAAAGATTCATCTTGTGTTTGTAGTAACTCCCTATAATTTCTCGAGTGTTCGTTCTTCAATGTAAATTCATAAAAACAAAAAGAAAATACTATGAAAATTTGTTTAGTTAATAAAGATCAGTAGGAAAACATTTAAAATAATCATATAAGATTTACATTCCTTTTCCTTATTAAATTGATTAAAAAGTAAATGGAAATAAATGAAACTTTAAATAAAAATGATAACAAAATGCTTTAAAAATAAGAATCATGTAATTAATTTGGATGTGTGTACTCCATGAGTTATTGGTTTGACTTATTTTCTTTTCATAGTTTTGCTCTAATATTGATTGTGCTTTTGCTTTATATCTATCAATTAGTGTTGCTTGGAAATATATCATCTTAGTGAGTATCCGATTGGATAACTTACAATACTTTTATTAATTTTTTGATTATAACAAAAACAACTTACAATACTTTTATTAATTTTTTTATTATAACAAAAACAATAGAATAATTATCTCAAATTATGAATGCTAGAAAAACACTTCGAGAATTTATTTGGTTAATAAGGATCAATAGCAAAACATTTAAAATAATCAAATAAGATTTACATTCCTTTTCCTTATCAAATTGACTAAAAAGTAAATGAAAATAAATGAAACTTAAAATAAAAATGATAACAAAATGCTTAAAAAGATAAGAATCATGTAATTAATTTGGATGTGTGTACTCCAGGAGTTGTTGCTTAGGCTTATTTTCTTTTCCTAGTTTTGCTCTAATATTGACAGTGCTTTTGTTTTATATCCATCAATTAGTGTTGCTTTGAAATATATCATCTTAGTGAGTACTCGATTGGTTAACTTACAATAATTTTATTGATGTTTTGATTATTACAAAAACAATAGAACAATTATCTATAATTATGATTGTTAGGGTCTAAATTTAATTTGAATATAAAATATCTATATTAAGGACTATCTATTTTAATTTTGCATAAATTTTGAGTACGTTGGGAGTAATAACCCAAAGTGGTATTCAATTTGAATAAGCACAAAGACCAATGAACAATTAATTATGTTTACTATTAGAGTAAATCTTAATATAAGTGAAACAATTATCTTATTGAATCATATGAATCGTCAAGAAGCTTGGTAATGATCGTCTGATAATTTACACTCTAGAAAAAGAAAAAGATTGATAAGAAGAATATAATAAAGAAATTAGCACTAAGTAAGACACATTCTGAAAATAAACCTTTGGAAAAGATGCCTCCGAAGAAGTCAATGCTCACTCAGAGAAATAATCCTCTAAAGAAGTTAATGACTCTAGAATGTCTTTCTAAATAAACAGTTCCTCTGATAAAGCTATCATCTGAATAAGTCAATGTCTCTAAGTCAACATTGAAGTTAACAAATAATTATTATTCGTTTGAAGATGAAATTCCTCTAACAAGAATTTTTTTATCTCTTATGAACAATATATGTGAAATGGCACCAGAACATGAACACTCCTCCTAATGAAATAAACAAGATAAAAATGTTGTTATAGTCCTCTAGAAAGTACAAAGCAACAATATTGAGGCTCTATGTAAGCAGAGAACTAGATGTAGCAACCGGTCTATGTGAACTAATATATCTCATCTCTATAATTTTATTAGTTATTTATGGTTAAACTTCTACTTATATTTAAATTGATTTATAATCAAAGTGGAATATTTTGACAAATAACACAATTGAAATTCAAAAAGAAAATATTTTTTAAATGATCATCACATTCAAACCCTTCCTCCGTTTCTTATGTTTTTCCTACACCTACATATATCAGTTTGAATATTGATTTGATGATTAAATCTATTAATGTTATGGTTATTCTTTATTGGATACGTTACTCTAATATTTGTAACCGAAGCTCTTATATTATTATTTGTTCATGCTATGACCAATCATGTTTAAACAAAACGTGTTTGCTAGTTTTAATATTGACTGTGTCAGTGGCGGATCTTGCTCAAAATATTGGGGGTGCGACAAATATTAACTAAAAGATTATAATTGAAATTCATAAAAGTTATGTAGTTTTATCAAAGATTCAACATAATATCAATACACAATAAAAATATAATATGTGAAAAGAGATGTTTACATTGAATTAAAGTTGTGCCCTTCGTTCTCCTAAAGCCTTGAAATCATCGATAATTGAATCAGAACTAAAGGTTTCAGCTATTTCTTTTTCAATATAAAGCATCATATTGTCAGCAAGAAATTCATCCTCCATCTTGTTACGCAGTCTTGTCATGATAATCTTCATTGCTGAAAATGATCTTTCTGTAGTAGCTGTAGAAACTGGAAGAGTTAAGATAAGACGAATTAATCGATCAATCAAATAATATGTATCCGCCTTCCCTGTTTTTTTTAGAGCTTCACATAACTCAGACATAGTTGACAAGCTATTCAAATCTGGATTACTAACAACGTCAAGAATAAAGTGCTTCAATTGAAATCTCAAATTAATTTTATCTTGATAATTAAAATTCACAGGATAAAATTTATTTACAAGAGCACATATATTATCCATATCAAATGCTTTGTAAATATCTTTAGGAACCAAACTATTGCTTAGACTCAAAAGCTCCATTGTTTGCCCACAAAATCTGTGATTCAATTCCTGCAATTGTTGATCAATTGTAACACAAAAGAGATTCACTCTATATTGTTGAACCACTGTGATGTGATCATGTTGATGACGAGCGCGTCCTTCACGCTCTATATAAATAGCATTACAATCGGGGGAATCAATATCATGCTGCTCACAAAATAATATCACATTTTTCAATAAATCATCCCAACCATCATCTCTCAACTTCTGAATTAATATTTTTATATTATCGACTAATTGCATTGCATTAAGTATATCTTGAGATTTATGTTGTAAAGCTTGACAAAGATGATCTATAATTCCCATAATCTCTTTCATCATGTGCAAAATCAATATAAACTCAAATGATTTCATAAACCTATGAGCAGCATTAGCATTACCACGTGTAGAATAACCTGTTCCAACGAGTATCACTGGCTCGTTTCAAATTGCAAATCTGATTTTGTCCACTACCACTTTCAAGTTCACCAATCTCCAACAAAGTTGAAATCTCCTCTAATATGGCACTTTGCAATTCATCATGTCGCTTACTAGAAGAACACAAAATATTGATGATAAAAGTTAAGTGTGAAAAGAAATCATGAATAGGAAAAACTTCTCTAGAAGCAGCAACCAAAGCAAGTTGTAATCTATGTGCAAAACAATGTATATAATAAGCATAAGGACAATCTTTGAGAAATAATGCTTGTAATCCATTCCACTCCCCTCTCATATTACTAGCACCATCATACCCTTGTCCACGGATATTTAAAATATCAAGACCATACCGAGAAAGAACATCACAAATGGCTTTTTTAAGAGTGATCGCCATAGTGTCTTTAACATGCACAAGACCAAAAAAACGTTCTTGTATCAATCCATTTTTATCCACAAACTTCAAAATAATAGACATTTGCTCCCTTAGAGATTCATCATGTGATTCATCAACAATTATGCAAAATTTAGAATCCCCAATCTCTTCTCGAATATAGCTTTTCACTTTACTAGACATGATATGCCAAATTTTCTTTTGAATTTTAGGAGAGGTATACTTTGAATTATATGGAGCATTCTCTAGCACTACTTTTGCAAGTTCATCATTGTATGATGCTAAGAGTTTGATCATTTGAAAAAAGTTACCTCTATTTTTTGATCCTAGTGATTCGTCGTGGCCACAAAAAGCACAAGCTTGAAATGTGAGCCAACGAATTGAATCAATAGAGCTTTTGAGACGAAGTCTATTTTTGTTGATGAGATTGGCACTCTGCACATTAAATCCATTTATGATATACATAGATTGATTGCACAAGTCTTGACATGCTTTCATTGCATTATTGTGAAACGAACAAGGACTCTCTCCAATAAGTTTAAGAATAGCACAATGTTTTCCGGCATTGACCTTTCTTCATGCTTTAAATCCTTTGCTAGTGAAGACGTCATAGGTAGGGTTCCCACTTGGTTTTGTACTAAACAAGTAACAAAATAAACAATAAGCAGCATCATTAGTCGGAGAGTACTCTAGCCATGAAGGGAACATTTTGAACCAAGATGCTTGAAATCGTCTTGGATGCCTGTCTCCATTTAGGGGATATTTTTCAATTACACATTGATAGGGACCCCAATTAAGATAGTCTCTTCGAACTTCATCTTTTTGATTCACAGGGTATTCCCAAATTTGGAGACGTTTTTCAGGGTCACGTTCTAAACAATTGACATTGAATTTATTCGCCGTGATTTTTTGAATCTGGTTGAACTGTTTGATCACTGGAATGATGCTTTTCAGGTGTTGATGTTGAAGCTTTGCAATTTTCAACTTTGTCGGAAACTTTCTTCTTCAAAAATGCATCAATTTTCTTAAGTTTAAACATTGTTTCACTCCTAAAAAAATACACAAATTAATTAAAATAATTTACAAATTAACTAAAATACACAACACAAAACATCAAACATGAGATATATAAAACAAAGAGATTAATGTAAGAAAGAAAATATATTTGCAATTATATGGCAGTATGGTATAAAATAAAACATCAACTATAGTTTGACCCATTACCTAGTGTTAATAATAAATTATGCTATAAAATAAATAAGAATCAAGCATGATTTAAAAAAATTATATGAATATGTCAAACTCATATTAAACACAAACTACATATAACATATATGATATATTGTAAAATAAAAATAATATACAACAATAATAATGAAGTTATATTGTATTTTCTTTGTCTTGTGCATTAATGTTTTTTTAATTGGTTAGCTTTTGTTTCATGATAGTTTAAAAATATATGTCAATATTTTGAAGATAAATTTTAAATCTGAGATATAGAGTAACAATAAATTTAAGTTAATTACTTACCAAAAAGCTACGTTGATACTTGATAGGGAGAGTTCAAGTGAAGAGAAGAAGCGGCAGAGAGCAATATGAACTAATTACTGATAGAATAGGAGGGAGAGGGAGGGAGGGACACGAGAGGAGAAATTGAAAAGGCAGATGTTAGTTTCTCAAAACCATAAAGGTTTGAGGGATATTTTAGTAATTATTAATTTATTATTATTATTTTAATAAATAGAGAGAGAGGGAGCCGGACATGACAAATTGAAAAGGTTATTTTTTCAAAACCACAAAGGTTTGAGGGATATTTTTGTAATTGTCACTATTAATTTAATAATCTATTTTTATTACCTATATAATTTTTTTTTTAATTATAGGGGGTGCCGTGGCACCTGTCCGCTCCTTAAAAGATCTGCCGCTGGACTGTGTACTTTCATTCCTAAACCTAAAAGAAACTTTACAAATAAAAGAAATAATCTTTTAACAGCAACCTTGATCAAATAATGCAAGATGTAACAAGAAACATAATTTTGTGTATACCTTAAAAATATTTTGAATCCAACATCATAATGATGTAAATGTCAAATGGTGAAATCTATTTGAGATTGTCTATAATATATGTATCGATTTTGATTAATATTATGTCTGCATCATATTTGAGTCATATAATGTATAAATTAGATTGAATTGAATTGTGTTGAATCCAACCCACGTCGATAATGGTACTCATGATCAAGTGGCATAGATGTTAGGGTCTATGAACCATTAGAGTGTATTGTCAAGATATGATATGATTATATTTGTCATAAACCACTTTACGGATCGGTCTAGGTTGGAAATTTTTAGAAATTGAATCCAAAATTGCGTTTTTTTTGGAGAATGCGATAACATGATCTACGAAACTCATAATCAGACAATTCTAAAATGGAGTGAAAGATGATGTTGTTAAACACAAGTTAGGCTCTTGAATCACCAAAAACAAGTGTGTAGAACTCGAGATATGATGACTGGTTACTGAATACGAAAATTGCCACAATTTGTGTATTAGGGTTTGATGTACAGGAAACAATTTTGCAAACAAACCAAGAACAGAATGGAGCCACAATCTAGGGTTTGATAAGCCAAAAAGAACGCCACAAGGATTAACAACCTTGATAAGTTCAAAGTAAATTCTTTCAAGAACTCTAGAGAGCAGAGCCCGACAAAAATAATATTCAAAATCTCCACCTCAACGAGTTTACAAATGCATATTTAAAGTAAGACTATCTCTAAACCTAAATGAGTCATAAGTGACATTATTCTCTAGGCCCATATTACGCTTATAACATATTTTTTCTTAAATAAATTAAATGTAAGGAAGTAAAGTATCTTCACTTACACATAAGATAAACTAAATTTATAATAAAACTATTACAATTCCAAGTCAAAGCAAACTAAGAATTATAACAAACCAAATTAAAATAATGTTGATCCGGATATATTAAAATATGTATTATCTTCATATTCTTGAGGTCCTTATCATGATATAGGAAGAGTTTGACAAGTTCAATGATTCGAGGAAATACTATTGAATTAAGTTTGATCATGGAGGTCAACTGTTGAGTTTTAAAACAAAATTGTTAGAAATTTGTGATATTATAATAGGGAATTTCTGTGACTTGAGGGTAGTACTCCAAATGTCAAGAGCTACAATGCAACTCACGTTTACATTGGTCTTCGATTAAGTTAAGGGGATCTATAAGAACATGGTCAAATTGAATTCTTTGGCATAGTATAAAGACTCATAACAAATCACTTCAGAGTTAGAATGGCATGACAAGAAAACACTCCATTTGTGGCCAACTTAAAAAAAATTCTTACCGAAAAAAATCCTCACAAATTACTAACTGAAAAAACCTCACAAATATTAAAATTCAAATTGGTTATTGTTAGTGATTGAAAAGTCCCTCACAAATTAAAAATATTTTTTTTGCCTCCTTGTAACATTTGTGGTAGCTAAAACCTGTCACAAAATTCTTAGAAGAAAAAGTAATTTGAATTTGTGGCGGCAAATACTCTTACAATTAGCTTGATTGAATCAAAATATCAGCAGGATTTTGTGACAGCATTATGATAGCTTAGACCGCCACAAAGTATGATCGTGCAATAGTTTTTAGGATTTAGGCCGCTACAAAGGCAATAGAGCCGTTGGGATTTTTTTGCCGCTTTGGCCACCCCAAATGTCTTCTTTTCTGCCTATATATATATAACTCTTCCTCCTTTTTTTTATTTCTACGCTCTCTCTAAATTTTTTCTCTATCGTATCTCTACAAATATTTTTTCTCAACTTTTATATTTCTCCAACTTTTCTCTCTACCTTGTCTCTTGAGTTTCAGTAAGTCTCTCTAATTTTTCTCTCTACATTCTTTCTAAAGTTTCTCTCAACCTTCTTTTTAATAATATTTTTCGTTAACTTTTATTTTTCTCCAATTTTTCTCTCTACTTTCTCTCTTTCGTTAAGTCTTTATTTTATATTTTGTTATTTAATATTATTTTTTTATTTAAATTTATTTATTTAATTTCCATTTTGACAGTGGTGTTATTGTGTAGATTACAAAAAATTGTTATATGTTTGTAAAGTTCAAGTTAGACACTATCCTGCATCTAGTTAGTATAAAATGCATTTTAAATATAGATTAGTCATTTAAATAATTATTTTTAGAAAAACTTTATGTCGTTATAAATTATTTTCAGAGCGTTAATATGTTATTTTAGAATGTAGAACATATTATTTTTAA
>JBBPBT010001132.1:8649888-8672919 GCA_037974875.1 Cicer bijugum | reverse complement strand
GCAAAAATTCCCTCTACAAAACAAAAATTCAAAATTCAATTTTCAAAGTTTACATTTTCGTTACTTTTATTTTGTATTTCTAGCATTTAAAAAATTAATATTTAGTTTTTCATAATCTAATTTTTATTTTTATCTTTTTAGAAAAACTGTTTATAATATTATAAACATATATGTATGCAAAAAATTATTTAAAAATTTAAAAAATAACTAAACATATTTATTTCAAAACAAGACTAAAAATATTTGTAATACTTTTTTGAGAGACTTAAAAATGATTTTTTTTACTTTTTTTATTTTATATGTATAACTCGCAAATTATTATTTATTATTATTATCACTTTACGGATAGCCAAATATAAATAAAGATCATTTAGAAAAATGATAATTATTTGTATTTTATGTTTTTAATGTTAAACTGCTTGACTGTTCACGTACGGTGCTGGCACTGATGAAATGAGTAGGCAAAGACAGAATCATCCCTCATTTCTCTCACTGTTTGTTCAACATTGAGCATTTTTCCATTTCTCCCGAGACTAAATATTACAGTACAATTTTCCGAAGGTATGTGAACTTTGAAAAGAAGCATGTGAAGGAAAAGATATATCTAAGTACGATCCATTTAGGCATAAAAAAGATGGAAGTAATGGATGCATTACTCATGTATTTGTAGCATAAAATAATTAGGTTAGGTTCATTTGACAATACGGTGTGAAACCGAAATTATGACATCTCTCATAGTCCTCAACTACACATTACACTAAAAACTTTAATAACTTTTTATTTTTATTTTTTTATGTATTTAATAATATTTTTAAACACTATAGTACGTAGGGATGGCAATTAGACCCAGACCCAGTGGGTACCCGCAAAAAAAACCCACAATGGGTAGGGTAAAAACCCGCATAATGGGTATGGGCACAGGGATGGGTAATTACCCGCAAAATTAAGCGGGTATGGGTACGGGTACGGGTACTATAGTACCCGCCCCGCACCCGCACTTATATAAATATATTATTTATTTATTATATTAATATTTAGTTTAATTAATTATTTTCCTTTATGTTTTAATATCTATTAATATCATTGGACCATTACAATATTTATGATCAAATCAAAAGATAAACGTTTGCAAACTTTTTAAGAATTTGATTATGATTAATAGTTAAATAATTGTGACTTTATAACTAAGAATTATATCTTATTAATTGTGTCTTTATAATTATACTTGCAACTTATAAATTATTTTTACTCATATCAAATAATATTGTCGTAAGACTTACAACTTCATAAAATATTATTATGGATATTTGAATGTGTATTGTAACGAGTGTTCACTTGAAATATTTTGAGTTATAAAATATTTTGGTTTATAATATTTTATGATTTAATTTATGATATTTGGATAATTTTTAAATGGGTAAATATTACATATAGTCCCTTAACTTAATTTCAGTTAACGTTTTAGTCTTTTATCTTTTTCTTTCCCTCGATTTGGTCCTTTATTTTAATTTTAAGTGACAATTTGATCTTTTATGTTTTAAAATGTCAATAATTTTATCCTTATTTTATACAAAATTTCAAAAAATTCATCAAAAATTTCAAACAAAACACATACTATTAATTATCATCCTCAATATAATGCCATTTCATCAAATTTATAACTTAAATCTTTAAATAAAGTCATGACAAATATGAGTTTATTTGAAGATTTGAGTTACAAATTTGATAAATTGTATTTTATATTAAATAATATAACTAAATTTATGAGTTTTGTTTGAAAATTTTGATGAATTTTTATAAAAAAAAGGATAACATTGTTAACATTTTAGAACAAAAAAGATTAAATTGTCACTTAAAATTAAAATAAAGGACAAAATCGAGAAAAAAAAAAGATAAAGGACTAAAACGTTAACTGAAATTCAGTTAAGGGACTATAGGTGGTATTTATCCTTTTTAAATTTAATCACAAAATAATATTTATTTATCGATTTATTTTAATTAAAGTGTGGGTAATGGGTACGGGTACGGGTACTAAGGTACCCAGAGGGTAAGGGTACGGGTATTAAAGTTGATACCCAAGAGAGTACGGGCACGGGTATGGGTATTTTTTTAAACTGCGGGTATGGGTACGGGTACTATAGGACCCTACCCAAACCCTACCCATTGCCATCCCTAATAGTATGTAGCGGTTTTGAATACTATTAAAAGATACGACAATACTTGTAAATTTTACAAGTAAAAAGTCTACGTTTCAAGACCTAACCCTTAAGAAAGAAGGATTCATAGGATTTGAAGGTGATGAAAAATGTAAGATAATTGAAAACGTCACCGAAGATAATGACTCTTTCTTCTATTAAGAATATTTTATTTATAAAAGGACTAATGCATAAGCTATTGGACATAAATCAATTAAGCGACAATGACTATGATGTAGTCTTCAATCAAAAGTCATGTAAGACAATTAGTCAAACTGATGGATCCTTACTATATACTTGTCAAAGGAAAAATAACATTTACAAAATAAACTTATATGATTTGAACAAACAAGAAGTCAAATGTCTTATGTGTGTATCGATGGACAACTGATATAGCACAAAAGATTATGACATGCCAACTTGAGGTTAATCTCAAATTTGAAAATACTTGAATTAGTCAGAGGCTTGCCTAATCTTAAGTACAACTCATGTGTTCTTTGTGAGACATGTCAGAAAGGGCAACAAACAAAATCTTCTTTTTCTTCTAAAAATGTTGTTTGCACATCTAGACCATTTGAACTTTTACATATTGATCTTTTTGGCCTGTAAATGACTGCCTCTATCAGTGGTAAAAAGTAAGGATTCGTTATTGTTGATGATTATTCCAGATGGACATGGGTAAAACTCCTAAAGCACAAATATGAGTACAAACCAGTGCAGAATGAAAAATATTTTTTTATATTAACGATTCGTAGTGATCATGGAGGTGCATTTGTAAACAAGCTTTTTGAAAACTTATGTGAAGAGAATGAAATTTTGCATAATTTTTCTTCTCCTAGATCACCACAGCGAAACAATGTTGCAGAAAAGAAAGCCAAATCTCTTCAAGAAATTGCACGCACCATGATTTACGAAATGAACATTGCCAAAAACTTCTTGGAAAAATCACTGAGCATTGCAGTGGAAGCATGTCAAAGTCTACATATTGTCGAACACTACTAGAAATTTCGCCTATAGTGACCGATTTAGAGACCGAATATTTTCAGTCACTCTAGCGACCAAAATAGAGACCGAATTTTTGAATTTATGAACTAAATATTTTTCCGTCATTAAATCGGTCGCTAATGAAATATAGAGACTGAAATAGCAACTGAATTTTAGCGACCAAAATTTCAGTCGCTAATTATCACTAATAGAAAATTTGCCTTTTACACTAGCGACCGAAATAGAGACTGAAATTTTAAACCTTGAAACTAAATATTATTCAGTCACTAAATTGGTCGCTAACAAAAAGTAGAGATTGAAATAGCAACTAAATTCTATTTTTTAATTACATAATTTAATTTTGTTTATTAATAAAATAAAATAAAAATGTGAAATAATTGTTGCAGAATTATTTTTTTTTTAGAAAATGTGAAATATTTAATAACTAATTAAAAAAATAAATAATTAAAAAAATAAATAAAAAAACAAAATGTATTCATATATTTGAATGTTTGTGCTGTCAAACTTTTTTCTTTTTCAATTTACTCACATAAAACCTAAAACCCCATTTCCTACCATCATTCTTTCTCAACACCACAACTCAATCTAATTCACTCTCACCCTGCCACAAAAAAATCGGTTCTTTTTTCTACAAAAAAAAATCAATTCTTTTTTTCTTTCTCAACTTACCACAAATCCTAAAATCATCATTCTAATCCCCTCTCATTCCAACCTCCGCAACTACAACGTGAAGCCAACCGGGTCTCTTAAATCGTTAAACTACAATTGTGGCATGAACCCAAAAGGTAAGGAATTTATATTCTAATTTTCTGATTATGCTTCATTATTTGTGTTTTTTTTCCTGTGATGTAATCACTTCAAATTTATTTAACTAAATGGGGTAAAAATATTCTGCATATAAGGTGTTTGATAAAATGCTCTTTTGGTAATTTTAACTAAAATGGGTAATTTGTTACTGAATATAAGGTGTTTGATAAAATGCTCTTTTGTAATTTTAACTAAAATGGGTAATTTGTTACTGAATATAAGGTGTTTGATAAAATGCTCTTTTGGTAATTTTAACTAAAATAGGTAATTTGTTACGGAATATAAGGTGTTTGATAAAATGCTCTTTTGGTATTTTCCCGTTAGCTTTTACATAATTTTCCATCAATTGTGAACTACTCTTGCTTATTGCTTCTTATGATGTTGATTTTGTAGGAACAAACTATCTCCTTTGAAATTGAGGTACTGCCATTTTCTATGTTATGTATTTTACTTATATTATTAATTCATTATAATTCAAATTTTGTTCTTCGTACCAATAGAAACTTCTAAACATTTTACAACAGTTGTTGGTAATTTCTTAGCAATATTCTTTGATGCCATTAATATCAAACAGGACCATTTATAATTATGTTATTCAGTAAATTCTAAGAAACTATTAATACCCACAATGGATGATTGTTTTATTGTTTTATTGTTTCTTATATACTATACAATTGTGGTCCATATGCACATGTAACTTGGGACAAGCTGAAGTCACTAGTAAGTATCAACATCTCTGCCGACAAATTAGATTAAACAGGTTTTTGTTTTAGCAATGACCTTTTGCATCATCATGTTGGCACATTATCTCTTAATCTTTGCATCTTTTTTAATTGTAATACATTGTAAAATAAATTAGATACAAATTGCCATTTTCAGTACACGTCTTCAATTAATCACACCAAAAAAATATACTAGTAATAGAACGTTATGGGGTCTTGTAATTATTGAAATAAGTGTTATTGTGGTAGCACTGTTTTCATTTCCTTTTTGTCGTGATTACCGGTTGATTTGATATTTTTATTATTATTGTTATTTTAAAAGAAAAACACATTTTACTCAATTTGTTAACATCAGTTGTTAATTCCTTTTCTTTTTTTTGATTATTTTTCATTCTATATAGGCATTCTTGTAATTTTGGAATAGCAAAGAGGCTGAGCAATTTTCCTGTACAAGATATAAGGTTGAGTATTCAATTTTTAGAAAGGTAATTTTTTGATTATGCTTCATTCTATATAGACATTATGCAACAAATAATTTTGTAATTCTGGAACATGTTAAATTGCATATTATTTATGAAATTGCAAGTGTCTACATGTGCTTAGGAAGTATGATGGTTAATTACTCAAATAGTTTATTTTATTAATTATAATGTATAGCATTTGCTTAATGATATTACAGAAAATGGATATCCGCCAACGTCGTAGTTGGATGTATAATAGGCTAAATCCTAGTCGAAAGGGGGTATACTGATGCATTTCTAAAAGGGTTAAATGAATTTGTGTCATTTGCAATCCAACAACCAGACATATCAAATAGAGAAATTAGATGTTCTTGTTCTGTTTGTAAAAACATTGATTTCTTTAGGTGATCATTGGGGAACTCAAGGATTCAAAAAGAAGAGCATACAAGCAAAAACAAATCGAGCATCTGACTGTGGAGGTTTTGGCGGGTCTCTTCACACTTGTGGCTCTATCACTACATCCCAACATAGAGTTAATTTAGTTAAGTTTCCTATCTTTTTCAATATTTTAACTTTTACATATGATTTAATATGTAGTTGAAAGCTATTGTATATTGTAATATACTTACAGTAGTAAGAAGCATCCATCTGATAACCTAAAGGAAGTCTATATGTTCCATCAAGCTTAGTGTCATTTGATGGAGCATGAAACATTGGCTTATCATGCAACTCAAGGAAGTAGCTAGCAATAAAACCTTGGTCTGCACCATCTGGATTTTCTCTACCATTTTGTAATTCATTAACCATGTCCTTCAACACAACCATTGATGGCTGCCAATACCAAATAATTAGAAGCCATATGACCGTTACAATTATTTATTTATAAAACATGGACAAGGAAACAAATTGTTTAGGCCATTCTAATTTGGTTATATATATCAATTTTCCTACCTCGAAAATGAAACTTTAAAATAAGGTTAAGCATTTAATTTAGTCTCTAAACTATCTTGTAATTTTGTTTTACAAATTTCGTTTCTATTGTGCAAATTAATATTATGTTTACAAGTTTTTAATGTTGAGTTTTTTTATGTTGTTAGACAAATTTGAATGGCATTCCTCCTAGTCATTCAGATTTGTTTCTCCACACACATAAACATGGCAAGGATAAAACTTGGGTTGATAAAAGATCGGAATATGTTCATGTAAGAGCTTTCAACTTTAAAGTATATATTATTTATTTTTCTATGTTGGTTTTTTTATCTTCATATAATATCGAAATAAAGTGTTTTAAAATATTAATTAGCTTTATATTTATGTTGACAGGAAAAATTTAAACGTAGGTTTGAAGAATTGACCCAAGAAACAACTTCACAAGGAACTCCTCCACCAAATGAATTAGATGTGTGGTGTGAGGTTGCTGGAATAAAAAGAGGACGAGTATATGGTCTCGGAATGGAATCTACTGTATTATTAGGGAGACCTAATTATCGCGGATCATGCTCTTCTTCAACAGAGTGGGTTCAAAGACATGAATTTGAAGAAATGAGAAATGAAAGAGATCAACTTCGAGAAGAATTGGCTAATACAAACAGAGCAGTTGAGCGCAATAACCACTTGATAAATCAACTGATGAATAGCTTGAACTTTAAACCCATGCCATATACTAGAGATCAAATTCATGAAGATGGAGTTAGTGATAATGATAAAGAGATTGGTGATCATGATGATGGTGATTTTGATGATGAGATTGCTGATAATGATGCTCGTGATCATGATGGTGAAGAGTTAGATGGATAGTGATAAGTTAATCTGAAGTAACCAATATGTTGCAATTTATTTTGACTAAATATATTATGTTTAAACTAAAATTTTATTTGTATTATTTTGAGTACTTACAAATATTAGTTACATGTATTATTTTCTTTAATTATATACATTGATATGATTAATGTTTTCAAATGATTTTGGTGTTTGAAGTTTTTAGATATTTAAAACAAATTAAAAAATTATTTTTATTGTTCTTTTGAACATTAAAGTAATATACTTAAAAAAATGATAATATTTAAAGACGTAATTGGTGATCAAATATTTAATAAAAATAATAGTTTATATCACAAATTTCGTCTCTAAATCGGTCGCTAATGATATAAAAAATTAATTTAAAGTGGTTGCTAAATCATTCTCAATAATCGGTCACAAAATGCAGTCACAAAATCGGTCACAAAATTCGGTCACTAAATTTGGTCACTAAATTCAGTCGCTAAATCGGTCACTAAATTCGATCGCTAAATCGGTCACTAAATTCGGTCGCTATATTGGTCACTAAATTTGGTCGCTGATTTGGTCGCAACAGCTAGCGACTAGCAGTTTACCAACTGATTTAAATTGGTCACTAATTCGGTCGCTATTCGATTTAGTGGCCGATTTTCTCCATTTAATGACCGAAAATATGGTCTCTAAAAGCATTTTTTCTAGTAGTGGAAGCTAGATGTAGACTTTGCATATTTATAAATTGCAGTGGAAGCAGCTACTTTAGAGGAACTAGATAAAACTAAAAAAACGTCAAATACAATCCAAAATGAACTAGAGGATCCACCAAATAACTCAAGTCGAGAGCATCAAGAATCCAAGTATGGATAGAAATACAAGTCATCTCATATAGAATCTTTGACCATAGACAATGCAAATGATCATTTGAAAATCAAATCTACTATAAAGGAGATATCTTTTTTTGGACTATTCCTTGAAATTGAACCTACATCCATAAATGAAAAGTTATGAAATGATGGATGGATACTAGTTATGCAAAAAGAGCTGAACCAATTCAAAATAAATTATGTATGGTACCTAATCTCCAGACCCATAGAAAAGAAGCCAATCAAAACCAAGTAGGTTTTCAAAAAGAAACTCTATGAGAAAGGTGAAGTAATTAAAAAGAAAACTAGACTTGTAGTATAAGGTTACAGTCAGCAAAAATGTATTGACTACAATAAAACTTTTGCCTTAGTGGCAAGGTTAGAAGCTATCAAACTCTTACTTTCTTTTTTAGTATTTAATACAATCACCTTATATTAAATGGACGTTAAAAGTGCCTTTCTAATTGATTGTATAAACAAAGAAGTAAATGTCAAACAACCTCCTGGTTTTGAAGACAATAAATTTCCAGACCATGTCTTCAAACATAAGAAATCTTTATATGGTCTGAAATATGTTCCAAGAGTTTGGTATGACAAACTAAGTAATTTTGTTATAGAAAATAATCTTGAAAGAGGCTAAATTGACACTACTTTATTGAGAAATTCGTCTAAAAAAGACATCCTCATTGTCTAGATGTATGTTGTTGGTATTACTTTTTGGTTTCCCTAAAGGCAATCTCTGTCAATAATTATCTAAGTTAATGAAAAATGAAGTTAAGATGAATATGAAGGGTGAATTGAAATTCTTTCTTGGAGTTCAAATTCATAAAAAGCCAAAGGATGTACAAATTCACCACACCAAATACACCTAAGAATTGCTTAAAAAGTTCAAAATGGATGATTGTAAACCAATGCCCACACCTATGCATCCAACTTGTTCTCCTAACAAGGATGAGTCGAGTAAAAGGTAGATAAAAATGTATACATTGGTTTGATAGGTTCCATGCTTTATTTTACTGCCTCTAAATCTGATATTTTATTTAGTGTGTGTGTCTAGATTTTAGTTTGACACTTAAGAATCTCACTTAATAACTATTAAAAGGATCTTTAGAATCTAAAAGACACTATTAACCTAGATATGTGTCATAAGCAATCCTCTGAGTACAGGTTTGTAGGTTTCTACGATGTTGACTATGCTGAAGATAGGCTAGAAAGAAAGAGCACCAGTGAAAACTACATATTCCTAGGTAACAATCTGATCTCCTGGTCAAGAAAAAGATATATCATTACTTCTCTATCTATAGCTGAAACAGAGTATATCTTTGTAGCTAATTTCATCACGCAATTGTTATGGATGAACCATCAACTTGAAGACTTCAAAATTTATCACAGTAACATTCCTATCTTTTGCGGTAATACTTTAACCATTTATTATACCAAAAACTCTATTTTACATTCAAGGAAAAAACATATAGAGATTAAACATCACGTCATTAGGGATTCTATCTCGAAGAGTAATTTAGACATTAAATCTATCGATATTGATCATTAATAGGATGATATTTTCACAAAACCCCTTGCTCAGGACAGATTAAACCTTTTAAAGAAACATCTCAAGATTTTGTTTATTAAAGAATGTTGTTTAAATCCTCTATATGTCTTACCTCTTGTAAAATAGAGTGACTAGTTAAAAAATTTAATGCTCCACCTCTGATGAAATTGAATTTACTTGTGAATTTGATTCAATTAAATTCAATTACTCGTGAATACTTAGCATTTTAGTAGATGTGATATTCTAGCAAGTGTTTCACACTTGAACCATTGTGTTTTATTTTATTTTTTTGAAAAATTCAATCGTTTTTCATCTTAAACGTCACGTTCACTCACGACTCTCACAACTCCTACATTTTCGTCTTTGCAAATCGTTCAACTTTCCACTCTCTTCAAGTTCTCATGTTTCATTGGCTTTAAGCTCATCCTCCATTTCCTCAAACTTTTTTGTTCATCTCAAACCTAGGTACTACATTCTCTTCAAAATCCTTATTGAGTGTGTGGTGCCCAAAGATGGGTCGATAGACAGTGTTAGAAAGGATCACAAAGTTCATATATGGTACATCTCTCACATAATAAGACAAACCTTCCCGCATCACCTTGGAGCATATGCGGTTTTGCATCATAAACTTAAGAATAGGGAAAGTCAAGACCATTCCCTATCCCAAATGGATCACTATTCTCCAACCTGATCAAGATGAAGCTGATGTCTCCCAAGAATTGCATTCAACCCCATGGTGACTCCAAAAGAACCCCGAGTACAAGAAGTGGATTTGTGACTCCACCTTTCAAGTTTGATGACTCATTCGCTCCAATATTCGTAGAAGACAACAAAGATGTCGTTATGGAGTATATGCGTATGTGTCAATTTTTCCATGTTGATGCCCCTGTGTGCTTGCCTTTATCCCGGACTGAACATGTTTTTGAGAAGAAAAAGAAGGAGTGGCTTCATCTTCGAGCATTGAAGAGGATGAGGATATCATACCAAGTGCTAATGAAGACAACTCCTTTCAGAGTAAGAAATGAAAGGTGAGTACATACTATGTGCGTTTTACCCCTCTCCCCGTCCCTGAACTTGAACCCACCTCTCCCGTTCTCTCACCCAAGCAAACCAATTATATCCATCCTTCCTCTGATCCTACCCCCTCTTCCTCTATATTCTTACTCTAAAACGTTAGATGATATCATTGAAGTTACACTAGTTAAGAATTTTGCTAAACTAGGATACATAATCAATCCCTACCTTCACAAGCCTCATCCAACCACTAAAAAACATACCCCCCTCCACTGCCCTACCATCATCTTCTCACTCCCTGCACTTCGTCGCTTACTTCACCCCTCGACCTTGTGCTTATTGCACTAACTATTGCTAACCTAGGTTCTGACTCATCATCAAACGACTCATTTGACTTTATCCTCCCTTCTTTCCCCCTAACTCTACTACCTCCTCTATATTTCTAGCAATCATTCCCTCCACCCAACCCCCTATTCCTAGCTTCCCTTACCTTTAGATATTCCTTACCTCTCTTTTTACCAAAATCTCTCACATTGAACCCAAAGTGCTCAAAGTTTGGATCCTAATAATGTTTCAAACTAGTGGTACAAGGTCTTATCTTTTGTTAGAAACTCGATTCAGGACAACATCTATCATGGTCTGCACCAGGGTTGACAAAATTGTAGGCTTTGAGATAAGTTCTTGAAATCGTCTACTTGTGGATGATACAACTCTAGAAAGCAACATGCAATCTATCCCAAAAGAAAACTATCTTATGGCCCATGAAATTCATCTAGGGTTGCCCTTATCCCTTTAATGATCTCATTCTAGAACCTTCATCGATTTCTCCATTCACACCATCACAACTTGTTGTGGTCATCCCTCATATCAAGAATTGCACTATATATACTCTTGTTAAAGTGGCTATGGGATCTGCTTCATATACTTATATTAGCCATTTTGCATCTCCCTTTGGCTTTGTATCGGACTCATCCTAGTTTGTCAAAAAGGAAGATTTTGATTGTTTGGCTCCCAATATTGAGGTATTTATGGAAAAGACAACGAAAAGTTATGAGGACATTCAGACCATCCTTACATTAATTATGGCTAGGCTTACCCACCCAACCCCTTAGAGTGTTACTCTTTTGTTTCCTCTATTTTTGTTTAATGGAAAAATGGCGAGCGTATGTAATAATACTTTTTGTTTTACTTTTTTGAGAAATCTTAACTAATACATAATTAATTATGAACTTTGCTTTTTTAATACACACTGACACTTTGTAAGAATTAATCTCATCTTATGAAATGAACATGCATATTCTAAGGGGAGCTTTGCTATAATGTGTTATCATCATCTCAGTGTTTTCTTTATCTAAAAAAATTGATCACAAAAATAGATGTTTGTCATCATCGAAGATATGGAGATTGTTCGAACTAAGTTCATTTGAAAAAAATAAGCCCCCCGCTTATTTTGATGATAAAAAAAAATCATTTCCACGATACTTATCCCCCAGGTACCGGGCTTGAATCCCACGAAAAGCAAAAACTCACTATATCCAACTGAGTGGTTAGGGTGGGTGAGAAGACCGTGAGGTAGCACAACCGGTAACGGGTGGAGGTAGTGCTTATCCCCCAGGTACCAGGCTTGAATCCCACATAAGGTAAACACTCGCTATTTCCAATTGAGTGGTTAAGGGGGCGAGAAGGTCGTGAGGTAGCACATCCAATAACAAGAATGGCCAGGCTCAGTTGGTAGTGGGATATGTGTGGAGGCGGTACTTATCCCCTAGGTACTGGGCTCAAATTCCACAAAAGGCAAAAACTCGCAATTTCCAACTGAGTGGTTAGGGGGGCGACAAGACCGAGAGGTAGTGGTAAGGGGGCGAGAAGGTCGTGAGGTAGCACAGCCGTAACGGGAATGGTCGGGCTCAATTGGTAGCGGGATCTGTGTGGAGGCGATACTTCTCCCCCAGGTATCGGGCTCGAATCCCACGGAAGACAAAAACTCGTTATTTCCAACTAAGTGGTTAGGGGGGCGAGAAGACAGTGAAGTAGCACATCCCCCAGGTACTGTGCTCGAATCCCATGGAAGGAAAACACTCGCTATTTCCAACTGAGTGGTTAGGGGGGGCGAGAAGGTCGTGAGGTAGCACAACCGGTAACGGGAATGGTCGGGCTCAATTGGTAGTGGGATTTGTGTGGAGACGGTACTTATCCCCCAGGTACCGGTTAGGGGGGGCGAGAAGGTCGTGAGGTAGCATAGCCAGTAACAGGAATGGTCGGGTTCAATTGGTAGTGGGATCTGTGTGGAGACGGTACTTATCCCCCGGGTATCGGTTAGGGGGGCGAGAAGGTCGTGAGGTAGTACAGCCGATAACGGGAATGGTCGGGCTCAATTGGTAGTAGGATCTGTTTGGAGGCGGTACTTATCCTCTAGGTACCGGGCTCGAATCCCACGGAAGGCAAAAACTCGCTATTTCCAACTGAGTGGTTAGGGGGGAGAGAAGACCGTGAGGTAGCACATCCCCCAGGTACCGGGCTCGAATCCCACAAAAGGTAAACACTCGATATTTCAAACTGAGTGTTTAGGGGGGCGAGAAGGTCGTGAGGTAGCACAGCCGGTAACAGGAATGGTCGGGCTCAGTTGGTAGTGAGATTTGTGTGGAGATGGTACTTATCCCCCAGGTACCGGGCTCGAATCCCACGGAAGACAAAAACTTGCTATTTCCAACTGAGTGGTTAGGGGGGCGAGAAGACCGTGAGGTAGCACAACCGGTAATGGGAATGGCTGGGGTGTTACAATTGAAAATATGGAGATTGTTGGAACTAAGTTCATTTGAAAAAATAAGCCCCTCGCTTCTTTTGATGATAAAAAAAAAATCATTTTTGGGAACAATTTGATGCTATATTCTTGAATTTAAATGTGCAGGTTCGATTTGTTATCCTCGGTCGTAGACTCCCAATGTATCTTCAGATAAATTGACGAAGACAAAGATACAAACTATATTGTACTTTCTTCGCCTCTAATAGCACAAGTCATTGTCACAACTCATTTGCCTCAGAGGAATTCAAACGTGAATTTTGTTAATCTGCCTCTAATAAGTGTGACAAGAATTCTTCTACCTCTAAAAATCACATCAAGCTTTTGACCGTCTAACTCTAAACTTCGATTCTCTAAAAAAAGTCAACGCTTTGAAAAAAGTCAACACTTTCAAAATAGTCAATGCTCTAAAGACAAAGTAATTTGCGAATCCTTTGATACGCATTATGAATTAGCTACTTGTCGAAAGATCTCAAGACACTCTTTGATAATTGTTCCCTCTAGTTTCCATCTTTTTCAAACAGACACACCAAATTAGTACAAGGTCAGTCTTTCTGGAAAGTCGTTCTATCAAATCTATCCACAAATATACGATGTGAAAATTGATGGATTATCTTGATTTCCTACAACTAGTTCAATGGTAATAAACCCTAAATGTACTCTATTTTTTAGCATACAAGCAACAATACAATACAACAAACAATACACTAATTTTTTGCAATCGATACAACGAACAATACATTGCATACAAACAACAAGCGATAATCACATATGTATTATTTTTAGCATCTTGTTAGTGCTAAGAAATTTTGTTTTCTGAAGCAAAAATTGTAAATACTCTATGAAGAGCTTATTCAGATAAACGCCAAAACCTTTTAGTTGTGTCCTAGCCCATTAGTGGCTACCTTCCACAATAACTTGATTGTACTAAGCTAGAAGGTTGAGAAGATTGAATAGTCAGTGTGACTAGTAGGTGTTCAAGTGTAAGTGTGATTCAATGATAATTTTGTTGATTAAATTCTTCAAGTTGAAGGGACTGGACATAACTACCATGTTGGCGGTGAACCAGGATAAATTAATTTATCTATCTACTATGTTTTCGCACTCGTGGTATTAAGATTTAATCAACAAAATTATCTTATCACACTCTGCCTCTTTAGATTTTGAATATTTTTCTATAGCCTTTCAAAGCTTTAATTTCCTCAACTATTCTTCAACATATCGGTATCCTATCATTAAGGTTCATGATAGTCATTATACCTTTTCAGGTATCTCTTGGAGGATGATAAAGGATTATGCCACAATCGGGAATATTTACATCAGTTCTAGCTTGTGTCTGATATGACACAAAGTTTGGTATTAAGATTCTAACTCTCATTGAAGGATGTTACTAAAAGCCTCTCTAGTTTGGTGTTAAGAAAACACTTTGACTAATTTACATCAATTCTAATAACTCTTTTATGGAGAGGATTTTTGATTCATATTTTTATTTTGATGTGTCGTTCTTGGCATTTTTACAACTATCCATATTTTTTATGAAGACAAAGACCAAGTAAAATGATAAAGTTGCAAGTTCAAAGATGTTAAGAGAAGTCAACATCAAGTCAATCGTTATCAATGAGATAGAAGTCTTATATTTTAAGGTACATGATGCAATCTAATATCATTACATTTCAAATGCACAGGAGAACGTTGATTACTTCATCTAAATTCTAGCATATGCATCAAAAGAATTTTCAAAGTGTCAAACAACATGAACAATGTTTAAAAATTAAGTTTTTAACAAAAGTTAAGGTTGTATTCAACTACATATATGTGTAGTCGAATATAAATGAAGTTAGTAGCAATAAATGTACATTTGTATTTGACTATAATATGTTATAGTTGAATACAAACCCAAGTTAGTAGCAAAAACTACACATTTGGATTTGACTACAACATGATATAGCCGAATACAAAACTAAGTCAGTGACAAATTTCATTCATCTGTATTCGACTACATGGATCTATATTCGAATACAAGCACAAATTGTTTGAAAAATTGAATGTTACAGAAGTGTATTCGACTAAACTTACGTTTTAGCCGAATACAACTGGGAAGCAATGCAATTTTTTAGTTCTGATTCAATCTGGATGATTGCATATGTTCATCAAACTTCTAGGAACGATTGTCATTGATCTGAAGTGATGTCTTAGGAGTATAAATACCTCCTCATCTAAAGTTTAACAAAAGAATCATAGAAAAACTTTGAACAACTTTCTGAAATTTTTTGTGAATTATTCTAAGTCACACTTTCGTGTTTCAAGTACATATTTTACATTGTCATATCATTGAGAAATGTTCTCTGTTGCACTTAAAAACCCACTGAGTCTCTAAAAACCAAAAAATTTCTAAACACCTAATTCGCCCCCTTTTATGTGCAACTTTGTACTAACAATTGGCGTCAGAGCAAGTTTTGGAAATTTGCTCCTCGATCCTTATTCATGGCTTCCGCACAACTAGTTTTTAGAGATGGTGGTAGTAGCACTAAACAACCTTGCTTTGTTGGAGAATATTATGATTTTTGGAAAATACGCATTCATGCATATCTTGAGACACAAAGAGATGATATTTGGGATGCAGTAGAAAATTACCCATATATTCCAAAGATAGTCATCAACAATGAAGAGAAAATTAAGATAAAAGTCTCATGGACAGATGATGACAAAAGGAAAGTGTTGTTTGACAAAAAGATCAAAAACATGTTACAATCGACACTTGGAATGGACGAGTTCTTCCACGTGTCTTATTGCCGAACTGCCAAAGAAATCTGGGATACTCTTTAACTAACTCATGAAGGAACTGTTGAGGTAAAACGTTCTAAACTTAATACTTTACCTCAAGAATATGGAATGTTTCATATGCAGCCCGGATAACCTATTCTAGACTTGCAAAAAAGCTTTTCTCATCTGACCCACCACTTGACAACGTGTGGAAAGATCTTCACTAATGATGAATTAAACCTTAAAGTTATAAGATCATTAACAAGGGCGAGGCAACCTAAAGTAACGACAATTGATAAAAAGAAAAGCCTGTCAAAGATGTCTCTTTCTGAACTTTTCGGAAAAATCCAAGAACATGAGATTGAATAGCAATTAACAAAAAATAAAAGAGGTGGTCTATGTGTAAGTCATGTCGTCCAAGACAAATCAAGGTTAAAAAAATTTGCGAGCAAATTTAAATTTGTTGAGCGAGTCATGTTGGCCAAGACAAATGAATCTTACTTTTGACTACTATTATCCTTTACTACTACTATTATACCACACATATTTATAGCTAAAGATGTTACACTTATTCTAAACTTTCGACGTAGGACATTATGTTGAAAAAAAATGGGACTTGTTACCTGTGTCAACAAAACTTCAAAACTCAAACCTTGACTTTCAATGAATTTTTTAGGCCTTATCAATTGTTTTAATAATTTCTAAATTTAATAGAATTTAACTTTAACCTTTTAAAAAATAAACACTTGAATAAACTGATATAAATTATACTTTATATTATTAATATTATGTATGTGGTACAATTACTAATTTTATGTGGACTTTGGAAGAAAATAATAATATTATGTAATTATTGTGTAGTTGTAATATATGGATTTGATTGATTAATTTATAAGTTAGAAATATGTATATTTGTCTACTAGTCCAATTTTTAAAACATTATTTGTTCCATTGTTTGAAGAATGAAATATGCAGCTATGTTGATGCTTGAGTGAAAATTGTTGTTGTAAGTGAACTCTATCAATGGCAAGAACACATGATAACTTCTTCTATACTCCAACACACAAGCTCTTAACAACTTCTCTAGTGATTGAATTATTTTTTAGACTAATCATTTGTATGCGGATGATAAGCAAAAGTTATCCTCAACTTCATCTCTAGTTGATGATTAATTTGCTACCAAAACATCGATGTGAACCTAAGGTCTCTATTGCTTATTATACTTGCCATAGTTTCACATAGTTTGACAATCTCTTTGAAATATACTTGGTATAATTTCTCTAAGTTGTAGGCATATTTAATTGATATGAAATATGGATTCTTCTAGTTTATATTTTGCGTAATGCAGTTTCTAGGTCCTTTTCTATTCTATTCCACTTCCATTCTCATATATCCATCGATTGCAATAGCCAACTAATTTATGAAGTTTAAACTTTGCTTTCGGAAACACCAAATAATGTTGCACATATTATGTTATGCGTCTCTTCATTCAAAAACTACCAAAAACTCTTTTTCAATTCTTGATACATCTTTATTTTTCCGGAATGAAAAGTGACTTTACTCTTGTATCTTTCCTCCATAATCATCTTCCTTTTCCCCTCCTTTTGTGGAACGCAATTCCTATCTCCAAGCCTTAATATTCCATCATTACCTTTGTGAAACTCTACACCTTGACCATATTTTTCTATCTCTTTTATATTTATCATAAGTTCATCCAAATGTTGTTCCTCTTTAATCCCCCTATAGGAATTCACTAGATATTGTTGTAGTGCCTATGAATATCCTAGGTCGAGCATATTCAATATCTATGTACTTGATCTCTAAAATGATCCTTCAATTCTTGCTCTTTTATCATCATTGTAGATACATGTCATGTTGTTTTGCTAAAGCATATGTTACAATATTGGCATTTCATGAATGATACTCTAGGTCAAAATCGTAGTTATTCATATACCCTAAATCCATTATTTCTCGAGTCTTAGAACTATGTTGAACCACAAAGGTGCATAATAGAACTTCAATTTGACTGCAATCTCCATATCCTCATTCCTATTGTCCAATCTTAAATCGCCCACAACTTACAAAAATATTATGAAATACATCGTTTCAAAGCTTGAAACTATATACTCCAACCGTGAACACTTCATTCAATTGAATGATTCATATACCTGTCAATAGATAAATCCAAAATAAAACCCCTACAACCACTGTCTAAACTTAATGTTCATGGTGAAGATTCTACATCCAATTGAGGATCTTGATACATTTCCCATGCATCTCATTATTTTAACAGAAAAAATCAATGACATCTGAAATACTATTTCTACTCAATGCATCGGCTATCACGTCTTCCCTTCCCCAATGATATTTCAACATGAAAAATCAAAATTCTTAAGAGTCTCCATCAAACTCCTCTATCATTTATTGAATTCAATTTGGTCAAACAAATGCTTTAACCTTTCCAATCTTAACATGGTAGATGTATACCCATACAAGTAATGCTTCCAAATCTTTAATGCTAAAATACTGTAACATGGTATAGTTCAAGGATAGGCTAATTTCTTTCACGAGTCCTTAACTGATGTGAAACATAATCTTTAACTTTCCTATGCTACACAAGAATACATCCCAATTCTTAGTCACCACTCATCCACGAACTCCAAATATCAGCAACAACACAAGGTTGGTCCCTAAACAAGCATAATCTTAACTTTGTTGGATACACAAATATATTCTCCTATCTTGTCACAACATGAGTAGATGATTCCCTTCCACTAACTATTTAATCCTTAGTAAGCATACTATTCTAGTTTCTGGTCTTATTTAGTAATTGAAATCACCCTTAGACATAGCATGCTTTTGTCTTAAAAATCAATCTTCTACTCTTAAGTCTACAGTATCCTTATAGAAATAATTGTTTCAGCCACTAGATTCTAACCACTCCAAACTTTCACTAAAGTACCACTAAAAAGATTTTCTATCAATTGAGTGCTCTAAAGAGCCATTCCTCACGGTCCCTAGCAACTATCACAAAGACTTGACCTCCTAACTGTACACACTAAAAGTATCATGTACCTCACTTAGCTATCTAATCACTAAAAATACTTATTTCAAATCCTAATGCTCAATTAATTCAAGAACTTCGAACCACATAAATTAAAAGCATATACAAAACTTCTTATATCTCACATTTAATATTTGTATAATTATCTAAATCAGCCTCTCCAAATCCTCAAATATCCTATCATGAAATTTTAAATCAATTCAATCACGAGACACCCTGACAAACTTTCAAGCTAACTAAACTTAAACGTCACTCACTCCAATAGAACTAATAAATATTCCCTAGAATAAAATACAAAGGTTTGAACTATCATTAACTTGAACCCAAACTCAACAATATCACTAATGGGGTCTCCTCTACCCCTATCATGAAAATACAAATTTTCCAATAAACATATAAAGACTTATATTTGTAGCTCAAAGTTCTCATCACTTAACTTACTAACCTTAATTCTCTTATAACACTTTTTTGAAAGCCACCACTTTGTTATCCACCCAATCCTTGACGATTACCATTACCAATTTAAAACAAGATTCAAAAACCATCATTAACTTAATGATTAGCAATCTTAGAGTCACTGATTAAACTTTAATCAATTACCTCATACCATTCCAAACTATTCACATTCTCCTAGTGCCTACCAACACCAGATAATTGAAGTCTATATTGTTACAATCTCTAAACATTCCCATACTCCACACTTTCAAATTTACCCGTTAATTATAAGATTTTGATTATCATCCTAAAGTTTAACTTTAAACCTATTTCAAATCCACAATTACTTGACCATATTTCACCCATAGTTCTACCACAATTCAACCTTTATACTCACGGTCTCTCGCACCACATGGAGATATCACTCACCCTATAATCATCATGAGATTCACACTTAATGCTATATGCCCCAAATATAACATAGTACTAACATAAATCATCATGTCTTTCTTTTCTACCTTAAATGAATGTCGAACCCAATAGATATTTGCCAATTCATAAATCATGCACGAGTAAAAAAGTTAATTGGAGGTTAAATTTAAAATAATTCAACAACACTTGTAAATTTTATAACTTTTCAACAAAACTTTATCCACTAATAAACAACACCAAATAAATCATGAAAATAGTTGCATCATAATTTTTATTTTGTTCCAAACTAAAATTCCCCCAAATTGTAATATTTCACTATGAGCCAAAAACAAGCAACACACTCTTTAGATTATCTCATTTAATATTTTTAACTCTAAAAATATAAACTTATTCCATATACATCACAAATCATATCAAGAAGTCACACTTCAAGTTTTATTGAAATTCGAGTCCGTTTTAAAACTTGACAGTCAATATAATTTATCTAGTTGTCAAAAAGATAATATTTTCATTTTAATTTTCAATGGAAATTTTATTATTTTATAAAACTTTGGTTATGAAAATAATTCCACATTGAATAAAATTGTAACAAGTCAACGTACTATAAGTTTATTAATTCATATATATAAAAAACACACGAACTCAGAAAACACAATGAAAATATATCTAAGACTCAAGGGTTACACATGACGTAATCATCACCATCAACAACAATCATTGTCTAACAACACTCAACCCAAATTTCTGACTAGGTATGATGTGACATATCAATGTTTGTCATCATCACATCAACAATACTAATAATATCATTCACATGAATTTAATAAACTCAATTCTAGGTTACTAACCTAACCTAATTATCTAATTTCTCATTAGGAGTTACTAATCTATTTCATCATTCTATATAACTTAGTCTAATAGATTAATCCTAAGACTCTTATAAATCAATCAATCAATTAATCAATATCATCATACATTACAACAAACTCCAAAGCATTATGTTGATATATCATGTTCTTGGTGTAAATCCTAGTGCCAATCTATTTTATATAGATTATCATTCATATAATGGATTTAAATGATATATCTAATTTTAGTTATATGAACAAGACATTATTGATCATGTTATTAACCATATAATATATTAAAGTCTTTATAATTAATAGTTCATTTAATAGAATATCAAATTTAACTTGATCATGAGATCTTATTGAAAATTATAACACTATTCTTAAAATATCAGTAGTCAAAGTATTATTATTAATTAGGGCAACAATATAACATCAAGACAATTATGTGAGTAGATAGATGTCCACATGTGACGGTCATGGATATGAGACATTAAGTCATCACATAAGCATTGATAGCAAGTCGTCCTAAGACTATAATATTTGGATATACATATCAGAATGTTACACAATTATTGTGTAAGTGTCATTATCTATTCTCATGAGATCATAGTGAGTAGTTCTTCAACTTGAATTCACTACCATCCCTACATAGAAAGTTGTATACTTTAAGACCATCAAACATTGTTTATAATATGACAATTATAAAAGTGGTTATTAGGCGTGCAATAAACCTTGTGGAGGAGTATAAGTGAGGTAGATAAGATTTGTCTCTCCTACATAATAGGAGTTATGTCTTGACCCACTCGATAAAGTGAGACTGTGGTAATGGATGACCATACTAGGATAGATTAATATGTGATATTGGGTACAATGGTTTTACGTGTCTACTCTCGGATCAAGAAAAAAAGAATTGAACATTGCATAGATGACACATATTGTGACTTGAGTTCATTTAGACATTTGGAAATAAGGACAATTACGACATAGTAAATAGTAGTTGTGATAAGATTTAAATCATACCACCAATTTTCTCATGGTTTGGAGTGACAATGATGCATTACTAAATACCAATCATTTTATATAATATTTTATTTATATAAATTATGTATAACATTTAATATTATTATTATTTCAATGAAAACCTATAAGTGTCACACACATAGAGTACTAAGAACATAATAAATGATTGAATTAAATAAGATTTTATTTAATTAGATGTTAATTGTATTAAATATAATTTAGTACATAAACATATTTACAATTTATGTAATTAAATATTAGTTTATTAAATAAATGAGATCTGACAATTAATTGAATTAAATATGAATAATTTAATTAACATTTTATATTAATTAAAAGAGTTAAATTAAATATAATTATTTAAGTTTTACTTTGGGTTGGGTCCAAAATAGGAGGTAAGAATTTTAGTGGCTAATTCTCTATAAACACATGAACTCTTCAAGGGAAATTTTGTATCTACGAGATATTTGGATATGAGATTTTTCTGTTGATGGAAATGATTTTAAAAGCGTTTTAAAAATATCGCAAGAATTCATGATCCATGTAACATTAATTAATCATGTCACATCATTCAATAATATGATGCAAGACTTCTAGAGTTTTTTTTTTTTGAACTAAATTCATTTTTTCTTCATTCTACTACATCTTCCTTTATATTTCTTGTGATTAAAAAACAAATAATAAAAATATAACATCCATTACAACATTAATTTCATTGTTGAATACTTTTTAAATTTCAGAAAAAATATAAAAATATAATTATCACATCATAAAAATCAATAACTAAACTGTTATATAAAAATGTAATTAATAACCAAAATTATACACAAACAATTCAATTTTAAATTAAAAGAAACAAAATATATTAAGACAAACAAATAAATTCAGAATAGAAAGCCTTTGTAAAAAAGGAAAGGTTTAATGACCATGCACTGTTGGTGTAAAAAGTTTTACGCTAATATTCATCCTTACACCGTTGATTGAGTGGTTATTTATTGATAGGAATTTTAATCTTTTAGTGAGATGATAAAATCAAATATTCATATTCGTTATTAGTGTAAATATTTTTTACACTCACATTGCACCCTCTATTTTCTAAGAAAAAACCACTAAAGATATTTTTTTTTAAATGTTAAATTAAAGATGGAATATTTTCAAAGTAATATTCATTGTTTCCTTATAAATGATGGGGTTGCATATTCTATTTCTCCTATACAAAAGAAAATATTTATCTTTAGAAATTGTCGATGAAAATAAAGACGTTCATTTTAAAT
>JBBPBT010001132.1:8536623-8642764 GCA_037974875.1 Cicer bijugum | reverse complement strand
ACAAAAACATGATATAAGTTGTTAATTTCAAGAATTTGATGCATTATGAAACTATGATGACAAAACAATAAGCAAACTTGAGCATATTTTTCTTTTCATTGCCTTAAACAAATCCTTACCATATAATCTAATCAATAATTAATGTATATAAATTACAATTTATGCACCGTATTACACCACATCTAGTAACACTCTCCAAATTTTATATTCATTCCTAGGTAAAATGGAAGACAAAAAAAGATGAGAAATCAATAAATGATTTACAATAGGGTAAAATTTTGAAAAAATATAATATATAACATTTATATAAATATGAAAGAAAACAATAGTTAAACTTATATAAAAAATGGTTAAATTTTGTTATGTTAATGAGAGAAAAAGAGTATCTTGCTAGAAAGGATTTATGAGTCAAATTCAAAAATAAAATATGAGTGGATAGTAACCAGATAAAATTAAAATCCAAAACTAAAACCTTAATTGATATCTAACCGATTGTAAATGAGTTGGTTTATAACTATATTATTTTTATTAGATATTTAAAATGAATTTGGATCTGGTTATGAATTTGGGTCTCATAATTGGACATTTTGTACAACCCTAGCATCATATATGACGGAGGAGAATTTTTTTTTTGTCCTATCTGGATTGCACAAAAAATCATGAAACTCCTAATTTAGTTGTAACCACCATTTCAAACATTGAATTAATGATGATAAGGAGAGAGAGAGAGGCAAGTGCATGGTACCAAAAATCTACTTTCTTAATTGGTTGAGACAAGACATAAAGATTATCATTGTACCTAAACAATATCATGAATTGTCACAAAATCTTATCATAAAGTAGAGTAAATTGAATGAGCCAATAAATATTTTTTTTATATACTAAACATGGATGGACCAAAAACATTTTTAAGCAATATCACTGTGCATGAGGGTTGGACCTCACTAACTCTATTATCCTCTAACCGAAATACTTATTTGATCCAAAATAAAATGAACAAATAATGTAACTTCTATAAATTCAAATTTAATTAAATAATTCAACTAATAATTTTATCAACTAAAATAAATCAAAAAAGACAAATAATCATCACTGTGGGTCACACATAAAAATAATAACAAAACCAACACATCTAACACGTCATTTTCATAATTATCTAAACTAATCAAATAAATAAAATAGACAATAAATCATTTAAAAAATAATCATGCAAGGAATAATAATCATATAGTTGTTACGCAAAGATAATTAAATAAAATCACGATTCTGATCATTTAAATAAAATAAAGGTGATAAAATTTGATTCAATTTCTTTACACATAAAATAAATTAATCATTAAACAATAACCAAAAGAAATTAATAAAGATACATATATAATGTATCTGAAAATATTGAGGTTTTACAATTTATTCTTTTCATTATGACCCTTATTTTTTTCTCCAAGTCCTATAACTCGTCTATTTTCTTTGCTTTTACGGTTCTTTTTCTGGTTTAATTTGGTATGATTGTGTCACCATCGACTATTTTGTCTAGTATTTTGTTAATATATGTCTGATGTATTGAGATTTAAGACCAGAAAACTTCAAACTACACTCATAAGTTCAGCTTAGGTGTTGATTTAGTTCTATTGATCCAGAACTAAATTTTGAATTTGTATAAAATGGAATTGAAATAGTTACAACTTAAAGGCTTTTTATAACTGTCATAACTGAAAAAAAATAGAATGTAAATAACTTAACAACCAGTATCACTAAGTTAGTTTGTCAGCTTTGAGACGAGAGGCTGATGGGCAAATAAGCTTTTGGCTCAATTGATTCACCATATAACTATGCAATGGAGGTTTAGGGATGACAATATTTATAATCAAATCAAAAGATAAACGATTGCAAACTTTTTAAGAATTTGATTATGATTAATAGTTAAATAATTGTGACTTTATAACTAAGAATTATATCCTATTAATTATGTCTTTATAATTATACTTGCAACTTATAAATTGTTTTTACTGATCTCAAATAATATTGTCGTAAGACTTGCAACTTCATAAAATATTATTATGGATATTTGAATGTGTATTGTAACGAGTGTTCACTTGAAATGTTTGGAGATAGAAAATATTTTGGTTTATAATATTTTATGATTTAATTTATGATATTTGAAATTTTTTTAAATGGATATGATGTAGCTAAATATCACTAGAAGGGGGGGTTGAATAGGGATTTTGCTGTTTAAAAATAATTTCTATGTGTTTGAAAAACTATCCTCTCACTGAGGATGGCTAGCTCGAGGATGAGATTTTTTAGCTTGTTAGATTTAAGTTGAGCAAAAGAGTAGAAGTAGAGTAAGAGAGACACACACACAATTTTTATACTAGTTCACCCAAAGATGGCTACGTCCAGTCCTCACACCCTTGTGAGATTTCACTAACTTTCAAAGGGATCAATCCTCAACCCGAGGATGATTACAACTCGTGTATTCTTTAGCTTCCCCAAGCTTACAATCAATTTCTGAATATTTCCAAGTGTAACTCACTAGGAAATTACAAAGTGATATGAGAGTGATTGATACTTAATACTTTCTCAAAGGATATACAAAGATATAGTGTAAGATCAAAGAAAGTAAGAAGTGAGGGTGTTTTGCTCTTGATTAGCTTTAAGATGCTTGATCTTTTTATGCAAGTGTGTTGTGTATAGAAGAAGATCAGTTTGCTGCAATTTATAGAGTTCTTGTCATGTTCATTTCATAAGCCAAGCCTTTTATGACCATTTGGAACTCCATTTGAGAAATGCCAAGGTTTTTCTTCATAATTACAAAAATGTCATTCAGCTCATTTGAAATATGTCTTCCATGCTTTAGTACGAGGTAACTGGTTTCTTGGCATTTGGGAACATGAGTTGTCATGTTCTCTTTCCTTGTTTTAAGGTTTGAATGTTGTGTGATGTCTTTTGCCTTCTCTTTCTTCCATGCCTTGAAAAACTTCACATGTTAGCTTTTTATCTCTCCTCCATTTAATGCCTTATTGCAACATGTGATGTCTCTTTCATCCCTTTCTTCAAGACCTTGTGAAGGCTTCACGTGAAGTCTTCTTGCCTTGCCTTAAGACACGTGATTCATTTATTTAGGACAAGTTTTATTGATGCCTTTTTGAAGATTTAATATTATAATCCTTTTCAAATCACATAAAGGTATTATGTAGCCTTTTGCCTAAGAAGCCTAAGACATGATGAGTTGCCTTCATAAAGTATTGGGATGCATTTCAAAATGTTGACTCTAGACACATGCTACTATCATCATTCAACGTGTCTTTCTTTTGTATTCTTGTAACTTTTCTTCCAAGGCCTTTCTTTTAAAATAATAATATTTTGCCTTTATTGAATGAATCAACAATTTATTCTTTAATACCATTTTGCCCTTGTTGAATAAATCATTCTTTAGTACTATTCTGCCCTTGATGAATGAATTCAAATAATTCATCTTTTAATATTGTTCAACCCCTTGTTGAATGAATTCAAACCAGCGAGGATGCAGATCTGCAGCTCGTGAGACCATCCTCAGCATTTTCAATACTTAGCATTTAACATAGAATTTTCTTCTTTTTCATTAATGAATAATAACCTATTTTTCTTATGTGAATACACTCAAAAGCACAGATTAGTCTTTAAAACACAATCATAATCTTTTCATTAATTTTGTTATCATTAAAACCAATTTGGAGAGATTTTGTCTCAACAATCTCCCCCTTTTTGATTATGACAAAATTCTTTTAGATTATGATTTTTGTATTATGTAAGAGTGAAATAATTAAACTCCCCCTCAATTATACAAGTGATAATTTTGAAAAAAATTTCCCTTTTAACATTCAAGTAAAAACAATTTTTGAAATTATGCAATATTGAGGTAAATAGAACATTCATAAACACCTAAAATGAATTCCAGCAGCTTAAGCAACATACCACAGGTTCATGAATTCAGCCATAACATAACAATCATAATAATTCAGCCAAAACATAATAATCATAACATCAGACGAGTTCAGTCATAACATCAGCAAACATTGAGTTTAAACAATGACAGTAAGCAAAACATAATATGAGTTTAAACATGTTATCAAAGAGTTAACTAACATAAGACAAAATATAATCCATAATCTGACTCCCCATGAATTAAGTCAACATAAAAAAGAATGGAACAAACTAAAGCAGAGTCATTCAGCGGAAGAGTAATCTTCAGATGATGAAGATGTAGAGTTGGGAGCAAAAGAGAACTGGGCTAGTAGGGTAGGAGGTTGATCATTTTCAGCAGCTGATGAACCCAAATGTTTGGTAACCCATTCCAGAATGAGTCCAAACTGATTTATGGTTTTTTTGAAAGTGAGAGAAGTTATCCAACAATGTCTTTTGATCCTTCTGAATGGTCTTTAGTAGCTTAAGAACCCTTTTGTTCTTAGTTCCGATCGATTTCATGCTGATGGTGGAATCACCACGAGCCCTTTTGGATTTTGAGCTTTTAGCCTTATCCTTTGATACATTTTTAGAATGTGGGGCCAAAGGGGATTTTGATTTTTCTTGTAAGGTTGGATCAGAATGAGATGAAGCAATATTTGGAGAAATAGGAGATGAGTTCAGACTTACTTGAGATGGTAAAGTGGATTCTTTTGCATGCATGTTCCTATGAGGACTTTTGGAAGAATGATGATCGTAGGATACGTTCAGATCAAAAGCCAAATCTTCACCATCACCATCTTTAACAGTATGTGTTGATGAATCCTTGCTGTCTTGTGGAGATTGAGGAAGTGTTGAGCCAGCAGAGTTAAAAGAGGGGGTGCGAGATTGAGATAACTGTAACACCCCGTTTTTCAGAGCGATGGTGTATTTTTTTTTTCAAAAGAATTAAAATAAAACAGAGAAACAAACAAAGAAACACCTTTGGATAAATAATTAAGTCATTATAATTTACAAGCAGCGGAAAAAGTTCTCAAATATGAATTCAAAATATTTACGTAACAAAGGCGGTACAGTCTTCCAATTTAAAAATAAAAGCAACCCCAAAGAAAGACATATGTTCCCTCTGTATCAACCTAGTCTGATCATTTTACAAAACAACTAAACACCCTGAATGATCTCCACGCTCCCCGTGAGATCCTCCTAACGTAGCTCCAATCAAGCACTCCCATCCACATTCCCATCTAGAGGGTACGAACCTATAGGATCATCCCGACTCTCATCTGAAGGCAAAGCCCAGATTTCCACAATAGTTGTAAAGGGTCACCAACTGAAATTAACAGTTAACACATAACATTTAAGCTTTTCAATGCACAAATAACCTTTTCAATTTATCATACATCTTAGAAGGATTTTCCACATGCTAAAAGTTCATGTAATGCTTGCCAAATATAAATGAAAACAAAAGAAAGTTCTCAATCCATCCAGTAATACATAACTCACCAAAACATTGATAAATCAATTGAGCAATCAATTATCTAACTCAAAATAAGATTTTCCACTAAGCCAATCGATCGGGGAAATCAATTTCCTGAAAGATTTTAGTGAAAACTGAACTCTGGGCTTAAATCAATCGATTGGGTAAATCGATTTCGTGACAGACAGAGTCCCTATATTGAATCCAATCGATTTGGCAAATCGATTTCGTGAAAGACAGAGCCCCTGTAATGAATCCAATCGATTTGGCAATTCGATTTCTTAAATGGTTTTGAAAAACATATTACAAAATCGATTGGGTAAATCGATTTCATGAAAGACAGGGCCCCTGTAACTCATCAAATCGATTGGGTAAATCGATTTCCCTGTGTATTCTTTCAAAAATTCATAAACTAACTCAATCACATTCATACATAATCCCAAATCTTAACACTTAGCACTGATAACGCAATCGCTACAACATCATGTGTTTCGAAATAGTATTGCAATCAAACATGTTATCACCAAATTCCAAAACATAACACTTAACACTTATAACACAATACCCACACGGACAAAATGAACCAACAATTCACAATTTAACAGGGTGTAGTCTCTCACGGACAAACACCTGTGCAGTCTCTCACGGACAAATACATTTCACCAGGAAACGTAAGTCGTAAACGTACTGCCTATCACGGGCCCGTACCGTTTACCAAGGTGCCACCTATCCCGGGTCTGCACAACTTACAAAAAATCATAAACCATAAACGTACTGCCTATCACGGGCCCGTACCGTTTACCAAGAAACGTAAGTCGTAAACGTACTGCATATCACGGGCCTGTACCGTTTACCAAGGTGCCATCTATCCCGGGTCTGCACAACTTACCAAAAATCATAAACCATAAACGTACTGCCTATCACGGGCCCGTACCGTTTATCAAGAAACGTAAGTCGTAAACGTACTGCCTATCACGGGCCCGTACCGTTTACCAAGGTGCCACCTATCCCGGGACTGCACAACTTACCAAAAATCGTAAACCATAAACGTACTGCCTATCACGGGCCCGTACCGTTTATCAAGGTGCCACCTATCACGGGTCTGCACGGTTTACTAAAACAAACATTAAGTAAACGAGACATTAAGAGATTCCCCATTCTTAATACTCATTTAACTTAAGCGATTTTCAAAACAAACATTAAGTAACCAAAACATTAAGAGATTCCCCATTCTTAACGCCCAGTTAACTTAAACGATTTTCCAAAACAACATTAAGTAAATAAGTTATTAAGAGATTCCCCATTCTTAATACTTATTTAACTTAAATGATTTTCAAAACAAATATTAAGTAAACGAGACATTAAGAGATTCCCCATTCTTAATTCTCATTTAACTTAAAAGATTTTCCAAAACAAACATTAAGTAACCAAGACATTAAGAGATTCCCCATTCTTAACGCCCATTTAACTTAAACGATTTTTTCAAAACAAATATTAAGTAAACGAGACATTAAGAGATTCCCCATTCTTAATTCTCATTTAACTTAAACGATTTTCCAAAACAAACATTAAGTAACCAAGACATTAAGAGATTCCCCATTCTTAACGCCCAGTTAACTTAAACGATTTTTCAAAACAAATATTAAGTAAACGAGACATTAAGAGATTCCCCATTCTTAATTCTCATTTAACTTAAACGATTTTCCAAACACACATTAAGTAAACAAGACATTAAGAGATTCCCCATTCTTAGTACTCGTTTAACTTAATGGTTTTCAAATTCCATACAAAACAAACTCAAATATACTTTCACATTCAATCCATAATTCACACCAAAATACATCAATCAACAAACATCAAGTATGAACACGCCAAGTACGATGAATACAAATCAGCACAATAAATTTCATTTATTCAAAATCATACATACGCGAGGTAAATTCATTTTTCCCAAAACAATACTCCAATCCTAACAAAATTTGTTCCCACACAACCACATATAAGGCCCTAAATGCAAACTAAAAGTTTGGAAGGCGCCCTTACCTTCACTTTAGCTTTTACGTCCGATTACGGTACCGTGAGCAAATTCGGTAAAAACCTCCGCTCGCAACGCCGCTTCCAAAGTTAGCTCACTAGCACCGTAGTGTAGTGGTGAGCAACTTTCCCTTCTATCACTTCTTGAAACGACGCTTAGATCTAGATGAAACGGGGAGATTTGAGTTTGAATCCCTAATACCGTTTTTCTTCGTTTTTGAATCAAAGTTGAAGAGTGAAGTTGAGAAACCTTTGTCCTATCACTCAATATCAATTTTCGAACTCAAGGGAAGCAAAGAAAGCAACGAAAATGGAAGAAAATGATGGAGGGAGTTGTGTGGTCGCGAGGCAGGGGAAGAAGAAACGTTTTTCCTTTCCTTTCTTTTTCCTATCTTTCTCTTTCTTTCCTTTTTCTTTCTTTTCTTTCTAATTTTCCTTCCTTTTTCCCCCCACACAAACATATATATACATATATTTTAATATATATATTATTTACTTTTAACAAATATCTTCAAATCTAGATATTTAATAAAATTACCATTTTATCCATAACGCATTAAATTCTTCGTAAAGGATTCGCCGCAGTTAATTTAATTTATTTATCGACGAGTAATTCTAATCGGGTATCAAAATATCTTTTTGATCATATAAACTCCAAAATATTAATAACTTGGCTAAAAAGCCCCTGAGTTCAATACCAAAATCCATTAAAATACATAAGGTATAATTTAAAATTACGGGTCTTACAATAACGGAGGGGCAGATCTTTGTTTCTTTGAGGCAACTTTTTCTTTCTTTGAGTTGGGGTTTTGCTCAGGCAGATTAATGCGCATTTGTTTGATGTTTTTCATAGAAAATAAGTTGTTGCACTGAATGCGCTCTTCATCATCAAGTGGTACCTTAAAGAACTTAAATATTTTGGTCAAGATCATCTCATAAGGAGCTGATCGACCAACAATGGCAGCATTCAACATATAGCTAAATATGATATTGCCCAGATGAAGGGGTGTTGCAGTTAACAAATGATGAAGGATTAAAATGTCAGGTTCTGTTACTTTTTCAGAACTACCAGCGCGAGGAGCAATCGAGTGGACACAAATGTTGTGATAAATTCGACACATGGGAGGAAGGTTTGAAGCTATGAGAGGTTTCTGAGGATTTATCAGGATGTTTTGAAGGACAGAATTTCGAGTGACCATATACTGCATATACCAAGTTTCAGCAAAACAGTGTGCTCCAGCATCTTGTTTATTAAGGATTTTGCATTGAGAAGTAGGGTTTACGTCCAAATGTACTCCCTTAAGTACAAAACTAAAACCAGTGCTTCCTTTACAACCATTGCAAGCAGCATAAAAGGCTTTTACTAGCCTTGGGTATTGCGGTTCATTCACTCTAAAGAATGAGGTCCAACCGAACTTATCAAATACCTTTACAACATTAAAGCCACCATTTTTCAGATTGATTAAATCAATATGCTTGCCATGAACCACAGATTTGTGAACCCATTTTGAGGTGTAACTTAGCTCCGAATCTTTGGATTCAAAAAGAGGAACAGGAGTAGGTTTGGATGACCTAGCCTTTTTAGGCGTCTTTTTACCTTGACCAGAAGACTTAGCTTTCGGTCCTTTGGGAGTGGATGGTTTGGAGGCTGATTTAGTATTGATATTTTCTGGTGCATTATCCAAGTCAATCACATGTACAGTGGTGTCTTCAGTGATTGGTTTGGTTGAATGAACAGCCCCAGATTGAATTCTGGAAGACCGCCTGGTTGAGGCAGAAGGTTTGGTTAATGAGGGCTTCTTTGGAGTTTTAAACGATGATTGAGCAGGAGCCCTAAGAGGGGATTCAGATTTTTGTTTAGTCTCTTGCCCAGTGGATTTAGAGCTTGAGTAATTTTCAGAATCAGTTTCTGGATCAAATGGACGCATTTTTCGCTTGGCAGTAGTTTTGATGCGTGCCGTTGTTGTTGAGAAAACTTACACAGAGGAAGATGGAATTCGTGAAGGGAAGAAGAAAGAAGACTGAATGACTTTGGAGAGAGAAACGAATGGAAGAGAGAGAGAAGAGAATTAAACACATAGAGAGAAAATATTAAAAATGGAGAGAGAAAGGGAAAAACAAATTAAATGAAAAAGATTTTAATAAAACGGAGAGAGAAGGAAATTTGAATAATAACCAGGAGAGAGAAGACGAAAAAGGAAAGGTCTTAATAAAAAATTGAATTTAAAGAAAAATAATAAAGAAAAGAAACAGAAATCTGAATTAAAGATAATAACAGAAGAGAGAAACGAAAATTAAATGAGAGAGAGAATTGAGTGGGAAGTTGAAAACGTGTGAGAGGAGAGAAAGGCTGATTGACTGATGGAGAGAGAAAGGACAAGAAATCAGAAACGTGGGAGAGAGAGAAACGAGAAACGGGAGCCGTTGATGAGGAGAGATGATGGACTGTATTTAATACAGTCTGCGCATTTATGAGAAATGAGGAGTAATTATCACGTGCCAACCATTTGATCAATGGGTAAAAGGAAGCATGCGCATGGCCTTGACTGATTTAACAAGAGGAAGTTTTCACATAAAAGGCCTAAGTCCCCCTATTTAATTTTTTTTTTACTTAATTTTAGGGATCAGATTTGCAAAACATTTATCACACAAAATTAAAAAAAAAACCAAACAATAAGATAATAACAGAAAAAAAATAAAAATGACAGATTTAAATAAATTTGGAAAATTTATGATGGAGAGTTCTTCTAAGATGAGTTTAAACCGATCCTCTTGGAGAGGTTTGGTAAAAATATCTGCTAATTGATTTTCAGTGTCAATAAAAATCAGTTCTAAATCCCCTTTTTGCACATGATCTCTTATAAAATGATGTTTAATTTCAATGTGCTTAGATCTAGAATGTTGAATAAGATTTTTAGAGAGATTTATTGCACTTGTATTATCACAGAGGATGGGAATTTTTGTGTACCTTAGTGAGTAATCTTCAAGTTGATTTTTGATCCATAGTAGTTGTGAGCAACATTGAGCTGCTGATACATACTCAGCTTCAGTGGTTGAAAGGGCAATGGTGCTTTGCTTTTTGCATGACCAACTTATTAGTGATCTTCCAAGAAATTGGCAAGCCCCACTTGTACTTTTTCTTTCAACTTTGTCTCCAGCGTAGTCCGCATCACAATAGGCTTTAGGATCAAGAATAGAGCACTTCTTGTACCATATTCCCAGATTTATAGTGCCAACAAGGTATCTAAAGATCCTTTTTACAGCTGTGAGATGAAATTCTTTGGGAGAGGATTGGAATTTTGCACAAAGACCGACTGCAAAGACTATGTCCGGTCGGCTTGCAGTTAAATATAACAAGGATCCTATCATCCCCCTGTATTCCTTTTCGGAAATTGGAGTTCCTTCATCATCTTTATGAAGTATGGATGATGGATGCATAGGAGTTCCCATACTTTTGGCTGAACTCATTTTGTATTTGTTGAGTAGATCCTTGGTGTATTTTTCTTGAGATATGAATATACCATCCTCTCTTTGTTTGATTTGTAATCCAAGGAAGAATTTCAATTCCCCCATCATACTCATCTCAAACTCACTTTGCATGAGATTTGAGAAATCTTTACACATCTTTTCATTTCTGGAACCAAATATAATGTCATCGACATATATTTGAACAATTAGTAAATCCTTTTCATGAGTCTTCTTGAAAAGAGTTGTATCAATTTGACCCGTAATGAATCCATTTTCTTTTAGAAAAGAGCTTAACCTCTCATACCAAGCTCGAGGAGCTTGCTTTAAGCCGTAGAGAGCTTTTGAAAGTTTGAACACATGATTCGGCCTCTTTATATCTTCAAAACCGGGAGGTTGATGAACATACACTTCTTCATTTAAGAATCCATTCATAAAGGCACTTTTGACATCCATTTGAAATAGTTTTATACCTTTATTAGTAGCATAAGCTAAGAGGATTCTTATTGCTTCAAGTCTTGCTACGGGTGCAAACGTTTCATCATAATCGATTCCTTCTTGTTGATTGTACCCTTGTGCCACTAGTCTTGCTTTATTTCTAATGACTTCTCCATCCTCATTTAGTTTGTTTCTAAATATCCATTTAGTCCCAATAATGGATTTATCCGGAGGATGAGGTACAAGATTCCATACCTTTTTTCTTTCAAATTGAGAGAGTTCTTCCATCATGGCTTCAACCCATGATTTGTCACCAATAGCTTGATCAATCGTTTTGGGTTCAACTTGTGATATCATGGCCATGTTGATAGAGCTTTCCCTTAGAGAATTTCTGGTTCTAACGCCATCCTCTGTATTCCCAATGATTAGATCAGGAGGATGATGAGTGACTGTTTTCCATCCCCTAGGAAGTTGTTAAGAGATTGGATCAGACTCATCCTTTGCACGAGGACCGGGTACTTGAGAGGTTGACTGTTCATCTTCTTCATTTTTATCAACTTTTCTAAACACAAGTCATCAAATTCATCAAAAATAACATGTATGGATTCCTCCACAGTTTGAGTCCTAAGATTATATATTCTATAACCTTTTGACGTTATGGAGTATCCTAGAAAAATTCCTTTATCAGATTTTAGATCAAACTTTCCCAAATTTTCTTTATTATTTAGAATGTAATAATAACACCCAAATATATGAAAATAGGAAATATTTGGCTTTCTCCCCTTCCATAATTCATATGGAGTTTTGTTTAAATTTTTCTAATGGATGTACGATTTGAAACATAACAAGCAGTGTTGATGGCTTCGGCCCAAAAATATTTTTCAATGTTGGCTTCATTTAAAATCGTTCTAGCCATTTCTTGTAAAGTTCTATTTTTCCTTTCAACAACCCCATTTTGTTGGGGAGTTCTAGGACAAGAAAAATTGTGTGAAATACCATTTTCTTCACAAAGATTTTTGAAAGAATCATTTTCAAATTCACCTCCATGGTCACTTGTCACCGTGACTATTTTTGATCCTTTTTCATTTTGAGTCTTTTTGCAGAAATGGTGGAATGCCTCAAAGGCTTCATCTTTATGTTTTAAAAATAAAACCCAAGTAAATCGAGAAAAATCATCGACAATTACAAAACCATAACTTTTTCCACTAAGACTTGGAGTTTTAATAGGACCCAAAAGATCAATGTGAATAAGTTCAAGAGGATGATTTGTTGAAACAAAGTTTTTAGAGTGAAAACTACTTTTGACTTGTTTTCCTTTTACACAAGCTTCACAAACTTTGTCTTTTTCAAAATTAATTTTTGGAAGGCCTTTTACTAATTCTAAATTTGCTAATTTAGAAATAGTTTTTAAGCTTGTGTGACCCGCTCGTTTGTGCCAAATCCATTTATCATTTTCAATAGAAACAAAACAAGAATCAGTGGGTAAATCATCAAGATAAAGTTCATATAAATTCTTTTTTCTAATTCCGGAAAATAAAACTCTACCCGAGGATGAGTGCTTAACCTCACATAGAGTAGGCTTAAAGATAACTTCATAACCACTATCACATAATTGACTAATGCTTAGCAAGTTATGTTTTAAGCCATCCACATATTGAACATTTTCAATTTTTGCAGAATTATTCTTACCAATAATACTGGTTCCTTTTATCTGAGCTTTATCATTATTACCAAATGTGACCGATCCTCCATCCTTTATTTCTAATGACATGAAACAGTGCTTATCTCCCGTCATATGCCTTGAGCAACCACTGTCCAAGTACCAAGGCTTTCTTTTGTTGATTAGATGATGAACCTGTTTTAGAGTTTAAAAGAGACTTAGGTACCCATATAGCTTTGGGTCCTTGTTGGTTAGTTTTTCCTCTTTTGAGGACATTTCTTTTATGATAGCAAATAGAATCATGGTGCCCATGTTTACCATAGAATGAGCAAGCTGACTTTGCATTATTAGCTTTCCTCTTAGCATGACAAATTTTGGAGGTATGCCCAAATCTTTTGCAAAACATGCATTTCGGCCTATCCTCTAGTTATTTTGGCAAGAAAAAGTTTCCATATAATTTTTGTTTTTGAGAGCTTTCAAAACCAATACCAGCCTTGTCAAATATTCCAGATTGAGACCCCATTATCTTTTAAAATGTTTATGTAGATTTGACAAATTTAGAAATATCATTTTTTAGTTCCCTAACCTCAGTTTTCAAAATTTCCTTTTCTGCATCCTCGTCAGGAGGATGAGTTTCAAATTCATTTAAGAGGCTATCAAATTCATTTTCTAAATTTTCACAATTAGGACATATATCAGAAATACTTACCTTGTCATTTTCTGGTTTTTCCATGAGACAAAGGTTGGCTTCTTCTTCCTTTTCTTGCTCCGAGGATGACTCATCACTATCATCCCAAGTAATCATCATGGACTTGTTTTTGTATGGAAATTTTTTTGAATTCCTTTTGTTGAGAGGACATTCAGTTTTGTAGTGTCCCATCTTGTTGCATCCATAACAAGTTATTTGACTTTTGTCAATTTTTTCTTTTTGAGATGCTCCTCTATTATGTCCTCTTCTGTTTAACATCCTCTAAAGTCTTCTAGAAATCAGAGCGAGTTCATCCTCATCTTCAGACAGAGGATACTCGGCATTTTCCTTTGTTATGCCATTTTCATTTTTCTTGGAAGATGAACTTTCTGTTTGGCTGGTTTTTAGAGCAATCATTCTTCCCTTTTTGTTTGGTTTGTCCGCCAACAACAATGGTTCATGAGCTCTTAGAGTTCCAACCAAATCTTCTAATTTCATGTTGGTCAAATCTCTTGCTTCTGTAATGGCAGTTACCATTGGCCTCCATTCTTTTGGTAGACTTCTTAGGATTTTTCTTATCCTTTCATGAACGGAGTATACCTTTCTAAGAGATCTCAAGTTGTTTAATATGATTGTTAACCTTGAGAACATTTCATCAATAGTTTCCTCCTCCTTCATTTAGAATAGTTCGAATTCTCTTACTCCCATATCTATCCTTGCTTCTTTTACATGGCTTGATCCTTCATGATGGATCCTTAGAGTATCCCAGAGCTCCTTAGCATTTTTGCACTCTTCAACTCTATCATATTCTTCCTTGCTCAAAGCACACGTTACAAATAAATGAGCTTTAGAGTTTAGGAGTACCTTTGCATTTTCATCCGCCGTCCATTGTGCTTGAGGTTTCTCATCGGAGGTTGCATCTGCGTTGTTGGTTCTAATGACATGATCTCCATTTTCCACCACAGACCACATGTTGTTGTCTAGTGATATGAGAAATAGCCTCATCTTACCTTTCCAGTGATAGTAATCAGTACCATCAATGTAGGGAGGTCGGCTGGATGATCCTCCTTCAGGAATATACTTAGCTTTTGACATTTTTCTTTTTGGATCTTTTTCTCTTACACTGTTAGGTGTATTTTTTAGAGAACCTTGCTCTGATGCCAATTGATGTAGCTAAATATACTAGAAGGGGGGGGGTTGAATAGGGATTTTGCTGTTTAAAAATAATTTCTATGTGTTTGAAAAACTATCCTCTCACTGAGGATGGCTAGCTCGAGGATGAGATTTTTTAGCTTGTTAGATTTAAGTTGAGCAAAAGAGTAGAAGTAGAGTAAGAGAGACACACACACAATTTTTATACTGGTTCACCCAAAGATGGCTACGTCCATTCCTCACACCCTTGTAAGATTTCACTAACTTTCAAAGGGATCAATCCTCAACCCGAGGATGATTACAACTCGTGTATTCTTTTTGAATCTTTCCAAGTGTAACTCACTAGGAAATTACAAAGTGATATGAGAGTGATTCATACTTAATACTTTCTCAAAGGATATACAAAGATATAGTGTAAGATCAAAGAAAATAAGAAGTGAGGGTGTTTTGCTCTTGATTAGCTTTAAGATGCTTGATCTTTTTATGCAAGTGTGTTGTGTATAGAAGAAGATCTGCTTGCTGCAATTTATAGAGTTCTTGTCATGTTCATTTCATAAGCCAAGCCTTTTATGACCGTTTGGAACTCCATTTGAGAAATGCCAAGGTTTTTCTTCATAATTACGAAAATGTCATTCAGCTCATTTGAAATATGTCTTCCATGCTTTAGTATGAGGTAGCTGGTTTCTTGGCATTTGGGAACATGAGTTGTCGTATTCTCTTTCCTTGTTTTAAGGTTTGAATGTTGTGTGATTCTTTTTCCTTCTCTTTCTTCCATGCCTTGAAAAACTTCACATGTTAGCTTTTTATCTCTCCTCCATTTAATGCCTTATTGCAACATGTGATGTCTCTTTCATCCCTTTCTTCAAGACCTTGTGAAGGCTTCACGTGAAGTCTTCTTGCCTTGCCTTAAGACATGTGATTCATTTATTTAGGACAAGTTTTATTGATGCCTTTTTGAAGATTTAATATTATAATCCTTTTCAAATCACATAAAGGTATTATGTAGCCTTTTGCCTAAGAAGCCTAAGACATGATGAGTTGCCTTCATAAAGTATTGGGATGCATTTCAAAATGTTGACTCTAGACACATGCTACTATCATCATTCAACGTGCCTTTCTTTTGTATTCTTGTAACTTTTCTTCCAAGGCCTTTCTTTTAAAATAATAATATTTTGCCTTTATTGAATGAATCAACAATTCATTCTTTAATACCATTTTGCCCTTGTTGAATAAATCATTCTTTAGTACTATTCTGCCCTTGATGAATGAATTCAAATAATTCATCTTTTAATATTGTTCAGCCCCTTGTTGAATGAATTCAAACCAGCGAGGATGCAGATCTGCAGCTCGTGAGGCCATCCTAGCATTTTCAATACTTAGCATTTAACATAGAATTTTCTTCTTTTTCCTTAATGAATAATAACCTGTTTTTCTTATGTGAATACACTCAAAAGCACAGATTAGTCTTTAAAACACAATCATAATCTTTTCATTAATTTTGTTATCATTAAAACCAATTTGGAGAGATTTTGTCTCAACAATCTCCCCCTTTTTGATGATGACAAAATTCTTTTAGATTATGATTTTTGTATTATGTAAGAGTGAAATAATTAAACTCCCCCTCAATTATACAAGTGATAATTTTGAAAAAAATTTCCCTTTTAACATTCAAGTAAAAGCAATTTTTGAAATTATGCAATATTGAGGTAAATAGAACATTCATAAACACCTAAAATGAATTCCAGCAGCTTAAGCAACATACCATAGGTTCATAACATAACAATCATAATAACAATCCATAGGTTCATAACAATCATAATAATTCAGCCAAAATATAATAATCATAACATCAGATGAGTTCAGTCATAACATCAGCAAACATTGAGTTTAAACAATGACAGTAAGCAAAACATAATATGTAGAGCACTTTGACTACCACAATGTATGTAAGCAATGGACTGGTGCCTGTGTCCAATTTCAGTTACCAGCCCTTGAATCCATAGCCCTTCCTTCATAGCTTTAGTGAGTGTTATTTATTCAATGTCAGTAGTCGAGAGAGCTAATGTATATTGCAGATTTTCTTTCCCAACTTATAGAGTTTTTTAAATAGAGTGAAAAAATAACCAATTAGTGACCTTTTATATCTACGCTACAAGAAAATGCTCAATTTGTGACTAATTTAAAAAAAAAATTTGTAGCCGAAAAAAACTCAAACATTCCACTTTTTCGAGACATTAACTAACGAAATTCTAAACATAAAATTACAAATTCATTTTTATTTATTTATTTATTATTATCTTAAATACTCATTTACTTTAAAATCATTAAATAATTATTTCAATTATATTTAAAAAAATAATCAATCAGAGTATTTGTAAACCTAATACGTTAAACGAAAGAAACTCCTAGAGTCAAAACTCTTGACGTTTTACTACCCAAACATAAACCCTAGTTGGTCATAAACTTTGGACTTGTGGAAAACTTAGCAAACAAGTATAACACCGGTACATAAGCATCTCGAAGCCTCCAACTGCATGTTATTGTACTTCCTCGCATTTCTCCTATTAGGTTGATCGTGATATTATTCGCTCAAATAATACTATATGTGACGTCATGTCAAATGTAAGAGTCATCTCCAAATAATAAACACAGAACAAATATGCATTAGTTGTTATAGCAAAAATATAAATAAATCATATACTTCATTTAATAGTTAAAATCACAACGCACCAAAGATACAAATCAACCAAAATGCACAACTTATTTGTTACACTATATGTCACTGCATGATTCCAGAATATCATCTCCCCCTCAAGGGCTTCGTGGGTCCTTCCAAACAACACCACTAACTCAAAATCCCCGCAAGAATCTGCAGGCTCCAACTAATTATGGACGCACAACTTTGGGCTCCATTATGGACGCACCACACAACTATGAATACATTAATGTAGACACTTTTGTTAGTAACAATATAAATCACTCAACCAGAGCGTCCAAAATCATTCAACCTTGTCCTAAACCAACCTAGTTTAGACACAAAGTAATCACCTTGAATAACCACAACATGTCAAGAACAACCATTATAATAACGTATCATATAACATTCATTTTCCACAATTTGAACATGTCAAACACAACCATTATTAATATTCATTTTGAAGATAACACACAAACATAATACACAACATCACATTACATTTATATCAGCTATAATTCAAATAGGAAAGCTAATGGAGTGATGCCCTTACCATTATGAATATCGTTGTAAGGTTCATACGTAGCGGTCTTTGCTCCAAAATATTACACATTCACAAATTAATTTACTACTCATTTAGTGTCACAACTCCTCTTATCCTTAATTCATATTCAAGGTTTGGCTTTGGCTAAATATTTTAAAATACACCATTTCTTTATATTTTTCAAATATATAAATTCTTTCAAATCAGCTAGTACACAATCAAGTAACAATAGAAAAATATTTGGAATATTTCACTCATTCTGATAAGTATTTCAACTATTTTAATAACAACAATTATAACTCCTTCAACTGATTAGATTGTGAAGTTACTAATCTAGAATCAATTAATTATTTTAAAACAAAACTTAACATTTTAAAAATATAAAGAAACCTTTCCAATAGTAAGACTTTCAACATCTCAAACTCATAAAACACTTTATTGAATCAATCAAACTTTCAAAAAGGATCAAAATAACATATAGCAATAAAAATAATCAATTTAACATTAACAATGTATTTGGTTTTCAAAATTAAAAAGAATTTCTTATACAATAATAATAATAATAATAATAATAATAATAAGAAAAACAACAACAACAACAACAACAACTATTGTTTTCAAAATTATTCATCATCATAAAACCATTTACTAAAATCTAAACTTCTGATACATATGGACTTGCTTGGTCCATAAAGAACTAAAAGTCTTGGTGAAAATTCATATGAACTAGTAATTGTTGATGATTACTCAAGGTTCACTTGGACCTTATTTTTGGCAAATAAAAATGAAGCTTTTAAAGCATTTAAAAATTACGCCAAACTAGTCTAAAATGAACAAACAACCAAAATTGTATCAATAAGAAGTGATCATGGAGGAGAATTTTAAAATGCTTCTTTTGTAGAATATTGTGAGGAAAATGGAATCTTACATAACTTTTATGTACCAATAATACCTCAACAAAATAGAGTTGTTGAGAGAAAGAATAGGTCATTGGTAGACCTTGCAAGGACCATGCTAAGCGACTCTAGTTTACCAAAATAGTTTTGGACAGATGATGTAAGTACAACTTGTTATGTATCCAACCGAGTAATAATTCGACCAATCCTAAAGAAGACTCCATATGAACTCTACAAAGGTAGAAAGCCCAATATCTCTCACTTTCACATATTTGGATGTAAATGTTTTGTGCTGAATAATGGTAAGGAAAATCTTGAAAAATTCGATGAGAAAGTCGATGAAGGTATCTTTATTGGTTACTCATTATCTAGTAAAGCTTTTAGAATTTTTTAATAAGAGAACTTTACTAGTTGAAGAATATACGCATCTATCATTTGATGAATCTAACCCCTTGAAAGATGATAAAATTGTCTCTTATGATGATGATGATTTTATAAGTGATGATATAAGCAAAAATAGTCAGTAGAGCAGCAATATTAACATAATGATCTCCCTAATGAATGAGGAAACTATAGAGATAACCCCATTGACAACATTATAGGTGATATCAACAAATGAGTTACTACAAGGCTCAAACTTCAAGATGCTTGTTTGAATATGGCATTTGTTTCTCAAATAGAACCTTCAAAGGTAGGTTAAGAATTTAACGACGATCAATGGATACTTTCCATGCAAGAAGAGCCAAACTAGCTTCAATGAAACAAAGTATGGGTACTTGTTCCTAATCTTGGAAATAAACACATCATTGGTATCAAATGGGTGTTTAAGAATAAACTAGATGAAAATGGTATAGTTGTTTGAAATAAGACAAGGTTGGTAGCTTAAGGATACAATTAAGAAGAACGGATTGACTTTGATGAAACATTTGCTCTGGTAGTAAGGTTAGAAGCAATTTGATTATTACTTGCTTATGCTTGCTCTGTTGATTTAGAATTATTTCAGATGGATGTCAAGAGTGCTTTTCTCAATGGCTACATTAATGAAGAAGTATATGTAAAACAACCACCCGACTTTGAAGACTACAAGAATCCTTCACATATTTTCAAATTAAAGAAATCCCTTTATGATTTGAAACAAGCTCCAAGAGCTTGGTATGATAGGCTAAGTAACTTCCTATGTGAGCGAGGATTTGAAAAGGGTAAAGTTGATAAGACATTATTCATTAAAAGAACTAATGGTCACACTTTACTTGTTCAAATCTACGTTGACGATATCATATTTGGATCGACCAATGATGAAATATGTGAAGAATTCTCATTCATGATGTAAGAAGAATTTGAAATATCTATGATGGGAAAGTTAAATTATTTTCTTGGACTCCACATCAAGCAGCTTAAAAATGGAATTTTCATCAATCAAGCAAAGTACTGTAAGGAATTGTTAAAGAGATTTGAGATGGACAACAACAAAGAAAGTGCAATTCCTATGGGCTTCAGAACATATGTAGATAAAGATGAATCTGGTAATTCAATAGACATAACAGAGGATGAAGGTATGATTGGGCATCTTTTATATCTAATGGCCAGTCGACTAGATATTATGTTCAATGTCTATCTATGTGCAAGATTTTAGATAGATGCTAAGGAATCACATCTTGTAGCAGTAAAGCGAATAATGAAATATTTGAAAGGAACAACCAATGTTGACTTATGGTATCCAAAAGGGAGTATATGCAGTCTAGTTGGTTATTCCGATTCTGACTATGTAGGATGTAAAATGGATCAAAAAAAGCACAAGCGACACTTGTCATATCTTAAGTAATGCATTAGTGTCATGGTCCTATAAAAAGTAAGCTTGTGTGGCCCTAAGCACGGCTGAAGCAGAATACATAGCAATAGGTAGTTGTTGTGCAAAAGTTCTGTGGCTCAAGCAGCAAATATGTGACTATGGATTTGATCTCGGATGCATCCCACTAAGACGTGACAATACTAATGCTATCAATATCTCAAAGAACCTAATCATGGTCTCTCAGACCAAACATATTGACATACGTCATCACTTTCTGTGAGATCATGTGCTCAAGGGAAATGTTGAAGTAACATTTGTGGATAAGATAATCAACTAGCAGATATCTATACAAATCCATTTCCTAAAACTTCGTTCTATAAGATATGAAGAGAACTTGACATTTTAAATGAAAATGATATCTAATGCAAGGTATCTATACTTTGAAAGTCACTTCTCTTCAAAATCTAAAATCATCACTTGATAAGTTGATAAAATTGATTCTTTGATGTATATGTGCTTTCTAAATATGAATATGTGCTCTAAATATTGTTTATTTTAGTGAAAATTAGGCTTAAAATCAAAATTTTTGATATCATTGTCGAATACACATTGTCTATATTCGAATACACATTTTCAGAAAATCATGTATTCGAATACAACCAGTGTGTAGCCGAATACAATTCACGTTTTTCCCTATGTATAAGCTTTTTTTGTGTGTTAGGTCATTTGCTTACAATTTCAGTAGCCGAATACAAATTTTCTCCACTTCCATTTCTCCAAAAATCTCATCCAATCTTACATGCAACAGTTACCCAAGCTCTATACTATCATCAATTGCATGTAAGGTCATGCCAAACTAACATGTGTCACTTCAAATTCAAATTTCTCAAACCCAAATCCCCATTTTTCCCCAAATCTGAAAAACTTCACCTTCTTCAACTTTCACCATGGATGCACAAAAAACTTGTAGCAGTCAATCCTTCAAAAAGGAGGGCTAGAAATGATAATGTGGCAGACTTATCTCGATTATTTCACTCGCTGAAAGAAATCGACCGGTTTAGAACCTACTACTCATACAAAAAGTTGATTACTCTTAAGTATGGTACTCTTGATTCTTTCTGAGATTTTTAATTTCCTGGGTTACATAAGACGCAACATTTGGAAGCTTTCATTGGTTATAACGACCACATCTATCCTGATTTAGTTAGGGTATTATACTGCAACGCTCATGAACGAAGATATTATCAAGATGGAAAATGACATTCCGATGATTCTATGTAAGTTGGAGAAAGTATTCCCTATTGGGTTTTTTGATTCCACGGAGCTTCTATCGGGCCAACTTGCAAGTGAAGCTACACTTGGTGGACCAGTTTAATATAAATAGATATATCGATTTTAAAGGTAAACTATATACATGGAGCTTATTGTACATCTCATGTATATTATAATTTCATGGGTTATACAAAATGGTTGGTGAAAAATAAAGCTAGATTTGATGGCTCAATTTGTTTATCTTACCTACACCATAAAACAACACACTTTTGTTCTCATTATTTCAACAATGAAACAGTGCCACTAGTGAAAAGAAGAAATGATACTGATAGAGTTATACCCCACCCACATGTTTTCCGTTTTTTTTTTCATGTTTGGTCATCATGCTAGTAAGGATTTGCCAATTTTTTTGGCCTAGTGATAATATTTAATGCCACACATGTTAATATTTTGACTAACTCCCCTAAAGTTAAATCATACATTAAGTATGTTTTAAATCCCTCTTGATCTTTGATTAATTTCTTTAAATTGAGATTGACCATATGTAGTATTTTAATTTTAATAAACAGTATATATTGAAGATGAAATGTCAACTTACAAGGAAAAGGGTTTGAATTATAAATTAACCATTTGAAAATTTATGATTAAAACTTAAATATTTTAACTGAAGATTGATCTTGGTTGTGAAAACAGAAAACGAAGAACGTACTTGGTTATGAAAGTAGAAAACAAATAACATTTTTAGCTTGTAATAAACACACAATTTTAAGTTATCTATCTAACTTAATAATCAAAAGACTATAAATAAATATAGATAAGAGGATATAAATCACCCAGAGATTTATTCTGGTTCACCCAATATGGGTTACGTGCAGACCTCACAATTTGTGAGATTTTTCACTAAGTGTTCAAGCGGAGAACGTTTTAGGTTTTTACACCACCAGTTCAAATCAACCTTGATCTATTACACAACTTTACCTTTCTGCTTAGAAATGATTCCAATAGTCTACCTTTCAACATTTGAGAGGATTTTTACACTTTACCTTTTACACATAAAAGGATTTTCTACAAGCTACTTAAACTATCTTCAATACATTAGTCTTGAGTTTACACAATAATGATTTAAAGTGTTTTGTCAGAATTTGAGAAACCTCAACACCTGTTTGATTTTTGATTCTTTTGACAGAGTAATACCATAGAATGATTATAGGAATTAAATGTGAAAAATTAGAACTGATTTTAAGTAAATATATGTGAGACTTTCGAGTATGATTGTAAGTAATTGATGATTTTCTTTGCACTTGAATATCTAATTTTTCCTTAAGCTCGGAGTTCCTTTTATAGGATTCAATGTGGCTTATCACAACTCATATGACCATTGGAAAGAGTCCATCTTTCATGTGTTAGCTCTTTGATAAGATCAGACATGAAACAAGAATGTTCTTGGCTAGACATTCTTCGTTTTACTACTTTATGAAGAAGTTGATTTGTAGCCTTTGCATTATCCATCATTGACATTATTTTATGACATTTTATCACTTGTACATATATCTCGGATATACAGCTGAAGCATACACTTCAAGAACGTTCTTTGTTGTTTCCAATGAAGTAGGAAAATGATTAGTATTGACTATTGAGAATGAACTTGCATGATTTATCGTGAGCCATAGCTTTTATTCGTTGTATTTTGGATTGATTATTTGTTGAGATGAATCTTGTATATTCCTAGGAGAATACTGATAATATGATCGTTAAATCGAGGAGCAATTATTTCTTCAATAGCAGTGATCATTTTGTTCTTGAAGTTTCTGAACTATGGAGAATGTTTTTCGTTTTCCAATCTTCTGTCTAGAACATTCTCTATTTTGTCTTTGTATTTTCGCTTCCTTTTCAATGTCATTTAGTGAGGGTTTAGGCCGACACAAAACCCAACTGAAATTATAGTCCTTTATGAGGGTTTTTTCAGTCACAAAATCACCCCTTTATGAGGATAAAGGGAGCCACAAATTCACCATAGGTAGTATTTTAATTTGAATAAAGAACTTATTTATATATATGGTCATCGATCATGACATTTTTAACTACAGGACAATCTTTTGTTGATATAAATTTAAATTTCCCATTATGGTTTCAACAACAAGTACATCTCGAGGAAAAAACTACTATCAACATCCACTTGAGGCACTTATCTATGGGCCCGAGTAGAAGTTTCAAAGAATGGCACACCTATTATGTCAATGGATACAAATTTCACACTGAATCTTGGACCGAAGGAAAATAAAAAATTAATAGTGGAGTTTGTATGAAAAGTGTGTCTGATAGTGGTGTTGTAGAAGATTTCTACGACATAATTGAGCATGTTTACGAAATTGACTATGCGTTCCTAGATTATATGAAAAAAAATGGTGATGTTTTACTGTAAGTGGTTTGATCCATCTATCAGAGAAACTAAGATCAATTTGATATCCAATACTGTAGACATTCATTTGAGCCAAAAATATCCACGATTTGATCCGTTTGCCCTGGCCCATAATGTAAGGCAAGTGTATTATGTTCCTTATCCGTCAACGGTCAGAAGCAAATAAGGTTGGTGTGCTGCAATCAAAACAAGACCAACGAGTGTAATCGAAGAAGTTGAAGTAGAAAAAAATGAAGAAGTTGCATATCAAATGGATGAAATGATAAATTTGGATCATGTGATTGGAGATGAGACTATTAGTCCACTTTGTAATGAGTCAAACATTGGAGAAGAAGTTGATGAACAAGAAATAGAAGAATTAGAGAATGATATAGGCAGTGACTTAATTCACTCATCAAATGATGATGAGGAAAACAATTAATTAATTACATGAAATGTGTGTGTGTGTGTGAGTGAATATATGTGTATATATATATATATATAATTTATATATATTTATAATTTATTTATGTATATTTCTTTATTAATTTATGTTAATTGTACATACACATACATATGTATGGATATGGATATGGATTTGGATATATATATATATATATATATATATATATATATATATATATATATATATATATATATATATTGACATGGCTTTAGTGTTGGGAGTAGGAGGATCAGAAGGAACGGGAACGACTAAAATACGAGGAATATCCAAAACATCACGTGGTAAGAAAAATGTTAAACCACATGTTGTTAATGAACTATCTCTCATGCCGATGCCGACGACTAGTACTAGTGGTGGAGCTATTCCCCTATATCCTGAGGTCCCTATAGAGCCTTATACCATAGACGAAATAATAGAACCCAGATGTGTTAATTGCTACAACCGTATTGTCATTATTCCAGAAAGAGATGGGTATGTAAACTATTTTAAATTATGATCGTTAAATATTTCATTATTGTCAATTATTGCATTTGACATTATTTTATTAATTAATTTTTATATTTAATTTGCATTTAAACTTTGAAGGTATCTTCCTTTTAAATCATTTGCAAAGGCAATTGTTGAAGTCATACAAGAGAATGTTTGCAATTTTGGCTCCTTTTGACCATCATTTCTCCAATCTTCTGTCATCTATGTTGGCGTACGCACGTAATAAAGGCGAGGAAAAACGGCCGAATTGGATTGGTGAAAATGTTTGTAGTGCTTTGTGGAGGAAATGAAACACAAATTCTTACAAAATGAAAAGAGAAAAAGCAAAGATTAATATAGCATCTGAGAGGGGTACCAATACTCATAAGGGAGGTTTCATATTTGCTGGAGAAATTAAATATTATATGGTAATTATTAATAATATATGTATCTATTAATTTATATTTAATTAATTATTAAATTTCTCCAATTAAACTTGACATCAATTTAATATTTTAGGAAAACCAACATTGAAGGGAGGCCACTCAGGCTGAGATACATCGCAATCTTCAAGTTAATCCTGAAACAAATGAGTATATTGATGGATTATCACAAATGATTCAGGTAAATATATATTTAATTAGTATTTAAATTCACATATATTTCTTTAACTACATATATACATTATAATTATAAAAGAATTAGCCCTCTAAATTATTATATATTAATTAACTATTTTAGTTTTTTAATTTTTTAATTTTTTAATTTTTTAATTTTTTAATTTTTTATATAGGAACAACTTCAACAAGTCATGAAAGAATTGGATGATCATCAAACTACTGTTCCTCCTGCTCAGCGAGCTGGTCCAGTGCTGCAGAAACAATATGAGACCACAAGTTTTATGAACATTAGTGGTGGCAAGTACAAAGGGCGTGTGTTGGGTGACACTAGTTTATTGTCAACAATTTTGAAAGGTCCTACAAGCTATATTCAGACTGAGATGTGTTTTTTTTTATGCTTGTACAGATCATTCTCATCGTCCATCGATAGATAATATTGACCAATTAATGGAACAATGGGAAAGTGAACAAGATGGAAAGACACAACAAATGATACAAGCAGCAATTGATAGACTAAATGATGAATGGAAACAAAAGTTTCAAGAGCAGCAAAAACAACAGTTTCAACAACAACAGTTTCAACAACAAAAATTTTCATTTCCTCGTGTGTTTCATCAATAGTTCCCACCTCGACCTCAATACTTGCATCAACAACCACTATTCTAGCAGCAAGAAAATTATTCTCAATACTCCCAACAGCATAAGCCCCCACAAAATCTTTTATTTTTAATCTGTTTCATCCATTGTGGCGGCCTAACCCCTCACAAAAGGAGAAATTTGTTGCGAACTAGGCCCCCACAAAAGCTTAATTTTTTAATCAGCTTTAACATTTGTTGCGGCCTAAGCCCTCACAAAAGTTGGATATTGTAGCAGCCTAAGCCCTAACAATGGAGGAATTTGTGCGGCCTTGGACCCTCACAAATGGTAACAAAAATATCAAAATTTATGGCTATTTTTGCCTCCACAAAGCATGGTGACTAGCTTATTTGTGGTTGCCAGAAATGTCTCTATTTTGGTTGCTTTCCTTCCTTTGTGAGGGCTTTTGGTCCTCACAAATTCCATCAATTCTTGTAGTGTCCTTATGCTAATCTTCTTGACGTGCCAAAATTGTTTGAAGGGCAACCAAGATTGAGTTTTTGGTTGACTTTTTCTAAACTCTTCGAGGTTTGGTAGGGCATTGGGAATCATTATTAGGTGTAGAAGGAGAGTGTTATTAATGGGGGCAATGGTAGTGTAAATTGATGATAAAGTGGCCAAGGAAGTTGCAATGGTGGAAAGGGCAATTACGGGGGATTTGGGAGGATGGATAGATAGACCAGGGGTGTAAGGGAAAACCAAAAACTGACTTATGCTCAAAATAGAGCAACTGTTTTTTTGTGGGGAGACAAAAGTATATGACATGATGGAAGTAGAACGAAAGGGTAATTAGGAGCACATGTTACTCAGCGGATTATAGGTGTACTGGAAGGCATAAACCTCGATGAATGTATGGTTAAATGATGAGGGGAGGCTATGTGGATTTGAGGAAAAAAGGAGAATGTTGGGTGGAGGTGAAGAACATTCTTGAGGAGCATTAGTGGGAGGTGCGCAAGGTGGAGAACGTTCTTGAGTATTGGTATTTTCGAGATTTGTTGGAGAATGATCTGGAGCAGTGATGTTGGTGGGATTTTATGGAGATTTTTTTGGAGCATTGGTTTGATGTGGTCAAGAATATTCTTTTGAAATAGTAGAGGGGGCAAAAAATTGAGGAGCAAAACATTTGTGTTTGTTTATGGTGGAGGGTAGTGCAAATTTGGGAATGTTCTTAGTAGAAGATTGTTTTTCATGTGTGAAATATTTTTGGAAAATTTTTTTGAAATCATTATGGTGGATGTTTTAGAAGTTAAAGGGATGTTAAAATACCTAAAGATTTTGGTTAGACCAATGGCTTAAGGAACTGTGTTTTTCTTGTACTCCTTTTTTGGGACAGCTATCATGTTCTGAATTATGATATAGGAAAGATTAACCCTCTTGCAGTTAAGGAGGTGATAGATGATCAATGCGTCATTTTCGGAGACATACTCATGACTCCTACAATGAGGCAACATGGAGTGTTGGCTGATGCTATTGAACACTTTGGAAAAGGGATTTAGAGATGTAGACAAATAGTATTTTGAGCCCACTTGAAACAAATCAGTAAGGAATTCCTACTTGTTAAGGTTTAGAACTAATTACCAATTGTTACAAAAAACAGTAGGATCATCAATCGGCAGATCAAGAATGGATGCAAGGATGGCAGGGGTTAGCCTTATCTCAATGCCCTTGAGATTAGTCACTAGAAGTTATTTCTTAGGAAAAGTTTGGGCTCTGCACTAGAAAGCCCACACCATATTAGGATAGAAAAAAATCAGATATCTGAAGAAATAGAGTTCAACCTAGGGCATCCGTGTGGTATTTGATAGAGTTGTCTTCAACTATCAGGTTATCAAGCATAAAAACTCTACCAATACCAATGGGTCGTTCAACCTATTTTTTTGCATACAACTTTTGGAGTTTGGAAGGAATAAGTGGAGGCATGCGGAGTTTCGGACCAGATGGGGTGGGATTGGATTTAGTAGGGGGAATAACGTTCTTGAGGAATCCTTTGTTGGGGAGAATGTTCTTGGGTGGGAGTTCGAGATGGAGAACGTTTAGATTAAATAGGTTTATGAGGGGAATGTTCTTGGGTTTGAGAACAATCCGGTTTTTGAGAACAAGTATTGGCATAAAGTTATGGTAGTTTTGGTTTTTAGGATTTTGGGTTTCAAAGTGGTTTTTGTCGGAGAGGAAGATGAGGGTTTTGAAGTGGTTAAGGGTTCCAAATATGAAAAAATTTGTTTGATAAATTTATTTTTCTAGGTTGGGGGTGTTGACTGGAGGGTTAAGTTTGACGAGTTGGTTGGGTAGTTTTAGTGGGAACATCACGCTCTAAGTCGTCACTATCATATATAGTGTATTCAATAGGATAAGAGGTTTTGGCTTTGGATGTTCCTATTCTTTCCATTACATGCATGAACCTTCGTTGGGATTTAGTAGGTTTAGAAAACGATTTGCATAGATGGGGAGGAACTTTGTAAAGATTAGGATTTGGGCTTTGGAAGAGAAGGGGAAGTACGATTGATAAGGGATTGAGAGAAATGGGATTAGGGTTTGAATCTAGGGATGGGGACAAGTAGTCCGAGAATGTGTTTTTCAGAATATTCATTTGGAAGAGTTGGTCTAGGTGGTGGTGAGGGTGAATGATTGAGGAACGAAGAAGATGGTGGAGATGATGATGAAGATGACGGTGTGTTAGGGAAAGGGTTCTTCTAGCGAAAATTTTTGTTCGAGCGATTTATTAGATTTTCACAGAAACGTTGGGAGGTTTGAAGAAGATAAAGTTGCAGTTTGGAAGATTAAAAATCAGTTTTATGGAAAATGAAAGATGACGATGATGAAGTTGCAGTTTTGATGTTTGTGGAGGGAAGATGAGGTGACTAATGGTTGTTGATAAATAGGAAAATAAGGGTAAAGATTGACAACACGGCAGTTGCTTTCGCAGACAAGGGACCACTTCCAATTAATGCCACACAAGAAGCACTTTTGCTGATTTTGTGAAAGAAATTGGAGAATGATGAATGAAAAAATGCACAATGATTGAAACAACCAAGAACGTTCTTGTTTTTCAGACAAGGAAAATTTTTAACGCGAACTAACTGGATTTTGGATAGTTTTCAATTTTTCTTTGACAAAATTAAAACTTTCCTCTACAAGAGGTTTAGTAAAAATATCAGCAAGTTGTTTTCGAGTATCTACAAAGATTAATTCAACTTACTTTCTATTTACATGATCATGAATAAAATGATGTTTTATCTCTATGTGCTTGGATCTTGAATGTTGAATGAGATTTTTTTAAAGATTTATAGCACTAGTATTATCACAGTAAATTGGGATGTTTGAATAAATGAAAGAGAAGTCTTCAAGTTGATTTTTTATCCAAAGAACTTGAGAACAACAGTTTGCCACTAAGATATATTCTGCTTCAATTGTTGACAAAACAATTGTATTTTTCTTTATGCAAGACCAACTTATTAATGTTTCTCCTAGAAACTGATATGCTCCATTTGTGCTTTTTCTTTCAATCTTGTCTCTAACATAATCAACATCGTAGTAAGCTACAAGATCAAAATGAAAACCTTTTCTATACCGAATGCCAATATCAGTAGTACCAACAGAATATCAAAAAATTCTTTTTACAATAAATAAATGAGATTCTTTTGGTGCAAATTGAAATCTAGCTCATAATCCTACTACAAACACAATGTCATGTCTACTGGCAGTTAAATAAAGCAAAAAAATCTATCATTCGCCTATTCTTTATCAGAAATAGATTTTCCATATTCATCTTTATTTAATGAGGAGGATGGATGCATGGGAGTAGTCATGATTTTGACTTCGTTCATTTTATATTTTGATAAAAGATCTTTTATGTATTTTTCTTGACATATAAAGATACCATCTTTATGTTGCTTCATTTGCATGCCAAGAAAATACCTCAATTCTCCCATCATACTTATTTCAAATTCACTGTGCATAAGTTTTAAAAAAGCATCACACTGAATAAGTTTATAGACTTCGTTCATGTCAAACTGAATAAGTTCTTCTTCTTCTTCTTCTTCTTCTTCTTCTTCTTAAGACAACGTTGTCTGATTTTGCATCAAATTTTCCAAGGTTCTCTTTGTTGTTTAATATGTAACAATAACATCAAAAAATGTGAAAATATGAGATGTTAGGGTTTCTGTTTCTCTCGATTTCATATTGTGTTTTGTTGATAATTTTTCTTTTTGTTACATGGTTTAAGATGTAACATGAAGTATTGATAGCTTTAGCCCAAAAATACTTTTCAACATTAGATTATTCCAAGATAGCTCTTACCATTTCTTGTAGAATTGTATTTTTGTTCAACAACTCCATTTTGTTGAGGAGTACTTGCACATGATAGATTGTGAGAAATGCAGAGTTCATCAAAAAGGTTTTGCAAGATGGGTTTATAAATTCCCCTCCATGATCACTTTTTACCAAATGATTTTATAATCTTTTTCATTTTGAACCTTCTTACAAAATATTTCGAAGGTATCAAATGCATCATCTTTTTGTTTTAAGAAAATAATCCAAGTGTATCAAGAAAAAATATCAACAATAATTAAACCATATTTGATTCCTCATAAACTTGTTGTTTAGATGGGGCCAAAAATATATATGTAAAGCAGTTCAAGAATTTTGTTTGTGTCTATAAAATCCTCTGAATGAAAGCTACTTTTGACTTGCTTCCCTTTTGAAGATGCTTCACATACTTTATCTTTATTAAAATTTAGTTTAGGCAAGCCCTTAACATGTTCTAATTTTGAAATTTTTGAATTTGTTTTTGTGTTTATATGACCTGTTTGCTTATGCCAAATCCATTTGTCTTTAACGGTTGACATATAATAGGATTCATCATGTAGTTCCTCAATATTTAATACATACAAAATTTTCTTTCTTGTTCTAGAGAAAAAAACTTCCCCGTAATTTGTTTTTATGACTTCACATAGGTTAGGTTTGAAAATAACTTCAAAGCTATTCTCACATAGTTGATTTATGATTAAGAGATTATGTTTCAATCTTTCCACATATTGAACATCACTTATTTGAGCATTATTTTTCTTACGAATTGTTCCTTTACCTTTAATCTGAGCTTGATTATTGTTCCCAAAAGTGACAGGACCTCCATCTTTCTTAACAAAATACATGAAGCAATTTTTATTACCTGTTATATGTCTTAAACAACCATTATCCAAAAACCATGGCTTTTTCGTGACACTTAGAGATCCAACCTGTATGAGGTGTTACATTCACTTTAGGAACCCAATTGGTTTTGGGTCCTTGGGAGTTAGTTTTAAAGCTTGATCCTTTTTGAGAGAGCAGGTTGATTGAGAGTGTCCAATCTTGTAACAATAAGAACACTTTGTTGGTTGTTTTGGAGAAGATTTGAAAAACAGAGTTTTACACATCCTTTTAGCTGGTTTTGATAAACTTCCAAAACGTTCTCATTTTTTCAAACTTTTTGGAGAAATTGATGTTTTTCGCCTAAAACTTTCTCCTTTTTCAAGCTTCTTGGAGAAGGTTTTGTTCATGTTCCAAAATGTTCTTCTTTTTTAAAATTTCTTTTGTTTTAATTTTTTCATCTCTTTTCTTAAAATAACATGCAAATTCCAGATGTCCAATCTTATTGCAATATGAACATTTGATTTTGCATTTGTCCTCTTTTCGTTCAGGAACAAAGAAGTTTTTATACATTTTTCTTTTATAAGTTTTATCAAAATCAAGACCAGCTTTATCAAATAATCCTACTTGAGATCCCATGATTTTTGAAAGGTTTCAATAGCTTTAATAAAATATGACAAGTCTTTTTTAAGAATTTCAGCCTCATTTTTTAGGAGAACTTTATCCTTTTGCATTATAGAATATTCTTGGTTTTCTTGTTTTTAAACTTTGAAATTTTTTAACTAAGATTCTTTAAGATCTTGAATGACTTTGTTAAGTTCATCATTCATAGCCTGAGTTTTCTCTTTGTCTTCTTTTTTTTTGTGAAATTATTCTTTTAAAGTACTACACTTTTGGACAAGAAAGTTTCAATAATTTAGTAATTTATCAAACTCTTTTCCCATTTTTTCACACAAAGGACGTGATTCAGAATTTTTTACCTTATCTTCTTCTGCGTTTACCATTAAGCATATGTTGGCTTCTTCACATTCTTTCACATCAGATTCATTTGAGTCATCCTATGTAGCCATCGTCGATTTCTTCTTGAAGGGAAACCTTTTTTGTGGTCTTTTACTTAAGGAACATTCAGCTGCTTAATGTCCTAATTTATTACAACCAAAACATGTGATCTGACTCTTGTTCACCTATGTTTTGGGTTTTTCCTTTTTGTTTGGAATCCTTTCTTGATCTGGTCTCTTCTTCTAAACATTCGTTGAATTCTTCTAGTAAGAAGTGTTATTTCTTCATCAGCATCTTCCTGTCGAGTTTGTTTAGAGTCTTCATATGTTTTCATTGGTACACTTTCTTGGGATGCTTGCAATTCTTTCCATTGCCTTTTGTTGATTAGTTTGTCTTCTTGTAACAACGCTTCATGTGCTCTTAAAGTTCCAATCAGTTCTTCTAATGCAAGCACTTCAAGATTCTTGGCTTGGCTTATTGTTGTAACCATCGATCTCCATATTTAGAGAGACATCTCATAATCTTTCTGACTCTTTCTTGTATTGAATATGCTTTCCCTAAGGAGAGCATTTCATTTACAATGGTTGTAAATCTTGAGTACATCTCATCAATGGTCTCTCATTCGTTCATATCAAATAGTTCAAAGTTTCTTATGCCTATGTTGATTCTTGTTTCTTTTACATGACTTTTTCCTGCGTGATGGATTTGTAATGTGTCCCATACTTCTTTAGAAATTTTGCATTCATCAACTCTTTCGCTTTCTTCCCTGCTTCAATTGTTTAGTATGCTTCTCTTTTTTAGGATACGCCATATACTTGTATCTTGTATGGATCAACTTGGTTTACTCTTGGAATGAAATCTCCTTTTATTAGGATACGCCACATACTTGTATCTTGTGATTACATAAATATGCACCTTATTCTTCCAGAAGTAAGAATATGTGCCATTAAAGTAAGGTGGCCTGTTTAAGTCCCCCTTCTACAATGTATGTTATTTCTGACATTTTTCTTCTAGAACTTTTTCTCTAACACTGTTTGGGTGTTAATCTTTAAGAGATCGAGCTCTGATGCTAGTTGAAGTAGAAATATCAATTTACAAGAAATGGGGTTTGAATTTTAAATTAACTCTTTTAAAATTTCTGATTAAAACTTAAAGATTTTAACTCAAGATTGATCTTGGTTGTGAAAATAGAAAACGACGAACCATTTCGGTTATGAAAGCATAAAACAAAGAACGTTCTTAGTTAGTAATAAACACACAATTTTAAGTTATCAATCTAGTTTAATAATCAAAAGATTGTAAATAAATATAAATAAGAGGAGAAAAATAATGTAGGGGTTTATTTAGGTTCACCAAATTTGGGTTACATCGAGTCCTCACAGTTTGTGAGATTTTTACAATGTGTTCAAATGGAGAATATTCTTGGTTTTTACTCCACCAGTTCAAATCAACCTTGATTTGTTACACATCTTTACCTTTCTTCCAAGAAAGGATTACGATAGTTTACCTTTCAACCTTTGAGAGGATTTTTACACTTTATCTTTTACACAGAAAAGGATTTTCTACAAGTTACTCAAACTATCTTCAATACAAGAGTCTTGAGTTTACACAATAATGATTTAAAGAGTTTTATCAGAATATGAGAAAGGCCAACACTTGTTTGAGTTTTGATTCATTTGACAGAGAAATAAAATAGAATGATTCTTGGAATCAAATGAGAAAAATCAGAATTGATTCCAAGTAAGGATATGAGAGACTTTTGAGTTTGATCATAAGTAGGCGATGATTTGCTTTGAACTTGGATCTCTAATTTTTCCTTAATCTTGAAGTTCCTTTTATATGCTTTAATGACGCTTATGACAACTCATATAACCGTTGGAATGGGTCCAGCTGTCATGTGTCAGCTTGTGGATAAGGTCAAACGTGAAACAAGAATGTTCTCGGTTGACATCACAAGGAAATAAAGAAGGAAATACTTTTGGATAAACATTTAAGTCATAACATAACGACCAAGTCAATAAATATTTACAAGCAGCGGAATAGTTTTCGAAATAAAAATCCAAAGTATTAAAGCATCAAAATACATTGGGGCTGTGAGGCCTATCCAACATAGCTCATACCCTTGGGGTATTCTCGGCAGACCTATACAAAAGCACTGCCCCAAGAATTTTAACTTTTCCCACGCCACATCAAAAAGAGGAACATGGACCCATCAAAAGAAAAGACATCAAACAGTTTAAGCATGGATACAATCTTCCAAAATGAAATAAATACAATCGCAAAAGAAAGACATCTAGTCCTTATACAACCACCTAATCTGATCATGCTACAAAATTATAAAACTCGGGTGATCTCCACGCTCCCCGCAAGATCCTCCTAACACAACATCGGTCAGGTATGTCTAACTACGTGACCATTTCTCGGGTACCTACTGGTAGGACGATCCACCTACTGGTAGGACGATCCTGGTTCTCATCTGAGGGCAAAGCCCAAATTTCCACAATAATTGTAAAGGGTCATCAACCGAAATTAACAAATATCACTTAGCAAAATTCTTATATTTTCAAATGCTCAAAAGTGTTAGACATAAGTCCTCCTGATCATGATTTTGACATAATTAACAAACATACAATGTTCATGCATCATTTGATAAAACTAACAGTTTGAACCGAGTTACATTTCAGGAAAAACAAGCAATCACTATACACTTGGACACAAGCTTGGAATACAAGGAATTAAGCAAAAAGTAAAGAATGTGCTAGAGAAAGATGCAATTCTGCTTAGTGTCATTAGTGGTTGTAGTAGTTAGTTATTAGACTTATCATTGTGATTTCATGCATAAGTATTTGCCAAGTTAAAAAATGAGTTCTTAAAATTGACAAGTAAACAAATCGATTAACAAGTGAATTGAGGAATCCATTGTGCAATCGATTGTTTGACTCAGAATTAGAGTTTTCACATAGTAAATTGATTGGCAAATCGATTATGTGAAGGATTTTAGTGAAACCTGAACTCTGGGTCTAAATCAATCCATTGGGCAATCGATTAGTAATTCAATTGAGAAATTGATTTTATAACTTATAGAGCCAAGCTAACACTTTGCAAATTGATTGGCAAATCGATTCAGAAAATTCTTTTTCATCAGACTTGGCCTCTGTAATCAACCAATCAATTGAACAATCGATTGGGATATCAATTGAGAAATCGACTTGTTAAGTCACAGAGCCAACCACTAACTGAATCAATCGATTGGCAAATTGATTGTGAAAAAGCTTTTTATCAGACTTAGCCTCTGTGATCAATCAAATTGATTGAGACATCAATTGAAATTAGTTTCTTAACATGCAATATATTGACTATTCGATTAGGTAATCAATTATGAAAATTGAAATACTTAATCATATATCAGTCACAAGTTCCTAATCGATTGGCACACTGATTTTCAACTAAAGGCCGAGCCACTGTAACTATTTGAATCGATTGGCAAATCGATTGAAATAAGATAGTTTAGCCACTGTAACTATTTGAATTTATTGGTAAATAGATTGGAATGAAACAGCTGAATCACTGTGACCAGGAAAATTGATTGACGAATCGATTGAAGCAAAATACAGGAGTCACTGTGATCAGTCGAATCGACTGACAAATTGATTGAAAATTGTTTGAGTTATAGCCAACTGCCAAATCGATTTTGAGAATAAATATGAGTCGAATGAGTAATCGATTGTTTTGATCTCGTTGTTGGAACAAAACACTTCAAATCGATTACCCAATCGATTTAGATATGAACTAGCTTCTGTTTCTTATTTAAGAATTAAATGAATCGATTGGCAAATCGATTCATTTATATATATTCAATAACCAAGAAATACAAGAAACCCGATAATCGATTGGACAATCGATTAACATGTTTTTAAACCTTTATAAAATCGATTGAGGAATCGATTTTGCTGTTGTTTTTCTTAACATATATAAGCTGACTCAAATATTTTTTCTCAGAACTTTGATATAACTTTTGAATCACTTTGAAATAACTCAAACAATATTTCATACACGTTTTTCATAACACTGAGATCTAGAAAAAGACTTTGAGAGAAAGAATTGAAAACACACACTAAACACTATCTTGGCAAGTCCTTATTGTGTGTATTTCATAGTTTGATTGAGTCGCCTTTAGAAGTTGATCTTTGATCTTTTGTCATCTCTGTAAACAACTTTTTGTAAAGAAAGTTTAGCAAAAACCCAGTATAGAAATTGGTAGCTATCTTCGTTGATGAAGGTGTTCATCAAGAAGAAGCTTCATCGTAATCTTGGGAGAGTTTGCTGATTAACTCGAGGGATACGGTGGGTGCGCAATAGAAGCAAGAGAGTTTTAGGATAGATAGGCTGTGAGAGCTGGACAATCTGTAAAACATACTCTAGACGATTCTATTGGAAAAAGGCTGAAATCGGTTCGATTTCAGGACTGGACGTAGGCTGTCATACTGATAGCTGAACCAGTATAAATCTTGGTGCACAATTTCCTATCCCTTACTCTTTATTTCAATATTGCTTGTATGGTTAATCTTGAATGTATGTGTTAGCAAAATTATGTCTTGATTGATATATTGAATGACCATTGTATGTGAACACTTAAATTGATTTACATGCAATTTTGTTCCTGAATAAATGCAGTAAATTGTATTGGGTAAACTGATTATTAATCTTGGAAAAATTAATAAAGACTGTGATATAAATTGTTAATAAATAGAGGCCATCAATTCCCAACATTGGTTTCAGAGCCTGATCTTTTTAGAGTAACTCTCAAAAAAAGAAAATGACCTCTATAGAATTTCTAGGAGAAGGTGCATCCTTGGCCAGGCCCCCTGCATTTAATAGGACTGCCTACATGTATTGGAAAGAACGTATGTTAATTTTCTTAGAAGCATGTAGTCTTGATATACTTGAAGAAGTAATAGTTGGACCCTATGTACATAAAATAGCTAGCACAGTTAACTCTTTCATCCCAAAACCCAGATCAGATTGGTCTGAAGATGACAAGAAAAAGTAGGATACAATGTTAAGGCTAAAAACATAATTACCTCTGCATTATCAGCTGACGAATTTTTCAGGGTGTCTAATTGCAAATATGTCAAGGAAATGTGGGACACATTGCAGCAAACACATGAGAGAACAACAAATGTGAAAAGGGCCCGAACCAATACATTAATGCATGAGTATGAGCTGTTCAGCATGAAGAAAGATGAGTCTATTAATGATATGAAGACCAGATTTACTCACATAGTCAACAATCTAAATGCTCTTGGCAAGGTAATTGACAATGATCAGCAAATCAGCAAGGTGATGAGGTGTTTGATTAGAGAATTGCAGCCAAAGATCACCGCCATAGCAGAATCAAAAGACCTTGGTAGCATGTCAATTGCAATACTCTTTGGAAAACTAAGAGAGCATGAAATGGAACTGCATAGACTGAATGAGGGTGAACAGACTGACATGAAAAGAAAAGGGTTGTCTTTGGAAGCCCAAGCGCATCAAACAATGTCTGAACAAGAGACCTGCACTGATGAGTCAAATAGTGAGACTGATGAAGATTCAAAAATTGGTTTACTGGTCAGAAAGTTCAAAAATTTTTTGAAAAAGAAGGATAACAAATCAAGAAAACCCTCAAACTCAAAAACAAATGACAGCAAGACAATAACCTGTTACGAATGAGGGAAAAACAGGCCAGATAAAATCAGAATGCTTCAGATTACAAAACAAAAATAAGACTGCAAAGGCTAAAGGAAATCAACCACCTCCAAAAACCAGAAAAGCCTACTTTGCATGGAATGACAACGAAGATGAATCCTGTGCATCTTCAGAAGAAGAAGAAGCCAATCTTGTCTAATGGCTAATACGGATTCAGATTCTGAAAGTGAGGTAAGTTCTAAATCTAATCCTTCTTATGATGAACTACATGATGCATTTAATGAACTACATGATGAATATGTTAGTACAATCAAACAGTTAATTAGTACTAAGAAATTGTTAGAGGAAAAACGCATGCTGTATGAAGAAATCAAATTGGAACATAAGTCTCTCAACGACATAAATGAAAATCTAAAAAAGGAAAATGATGTACTACATTGTGATATAGAAAACTTTAACAGTGGTAAAAACAAGTTAGATATGCTTCTTGGAAATCAAAGAAATTTAAATGAAAAATCTGGACTTGGATATAAACCAAATATGTATGTTAAACAGAATCACAATAAATGTGGAATTGGATATATGCAAAACAAGAATGTTAAACATAATCAGAAGGTTGTTAGATCTAAGCATATGCATGACATCTTTACTAAACCAAATCTGAATGCATCCTCTATTGTGTCATGTCACTTTTGTTGTAAAAAGGGGCATTTTGTTTTTAATTGTAAACAAGAAAAACTTGCCAACAAAGGATGGAAACAGATTTGGAACGTAAAGACACAAGTTTATGAAACTAACCCCCCAGGACCCAATCTAAATTGGGTACCTAAAACCAAAACTTAAATTCCATTTTGCAGATATGCTTGACATCCAAGACTCATTCATGGTACCTAGACAGCGGATGTTCCAAGCATATGACTGGAGACAAGTCAAATTTCTTGTCCCTAACCTTACAACATGGAGGATATGTTAAATACGGTGATAATAACAAAGGTAAGATACTCGGTATTGGAAATATTGGGAACGAATATACTACGGTGATCAAAGACGTGCTTTATGTAAGAGATCTAAAACACAATTTGATTAGTATAAGTCAATTATGTGATAAAGGATTCCAGGTATGCTTTACATCTCAGTCTTTTATAATTGAGCATAAGGAAAACAAAGATATAAGGTTAGTAGGTGACAGGGTTAATAACATATATATGCTGGATTTTAGTGCTTTGCTTGCTAGTTCTATATGATGTTTATTATCCAATTCTGATGAAAACTGGTTATGGCATAAAAGAGTGGCTCATATACATATAGATCACCTTAACAAACTAGTTAGTAAACAATTAGTTATAGGACTCCCAAACAGAAAGTTCACTAAGGATAGGTTGTGTGATTCCTGTGAGAAAAGTAAGCTAGTTAAGTCATCTTTTCCCCCAATAGATATGGTTAAAACCAATAGGGTTCTGCAATTAATACATATGGACCTATTTGGTCCATCTCAAGTGAAAAGCTTTGGAGGAAACTTATATGGTTATGTGTTGGTAGATGATTACTCTAGGTATACTTGGACATTTTTTCTGACTCAAAAGAGTGAGACATTCTCTATTTTCAAAAAATTTGCTACTTTAGTTCAAAATGAGAGGAACCAGAAAATTATATCCATCAAAAGTGATCATGGAGGTGAATTCCAAAATGATTCCTTTAATACCTACTGTGAACAAAATGGAATTCAACATATATACTCAGCCCCTAGAACCCCTCAACAAAATGGAGTTGTAGAAAGGAAGAATAGATCTTTAGAAGAATTAACTAGAACTATGATTAAAGACTCAAACCTTCCTAAGTATTTTTGGGCTGATGCCATTAACACTGCCACACATGTAGTTAATAGAGTTCTAATTATTCCCCTACTTAGAAAAACTCCCTATGAGTTATACAAGGGTAGAAAACCAAACATCTCTTACTTTAGAGTCTTTGGATGCAAATGCTTTGTACTAAACAATGGCAAAGAACATCTAGGAAAGTTTGACCCTAAGGCAGATGAAGGTATTTTTCTAGGTTACTCACAAACTAGTAAGGCCTATAGAATCTACAACAAAAGAACAAAAACCATAGAGGAGTCAGTTCATGTAAAGTTTGATGAACTATTTGCAGAAAACTTGAACAACACTCCTCCTATAGTTGATGCTTCTTCGGATGAAGTTGTAGAATCTGAACCATTAGAACCTTATGAAACTGTTCCTCCAACAAATATTGACTGTGTAGAACCAATAAGAATGGATGACTTGCCAAAGGAATGGAAGTTTAATAAAAACCATCCCACAGATAACATAATATGAGAAATCTCTAAAGGAGTGACAACCAGAAAAACACTTAGACATTTCTGCAACTTTACAGCCTTTGTATCTCAAATAGAACCCAAAAACATAAAGGAAGCTCTATTAGATAATGAGTGGATTACTGCCATGCAAGAGGAGCATAACCAATTTGAGAGAAATAAGGTGTGGATCCTAGTTCCCAAACCAGAAGATAAACACATCATAGGAACCAGATGGGTGTTCAGGAACAAGATGGATGAAAATGGAGTCATAACTAGGAACAAAGCTAGACTAGTAGCTAAAGGTTATAATCAAGAAGAGGGAATAGATTATGATGAAACCTATGGCCCTATAGCTAGACTAGAAGCCATTTGAATCCTGGTGGCTTTTGCATGTATAATGGACTTTAAACTTTATCAAATGGATGTGAAAAGTGCCTTTCTCAATGGTGATATCCAAGAGGAAGTTTTTGTTAGCCAAACACCAGGATTTGAAAATCCTGGTTTCCCAAATCATGTCTACAAGCTAACAAAAGCCCTCTATGGGTTGAAACAAGCTCCAAGAGCTTGGTATGAGAAACTCAACAATTTCCTCATTCAGCAAAACTTTTTAAGAGGAAATGTTGATAAGACACATTTCATTAAAAAGGATAGAAAAGACATCTTGCTGGTCCAAGTATATGTTGATGACATAATATTTGGATCCACAAATAATAAGCTATGCAAAGATTTTGGAAACATGATGCAAGCTAAATTTGAAATGTCAATGATCGGAGAGCTATCTTTCTTCTTGGGATTTCAAATTAACCAAAGAATGGCATTTTCCTAAGCCAAACCAAATACTGCAATGATCTATTAAAGAAATTTGGTTTCGATAAGTTTAAATCCATTGATACATCTATGAGCCAAACCTGCCATTTAGATAGAGATGAGATGGGAAAACCAGTAGATGCAACAATGTTTAGGGGAATGATAGGATCTCTACTATACCTTACAGCTAGTAGGCCTGATATAATGTTTAGTGTATCCATGTGTGCTAGATACCAAGCAAATCCAATGGAGTCACATCTAAGTGCAGTCAAAAGGATCTTTAAATATCTTATAGGAACCAAAAATCTAGGCTTGTGGTATCCTAAGGGATCTACTTGCACTCTAGTTGGTTACTCAGATTCTGACTTTGCTGGATGCAAACTAGATAGGAAAAGTACATCTGGTACTTGTCATTTGTTAGGAAACTCCCTGGTTGCCTGGCATAGCAAGAAACAAACTAGCATTGCATTATCAACAACTGAAGCAGAGTATATTGCAGCTGGAAGCTGTTGCGCTCAAATTCTCTAGATGAAACAACATCTCTGTGATTTTGGTGTTAATCTAGGAATTGTGCCTATCATGTGTGATAATACTAGTGCAATTAGCATCACAAAAAATCCTGTAATGCATTCTAGAACCAAACATATAGAGATAAGGTGTTACTTTATAAGAGATCAATATCAAAATGGGAACATAAAGCTTGAATATGTCAACACAACTGATCAGTTAGCTGACATTTTCACCGAAGCTTTACCCAATGATAGCTTTTCCCTTATCAGAATGAGACTAGGAATCATAGTTCATGATGAAATCTGATTCCTGCGAGAAACAAATCAATTGCAACATCGATTATCCTGTGACTAGACAGCAAATTAGCTTTATGAAATCGATTGCACAATCGATTTATGACACACAGTGTCTGAATTGTCAAATTCAGAAATTCGAACATTGATTGCATAATCGATTTGTACACCTAGACATCTGTAATTGCTGAAGTAGTCATCAAGACAATTGAATGATGAATCGATTGATGTTTTGGATAACAGTTTAGTGAATTGATTGATGTTTTGTATCACAGTTTAAAGAATCAATTGAACAATCGATTTAGTTTTTCCCCAGATCTCAACAGTGACAAACTTTTCAAAACTGAAACCCGAGCGTCAATATGGAAATCGATTTAGTTAAAATTTCAAATCCTACACTTAAATGAATCGATTTGGGAATCGATGCTGAGATTAGTATTTTCCTGAACTGATAAGACAAACCATTGGGCCATTGATTTAGTAATAAAAGTCAATCGATTTGGACATCGATTTGAAATATGACCGTTGTAACTTTTTTTTACTAGCCGTTGGAAGGCAATAATGACTAAATCGATTCCATTTCCCCAACAACGGTAACCCAATCGATTGACCAATCGATTTACGTGTGTGAAGGTTTAAAAGGAACAGTTCACTAATCGATCATGAACAATTCATTCAAGCCCTAAATCGATTTCGCACTTATTTTTTCTGCAAATTTCTCAAACTTCTCTGCTGTTTCTCAGAATTCTCATCCTTCCAAATCCTCTCTGATACTTTGCAACTTTCAAAAACTCTAAAATCTTACTATTGCAAGGCTGAAACAAACATCTTACAAAACTCCGTCACCCTCATCTTCATCCAGTGGAAGAACTCCTTCACCACCCCCAACGTCCAAAAGAGTTTCTATTCCTACCCACAAAATATTAGCCAAAGATAAGGGAAAGGGTATTGCCATTGAAGAGGAGAAATCAAAAAAGAGGAAGGCTCCTCCCACTGAAAAGTTAATGGCTGATGTTATGAAGGATACTGCTTCGAAAAAGAAGAAACATATCCCTTCCCTGCAACCCAAGAAAGCTCAACCTACTAAAGGTAAACAAGCTGAGGAATCTGATTTGCCACCTGCTTTTAACAAACGCAAAATCCATGAAGCACGAACTTTGGATTTTGCTTATTTAGACTCAAATGGATTTACATTTCAAAACCATTTGAGATTTCAAGGCTTGGAAACTCTTCTTTCCTGCTCTATCGACACTTATCCACACCTGATTAGAGCCTTTTATTCAACTTTAACTCTAATTGAAAACGAATTCAAGGTTGAAGTCAAAGGCAAGAGAATTTCCATGACTTTTGAAGAATTCACAAATCTGTCAGGACTGCCCTTTCATGGAAAATCAATTGATGGAAGTTCTGAAGCAGATTGTGCTGATGAAGGCTGGGAAGCTTCATTAGATAGGCACACGGCTGTACAGGACTTGATGATCTAAGGTTTCGTGGAAACGATTTCACTGCCAATAGGTCAAATGAAGGTCCAACAATGGATGCTTATGTACGCCCTAACCCAGATGCTCGTACCACGAACCTGTAATCATGTTGTTGTCTAGAAGCTGGACATTCTACTGTTGTGGGGTTCGTGCAAAGAGCTCAAGATGAGATGGGCATGGATTGTGCTGAAGTATATGCAGGAAGCAGCACAAGGCAAACTAGTGCTCCCCTATCCACAACTAGTCTCAAAGATTATGAGACATTTTAAAGTTTCAGTTGTCAATGAAGAATCTTCCAAAACCACCCTCACATTTGGAGAATCAATTGTAAATCAAATGCAATTGAAAAGGGTGAACGAAACTTGGACAAGACATCAGCCAAATGCTGAACAAGCTCAGCCGAATGTCGAACAAGCTGAGCCAGTTGCAGACAATTCTGAGTATTTAGCCAAGCTGCTGGAGTTTATGGAAACTCAGGCGGCTCACAACGCCAAAATGGAAGCTTCCAATGCAAGAATGGAAGCCGCTTTGAAGACACTCCAGGCAACTCTAAACAGAGTTGTTCAGGATGTCGATGCGATACAGGAACATTTAGGCATTAAGCTATCATTTGAAGATTTTGCTGAAATAGGCCGACAAGCAACATAAGATTTAAATTCAACTAACTTAGATTATGCTGAACCTCATGGTGAGGAGACACCTGCTGAGACTAATACAGCGGTCTCTACCTCTCCCGTAGCTAATAATGAGGAATAGTCCTAGTTTAGGTGTTTAGGATTTTAGTTTCTTTGTTGTTTTGTAATGTTCTGATATTGCTTTGTACTAGTCTGTTTTAAATGAATAATATTTTCACTATTCTCTCCTATTATACCTTTTTGTATTCAATGACAATGGGGGAGAAAATACCAGTCTTTTTACCTGCACGTATTAGTTCTGATACCAATTATTTTATGACTTACACGTGCTAATATCATTACTAAGCAAGTGCTGATACCGCTGCTAATAGCTTTTATAGCTCTGCTCTGACACTATGTTACTGAATTGATAATGTTTATAGCTTTGATAATCTGATAGTGATTATAGTACTCTGATACTCTGATGCTTTGAATTTGTTTTTGTGCTGTTGCAACTTAAATGAATCATGCATGCTAAAAATCAGGGGGAGATTTTAAATAACTGTAATTATAATGTTAAACCTTGGAATGGAAAACTCAAGTTAAAATTGTATGTTTGTCAATTAAGCAAAAAGGGGGAGATTGTTAGACATAAGTCCTCCTGATCATGATTTTGACATAATTAACAAACATACAATTTTCATGTCATTTGATAAAACTAATAGTTTGAACCGAGTTACATTTTCAGGAAAAACGTGCAATCACTATACACTTGGACACAAGCTTGGAATACAAGGAATCAAGCAAAAAGAAAAGAATGTGTTGGAGAAAGATGCAATTCTGCTTAGTGTCATTAGTGGTTGTAGTAGTTAGTTATTAGACTTATCAATGTGATTTCATGCATAAGTATTTGCCAAGTTAAAAAATGAAATCTTAAAATTGACATGTAAACAAATAGATTAACAAGTGAATTGAGGAATCCATTGTGCAATCGATTGTTTGACTCAGAATTAGTGTTTTCACTAAGTAAATCGATTGGGAAATCGATTATGTGAAGGATTTTAGTGAAACCTGAACTCTGGGTCTAAATAAATCCATTGGGCAATTGATTAGTAATTCAATTGAGAAATCAATTTTATAACTTACAGAGCCAAGCTAACACTTTGCAAATCGATTGGCAAATCGATTCAGAAAACTCTTTTTCATCAGACTTGGCCTCTGTAATCTACCAATCGATTAAACAATCAATTGGGATATCAATTGAGAAATCAACCTGTTAAGCCATAGAGCCAACCACTAACTAAAACAATCGATTGGCAAATCGATTATGAAAAAACTTTTTATCAGACTTAGCCTCTGTGATCAATCAAATCGATTGAGACATCAATTGAAATCAGTTTCTTAACTTGCAATATATTGACTAATCGATTAGGTAAACGATTGTGAAAATTGAAATGCTTAATCATATATCACTCACAAGTTCCTAATCGATCGGCACACTGATTTTCAACTAAAGGCTGAGCCACTGTAACTATTTGAATCGATTGGCAAATCGATTGGAATAAGATAGCTGAGCCACTATAACTATTTGAATTGATTGGTAAAACGATGGGAATGAAACAACTGAATCATTGTGACCAGGAAAATCGATTGACGAATCGATTGGAGCAAAATACTGGAGTCACTGTGATCAGTTCAATCAATTGACAAATCTATTGAAGTTATTGTTTGAGTTACAGTCAACTGCCAAATCAATTTTGAGAATAAATATGAGTCGAATGAGTAATCGATTGTTTTGATCTCGTTGTAGGAACAAAACACTTCAAATCGATTACCCAATCGATTCAGATATGAACTGGCTTCTGTTTCTGATTTAAGCATTAAAAAAATCGATTGGCAAATCGATTTATTCATATATATTCAAGAACCAAGAAAAATAAGAAACCTAATAATCCATTGGACAATCGATTAACATGTTTTTGAACCGGTATAAATCTTGGGGCACAATTTCCTTTCCCTTACTCTTTATTTCAATATTGCTTGTATGGTTAATCTTGAATGTATGTGTTAGCAAAATTCTGTCTTGATTGTTATATTGAATGACCATTGTATGTGAACACTTAAATTGATTTACATGCAATTTTGTTCCTAAATAAATGCTGTAAATTGTATTGGGTAAATTGATTATTAATCTTGGAAAAATTAATAAAGACTGTCATATAAATTGTTAATAAATAGAGGCCATAAATTCCCAACAAAAAGAACCTTTTGTCTTAGCATACTCCTCGAAATGATTTTCATATGTCCAAAAATGCATAAACAATGTTTAAAAATGAAGTTTTGACAAATTGCGCTGTCATAGCCGAATACAACTCAGAAAATATAGATTTTCAATTCTAAAATAGCTCTGAATCAATCAACAGTTCAAACATTAATATTATCAATTATGAACACATAATTAACACCAAATTAATCTCCACAAATTCACGCCTCAACCACACATCGAATATTCATTAAATCAATTATGAACACATAATTACAACAAAACTTAATTAACTCAACTTCACACCTCAAAGCAATTACGGAAAATCGCAACAACAACCAAATATGTATATACAATTATAATAGTATAACAAATATAACTCGCATGCCAAACACTCTAACGCAATGCATATATGCCAAAATGCATGATTACGGAATTCCAAACCAAAACCCTCCTCGAAGGGGCGTAAATCATAACTATTCTACCTATCACAGACCAGTACTAATTACCGAGGTGCCACCTATAACAGGTCAGCACGATTTACTAAAAAGCGTAAACATACCGCCTACCACAAACCAGTACTGTTTACAGAGGTGCCACCTATCACGGGTCAGCACAATTTACTAAAAAGCATTAATCGTAAATGTACCGCCTATCACAGACCAGTACTGTTTACAGAGGTGCCACCTATCACGGGTCAACACAATTTACTAAAAAGCGTAAATCGTAAACGTACTGCCTATCACAGACCAGTACTTTTTACCGAGGTGCCACCTATCACGGGTCAGCACAATTTACTAAAAAGCATAAATCGTAAACGTACCGCCTATCAAAGACCAGTACTTTTTACCGAGGTGTTACCTATCACAGGTCAGCACAATTTACTAAAAAGTGTAAATCGTAAACGTAGCACCTATCACAGACCAGTACTGCTCACGGAGGTGCCACCTATCACGGGTCAACACGATTTACTAAAAATGTGTAGTCAATCGCAGACTTAAACTACGCAAAAATCCCCGCAAGGATAAGATGAACCAACAGATCACATGGCTTCATCTCGTGGCCCATCACGGTCGCCACTATCATCATGGCCCCATCACGGTTACCATGTACGATGAAATGCGTGAGCATACTTTGACCCTTTTCACCTTAATCATTAAGTAAATGCAGCTATTAAAAGATTCCCCATCTTTAATACTCTTTTAACACTAATAATTTGTCAAATACAACATAGAGCATACTCAAACATATTTATTCACACCAATTTAACTTTCCACAACTACACATAAATCACATCTCTAAATTTCATTCACACCTAAATTGAATTAAATTTATTTTCCACCAAGTCACACATAAATTTCATCTCATAAATTCATAATATTAATTATGAACACATCAATTTCACCTAACATGAATCACCAAAATTTCCAAACATTAATCGCCATATTCAATCTCCAAAATTTTCAACCATAATTCACCAACAACATTAATATATCAGAGTTCTCCCCACCGCTAACTCGATGCCAACGATCTCGATTCCTTTTCGAGACTCAAGGTGCTAACTACATAAACAAGAATATTTATAACAATTTGTTCACAATAAAACTAATCCAAACACAACAAAATTCCAAAAATTAAATCTTTCTCGCTTACCAAACTTTTAAAACCAAATAATCTATATTATTTAGTTAAAACTCAATAAAACAAATATTGTCCAAATTTCACAAACACACACTCGACTATTAAAGCACCAAAAATTTTGAGTTAATAAAATACTCTAATCTTTTTTTCTTTTTAAACTAAGTTCAAGCGTAATTAAAATAGTAACATTTTAAACTCTAACCATTTTTAATTTCAATCAATCTTTTTACTCAAACTCTTTAAGTTAGTTAAAATTTGAATTTTTTTTTCACAACTTTAACAACTCTAAATTTTTGTAAAACTTGAGCTTCAATTCAAACTCATTTATTTGGAACCAACTCGTTACGCAACTCAAACACATCAAATTTAATTAATTCAATATCCACAAAATCCATACCTAAATTACATCTCAAAAATTCATAATATTAATTATAAACATACAATTTATACCCAACATTAATCACTACAAAACACACCTCAAAACAAATAAAATTCAAATTCAACTAATTCACACATAAACAAATTAAATTCATTTTTCACAAAATCACACCTCAAATATATCAAATTTCTTTTCCACAAAATCACAAATAATGTCCTAAATACAAACTAATAGTTTGGAAGAAGCCCTTACCTCCGTTGTAGCTTTAACAACCGATTTCGGCACCGCGATTAATTTCTGTAAAATTTAAGTTTGTGACGTCGCTTCGAAAACTAGCTCACTAGCATCGCAGCATGGCAATGAGCAACTTTCGCTTGTGTCACTTCTCAATTGGAAGCTTAGAAGTTGAAGAAAAATGAAAGTTTAAGTTTGTGGGTTTTTGAAAAACCAACACTTTACATGTTTTGCTTTTGAAACAAAGGAGAAGAAAGAAAGAAGATGCAAGGCAAACGTGAAAGCTATAGAGAAAAATTTTCTCTTCCTTTCTTTGCCTTTTATACACACACACACACATATATATATATATATATTATAATAAAATTAATTTCAAAACAAATATCTAGATATTTTTATAAAAATCATCATTACGCTTGTCACCTCCCATCACATTAGAAACCACTTTTTCAGAAAAATATATACTATCGTCGCAATTCAATCGGCAAATGAATTTTTCTAAAAAATGCTGCATCTCATAAAAAAATTTCTTCGACAATAATCGGGTCTCCAAAAATATATTTTTAACTCACAAAATGCCATAAAATTGGCTAAAAAGCCTCAGAAATTCAACACAAAATTCCCCAAATTACATAAATTAGAAGTTAAAATTAAGGGTCTTACAGGAGACTTGTGCCCTAACATAGAAACTCAAAGATGGTCGTTTCTATCACCATTGGAGCAGTTTTGTCAACCATCACTCATGAATCTTTATTGTAATTATTCTATAATCTCTATCTTTTTTATCTCTATCAAGAGTAACTAAACCCTATTTTTTAGGTATGAGTGTAACAAGATGAAACCCTTATTTTTCCGATTTGATTTTTAGTTATATGAATGAGTTTATTGAATTATTTTACTCATCTTTGTGTTTAATGTTTTTTATTGCTTGATCAACATTAAAATGTTCTACGATTCATATTTTGAAACGGAAGTGGACTTTACGAATGCTTGAGATGAGAAATTAATGAATTTGTACACTGGAAATAGATGTAGATCATGATTTATTTTTTAATATTAATTTTGAATCTTAGAAAATTATTTTTTTTAATAAAGTTACTTATTTGTAACAGTCAAAGCGGCCACATATAGAGAGTTTGTGGACACAAACTGTGGATTTTTTAATCAGCTTTATCCTTTGTTGTGGTCTAAATCTTGATAAATTTGTGACGTAAGTTTTTAGTCATAAATTTGTAAGGGTTTAAGCCCATAAATGAAGAGTTTTTTTTGTAGTCTTAAGTCTCCAACATAATCTAAGTCTACAAACTCTTAAATAGGCTGACTTGTTGATTGGTTTCTCCAATAGACTGGTCCAGTTGCCTTAGTCCCAGTCAAATATTTCATGATCCATTTGACAACTACCTAATGCTCCCTTCCAGGATTGCTCATGTATATACCTGTGACACTTACACTATGACCAATATTTGGTCTGCAGCAAATCATAACATAAATTATACTACCAATTGCATTGGCAATGGTATCTCTTTCATAATCTCTTTCTCATCCTAATCTATAGGCTTCATGACATTTGATAGTTAAAATTGGTGAGCCAGAGGCAGATTGATCGGCTTATCATCAACCATGTTGAATCTGCTTAATACTTTGTAAAAGTAGCACTACCAAAAAACAAGAATTAAGTGTCGGCCATCGAAACTGACATTACAAGCATCAGTCAAACCGACAAAAAACATTAAATTCATCTCATTTGAATGATTTTTTATTATAAATTACCTTTAAAAACAGTTCGATGATATATGTACCGTGATTGATGGTTTTATCATATATTAACACATCAACATGGGATAGGTTCATGATAATTTTCTCCATTGAAATCAAATTAAAACTCAGTCACGATACATATCAGTCTCGTCAAAACCGCACTCACTCATGATACCCTTCACTTTAAAATAACCTATTGAAAAAGATGATGATAATTATAAGAGATTAAAGAAATGATGTTGAAAATAATACGAGCTAGTTGGTGTGAATTGAAAAAAATAAGGAAGTCCCACATATGAGGGATGACACATACTAATAGTGTTTATAAGGTGGAGGTATGACAATTAAGATGTTCTCCTAGGAGAACCCCAATTTTGTGAAAGACTAAGAACGCACACAAATAAACCACCACACATGCACGCGTCTCTGATGTTTGTTTGACTCGGGTGTGGCCTTGGCTTGGAATAAGTGGTGTATTATTATTTAGTATGTGTCTGCCCTCCACCGAGCCATCATTTAAATCTGATCCGGTTGGCCCCAATCAAAACCTATAAATAGAGGACTCTTCTTAGTTGAAAACCCACACCAAAAGTTTTCTGAAAATCCAAGACTTTCCTCTATTTCTCCCATTATGCGTCATCTTCTTCTTTTTATTTCGAGTGGTCATTAGTACCACATTACAAGTGGCAATTATTAACTTTTATATTAAGGGTGTAATTATATAATGGCTTTCGACGGTGTAGTAGAACTCCGATATAATTTGTCTAGGCAGTTTTATCCTAGAGACTTCGTGGTTGATAGTATGCCTTGCACAATTTGGAAAGTGCCGCAAAAATTTTGTGATTCAATCTAGTAATATCTTTGGCGACATAAATTTACTTTGGAACAATTTTCGAAAATAAAAAATAACAATTATAAGACGTTTCTTTTTCCTATGTCTACAGATGAAATTACTAGGACATGTTCTTATACTTCTGATTTCAATAAACCATTTCTCTTTGAGGGATGTCACTTCAAATGATGGCATCAAAAGATGTTATTTTTCTTAACCATGAAAAAGGTTGCCAACGTTCTAAAGGATGACATTCATGTTGTTCTAGAAACATGTGAACAAATAGAAATGATAAGAAGGTTGTTGAATTAACCCAATGAGAACATAATGATTACTTATGTAAGAATTATATTCTTAATGGACTTGCTAATGATCTATAAGATTATTACAGCTCCAGCAATGCTACTAAACAGATTTGGGATGCTCTAAAGAAGAAATATGATACTGAGGAAGCTGAAGCAAAAAAGTATATTTTTATCCGCTACCTCAAATATCAGATGACATATCAGTGGAAGCTCAGCCCCATGAAATCAAAAAAGTAGCTCATGATATCATCTATAAAGGTATGACCTTAAATGAACAGTTTCAAACTTTTGTTATTATTTACAAACTTCCCTTTTACTTAGAAAGATTTTAAAACCTCTCTCAGACATAAAGGAAAAGAATTCTTTATAGAATGTTTGTTTACCCGCCTCAGATTTGAGGAAGAATTGCATAAGAAAGACCAGAAAGAAAGTTCTTCTTATTACAAATAACAAAAAGAAGAAACTCATCGAATCAATTTTGAAGCCAATCAACAAACAACTTAAGAATCAAAATCACACTGTAAAGAACAACAACAAGATTGGGAACCCTCTAAATGTCCCAATTATAAGATAACAAACATCTCCTAAAAATGACCATTATCCCCCATTTCTCTACTTTAGATATCGAAAATAAGGTCATATAAGAGTCAAGTGTAGGAACAAGTCTAGCTCTGCTTAACAGGCTAACTGGACAGAAGAACAATTCATTGCTATTATAACAAAATCAACATTATTGGTGGATCTGATGGATGGTGGATAGATAGTGGCACCTCACGCCATATTTGTTATGACCGTGATATGTTTAAAACATATACTACTATTGAAGATAAGAAAATGTTGTTGAGAGATTCCCACACCATTAATGTTGCTGGTGTTGGAGATGTGGAATTAATATTCACCTATGGGAAGACCTTTAATTCTGAAGGATGTGATGCACACTCCAAAAATAAACAAGAATCTTATTTCTGGTTTTCTTCTTAACCAGATCAAAGTTTACTCGACGCCAAAAATGGATTCAGTGGCCGATTTTGTGTAGGATAAAGGTTGGGATCGATTCAAATGGCAAATAATTGGTTGGAGTGAATTTGAGAGAAAAAGGGTTTGATGCGATTTGGTTGCCCTTTGTTTAATTTTTTTGTTTCTTATTTTTTTTTTATTTGTAGAAGCGGGGGTGCAGATAGCAGATGGGCATGGTACAAAAGTAAAACTATACGCGTAACACAGGGTAGTCAAGTCTGAGGCATAAATAGAGGTGTAATCAACAACTCGTAGGAGTAGGAAAGAAAAGTTCAACCAATAATAGCCCAAATTAATATACAGAAGTAGAAATTAGGGGTGTAAATAGTCATCTCGTCCAAACTTCATTTTCTAGTATTTCTAAAAGCCCTTTATAAATAAATAATTTATTTTATTTTTCTAAAAATTTTTCACCAAAATACTCATTTGGACATAATATTATTTATCCTTAAATAGATAAATCCAATTTTAACCAAAACTCTCATTGTCAAAATAATATCAATAACTATAACTATAACATTTTTCTAAATAATCACATAAAAATACATCAACTTTATAGAATAGTCTAAATGATAAAATAAATAAATAAATATAACATCAACTATTTATATTAATTGCTAAATCAAAATAAATATGTATAAAATCATCATACCATAGGAATTATATAAAAATAAAGAAACTCAATATCAATATTATTAATACCTCAAGTTAATTATTGGTAAAATAAATAATTCAAATAGGATATATTTAGAAAAAATGAAATATAGTTATGTTCACACTTAAGATTAGTCAAACATACAGGAAAATATTGCATGAACTACGAACGCACATATACACGTAGAACCGCCTGCAATCTTATACTGTAAAATATATACTCTAAAATACTATTATTTATAGAAAAATATATAAAATAATAAAATATATTTTTTTTTATTTATATAACTTAGTCAAATATGTACCAGATTAACACATCAACATGAAAACATTTTCTATACCAAAGGCCAATATCAATAGTGCCATCAAGATAACGAAAAATTCTTTTTTCAGCAAATACATGAGATTCTTTTGGTGCATATTGAAATCTAGCTCATAATCCTACTGCAAACACAATGTCATGTCTACTGGCAGTAAAATAAAACAAAGAATCTACCATTACCATGTATTCTTTATCATAAATAGATTTTCCATTTTCATCTTTGTCTAATGATGTGGATGGATGCATGTGAGTAGTCATGATTTTGGCTTCGTTCGTTTTATATTTTGATAAAAGATATTTTTTGTATTTTTCTAGACATATAAAGATACCATCTTTATGTTGCTTAATTTGCAAGCGAAGAAAATACCTCAATTCTCCCATCATACTCATTTCAAATCCACTTAGCATATGTTTTGAAAAAGCATCACAAATTTTCTCATTTATTGATCCGGAGATAATATCGTCAACATACAATTGAACAATAAGTAAATCGTTTTTATTAGTTTTCTTGAACAGTGTAGTGCCAATTTTTCATATAGAAAATCCAATTTTGATTAAAAAAAGTACTTAATATTTCATACCATGCTCTTGGTTCATGTTTTAATCCATATAGAGCTTTGGTAAGTTTGAAAACATGATTTGGTTTTGGTTGATCTTCAAAACCAGGGGGTTGACATACATAAATTTGTTCATTCAAAAAATCCATTTAAATACTTGATATCCTTTAGAATCATTTGAATAACCCAAAAAGATAGCCTTGTCTGATTTTGCATCAAATTTTCCAAGTCTCTCTTTGTTGTTTAATATGTAACAATAACATCAAAAAATGTGAAAATATGAGTTATTAGGGTTTCTGTTTCACAAGATTTCGTATGGTGTTTTGTTGATGATTTTTCTTATTGTTACATGGTTTAAGATGTAACATGAAGTATCGATAGCTTCAACCTAAAAAGAGTTTTCAACATTAGATTCTTCCAAGATTGTTCTTTCCATTTTTTGTAGAGTTCTATTTTTTTTTTGTTCGACAAATCCATTTTGAAGGTTTAGGTTTTCAACATTAGAAAGATGCATTTATAAATTCCCCTACATAATCACTTCTTACAAAAATGACGTTATAATCTTTTTCATTTTAAACCTTTTTACAAAAGATTTTGAAGGCATCAAATGCATATTTTTTTTTAAGAAAAGAACCCAAGGATATCGAGAAAAATCATCAACAATAACAAAACCATATTTCATTTCTCTTTAACTTGTCATTTTGATGGGGCCTAAAAGATCTATGTGAAGCAATTCAAGAATTCTATTTGTGGATATAACATTCCTTTGAATGAACGCTACTTTTGACTTGATTTCCTTTTGCACACACGTCACATACTTTATCTTTATCGAAATTTAGTTTAGGCAAGCCATTCACATGTTCTAATTTTGAAATTTTTGAAATTGTTTTGATGCTTATATGACTCGATCGCTTATGCCAAATCCATTTGTCTTTATCGGTTGACATAAAACAAGATTCATCAAGTAGTTCCTCAAGATTTAGTACGTACAAAAAATTTCTTTCTTGTTCTAGAGAAAAGAAGTTCCCCATAGTTTGTTTTTATGACTTCAAAGCCATTGTCACATAGTTTACTTATGCTTAAGAGATTATGTTTCAATCCTTCCACATATTGAACATTAGTTATTTGAGCAAACTTTTTTATTACCAATTGTTCCTTTAATTTTAATATAAGCTTGATTATTGTTCCCGAAAGTGACAGAACCTCCATCTGTAAGAACAGAGGTGCACCTAAGAGGGGGGGGGGGTGAATTAGGGGTTTAGAAATTTTCTTATTTTCAGAGATTTAGTGATCGATTTTTATGATTAGGATAGTGTATGGCAAAAAGTAAAATGGCAGAAAAATAATGAACACAACGATATTGTCCTGGTTCCCCTTATGACCGAGGGTACAACCAGTCCTCTTACACACTATAAGAGATATTTCCACTATTGTTAGAATATGTACAAATCTCACCCTGGGATATCTACTACTAACTTCTAACACACTTCCTAAGATATCACACTACTATCTTAGATTAGAATACTTAAAGATAGTACACCACTTTCTTTAAGTACAATACAATAACTTCAATGATTTTTCAGCAAATGTTCATGACTAAGAATAAGAGTATAATAGTTGCACAATTCTATCAATCCAATATTATTTCAAGTATACTAGAGAACCTTTCTTAATGATATGAAAATGTATTGCAAGTAGTTGAAATATGAAAAAATAACTTTTTGAATATTTCAGAAAATTATTCCAAGTTGTTCAATGTTTGGAGGTAGGATCGATTCGTTTAAAAGTAAAGCTATGGGGTGTTTATACTCCATAGACATCACTTCAGATCAGTGGCCATCGTTCCTAGAGATTTGATGAATATATGCAATGATCCAGAACCATTTCACAATTGAAAAATTGCATTGCTTCATAGTTATATTCTACTACAGCTTGTGTGTAGTCAAATACAGTTTTGTAACGTTCAGTTTTTATTCAAAATTTCAAAATTGTTTTTGAATACGAAACCTTGAGATCCACTATCCAAAAACCATGACTTTTTCTTGAATCTTAGAGATCTAACTTGCATGAGGGGTTACATTCACTTTAGGTACCCAATTTGTTTTGGGTCCTTGAGAGTTAGTTTTAAAGCTTAATACCTTTTTAAGAGAGCAGGTTGGTTTAGAGTGTCCAATATTGTAACAATAACAACACTTTGTTGTTGGTTTTGGAGAAACTTACTGCAATATGAACATTTGATTCTGCATTTGTCTTTTTTTCATTCAGGAACAAAGAAGTTTTCATAAATTTTTAGTTTTTAAGTTTTATCAAATATTCCTACTTGAGATCCCATGATTTTTTGTAATGTTTTAATAGCCTTAATAAAATTTGACAAGGCTTTTTTAAGCATTTCAGCTTAAGTTTTGATGAGAACGTTTTCCTTTTGCATTGTAGAACTTTCTTGGTTTTCTTGTTTTTCAACTTCGAAATTTTTTAACTAAGATTCTTTTTAGATCTTGAATGACTTTTTAAGTTCATCATTCATAGCCTGAGTTTTCTCTTTCTTTTCTTTTTCTTTGTGAAATTTTTCTTTTAAGGAACTACAATTTTTGACAAAAAAGTTTGAATCATTTAGCATGTTATCAAATTCTTTTTCCATTTGTTCACACGAAGGACATGATTCAAGATTTGTTACCTCATCTTCTTCTGTGTTTGCCATTAAGCACAGGTTAGCTTCTTTACCTTCTTCTACATCAGATTCATCTGAGATATCCTATGTAGCCATCATCGATTTCTTCTTAAAAGGTAACCTTTTTTTTTATTGTCTTTTACTTAAAGGACATTCAACTTTGTAATGTCCTAATCTATTACATCCAAAACATGCGATTTGCCTCTTGTCCACTTCTATGTTGGGATTTTCCTTTTTGTTTGGAAATCCTTTCTTGACATGTTCTCTTCTTCTCAACATTCTTTGAACACTTATGGTAAGAAGGGCTATTTCTTCATCAGCATCTTTATGTCCATTTTCTTCCGAGTCTTCATCTATTTGCACTGGTACACTTTCTTCGGATGCTTTCAAAGCTATTGCTTTGGCTTTCTTGATTGGTTTGTCTTCTTATTACAATAATTCACGTGCTCCTAAATATCCAATAAGTTCTTCTAATGTAAGCATTTCAAGATTCTTGGCTTGGCTTATAACTATCACCATTTTTCTCCATATTATTGAGAGACATCTCATAATCTTTCTAACTCTATCTTGTACTGAATATTTTTTCCCTAAGGAGCGCATTTCTTTTACAAATGTTGTAAATCTTGAGTACATTACATCAAAGGCCTCTCATTTGTTCATTTCAAATAGTTCAAATTTTCTTGTGCCTATGTCGATTCTTGTTTCTTTTACGTGTCTTGTTCCTTCATGATGAGTTTGTAATGTGTCTCATACTTCATTAGCAGTTTTGCATTAATCAACTCTTTCGCTTTCTTCCCTGCTTAAAGCACAAGATAAAATTAATTGAGCTTTAGAATTTAGGAGTACCTTGGTTTTATCTTCAATTGTCTAGGTTGCTTCTCTTTTTTCATTTGTTGTTGGATCAACTTGGTTTACTCTTAATCTCCTTATATTGTGACACGACACAATTATGTATCTTATGATTTCATAAATAGTTGCATCTTATTATTCCAGAAGTAAGAATCTATGCCATCAAATTAAGGTAGTCTATTTGAGGATCCTTCTTCTACAATGCATTTTGCTTTTAACATTTTTCTTCTAGATCTTTTTCTTTAACACTGTTTGATGTTAATTGTAACAACCTATCTACTTTGTTTTGTTAAGTATAGAAGTTAATGTTTAAAATCGTTAATTTTAAAAATAAATTAATTTGTTTATTTGTTAAAAAAAAAAACACGAAATGGCATTATTGTAATATTTAGACAAATAAAGGGCAATGGCATAATTTCCCCTCTACATTTTAAGTATAGTGTTTTTTTTCTTATTCAGAAAACAGGCACTCTTCATTTCGTTCCTTCTGCCTCTCCCTCTCCCGTGAAGCACCTCCCTCATCCTCCCAAATCTTCAACCCCATTATCTTTCATTTTTTTTCAAATTAGCAAACCCAAAAGCTTGATAAAGGTCTTCACACCCATTTTTAAACTTTGCATGTCTCGATTGGTAACTAATCAGCTTCAACAGTAAATGATGATAACCCAAAATTGAAGAACTTGAGCCAAGGTGACAATTCAAGCAAAAAAGGAGCTCAACAACCAAGTTAATCAGAACATTATCTTCTTCCTTGTCACAACCGGTGAGTTCTTTTTATGAATGGGTTATTTTTTTGTTGTTGTTATGATTAGGGATTTCATTTTTCTGAAATTGGTGAAAATAAGTTAGAACGTGTTTATGGTTGTGATGTTTGTGAATGAATTATGTCTTAGGAAAAATTTAATTATATGTGTATCACTATATTTAATGTGATTATGTTTGATATGTGTTATGTTATTTTAATTTCTATTAGAATGATGATTTTAAGTGCATGCATTTAAAATATATGGTTTTCTTTACTAGTGGAGAGAAAATTCTATTTTTATCCCAAATATTCAATGTATGAGAGGTGTTTGATGAAAATACTACGAGAACTATTGCAGGAGAATTGTTGTATTGAAGTTTAGTTTTCTAAATAAAAACAAAACTATGTAAACAAGTCTTATAATCAGATTTTTCATGAATTATTGATTTGAAATTTTGAGATTGAGACCAACTATGTTGTGTTTATAGGTGAGTTACCTACTTTCAGCAAAAGTTTTAAAGTTTTCTATTACCATTCAACCATTTTTCAATAATTATTAATGACTTTTATGATGGAGACTTTCTGCAGCGTGTGTAAATTAGTGTTAGTGTGTGATTTTTCCTAAATTATAAGTTTCAAATTTTGAAATGAGATGAATTGCATTATGTCCTTAAATTGAGTTAGCTTTCAAGGAATTTTTTTTTTTGAATTTTTTAAAGTAATTTGACCCTTCATCGATAATTATTAGTGACCATTGTACTGAAAATATTCTAGTGTGTGATTTGCAAGAATGAATAAAATTCTTAAGAAATTTGAATGGCTTCATTATTTAAATATGAATATATATATATATATATATATATATAACTTTTATTATGTTTAAGTTATGAAGTTGTTATTACTTTCCCGACTCTAATATTGTTTCTATTTTCTAACTATAGATTTACGTTCTAAATTCGCCTAATTTATTGATTATTGTTATGGATAAAGGATACATTTTATATAAGATATAATAAGTGCATTTCATACAAAACATGTAAGTTTTGTCCAATATCATTTATCAGAGCATGCATGGCCTTATTCACGGTGGGACATTTAGGTTACTTCAAGCATGAAATAACAGGTAAAGGAGAACAATCAGGACGCTGATTGGGGTTTGGCCAGACCACCTTTACCAATCAGGACTCAATTATCTTAGTGACCCACATTAAGATATTGAGCGACTTTTCCTTATTTCAAAGGAAAAGATTTGAGGTCATGCATACGTTTTTCACCATATATATATATATATATAGACATGTATAACTATTTTTTGTACGCTTTATGCACTTTTATGGAAAGAAATTCCTTGAGATTGTTCCTCCCTTTTATTTTTAGAGCTCACTGAGATATTTTATCTCACCCCAATTATTATTATTATTTTTATTTAGCAGCTGGAGGAACATGAGACATGAAATCAGCCTTAGAAGATCAGTTCCAAACTCGTGGAATTAGATTTTAATATTTTGTTTAATGATGTAATCAATTAATCGTAGTTGTTTTGTTGATGTAATATTTTATGAATCTACTAAACAAGCTGTAAACTATATTTATGAATGTAGTTTTCAGTTAAGATGGTGATTCTGATTTATTATTTATTATTAATTACCTTTGTTTATTAAGGTGTATGGGCCAAATTATCATATTCTAGACAAATGATAATGGGTCTTACATTTTGGTATCAGAGCCATGCCGATTCATTTGGACTATGGATTATGTGTTAGGAATTAAAATATCTTTGTTTTACTATACATTCTCATTATCATTTCACCTAATATTAAGTCTGATCAACTTAGTATTTTGTGTATGATATGCAGAATTATGGCTGAAGGATCTAGGAGGAATCTTGCCCCTGAAGATAGTATAACTCCACCACCCACTGCTGAACCATGGGAAAAGGTTATGGAAGCTATTCAAATGCAAGCAACGGCTACCCATAATCTGGTACAACAAATGGCAATGCAAAGAGATAGCACTACAAATGCCAACAGGGTGTTTTATGATTTTCTTAAGTTGCAGCCTCCAACAATCCAGGGCAGCCACAACCCCTCAGAGGCTCAAGCATGGTTGGATGAGATTAAAAAATCATTTGAAGTAGTGCCTTGTACTGAAGAACAAAAAGTGGCATTTGCTGCCCATCTACTAAAGGGTGGGGCAGAGTATTGGTGGAGGAGTGCAAAGACTTGTCTTCAGACTCAAGGAACCCATATGAATTGGGAACACTTTGAGATGGCCTTTTTAGACAAGTATTATCCAAAAAGTGCCTGAAGACAAAAAGAGTTGGAGTTTGTGCACCTGGAGCAAGGAGACATGTCTGTTGCAGAGTATGTTGCTAAGTTTGAAGAATTGGCTAGATTTTCTCCACATGCTCAATATGCACCCACAGAAGAATGGAAGATAAACTAGTTTGAATGGGGATTGAGACCTGAAATCAGAGGGAACATAGGCCATATGGAACTTACTAACTATTATACTCTTGTACACAAGAGCTACATTGTTGAAGACAATTTAAAGAAGGTACAAGAGGAGAGACAGGTTAGGTGGCAACAAAAGAAAGAGTCTGGAAAATTTGGTCAACAATTGAAGGTAAAGACTCCCCAAGGAAAGGGAAAACAAGTACAGACATCTAGTTCCCCAAGAGCAAAGAAGTGTCTTAAGTGTGGCAGAGATCATGGGGGAGAGTGCTTGGTTGGAAAGCAAGTATGCTACTACTGCAAACAGCCTGGTCATATGGCTCCCTTTTGTCCAATACGCTAAAAACAAGCAGAGTCCAACCCAAACAAGTCTAACACTGGAAGGGTCTTTGCTCTCAGTGCCAAGAAAGGTATGAATCATAATCTAATAACTGGCATTGGATTCATAAATGAAGTTCCTTTAATTGTCATGTTTGACACCGGTGCATCCCATTCTTTCATCTCCTCTGATTTTGTTTTGCAACATAATATCCCTGTATTTGAAATGTCTTATCCTTTAGTCGTAAACACTACATCTAATAATTCAATAGAGAGCTCCTTAGTATGTCACCAATGTCCAATCACCTTGTATGATAGAGTTTTTCTAATAAACCTAGACTGTTTGCCCCTTAAGGGATTGGACATCATATTGGGAATGGATTGGATGTCCTAACGTAGCTCCAATCAAGCATTCCCATCTACATTCCCATCCGTAGGGTACGAACCGGTAGGATCATCCTGGCTCTCATTTGAGGGCAAAGCCCAGATTTCCACAATAGTTGTAAAGGGTCACCAACCGAAATTAACAGTTAACACATAACATTTAAGTTTTCAAATGCACAAAATGACATTTCAACTTAGCATGCACCTTAAAAGGGTTTCTATAAGCCCAACATGCATAAACAAAGTTGAAAAATGAAGTTTTTAACAAAACAACATTGTTGTATTCGACTACAGCATCTTTGTATTCGAATACAAGGCTATTTCAGCATTCAGCAGCAAAACAGCATGTCTGTATTCAACTACAACAGTCTGTATTCGACTACACAGTAAGTCAGTGGCAAAACAGCATGTCTGTATTCGACTACACAGTAAGTCAGTGGCAAAACAGCATGTCTGTATTCGACTACAACAGTCTGTATTTGACTACAACAGTCTGTATTCGACTACACAGTAAGTCAGTGGCAAAACAACATGTCTGTATTCGAATACAGCTTGTTGTATTCGAATACACATCAGACAGCAACAGAAAAACAGCAAAATTCAGCATTTTTCAACTTTTCAAAGGGTTTCGAAATCAATCAACACTTACCCACAACTCCAAACAATCAAACTTTGCAATTATAGCACAATCACCACGACATCTTGAGTTTCGAAACAATTTTGCAATCAACCACACTATCACACAATTCCAAAATAAAACATTTAGTACTTATAACGTAATCGCTACAACATCATGAATTTCGAAATAGTATTGCAATCAAACATGCTATCACCAACTTCCAAAACATAACGCTTAACACTTATAACACAATACTACATCATCATGAGTTTCAAAATGGTATTGCAATCAACATGTTATCACCAAATTCCAAAACATAACATTTAACACTATAACACAATACCCACACGAACAAAAAGAACCAACAATTCACAATTTATCAAGGTGTAGTCTCTCACGGACAAACACAATTCACCAAGAAACGTAAGTCGTAAACGTACCACCTATCACGGGTCAGTACTGTTTACCGAGGTGCCACCTATCACGGGTCAGCACAACTTACCAAACGTAAATCGTAAACGTACCACCTATCACGGGTCAGTACTGTTTACCGAGGTGCCACCTATCACGGGTCAACACAATTTACCAAACGAAAAAGCGTAAGTCGTAAGGGTACCACCTATCCCGGGTCAGCACTGCTTACTGAGGTGCCACCTATCACGGGTCAGCACAACTTACCAAACGTAAATCGTAAACGTACCACCTATCCCGGGTCAGTACTGTTTACCGAGGTGCCACCTATCACGGGTCAGCACAATTTACCAAACGAAAAAGCGTAAGTCGTAAGGGTACCACCTATCACGGGTCAGCACTGCTTACCGAGGTGCCACCTATCACGGGTCAGCACAACTTACCAAACGTAAATCGTAAACGTACCACCTATCCCGGGTCAGTACTGTTTACCGAGGTGCCACCTATCACGGGTCAGCACAATTTACCAAACGAAAAAGCATAAGTCGTAAGGGTACCACCTATCCCGGGTCAGCACTGCTTACCGAGGTGCCACCTATCACGGGTCAGCACAACTTACCAAACGTAAATCGTAAACGTACCACCTATCCCGGGTCAGTACTGTTTACCGAGGTGCCACCTATCACGGGTCAGCATAATTTACCAAACGAAAAAGCGTAAGTCGTAAGGGTACCACCTATCCCGGGTCAGCACTGCTTACCGAGGTGCCACCTATCACGGGTCAGCACAACTTACCAAACGTAAATCGTAAACGTACCACCTATCCCGGGTCAGTACTGTTTACCGAGGTGCCACCTATCACGGGTCAACACAATTTACCAAACGAAAAAGCGTAAGTCGTAAGGGTACCACCTATCCCGGGTCAGCACTGCTTACCGAGGTGCCACCTATCACGGGTCAGCACAACTTACCAAACGTAAATCGTAAACGTACCACCTATCCCGGGTCAGTACAGTTTACCGAGGTGCCTCCTATCACGGGTCAGCACGATTTACCATAACAAACAATAAGTAACAAGACATTAAGAGATTCCCCATTCTTAACGCCCAGTTAACTTAACGATTTTCAAAACAACATTAAGTAAATAAGTCATTAAGAGATTCCCCATTCTTAATACTTATTTAACTTAAACGATTTTCAAAACAACATTAAGTAACCGAGACATTAAGAGATTCCCCATTCTTAATGCCCAGTTAACTTAAACAATTTTCAAACAAACAAACACACATTAAGTAAACAAGATATTAAGAGGTTCCTCATTCTTAATACTTATTTAACTTAATGGTTTTCAAATCCCACACAGAACAAACTCAAACATATTCACGAATTTAATACACAATTCACGCCAAAACACAACAATTCATTTCCCCACAAAAATCATTTTTACGACGACATTAAGTAAACGCAGATATTAAGAGATTCCCCATTCTTAATACTCATTTAACTTAACGATTTTCACAACAACCATAAGCAAACAGACATATTAAGAGATTCCCCATTCTCAATATACTTTTGACTTAAACGATTTCCACAACAAAATATTCAGTAAACAAGTCATTAAGAGATTCCCCATTCTTAATACTCATTTCACTGAAACCATTTTCAAAAACAACCATTAAGTAAACGAGACATTAAGAGATTCCCCATTCTTAATGCTCAGTTAACTTAAACGATTTTTAACAAACTCACATTAAGTAAACAAGTCATTAAGACATTCCCCATTCTTAATACTCGTTTAACTTAATGGTTTTCAAATTCCACACAAAACCAACTTTCACATTCAATCCATACTTCACTCCAAATCATTTTCCACACAAACCACACAAAACAAACTCAAACATACTTTCACATTCAATCCATAATTCACACCAAATCATTTTCCACACAGACCACACAAAACACATCTCAAGTTTCATCAGTATTAACTAAGAACACGTCAAAAACAACGAACACGAATCAACACAATCGACAACTTAAACACACAAGTTTCATTTACTCAAAATCATACATAAATGAGTTTAAATTCATTTTCGATGAAACATTCATCAATATAATCAAAACATAACTCTAAGATTTTACCCATAAAGCCTTAGATACATTTTTCCCCAAATCAATACTCCATCCCTAACAAAATTCTTTTCCACACAACCGCAGATAAGGCCCTAAATGCAAACTAAAAGTTTGGAAGGAGCCCTTACCTTCACTTTAGCTTTTATGTCCGATTACGGTACCGTGAGCAAATCTGGTAAAAACTTCCGCTCGCAACGCCGCCTCCAAGGTTAGCTCACTAGCACCGTAGTGTAGTGGTGAGCAACTTTCCCTTCTATCACTTCTTGAAACGACGCTTAGATCTAGATGAAACCGGGAGATTTGAGTTCGAATCCCTAATACCGTTTTTCTCCGTTTTCGAATCAAAGAGGAAGAGTGAAGTTGAGAAATCCTTGTCCTATAACCCACTATCAATTTCGAGCTCTATGGAAAGAAAAGGAAGCAAAAACGAGCAACAATGGAGGAAGGAGGAATTTTGAGTTTGCGTGAGGCAGTGAGGAAGAAGACGGACATTTTCTTTTCTCTTGCTTTTCCTTTCTTTCTTTTCTTTCCTTTCTACTTCTCTTCTTTCTATTTCCTTCCTTTTTCCCTCCCCACAAACATATATATATGTATTTATATATATTAATTATAACTTAACAAATATCTAGATATTTATTAAAATTACCATTTCACCCATAACCTCTCCAATCTACTTTTGTCAAAAATATCTACCCTCGTCGCAACTCAATTGATAGATAAATTTTTCTGCAACCAGATATATTTATAACAAAATTGCCCGGTATTTAATCCTTCGTAACGGAAGTAAATTATTTCCCGACAAATAATTTTAATCCAATTTCCAAAAATATATTTTTGGCCTTTAACTCACTAAATACCGAAAACTGGGTTAAAAACCTAAGCAATTTAACACAAAATACCCTAAAATTGTATAACTTAGGATTTTAAATTACGGGTCTTACACAAGGCGTACTATTATTACTATCCTCTAACTCAGGGTCTGAAATCGACTTGTCCAATATTCCTGTAGTCAGTGAGTTTGAGGATGTCTTTCCAGAGGATGTGACATCTTTGCCTCCAGAAAGAGAAGTAGAGTTCTCAATAGATTTGGTCTCTGGAACAGGACCAATCTCCATTGCCCCTTACAGGATGTCCCCGTTAGAATTGAGTGAATTGAAAAACCAATTAGAGGACTTGATAACCAAACAGTTTATCCGACCAAGTGTGTCTCCTTGGGGAGCCCCAGTGCTCTTGGTAAAGAAGAAGGATGGCAGCATGAGGTTATGCATATATTATAGAAAATTGAATAAAGTGACCATCAAGAATAAATACCCTCTGCCCAGAATTGATGACCTTTTAGACCAATTAGGGGGAGCTACTGTGTTCTCCAAAATTGACTTGAGGTCAGGGTACCACCAAATCAGAATAAAATCAGATGATGTACCAAAAACAACCTTTAGAACTAGGTATGGGCACTATGAATTTTTGGTTATGCCTTTTGGTGTAACCAATGCTCCAACTATGTTCATGGATTACATGAATAGAATTTTTAGGACATACGTAGATAAGTTTGTGATAGTATTTGTAGATGACATACTAATATACTCTAAGACTCCGGAAGAACATGCCAATCATCCTCAAATAGTGTTGCAAGTACTTAGGGATAGAAAACTTTATGCTAAACAAAGTAAATGTGAGTTTTGGATGTCAGAAGTAAAATTTCTAGGCCATGTGATCAATGAGAAAGGAGTGGCAGTGGATCCCTCCAAAGTAGAGGTAATACTTAAATGGGAACATCCTAGGAATGTGACAGAGGTTAGAAGTTTCTTAGGACCGGCGGGGTATTATAGGAGATTCATTAGGAAATTCTCCCAAATTGCCCTGCCTTTGACCAGACTGACTAGGAAGGACCAACCCTTTGTGTGGGATCAAAAATGTGAAAAGAGTTTTCAGACTCTTAAGATCAAGTTAACCACTGCCCCTGTACTGGCCATACCAGACCCAACCTTAATATTTGAAGTGTATTGTGATGCATCCCTGAAAGGTTTAGGTTGTGTATTGATGCAAAACAACCAAGTAGTGGCTTATGCTTCAAGACAACTAAAGCCTCATGAGGGAAACTATCCCACTCATGACCTAGAATTGGCTGCCATAGTGTTTGCCTTAAAGATAAGGAGACATCATCTGTATGGAGCACAATTTGATATTTACAGTGATCACAAGAGCCTAAGGTATCTATCCGACTAGAGGGAACTTAACATGAGGCAAAGAAGGTGGGTGGAATTTTTGAAAGATTATGAATTTGAACTGAAATACCATCCAGGCAAGGCCAATGTAGTGGCCGATGCATTGAGTAGGAAATCCCTACATATGTCTCATCTCATGATAAAAGAACTTGCACTACTAGAAAACCTTAGAGACTTGAACCTAAATATGACAATCCTTCAAGGGGGAATTCTTTTAAATAAACTAGAAATAACTAGTAGCCTTAGAGACCAAATTAGGCAATCTCAAGGAATGGATGAAGAGTTGCAACTTAGAAAGGACCAAGAAAGATTTACTAGGGCACGGGATGGAACAATCCTATTTCAGGGCAGAATTTGGGTACCTAAGGATTCCGAATTAAAGAAGCTGATACTAGAGGAAGCTCACAAAAGTAACCTAACTATCCATCCTGGATCTACCAAGATGTACCAAGACCTTAAGAAAAATTATTGGTGGCCAGGTATGAAGGTTGATGTGGCTACTTTTGTGGGTCAATGCCTAACTTGCCAAAAGGTGAAAATAGAACATCAGAGACCAGCAGGATTGCTACAGCCTCTGGAAATACCTGAATGGAAATGGGACTCAATTTCCATGGATTTTGTTGTAGGTTTGCCACATACCCACACTGGGTACGATTCCATTTGGGTGATTGTGGACAGATTAACTAAGTCAGCCCATTTCTTACCAGTAAAGTCAAACTACAACACCCTCAAACTAGCCAAGTTATTCATTAAGGAAATAGTGAGGTTGCATAGGGTGCCTTTTAGTATCATATCAGATAGGGACCCTAAGTTTACCTCCATGTTTTGGAAGGCATTTCAAAAGTCTCTAGGAACTAGACTACACCTTAGTACTTCCTACCATCCCCAGACTGATGGTCAATCCGAAAGAACCATTCAGACAAAAATGGGGGGACTACTTTCAATTTTCACCTATAATAGGGGGACCAAAAGTGCAATTAAGCCATTATAATTTTATTAATTGCATTTTTATTTTATTATTTGTATTTCGACTCTTTCTAAGTTGTGTATTATGTTTCGAAGTGGGTGAAAGCAACACCCACTAGGACTAATGATTATAAAGTTGTTGCAGATTTTATCAGATCAAAATTTTTCTGCAGGTTTGAATACCTTGAGCCAACATAAGTGATCAAGGCACTCATTTTTGCAACTGCACCATGGACGCTTTGCTTTGGAAGTATAGGTTTGTGCACAGAGTTTCTACACCTTATCATCTGCAGATTAATGGGCAAGTTGAAGTTTCAAAAAGGGAAATCAAACAGATCTTAGAAAAAATGGTACAGCCAAATGGTACAGCCAAACAGTAAAGACTGGAGCCACTGACTTGAAGAAGCTCTTGGGGCTTATAGATTAGCCTACAAAACACCAATAGGGATGTTCCCTTATTGACTTGTGTTTAGTAAGGCATGCCACCTCCCAGTGGAAATAGAGCACCGTGCTTATTGGGCAATCAAGAGTTGTAAACTTGAGATAGAGAAAGCAGGTTTGGAGAGAAAGCTTCAATTGCAACAACTTGAAGAGCTTAGACTTGAAGCTTAAAAGAACTCTCGCATCTAGAAGGAGAAAACTAAGTACCTTCATGATAAGATGATTTCTAGGATGAAATTTTCCATTGGCCAAAAAGTTTTATTGTTCAACTCCCATTTGAAAATTATGGCTGGAAAACTTCGCTCGAATTGAATTGGCCCTTTTGTTGTTACTAACATTTTTCCTTATAGTGCAGTGGAAATAAAAAGTGAAAACACCGAGAAAATGTTCAAAGTAAATGGACAACGCCTCAAGCTATTCCATGAGAGCTATGTGCTTTAAGATGCTACTATAGAAGAACTCTCCTTGGAAAAGCCCACCTACACTGAAGTTTAAACAGGGAGCTCCCTTTCCTTACTCTTATTTAATACTTGTTACTTTCATTGAGGACAATGTGGAATTTAAGTGTGGGGGTATTATTTAGGATTTTATTTGTTATTTTTCAAAAAAATAATAAAAAAAGTAAAATAAAATAAAAAATAAAATAAAAATAAATAAATAAATAAATAAAAACGGACATTGCACTGCATACTTTTTCATCAGATTTTATGGTTGTAAATGTTGAGAGTTTGTTTGGACTGCATGATTGGATAGTATATTTGCATTCTTGGTAAAATAAATTGAATTAAAATGTTAAATTGTCTATCATTTGTGATAAGTCATTAACATTTGTGAGATTTTTGTGCCTTAGTTTGAACGGAATACCTTTTTCCATTTTTTTTTCTTGTGTGTTATCTCACTCATCATTGCTAGTAACGCCAGAACTTAACTTGACTCTTGTTTGCATGCATGTATTGAAATTATCTAGGCTTTTGTTTCTGATTAAGCTACTAGCCAAATAAGCCTACCCTACAATTATCAATTTGTTTAAGCCTCTTTGAGCCTAATTTCCCCATTCTTTGTTATATAGCTCATTACAAGTCTAAAAGTAAAAAACAATGAATTTTATCAATCTTGGGGGATAAAGGAGTCTTTCCTTATATGAAAAAGAAAAAAGGGAAGAAAAAAAAAAGAAGAAAAAAATATATGAGGAAAAATGATTGCGTTGTGAGCAAAGAGAGTGTGAAAATAAAAGTCACTGATGTTTTGTTGAGTTACTTCTTAATGTTATTTTTCTCTCTTAATCATTACTCCTTTATCCTATTTGATTTTCAACCCTAGTCTCCTTAGGATTATCTCACCCTTACCTTGGCCATGTTACAACCTAAATAAAGACCTTTTGATCATTATCTGCATGTGTTTCAAATATAGATTATAGAGGTTTGGCAAGCCGATAGCAGTGCTAGCTTTCATGATGTGCTTTCAGTGTAAAAAGTAGCCCAAACACTTTGAGAGAATTTTATATCTTGGAAGGACTCTATCACTTATGATGTATTCTTTAGTTAACTTGCCCTCTTGTTTGCCTTGGTTGTGATAACAAAACCATTCATGATCATAGCATTTGGGCACATGTTTCTAGCTTTTTAGTTTGGTATTTTAAAAGCTCTTTACAGCTTAGATTAATATAGATTATAGAGGCTTGGAAAGCCTATGGCAGTGTTAGCTTTCATGATGTGCTTTGAGTGTAAACAGTAGCCCAAACACTTTGACAGAATTTTATATCCTGGTAGGACTCTATCACTCATGATGCATTCTTTAGTTAACTTGTCCTCTTGTTTGTCTTGGTTGTGATAACAAAACCATTCATGATCATAGCTTTTGGGCACATCTTTCTAGCTTTTTAGTTTGGTATTTAAAAAGCTCTTTATAGCTTAGATTAATATTTTTAGCTTGTTTCTAAACTTTGGGTTGAATTTGAATTATAATTTTATTACTTTTATTTTGTCTCTTTCTTGCTCTATAGATCATAACTTGAACTCTAAATATCGGATTGGTGCATAATATGGACTTTTGTAATAATTTTAATTAGCGAGTCACTTGTTTTTAAATCCTAAACCCTAAAGCCAAAATTCAAGTATTGTATATTGGTAGTTTTGTTTCTTTTCTAAAGATGGAAAAATTTGGATTCAAATTGCTACAAGAAATAAAAAGTATTTATTTTAATTTCATGGAAGGCTAATTTTATAAGATTAATCCACGAGTTCAGAGTTACATCAAAACCTTGAGATTTCGGTTTCACTGTCAATTTCAATTCATGATTCTATTCTTGTTTATTTGGTTATATTGATATTTTGATTGCTTAAATTGAATTTCAATAGGATTGATTAAATTTATTTGACATAATTTGGTTTCAGTTTCTAATTTAATTGAATTATTATTTTGCGACTTGATCCTTAGTTGTAATATTGTGATGCTTAATCCAATCATAGACACCAAATTCACTTAGGATTGATTACGCATGTTTGATCCATTATATAGTCAAATAAGAATAGAATCACAAATTAGAAATTAAACTCATTGATAGATCTGAAACTTGAATAAGTGGATTAATCGTTTTGCTCATCTGTTAAATGAAAAATCTAAAAAACCCATTTTTAATTACAATTTTCAATTCGATTATTATTATTATATCAGAAGTCCTTGCGAAATGATTCGAGTTATTATCTCTATTTACATTTTATCAATTGTATTTGACCCATGAGCGACTGCTGTCACGACCCGAAAATTAAATGATATGATCAGTGCACAAGCTATACTCGTAGCCTGGCAAGCCTAACAACTAACTTAACAACTAAACAACTAAATCGTTCTCTACCATTTAAAATATATATATACTTTTCCTCGAAATTTCGACAAAGTATCCCCTGTAACTTCAACATTCCCAAATTTATAAAATCCCTGTTAAATTCTCAATTCAGACACAATTCAAAGAACATAATCTAACCTTTTAATACGCTTTCCAAAAAAACTTCTAGACTCCAAAATGACTACAATTTACATAGACTCAATAGACGTTACAAAAAATGGTCTTCGATCAAAGAGCCCTACCAAAAAGAAATATGTTGAGACCTACCAAATAACATATTTCTACTCAGCTGCCTAAAGGGGTAAGTCACAAAGAATTAGTAAACAGACAACAACCACCATCAATTAGAAGGAAAACACAAAAAGGCATGAATAACGGATTTACAATCGGGCGACAATTATGTTAAACCATATTACTTAAAAATCTTGGAAAAATTCTAAATTCAAATAGATCCACATATATAGTCATTAGACTTATAATTTAACCGTTTGTCAGGAATATTAAAAATCCAATTAATAACGAAGCGAAATCAAAATGAACAATCTTAAAATCATCATAAAAATCAAAGAAGTAACAATAAATTTTATTTTTTTAGAATCAAGAAGTCGCTCCATCTCATTGATAACCCTTTCCTCATAAAGGTGGCCTTTCCCTTAGTGGTGACTCCATCTAACGGATAGCCCTCTCCTATCAATTTCACAATGCATCATCACATATCAATTAGGGAGCTTACATCTCATTGATAGCCCTCTCCTCCTACGGATGACCTTTCTCATAGGGGCAACTCTATCTAACAGGTAACTCTCCCTAACCAACACGAGGTAACTAGGTGCACATAACGTAGTTAATGATTTAATAATTATAACAATGAATTCCCAAAACACGTATTTAAAATCATTTCATCGTAATTCATGAAAAACATTCAATCGCATAACAATTCAATATTTAAATACTTTAACTCATATGTAAATCCAAGTAATAACATATTATATAACAACGACCATTAAATTAAATGGTTGACGAAATTGAGATAAATTTCAAATGTTGTGTTTCCCAGATTTTTCAATAAATACTTCAATATAGAAAACAATTAAATAATAGTAATAACATTATAAAAATATATATGATGACGATCGTCGTCAACTCACTGCTATGGAGAATCATCTAAGTTTGCTTTCCAATAATTCTCAGAGTAGCCAACAAGATTTCAGCTGACAAATCAGAGTATCATAAATATTTTCAAAACTTTAGAAAAAATATTCTAAAGTTTAGCTAATGCTAGGAAACCCTAAAAATCCTTTAAATCTACTCTAAGCATAAAATAAGGTTTTTACTCAAAACTACATTTTCTATATATTCATACTAGCATTAGAGTTATGCATTTACCTCAATTAGTCTCAATAAACAACTCTCAAGAGATGGGTATTCTTCTCCTTCTTTAGAGGACAAACCCTAACCAAAAAATTATACCCAAGAACTTGGAAAAATATAAGGAAGCTTGCTTAGGGAATGTATACCCTTTTCATGGGTTTATTGTGCCTTTAAGTGAGAGAAAGAAGAAGAAGAAGAAGAAGAAGAAGAAAAGAAAAAAAATGAAAATGGGGGAATGGGAGTGGGGTTGTCGAGAGGGAGAGAAGGAAGAAGGGGAAAAAGTGGAATGAAAGAGAAAGTTGGGGAAAGTTGTTGTTATTATTATTATTATTATATTTTTTTTTAAAAAAAAGGCACAGACGTGTCAACAGCGGATCAAGGTATCAAAGACTAAGTCAATGATTACTTGAGTTGTTGTCTCAACTGCTTGGTGCAAGGGATTCACAAGCCTTGGTGTAGTAGGTTTTATGTAGTAGTGAAAAGGGTAGGGTTTTGTATAATTGTAGTGTTGGTAGGTATTTTTGGAGGATTAGTTGGACAAGTTGATGGTGTTTGGTTTGAAGGGTTGGTCTTGAGAGGGAGATGATGTGTTTTATATATGAGGGAAGCAAATTGTTATGCTAAGGTTGCCTCAAACATTTCATATGAGGTTTTAGAGTTAGAGCTAGATAGTGTATCAGGTGCCGGGTCAAATGAAGGGCCAACTACGTTTGTAAGTTGGTACGAGGGTACAAGTAAGTCAGGTTTTTCACTACTACTCGTATTACAAAAAATAGCATAAGGAATGGTTTGCTTAGAGGTTGGTGTTACCTTATGTTTCTTCCTCAAAGTGAGGGTAGTTTCTTCCTTATTATCACCTATTTCTTCTTCCTCATCCACTTTTATACCCAACATCTTGGCAACCCTTTTCCTTTTCTTCTCAAACACTTGAGTAGCTTTAGAAAGAGGAAGGGCGACTAAAGCTATCTCTCGACCAGATTGATACATTATCAAATACATTAGAACTACTTCTTTATTATTTTCTTCCAAGATTGGTTAAGAATCTTCAATCACAAAGAGAATGTCCTGAGATCCATTGGTTTGACCAGATATTCTTCAAGCATCACCTCTAGGTCGAATGCACTTCTTAGGAGAGATCGATCACTTCTATGACATTTTAAATATTGAATAAGGGTGTAGATGAAGAAACTAGGTATTCTTCTTGAATATCCCATTATTACATTAGTGATGAGTCTAGGGTACATGATTGCTCTGATCTTTATTGACCTCGAGTTTGTGACACATGACCTCATGTGTTCCAAAATCAAGTTTGGAAGATTGGTCTTGATCCTCTAGGTGATATTCCACATTAGACCCTTGTGATATTTGCTAATGTGGTCCATAGAGCCACCTTTAGGGTACTACACACCGAATCATAATCTTGAAGAGTACATTGTACTTAAGTTTTAAATGCACATATATGGAACTCACCTTAGGATATTCGAACAACTCTTTGTTGATATTGAAAGAAACAACCCTTGACTCATAACCATTTTTATTCAACATTTCTTTATCTAGGCATCTTGTTATGACAATGAGGGATTGTTGAGTGATCTTGATCGGAAGCCCTAATATTGTCAGGGCTTGAGAGTGATCTTGATCGGAAGCCCTAATATTGTCAGGATTATTGACTGATCTTGTCATCTTTATTTGCGTCAGCAATCCTCCAAAATTCCTTGAGTGGAACCTTCAAAGCTACGTCTTGATCTAGGTTGAAATATTCAGACCAACCAAAACCAGTAAACGTAGGAGAAGTTTTCATGGTAGGAATATAGGAGAAGTTTTCATGTGTATGGTTTGAGAATGAACTTGAAGCCATTGAAGCAAAAGATATCGATAGATTTTCAGAGTGTTTTCCAGGAAGTTTCTTTAATTTGAAAACATAGTCTAGAAATTCATTATCTTCAAAGTCATATGGTTGTTTGACACACATTTCTTCATTTATGTAACCGTTTAAGAAAACATTGTTAACATCCATTTGATATAAAATAATTTTGTTAAAAACTACCAATAAAAGTAAAATTATGATAGCCTCTAACTTTGCCATAGGTGCAAAATTTCCAATGTAATCAATATCTTCCTACTTAATGTATCCTTGTGCAATAAGTCTAGATTTGTTTCTAACCACGTCACCTTTCTCATTTAGTTTATTTCAAACAACTCACTTGGTTCCAATTGACTTATTTTCTTGAGCTTGGGGACAAGATCCCATATGTCAGATGACCATTTGCACTTCCTATGGTCTGAGAGTTTGGATGAGAAGATTTGTATTTGCATCCACGTTTTGTTTCCTGATGATCTTGATATGTAGGATGTTCATTATTGTTTGTTCTTAAGTTATCAGGCATATCTTCCCCAATCATTGGAGGCTAGTTTTGTTAGTTCCTCTAATATTTGTAGATCTACAAAGTCTACATCTAGCTTTGACTTTTTAAGGTCAAGCTTTTTGTTAACAATCAATGTTTCTTTGTTTTATACTCTATAGACTTTAGACCTTTTAGAGTATCCCAAAATGGTGGACTTTTGAGATTTTGAATCAAATTATCCAAGATTCTCTTTGGTACTCAAAATATGGCATATGCAACCACATTGATAAAAGTATGAAATTTTGGGCTTTATTCTTTTCTATAGTTCATAAGGCGTCTTATAAAGAATAGGCTTGATATAGATTCTAATCTGAATATAACATGAAATGTTCACTACTTTTGCACAAAAGTACTTGGCGACATTCATTTTGTGAATAATGGTGTGTGCCATTTTCTAAAGAGACTGCATTTTTCTTTCTACAACATTGTTCTATTGATGTGTTCTAGGCGATGAAATTTTTTGTAAAATTCCATTCTCTTCAGATAAGTTTTCAAGAAGCTTATTTTCAAATTTACCCTCATGACCACTACAAATTGTTACTATACAAAACCCTTTTTCATTTTGCTCTTGTTTGTAGAAGGTTGTGATACATTTATGTGACTCATCCTTGTGTTTAAGGAACTTTACCCCTGTCCATCTAGAATACTCATCAACAATAACGAGTCTATACTTTTAACCACTGATAGAGGCAGTCTTTACAGGGCCAAATAAATCAAGACGTAAAAGTTCAAGTGGTCTAGAAGTGGAAACAATATTTTTAGAGGAAAAATATGATTTTGTTTATTTCGCTTTTTGAAATACCTCAGAAAGAACATCTTATTTGTATTTAAGATTTAGCATGCCTCTAACTAGATCATGCCTTTTTAATTTTGAGATTAAGAAGGAATTGGGTTCAAATGTAGCATTTGAGATTGATTCTTATTATCATTGGTATGTTTGAGTTTGCAAAGAAGAATAGGAAAAGCACCAAAAGCTGAGTTAGAATTATCAGAAACCAAGAATATTATGGAAAAACCAGATTTATCATGATAAACCAAGAATGTTCTTGGTATTATAAAGTTTGTTTGTAATTCAAGTAAAGCAGATGTTATATGTGATAACTAACGAACTAATCACTTAATTAGTTAGTTAGTTAGTTAGAGGATATTTAGAATGAATAGGAAAAAACCATATATAAATAGCACATTCCTTTCAATTAATAAACAAGTCCTACAATTCATATGCTAAGTGTATTCTTCTATTTCTTGCACTTGAAGTAATAGCTTGAAAGCTAACAATTGGTATCGAAAGCAAGGTTCTTTATCCAAAAACAAAGGTGATCAACACGAGTGAAGGGTGAGAATTAAAACACAACTGAAGTGAGGATGAGTTCAAGGGCAAACAATGGAAATTTTCCATTTCTTATGCCACATTTTGATGGAAAAGATTGGGAAATTTTCCTATTCTTATTCGATAAAGGAAGGTTTCAGATTTGATTTCAAGACTGATGAGCATCTCAAATCAAATGGTTGGACGTGATGAGAAGTTCACTAAACAAAAATTGGAAAAGACCTTGAGATCCTTGCATCTAAGGTTTGATTATATTGTATGTGTCATTGAAGAATCCAAAGAAATTTCTAGATTGAGTCTTGAAGAGCTGCAGGGATTTTTAGAAGCAAGAGAGTTGTGAATGGATGAAAGTAGTGGAGTGAAACTTGGGGATCAGGCACTAGCAGCATAAACCTATACGAAAGGAGATCATAAAAAGAAGTGGAAAAAGAATAAATTCAAGAAACCTGATAACAAGTCTGAGTCCTCATCAAAAGGAGGAAGCAAAATTGTAAGAAGTTTGGAAATTTTGTTGATGAACATTGGTATGGAAATGGAAAATAAAAGAAGAAAGATGAGGATGAGGCATGTGCTGCTCAAGAAGATTTAGACTCAGACACAATTTTGTTGATGGCTACCACGAACGAAGAACCTTCACCCCAATTCTGGTTTCTTGATACTAGATATTCTAATCATATGAAAAGTCACAAAGAATGGTTGGTGGATAATGATACATCAAGAAGGAGAAAAACTAGGTTTGTTGATGACAGAACCTTGGAAGCTGAGGGAGCTGAAAAATGGTGATCAAGAGAAGAAATGGCAAAAAAGTGATGATTGAAAATGTGATGTATGTGCCAAGAATGAAAAGCAATTTGTTGAGCATAGGACAACTAATTCATATCCCAAAATGTGATGTATGGCTTCATTTGACCATCGCTTTTCAAAGCGTCTCTCATTTATGTTGTCTTACGCACGTAATAAGGGCAAGGAAAAACGGCCTAATTGGATTGGTGAAAATGTTTGGACTGCTTTGTGGAGTAAGTGGAACACAGATGCTTACAAACAGAAGAGAGAAAAAGCAAAGATTAATAGAGTATCTGAGAAGGGTACTAGTACTCATGAGGGATGTTCCATGTCTGCTGAAGAAATTAAATATTATATGGTAATTAATTATTATTTATAATATATATCTATTAATTTTTATTCAATTAATCATCACATTTCACCATAAACTGGACATTATTTTAATATATATTTTAGGAAAAGCAACTTGGAAGGGAGGTCACTCAGGCTGAGATACATCGCTATCTTCATGTTAATCCTCAAACAAATGAGTGTACTAATGAATTATCAAAAACGATTCAAGTAATTATTATATATTGATTATTATATATTTACATCTTTAAATTATTATATATTAATTATTAACTATTTTAATTTTTAATTTTTTGATTTTTAATATAGGAACAACTTGAACAAGTCATGAAATAATTGGATGATCATCAAGCTACTCTTCCTCCTGTTATACGAGCTACTCCAGTGCAGCGGAAACAATATGAGACCGTAAGTTTTATGAACATCAGTGGTGGCAAGTACAAAGGGCGTGTGCTGGGTGCCGGTACTTTATCATCAACCTTTGTGAAAGGTCCAACCGGTTATATTCAGACTGAGACGTCTTATTCTTATGCTAGTACGGATCGATCTCATCGTCCGACGCTGATAGATAATCTTGACCAGTTAAAGGAGCAATGGGCAAGTGAGCAAGAAGAAAGGACACAACAGGTGATACAAGCCGCAATTGATAAATTGAATGAGGAATGGAAACAGAGGTTTCAAGAGCAGCAGCAGCAGTTTCAGCAGCAACAGCAATTTCAACAACAACAATTTTCATTTCCTCCTGTCTTTCATTAGCAGTTCCCGCCTCAGCCTCAATACTTGCATCAACATCCATTTTTCCAGCAGCAACAAAAATTACTCTCAATACTCCCAGCAGTAGCAACCGCCTCCAAATTTCCAACAGCAACACCAGGATTCTTCGAACTCTGCCTTCCAGCAACAAAAGCAACCAATGTTTCAGCAACCACAATATTTTCATAATTATCAATATGCTCCATCATCTTCACATCAACTTCCTCAACCTCAACCAGATCATCAAACTACATACCGACCAACTATGCCAACAGTTGGGTTGATCAGACCGGATTTAAATCAACCTCAGCCAGCTAGGGCTCCTCCTTCGACTACTGGTGGTGCCATTGAAGATGAAATTCAATTTCAAACCATGATGTCTCCTCCAACACAAATGCATAATACTTTTGAGGGACTTCTATTGTCGGGTATGAATGCAGGAAATAATGATGGTGGAAGTGGAGCTGATCAGACGAATTATTATGAGGATTGATGTGATTTGAAGAATTTTATAATTTATTTTTGGGTTGTATGACATTATTGTGTGTTTAATTAATTTTCACTTTGTAAGACATTATTTGTTAATTTTGGGTTTGTAAGACACTAATTGTTAATTTTGGAATGCATGTTTTATTTGATTTTGTCATAATTGAAATAGCTAGCTTTAATTATTATTAATATTATGTTTTTATATATAATATTTATTTTAATTTTAATTTTAATATTTAATATTTAATTTTATTTAAATTTTAATTTATTTATCATTTACATTAATTTAAATTAATGTTTAATTATAATTATACTTATTAATTTAAATATTTAAATATTTTATTATTAATAATTTAAATATTTTTTTATTAATTTAAATATTTTATTATTAATATTTTATTATTTAAATTAATCTTTAATTGAATTATTAATCTTTATTTTTAATTTAAATATTTTATTTTAAATTTTTAATTATATTAAGATTAGTTTATTATATATTAAATTTAATTTTTAATTACATTATATTTGAAATTTAATTTAATTATAATTTAAATTTTAATATTATAATTATATTAATTTATTATATATAATATTATAATAAACTATTAATTTTGAATTTAAAAATTAATTTATTAAATACGAATTATTTTGAGGTGGCCTAAACCCTCACAAAATATATTATTTTTTAATTACGTTGCCATTTGTGGCGGCCAAAAGCCCTCCTCACAAAGGTCAAGTCAGCAAATTCAGTCTGTCATTTGTGGCGGCCAAAAACCCTCACAAAGGTCCAATCAGGCAAATTCAGTCTGTCCTTTGTGGCGGCCTATGCCCTCACAAAGGCAGACTTTTGTGGCTGCAAAAGCCCTCACAAATGTCTGTCTTTTGTGGCTGCAAAAGTCATCACAAATGCCAACCTATTTCAGGCACTTTGTGACTACAAAAGCTCACACAAAATTTTGTGATCAGCTTCTTTGTGGCTACCAAAAGCCCTCACAAAAGCCACCTTTGTGGCTGTTTTTTTCCCTTTGTGAGGGTTTTTGGCCCTCACAAAATTCATGTATTCTTGTAGTGATTTAACACTAATGATTTTTCAAACACAACACAGAGCATACTCAAACATGTTTATTCACACCAATTAAAATTTCCACAACCACACATAAATCACATCTCCAAATTCCATTCACACCTAAATGTAATTAAATTCATTTTCCACCAAGTCACTCATAAATTTCTTCTAAAAAATTCATAATATTAATTATGAACACATCAATTTCACCAAACACGAATCACTAAAATTTCCAAACATTAATCACCCATATTCAATATCCAAACTTTTTAACCATAAATCACCACAAAAACATTAATATATCAGAGTTCTCTCCACCGCTAACTCGGTGCCAACGGTCTCGATTCGTTTTTGAGACTTGAGGAGCTAACTACATAAACATAAATATCTATAACAATTTGTTCACAATAAAATTATTCCTAAAATTGAATATTTCTCACACACCAAACTTTTAAAACCAAATAATCTATATTATTTACTTAAAACAAAATAAAACAAATATTGTTCAAATTTCACATACACACACTCGACTATTAAAGCACCGAAATTTTTGAGTTATTAAAATACTCTAAACTTTTTTTTCTTTTTAAACTCAATCAAAGAGTAATTCAAAGAGTAATTAAAAGAGTAACATTTTAAACTCTAACCATTTTTAATTTCAATCTATCTTTTTGCTCAAACTCTTTAACTTATTTAAAATTTGAACTTTTTCACAACTTTAACAACGCTAATTTTTTTTGTAAAATTTCAATTTCAGATCAAACTCATTTATTTGAAAATATTTCATTACGTAACTCAAACTCATCAAATTAATTAATTCAATTTCCATCAAATCCACACTTAAATCACATCTCAAAAATTCATAATAATAATTATGAACTTATAAATCAAACCAAATATGGATCACGATAAACCACACCTCAAAACACACCAAAAATAAATGCTACTAATTGCCACATAAACGAATTAAATTCATTTTCAACAAATTCACACATCAAATACATCAAATTTCTTTTCCACAAAATCACAGATAATATCCTAAATGCAAACTAAAAGTTTGGAAGGAGCCCTACCTAGAAAGAAGAAAAAAGGAATTTCGCTGGAACTGATTTGCTTTCTAACTCTTTCTATTGGTTCCATATATATATATATATATGGAACCAATAGAAAGAGTCGGAAAGCAAATCAGATATATATATATATATAATATTAAAATAATAATAATATATTATAATTAAAATGAAACTAATAAATATCTAACTTAATAGATATTTTTTTTTTAAAAAACATCAAAATTATCTACTGTCGCCGCAAATCAATTGACAGATACATTTTTCGGCAACAAGTGACATTTAAAAAAAAAACTGTCTGATATTAAATTTTTTGTAATATAATTAAATTATTCTCTGAGAAATAATTTTAATTAGGCTTCAAAATATATATATTAAAATATATATAAATATTAAATATATTATTAACTTTAATAAATATATAATTTTAATATTTAATTCTGAAAATAAATATCAATTGTGCTAAATGCCTAAACTATTTAACGCAAAATACCTAAAATCGCATAAATTAAAATTTAGAAAATTAAAAGGTTTTACACATTCACAATCTGAATAAATGGTACAAAGTAAAACATAATATGGTAAAACATAAGTGTAGAAGATGGAGCATATGTATTGTTCAATTTTTTTCTTTATTATTAATGTTACCTTTGTTAAATATTACTCACTATGGTGATTTTTTATGCCAGCAATCTTTGCCACATTCGAATTTCTCTAGTTTAGATTCAATGGTGTCTTATGTTAAATTTCTCTTTTGATTTTGAGATAATAAATAAACATAATTAAAGAAATAGCTACAAAAATAATAGATGTGGGAAGTTTTCTCAAAATCTTGTTTATCATGAGTTGGCTCAACAAAATCTGCTTACATGATACCTTTCACAAGGTTAACATAGTTAGGGCCCATACTTTAAGAATCCAATGTATCTATAACTAGTGACGAGTTACTCACCAACAACTCATCTACCTCAACTGTCTAAATATCTTACAACCTGCCAAGATGGCTGGCATATCAAAGAAGCATCAATAGCTTTAGCAAGATAGGATGGGAAAAGACACAATCCATGCCAATGTTTAACTTATACAATTGATATGTTGATTATAAGTTGTTATAATTTTATATTCGAAAACAGTAAAAGGTTGTTTGTGACTGTATATGCAATAAGATATAATATACTATAATTAAATATAAGCTTTATAGGATTTAATTAAATATTGAATTTGGCATAACAAAGATATCTGGTCTTATCATACTCATCATACTTGGTAATTACAGAGAATTTCGCAGAACTGTATATAGGTTTTAAAGGGTTAAGTTTTATATTCAAATTAAGCATATTTTGAATGTTTGTCCAGTACTATATCTAGTCTGGTCATATTTCTTGATTCTTGCACTATGATTGATCATTCTAATTTTAATATCATACTTCTTGATTCTTTTTGAACAATTATGCTAAAGTTGCTACTCTCTAAATAAGGTCTTCAAAAATTTGGTGCGTTTTTATATATATATATATATATATATATATATTATGAAATAGAACCTGGTGGCATTTATGTTACTACAAATTGTGTACGTTGTGAACTTTCTGCATTTGTCTTCTTTATGGTTTTTCCATTTTTGGCTTGTTTTCATACTATTTTGATGGAAGATTCAAATGCCTTATACATCCAATATCTCTTGGATTTTATTGCTTCCTTGCTTTTCTTGATTTTTTTTTATTCTATTTTTCAATATTTGAATTAGTAGCTTATTTCATCACTAATGTGGCAGGCAGAATACTGTTGTTGAGTTTTTGAAAAAAAACTGCTAAAAATATTTTGTATTCACTTTAGAAGTGAGTATTGTTGAAGGTTAGAGACTTTAAGAGCTTGCTAAAGTTAGTTAATGCTATCATTTTCTAACAGTTTCTTCGTTTGATTGGTATTTGAGGAAATTTAAAACCATTAAAGAAATTAAGAAAAATGGTTTTAAGCATGAGTATGAGGTTAATTAAGAACTTTTAACTTTTTATGTATGAATATTAGGTTGTTATGATCTTGCTCTGGTGGAGTTGTTCTCATTGCAACCAGGAAATAATGGCTTCCCCTTTTTTCTGTGATCTCTAGAAAAGGCTGGAAGTAAAGTTGTTTATTATATGAATAGTACTTTCTTTTATATCATTTTTTGTTGGTTATAAATTTAAGCTTTATGTATTAAATTTTTGTTGTCCTATAAATTTTTTCTGTTTTTTTTTGTTGAGTTATATACCGTTCTTATTAAAAATTATAAAAGATACTTTGACTTTTATTGTTTCCTTATCCAGCATAACATCCAGTCTAATTGTACAATACAACGATGACCACCACAAGAATAATATATCATTAGTTCTTATGCTTAATCATATCCAAATTAGTTGTAAAGAACTTAGATATATACAAACGACTCTTGTTTCTTTATGTATAGTGAATCTATTTTGTGTACTAAGTTGAATTATCTTCTTTGGGTGTCAAAATAACATATGTTAATCATCTTTGAAACAATGGCTAACTTATGAATTATGAAGTCACAGTACACATCGGTTTAGTATGATCAAGAGGTAAAGGGATTTATTAATTTTGCCTTTCGAGATAAATTAGAAAATGACGAAATAATATGCCCTTGTAAATGTTGTGGTTTTAAAAAAACCGCAGAGTAGAAGTGTAATGTACGATCACTTAAAGTGCAAACTATTTCTAAAGGGATACACCCTTTTGGTACATCATGGGGTGTCCATAGGCGAAACTAGTATTATCTCACCTAGTAGTGTTTCAAATATAGTTCAAGACACAATTGTCGTTGATGATCATATTCAAAACATGATATAGATGCTTTTGGAGTCGCATATCATGCAAACAAAGTACAATGAATTAAGATATGGTGCAAAATGCAAGTTAGAAAAGGTATGAAAAGGCCAAAGAGTACAATGAATTAAGTAGAGAAGAAGAACAACCTTTGTATGAATGGTGTGCTAAATATTCAAGACAATCTTTTTTGTTGAAGTTGTATCACATCAAATGTTTATGTGAAATAACCGATAAAGCCATGACAATTGTTTTAGAGTTATTAAACTATACATTTGATTTTGCAAATATACCAAATTCTTTATGCGAAGCCAAGAAAACAATCACAAAGCTTGATTTAAATTACAAAAAGTTCCATGTTTGTCCAAATAATTGTATGCTTTATTGGGATAATAAGGAAGATGAAGAGAAGGAGACTTGCAAATCTTTTTAACATTTTCAAATGGAAATCAAAAGCAAAAGTTGGTGCAATCGGGGTGTCTAGTGATGGCAATAAACGAAAAAAAGTTCCTACAAAAGTTCTTTGTTATTTTCCATTAAAACCACAACTACAAAGTTTATTTTTGTCCTTAAAGTCAATCGACGATATGAGACAACATGCAATCGATAGTAAGAATGATGGAATATTGAGGCATCCTAGATATTCTGAAGCTTGGAAACATTTCGACTTGACACACACTTGATTTGCATCAGACCCGCAAAATGTGTGTATTGCATTAGCAAGTGATGGTTTTAATCCTTTTGGAATGATGAGTACACATTATAGTATTTGACCAGTTAGTCTCATTCCAAATTACACTCCTTCATGGGTGTGCATGAAGCATACATCTTTTATAATGTCAATGATAATTCCTAGTAAAAAAATGCCAGGAAATGATATTGATGTATACTTACTACCTCTAATCAAACAATTAAAGGTATTATGGGCAACAAGTGCCGATACATATGATTCTTTAAAAAAAAAAAAGATGTTTACATTACATGCAACTTTGATATGGATAATTAGTGATTTTTTGGGGTTGGGTACACTTTCTTGGTGTAACACTTACATTGGACTTGCTTGTGCATTGTGTAACATTGGCTCTACTCCTCGTCGTCTTCCTCATGGCAACACATTGTGTTTTATGGGTCATCATCATTTTCTTGATTTTAGACATAGATTAAGATTAACATGGTCCGATTTGATGGTGAACAAGAAATGTGTGGTCCACCTAAAACGTTATTTGGGCTTCAAATTCTTGAACATGTTCAAAACATTGATGCCACATTTGGTAGAAAGCCAAAGAAAGAATGGTCAAGAAAAAGAACATGTGGTGAACTACCTACACAAGGTGTAAATCAACAATGGAAAAAGAAAAGCATATTCTTTGAACTTCCATATTTGAAGGATAATCTTCTACGCCATAATCTTGACATGATGCATATTGAGAAAAATGTGTGCGATAATATCATATTTACTTTGCTAAATGATAGCGCAAAAATTAAAGGTCACATATTGATGGAACAACTTCTACCGTTAGCCATTCGAACAACATTACCTAATGATGTTTCAGCTATATTGATTGAGTTTTGCTTATTCTTTAGACAATTATGTACTAAAGTATTGAATATTGATTATTTGGAAAAATTGCAACCAGATTGTCCTCACTTTATGCCACATGGAAATGATATTTCCTCCCTCATTTTTCACTTTTATGGTTCACTTGGTTGTTCACCTTCTTGAAGAATTTAAGCTTGAAGGTCTTGTTTATTATCGATGGTGTATCCTGTTGAAAGGTAAAATATGTGTGATTTTGTTCCTTCAATAATTTAGCAATAGGTACTTAGGACAACTTAAATTGTACGTAGGTCATAAAGCACAACCAGAAGAGTCTATTGTAGAAGGATACCTTATACAAGAGATTCTTACATTTTGTTCAAGGTATCTACAAAACATTGAAACTAGATGGAATCAACTTGGTCGTGTAGATGATGAGCCTATTAACGAGATACAAACTGATTCACGTGTAGCCGAATTATTTCCTAGAGTTGGAAAATCTGTCAGTGGATCTTCATACTACACCCTTATTGTAACACCCTAATTTCTTATTATTAAATTTTAATAATTAATGATATATTATTATTGCATTATGTGTTTGCCTTAGTGATTTATTTAAATTATTAATACTAATAATATTGAAATTATTTATAAAAAAAATATACATATATATGTATTTTTTATATAAAGAAAATAAATAAATAAATAAATAAATAAGAAATAAACATGTATATTAGTACACTAGTCTATTAACATTAACGTTAAAAGAGCGAGCTAATAATAATAATACTAATAATAATAATAATAATTGTTAGACACAAGTCCTCTTGATCATGATTTTGACATAATTAACAAACATACAATGTTCATGCATCATTTGATAAAACTAATAGTTTGAACCGAGTTACATTTCAGGAAAATCAAGCAAACACTATACACTTGGACACAAGCTGGGAACACAAGGAATCAAGCAAAAAGTAGAGAATGTACTGGAGAAAGATGCAATTCTGCTTAGTGTCATTAGTGGTTATAGTAGTTGTTAAGTAGACTTATCAATGTGATTTAATGCTTAAGTATTTGCCAAATTAAAAATGAAATCTTAAAATTAACAAGTAAACAAATCGATTAGCAAGTCAATTGCTAAATCCATTGTGCAATCGATTGCTTGACTCAGAATTAGAGTTTTCACTAAGTACATCGATTGGGAAATCAATTACTTAAAGGATTTTTAGTGAAACCTGAACTCTGGGTATAAACCAATCGATTAGTACTTCAATTGAGAAATCGATTTTGTAACTTACAGAGCCAAGCTAATACTTTGCAAATCGATTGACAAATCATTTCAGAAAAATCTTTTCATCAGAATTGGCTTCTGTAATCTACCAATCGATTGGGACATCAATTGAGTAATCGAGTTGTTAAGTCACAGAGCCAACCATTGACTGACACAATCGATTGGCAAATCGATTGTGAAAAAGCTTTTTATTAGACTTAGCCTCTGTGATCAATCAAATCGATTGAGACATTAATTGAAATCAGTTTCTTAACTTGCAAGATATTGACTAATCGATTAGGTAATCGATTGGGAAAATGAAGTGCTTAATCATATATCAGAAACAAGTTCCTAATCGATTGGCACATTGATTTTCAACTAAATGGCTGAGCCACTGTAACTATGTGAATCGATTGACAAATCGATTGAAATAAAACAGCTGAATCACTGTGACCAGGTAAATTGATTGACGAATCGATTGGAGCAAAATAATGGAGTCACTGTGATCAGTCCAATCGATTGACAAATCGATTGGAGTAATTGTTTGAGTTACAGCCAATTGCCAAATCGATTATGAGAATAAATATGAGTCGAATGAGTAATCGATTGTTTTGATCTCGTTGTTGGAACAAAACACTTCTAATCGATTACCCAATCGATTCAGATATGAACTTGCTTCTATTTCTAATTTAAGCATGAAAAGAATCGATTGGAAAATCGATTCATTCATTTATTTTCAAGAACCAAGAAAAACAAGAAACACGATAATCGACTGGGCAATCGATTAGGTTGTTTTTAAACCTTTATAAAATTGATTGAGGAATCGATTTTGCTGTTATTTTTCTTAACATATATAAGCTGACTCAAATCACTTTTTCTCATAACTTTGATATAACTTTTGAATAACAAAGAACATACACTTGAAACACTTATTGAACACGTTTTTCATAACACTGAGATCTAGAAAAAAGACTTTGAGAGAAAGAATTGAAAACACACACAAATTACACTTTTGGCAAATCCTTATTGTGTGTATTTCATAGTTTGATTGAATCGCCTTTATTAGTGATCATTGATATTTTGTCATCTCTATAAACAACGTTTTGTAAAGAAAGTTCTGTAAAAACCCAGTATAGAAACTGGTTACTATCTTTGTTGATGAGGGTGTTCATCAAGAAGAAGTTTCATTGTTATCTTGGGAGAGTTTGCTGATTAACTCGAGGGATATGGTGGGTGCGCAATAGAAACAAGAGAGTTTTTGGATAGATAGGCCTTGTGTTAGCTGGACAATCTGTAAAACACACTCTAGACGATTATATTGGAAAAAGGCAAGAATCGGTTCGATTTCGGGACTGGATGTAGGCTGTCATACTGACAGCCGAACTAGTATAAATCTTGGTGCACAATTTCCTTATCCTTACTCTTTATTTCAATATTGCTTGAATGGTTAATCTTGAATGCATATGTTAGCAAAATTCTGTCTTGATTGATATGTTGAATGAGCATTGTATGTGAATACTTATATTGATTTACATGCAATTTTGTTCCTGAATAAATGCTGTAAATTGTATTGGTTAAACTGATTAGTAATCTTGTAAGATTAGTAAAGACATTTCATATAAATTTTTAACAAATAGAGACCATAAATTTCCAACAATAATAACAACAATAAATATAATAACAATAATAACAAGAATAATAATAATAATAATAACAATAACAACAACAACAATAATAATAATAATAATAATAATAATAATAATTAAACCTAACTATCCCTATATATATATATATATATATATATATATATATATATATATATATATGTGTGTGTGTGTGTGTGTGTGATGACTTGTGCAAATAGAAGACCAGAAGAAAAAATAAGGGATTAGTTATGCCGATAGCCGCTTCCTAATTGCAATCAGGTACAATTATGTAAATTTCATTAATTTGATTTTGACAAATACATGAATTTTGATAAATTATTAGAAAGAGTCATACAATTGAAATTGGCACACAAAGAATAGCAATCTCCAACATACCATTTAATAACTTGATTATGATGATTAGTAATCTGGGTTATTCTTTTTAGCATTTCTTGTGGTAAAATAATAATTATTTTAGGATATTGAATATGATAGTTGTTGCTAGGATAATATATTTGTTGGTTGTTGCTAGAACACGAATGGGAACTCATCGTAGGCATTGAATTGAAAAAATTGATTAACAACATTCTCCTAAGGTAGTAAATGTAGAATAATATGTATTATCAACGAAGTTGCCAATTGGAAAAATTTATACTAACATACTTATGTCAGATGTACAGGGAATATTTTAGTGATTCATGAATATTATGTCAGATGTATAGGGAATATTTTAGTGATTCATGAATATTTAAGCTAACCATTTAGAACAATATCAATCATAGGATGTACATGACATAGATGTTTATTATAATCTATTACTAAAGTTTTATTCTGATTTTTTTTTTTTATGATACTTAGATAATGCGCGATAAGAAAATATTAACCAAAATGATTTATATTGGAATAGAACAACCTTGACATATGACGTACTGCCGACTAGGGACATTGGGCTGGATAAATGAGTAGTCTAGCTAAGGGATAATGATTTTGTTGGAGATAATTGCATACTTAAGGGACCTTACTGGTTTATACTTTATATAAAAACAAAAATATACATAAAAGAAGGACTATGCTTTTTAAGAGTTGTTGTCCTACAAATTTCTAAAAGATAAGTTAGCGGATAAGCTATTACTTGGATTGAGATGCAGTTGGGTTCTAAAGTTTTAAATCATATATATATAGAGAGAGAATATTTAGTTCTTCTATCATGCTTAGTTCTTCTATGTATTATTAATGAATAAATTATTTACCTATTGGAACAAGTAGTTAATTTGTAATTGGTTGTTGTGTTGATTTATTCTCACTAGTGGACTGTTAGAGATGGTGGTTGGCGAAGATGCGACAAATAAAATCAGCGGATTAGCTTCATTGGGATAAATCTTCAGCGAAGGTAAGGGGTGAGAGGAGGTTTGATTTTATCAATATAAAATAACGTGGGAAGAACGGAAATACCGAAATTCCCATATATTCATTTGGTGCTAGATACGTATGGTCGAGTCCAATTGAGTAATAATAATTAGTTAATGATATATGAATGGAATAGTGAGGACTAAAATATAATTTAGCAACCTATGGAATCATCGTGAATCTACTTATATCAACATTGCATGTTGTCTGATTTTATGAAATATTATGCTAATTGTTATTGTATGAATGATATGTACTTGAGTGTTCTTTTTACTTGATTGAAATTGTGATTTTACTTGAAAATGCACCTACTTGATTCCTTATTATGTGATTGATGTGACTAAACTGTGTATTGTGATTAGTGTAAATCAAATATTGGGATTTTATTGTGATTGAGTGATATACATATATAATGATGAATATTGTGAAGTCAAATTGAAACTTATTGAGTTGTGATGATCAAGTAAGTGTGAGATATGTGTTGTAGATGTTGGAGTTAGGATTATTTTGTCATCATATAGGGAGGGTCTGACAAATCTAGTGATTCAGGGAAGTACAACTGAAAGAGACTGATCGTGGAGGGCTACAATCAAACTGTAAGGTAAGACTGATAGACCTTGGGGGTACCTCCAGTGAGGAATTCTTAAGTAAATTAGTGGGTTATTCCCTAAGGTCGGGAGCTATTGTGCAATACAAGAGTACCCCGACTGTCGCGTACATGTGTCTCAGGTTAAGTTGAGGGGATCTATGAGCTCTTGGTCATTCATGAATTTTCCGTCCACTCTTGTAGTGGCATAATATCATGCCTCCTAACAACGTACTTTATAGTAGAATGGTACCAAATGATGAAGAAGTGTAGAGTATAGGACATGCATAGCATTTCATCCTTCTAACTACTTTATTGTTATTGATTTAGATTAACTTTTGATATGATGATCTAAAGTGTTTATCCTGTTTGTACTAATTTAATTAATTGTGTGTTCTCCTCTTTTATCTTATACTATTATATAACTTTGAAACTCACACCTCGTTGTTTGTGTTTGACGTTTGCGATGGGCGCAGACGAGTTGCAAACTACAGGTGATGACTAGTACCATCAAAGTGGCGGAAGCCATTTTGTCTTGAAGACTTCTATTATATATATTTTTTGTTGTTGACGTCTTTTAGTTTGAGAATTTCCGCTCTGATAGTGACATCGGGTTGGGATTACATTAACATATATCATTAAACTTATGTATGTGTGCTTCAAAAAGGATTTTGGTGAGTACTGTTATGATTTTGAGTTGTTAAGTTTAATGTAAATTTTGGATTAACGTGACATGTTTATGATTACGTGACACTCTTTATCTAAAAAATATTTGAAAGTATATTTATTTTATTTTAAGAATTTCACTATAAAAAAAATTAAATTAAAAAGTTAATATTAAACTGAGGTTTAGGGTGTCACATTAGTGGTATCAGAGTTGGTCTGTCCAATCATACCATAAATGTGTTATGTGTTCGCTATGTTTCCTAGTGTGCTATGTTATGTGTGTTGTTTTTATGGTCATTATTGTGTTAGTGGTGTAGAACTAAGTTAATTTCTCATTTCCCTAAGTGTTTCACTATATTCGATTGGCTTATCTGATTGATGTAGGTAGTGATGGCTAGTGGAAAGAATGACGTTGCGATTGTTGAGGCTCCCGAGTCCATGTCAGGAGTTATAGTGCAGGCTCTCCATGCTTTGACTAAATCTCAAGATACTGCACAAGCCTCTACGCAAAGTCTTACTCAAGCTGCACAGGTTGATGCTCAAGCTACTACCTATAGTGGTGGCCAAGGAAATGTGCAAATAAATGAGTTCATGGTGATCGATTGATTCCATAAAGCTAACCCTCCATCGTTTGAAGGTAACTGTAATCTTGATGGAGCTCATAAGTGGTTGCAAGAGGTTGAAAAAATCTTTAGAGGAGTGGCATGTCCTGAAGGTCAAAAAGTGCATTTGGGAACCTTTATGTTGACAAAAGACACTGAACATTGGTGTGATAATGCGCGTCAACATTTAGATAATGCAAGGATTGTAGTTACTTGGACTGTATTCAAAAACATGTTCCTAGTTAAGTATTTCACTAAAGTCATCCGCAATATGAAGTAAATGGAATTTGTCAAATCGGAACAAGGGATATGCAGCTAAGTTTGAGGAGTTAGCCAGGTACTATACACTTTATATTGGAGAGGCAGAAGAAAAGTCTAAGTGCATCAAGTTTGAAATGGGATTTAGGCTAGAGATCAAAAAACAAGTTGGAATGCAAGAGATCCCTGACTTTCCTACCCTAATGAATAAGAGTAAGATTTAAGATGAGGATAGTCGTGTTGAAAAGGCACATTACGGAAACGCTGGAACCGTGAAGGACAAGAGGGCATATGCATCATAATAGAGGAAAACCTTACTCTTTTCCTCCTAGTAAATCTAGAAGTTGCTGAATTATCAACAATACATTTTTTTAGCTGGAAAAAAGGAAATAGTAGTGGCAACAGAAAAGCAAATGGAAACAATTATAGTTATGGGGGTGGTAGAAGAAATCCCAATGGACAAGGAGTTAGTAACGGGAATAGTAACAACATGAGTCAAGTCTCGAGCAACAACAATGGTAATATTGGTGATCTAGCTACTCATATATGATGTCACAGGTGTGGTAAGTAGGGTCACATGTCAAATAAATGTAAAGATGCTGGAATTACTTGTTTTAATTGTCAATAAGAGGGCCACATCAGAACCACATACCCCTACCCAAGGAAGACTCCACAATCTGGATAAATGACCTTATGGACCAATTGAGAGGATCATGTGTGTTTAGTAAGATCGACTTGAGATCAGGTTACCATCATATCCGAGTGAAGTCTTCTGATATCCCTAAAATCTCCTTTAAGACCCTTTAAGGCCATTATGAGTATTTCGATATGCCTTGTGGTGTAACTAATGCACTATTTATGGATTACATGAATCAAATCTTTCATCCTTACCTAGATCTATTTGTGGTTGTGTTTATAGATGATATCTTAGTGTACTCTTAGACGAAGGAAGAGCAAGGCGAACATTAAAGGATAGTCTTGCAAACCCTTAAGGGGAAACAATTATTTGCCAAGTTGTCTATGTGTGAATTTTTGTTAGAGGAAGTAAGTTTCCTAGGACATGTAATTTCAAAAGGTGGAATAATTGTTGATCCTAGGATTGGCAAGTTATTATCATAGGTTCATAGAAGGATTCTCTAAGTTGGCCTTACCTTTAATGAGTTGACTCGAAAAGAGGAATTGCTCATGTGGGAAACCAATTGTGAGAATAGCTTCCAAGAGCTTAAAAAATGATTGACCTATGCACAAACCTTAGTGTTATCTAACCTGAAGGAACTCTTTGTAGTGTATTATGACGCGTATGGTTCAGGATTAGGTGGAGTTACCTTACCCATGACTTAGAACTAGCAGCAATTGTTTTTGTACTTAAGATGTGGAGAGATTACTTATATGGATCTAGATTTGAGGTTTTCAGTAACAATAACAGCCTTAAGTACCTTTTTGACCCGAAGGAGTTGAACATGAGACAACATACGTGGACGAAATTTCTTAAAGATTTTGATTTTGAGCTTAACTATCACCCTGGAAAGGCCAATGTAGTGGTTTATGCCTTGAGTAGAAAGACTTTGAGTGTGTCCTCTTTAATGGTTAAGCATAGTGAGTTGTTGGAACAATTTAGAGACCTTAGTTTAGTTTGTGAAGTGACACCCGAAAGAATTAAATTGGGAATGTTGAACGTAACTAGTGGACTATTAGAAGAGATTGAAAAGAGTCAGAAGTTGGATTTATACCTTTTGGATAAGTTACAGTTGATTGATGTAACACCCCGATTTTTAACAGCGAGAGTGTATTTTTTTTTCCAAAACAAAATCATTTAACAAAGAAATAAATAAGGAAATACCTTTGGATAAATAATTAAGTCATTATAATTTACAAGCAGCGGAATAGTTTTTCAAAATATGAATCCAAAGTATTTACACATCAAAAAGTGGTATATGGGATCCATCGAAAATAACCTGTCATGCTGACAATAATAGTACAGGTACAGTCTTCCAATTTAAAATAAACGCAATCCAAAAGAAAGACATATGTTCCCTCCATGTCAACCTAATCTGATCATTCTACAAAAAAAAAAAAAAAACTATACACCTTGAGTGATCTCCACGCGCCCCGTAAGATCCTCCTAACATAACTCCAGTCAGGCATTCCCATCTACATTCCCATCCACAGGGTACGAACCGGTAGGATTGTCCTGGCTCTCATATGAGGGCAAAGCCCAGATTCCCACAATAGTTGTAAAGGGTCACCAACCGAAATTAACAGTTAACACATAACATTTAAGTTTTTAAATGCACAAAATAACCTTTTAACTTAGCATGCACCTTAAAAGGGTTTTCCATATGCTAAAAGTTCATATAATACTTGCTAAATAAAAATGAAATCAAAATAAGGTTTTTAATCAATCAAGTAATAAATAACTGGCCAATCCATTGATGAATCAATTGAGCAATCGATTATCTAACTTAGAGTAAGAGTTTCTACTAAGCAAATCAATTGGGAAATCGATTTCTTGAAGGTTTTTAGTGAAACCTGTACTCTGGGCTTAAATCAATCGATTGGGCAATCGATTGAATGAATAACTGAGCCCCTGTAACAAATCCAATCGATTGGTAAATCGATTTTGACCAAATAGCTAAGCTACTGTAATAGCCAAATTGATTGGCAAATCGATTAGTTCAATATCTTTTCAAGATTCAAAAAAACAGGAGACACAATAATCGATTGGGAAATCGATTTCTTAAATGGTTTTATGAAACATATTACAAAATCGATTGGCACATCGATTTTGTCAAAATAGTTGAGCTCCTGTAACAAATCAAATCGATTGGCAAATCGATTTTGATAAATGGCTTTTCACAGAATCGATTTGGGAATCGATTTCCATGAATGTTTTTCTAAAACTACATAAGCTAACACAATCAGATTCACACACAACTCCAAAACAAAACACTTAGCAATTTCAACACAATCACCACGACAACTTGAGTTTCGAAATAGTTTTACAATCAATCACACTTACACACAATATCAATACATAACACTTAGCAATTTCAACACAATCACCACGACATCTCCAGTTCAAACACTCAATTATAAACTTGAATCAAACACGACTCGTGTGCCAAGCACCCTAATGCAATGCGTATATGCCAAAATGCATGGACTCGGAATTCCAAACCAAAACCTTCCTCGAACGGCCGTAAATCATAATTGTACCGCCTATCACAGGCTGAAGTACTAACTACCGAGGTGCCACCTATCACAGGTCTGCATGATTTACTAAAAAACGTAAACCATAAACATATTGCCTATCATGGGCCAGTATCGTTTACCGAGGCGCCACCTATCACGGGTATGCACGATTTACTAAAAAGAAACGTAAATCGTAAATGTACCGCCTATCACAGGCCAAAGTACTATTTACCAAGGTGCCACCTATCACGGGTCTGCACAATTTACAAAAAACCGTAAATCGTAAATGTACCGCCTATCACATACCAAAGTATTATTTACCAAGGTGCCACTTATCAAGAGTATGCACAATTTACAAAAAACCATAAATTGTAAGTGTGCCGCCTATCACATACCAAAGTACTATTTACCAAGGTGCCACCTATCACGGGTCTGCACAATTTACAAAAAAAATGAAATGCATGAGCATACTCTGACTCCATCCACGACAATCGTTAAGCAAATGCAGATGTTAAAAGATTCCTCATTTTTAATACTCATTTAACTCTAACAATTTTCACAACAATCGTTAAGTAAACAGAGATATTAAAAGATTCCCCATTTCTAATACTCGTTAAACTCTAACGATTTTCACTGCAAACATTAAGTAAACCGAGATATTAAAAGATTCCCCATTTTTAATACTCGTTTAACTCTAATGGTTTTCACGACAAACATTAAGTAAACAAGGATATTAAGAGATTCCCCATTCTTAATACTCATTTAACTTAAATGATTTTCACTGCAACATTAAGTAAACAGAGATATTAAAAGATTCCCCATTTTTAATACTCGTTTAACACTAATGGTTTTCAAATTCCACACAGAATATACTCAGACCTATTCTCAAATTCAATCCACAATTCACACCAAATCACCTCAATTCATTTTTCCACAAAGTCCACACAACCACATCTCAGATTTCATAAGTATCAATTATGAACACATCGAATACGACGACACAAATCAACAAAACCCACCACTCAAACACAACAAATTTCATTTACTCAAAATCATACATAAATGAGTTGAATTCATTTTCCACGAAACATTCATCAATATCACCAAAACCCCACATTGGAATTTCACCCATAAAAGCATTAAATTCATTTTCCCTAAATCAACACTTCAACCCTAACCAATTCTTTTCCACACAACCTCAGATAAGTCCCTAAATGCAAACTAAAAGTTTGGAAGGAGCCCTTACCTTAACGATAGCTTTAACGTGCGTTTACGGTACCGCGAGTAATTCCGGTAAAATCTCCGCTCGTGACGTCGCTTCTAAAGTTAGTTCACTAGCACCGTAGCGAATCCGGGAAGAAGGAAGAAGCTGGGAATTTGATCTTTCTCACCCACTAAGCCTTGGGTTTCTTTTCTGGAACTAAAAGGGAAGCAAAGAAAGCAAAAGAGGAAGGAGAAGAATGGTAGCTTCGCGAGGCAGAGGAAGAAGAAGAAGAAGAAGAAGTTGTTATGTTTTCTTTCCTTTTATTTTCTTTCCTTTCCTTTGCTTTTCTTTCTTTTCCCTTCTTTCCTTTCTATTTTCTTTTCTTTTTCCCTCCAAACAAATATATATATTTATATATATATTAATTACTTTTAACAAATATCTCAAAATATCTAGATATTTATTAAATTACCATTTCACCCATAACCTCTCCAAACCACTTTTTGTTACAAATATCTACTATCATCGCAACTCAATTGACAGATGCAATTTTTAGCAGTCCGTGATATTTTTAACGAAACCGCCCAGAATTTAATTCTTCGTAAAGGATTCATCGTACTTAATTTAATTTATTTATCGACGAATAATTTTAATCGGGGTATCAAAATATATTTTTGGGCATTTAAGCTCACAAAATATTAATAACTTGGCTAAAAAGCCACCAAGTTCAATACCCAAAATACATTAAAATACATAAAGTATAATTTGAAATTATGGGTCTTACAATTGACCAAGGGAGAGAACCTGATTTTAATATAGCTGTGGTTGGAATTTTGAGATTTAAGGAGATAATTTGTGTTCCTGATGTAGAAGAGTTAAGAAAAATGATCTTAGAGTAAGGACATAGGTGTTGTCTTAGTATTCACCCTTGAGCCACAAAGATGTATAATGACCTCAAGAATATACTTTGGTGGCCTAAAACGAAAAGATGTTGTTGAGTTTGTGTATGCTTGTTTGACTTGTCAAAAGTCTAAGGTACAACACAAGAAACCTTTAGGCTTGATGCAACCTTTGAGTATTCCCGAATCGAATCCGTTGTCGCACACATATCAAATACAATTGATAAAATGTAAATAGAGATAATAACTTGAGTCGTTTTGCAAGGACTTATGATATCATAATAATAAACAAATTTAAAGTTGAAATTAGAAAGTTTTTTTTTAGATCTTTTGTCTTAACAGATGAGCAAAACGATTAATCCACTTATTCGAGTTTCAGACCTATAACAAATTCTACCAATTAGTTTAATTTGTAATTCATGATTCTATTCCTATTTGGCTACATAAATGATCAAACAATCGTAATCAATCCTATGTGAATTTGGTTTCTTTAACTGGATTAAGCATCACAATCATCAAAATATTACAATTAACGATCAAGTGTCACCAAATTGTAATTCAATTAAATTAGAAACCGAAACCAAATTATGACAAATGAATTTAATCAATCCTATTGAAATTCAATTTAAGCAATCAGAATATTAATATAATCAAATAAACAGAGATATAATCATGAAGCGAAATTGACAGTGTAACCTGAATCTCAAGGTGTTGATGAAACTTTGAACTCGTAGATTATTCTTATAAAACTTCCATTCCATGAAATTAAAATAAAAAGTTCTTTTTCTTGTAGCAATATGAATTCTAATCTTTCATGTCCCTAGAAAAGAAAGTAAACTCCCAATATATAGTACTCGAAATTGGGTTTTAGGGTTTAAAAACAAGTGGTCCGCTATTTAAAATTATTACAAAAGTTCAGATTATGAAATTTGCAATTTAGGCCTTGTAAAGTTCAATAGTGGGATTTTATTCCAACACAAAAGTTATAGCTCGGATTTTTAGCTTTCCAACGTCTACTCGTATGCGTCAATCTGATATCCATAACTCAAGTTAGGTCTACATAGCGAGAAATGGTCAAAATGCAAATAATAAAATTAAAATAAAATTTCGACCCAAAGTTTAGAAGCAAGCTAAAAAATTATTCTAAGTTATAAAGAACTTATAAAATACCAAACTAAAAAGCTAGAAACATGTGCTCAAATGCTATGATCAATGGAATTTTGAGATTTAAGGAGAGGATTTATGTTTCTGATGCAGAGGAGTTAAGAAAGATGATCTTAGAGGAAGGACATAGGTGTTGTCTAAGTATTCGTCCTGGAGCCACAAGGAAGTATAGTGATCTCAAGATGATATTTTGGTGGCCTAAAATGAAAAGATATTGTTGAGTTTGTGTATGCTTGTTTGACCTGTCAAAAGTATAAGGTAGAACACCAGAAACCTTCAAACTTGATGCAACCTTTGAGTATTCCCGAATGGAATTGGGATTGCTGAAATATACATAAAGAAAATTATGAAGTTGCATGGAATCGCATCAAGTATAGTGTTAGATAGAGACCCTATGTTTACCTATAAGTTTTAGCAAGGTTTACAGAGCACTCTAGGTACGAACCTTAGAATGAGTTCAACCTACCACACACAAATAAATGGTCAGACGGAACAAACCAATCAATCCCTAGAAGACTTGTTGAGAGCTTATGTGTTGGAACAAAATGGAAGTTGGGATAGCTTTTTGCCACTTATAGAGTTTACCTATAACAATAGATTCCACTCCAGTATTGGAATGGTCCCTTTTGAGGCGTTGTATGGAAAGAGGTATAGGACCACTTTGTGTTGTTTGAGACGAGCGATAACCTTGTGTTAGGACCTAAAATTGTTCAACAGACTACTGATAAATTAAAAATGATTACTGATAAAGTAAATATGATTCAGGAAAAAATGAGATTGTTTAAATGAGTTACTCAAATAAGATTGTTCAAAAGAGTTATCATGATAAAAAAAAAAAGGAAAAACCTTGAATTTCAATAAGGTGATCATATACTTATGAGAGTTACTCCAACAACTGGGGTTGGTCAGGCATTAAAAATGCAAAAGCTTACTCCTCGATTTATAAGACCTTACCAAATTCTTAAATGTGTCGGTAACGTAACATATCATATTTGTGTTGCCTCAATCTCTTTCTAATCTTCATAGTGTCTTTCACATGTCTTAACTTCGTAAATACATTCTCGATCCTTCACATGTGATTGAGTCAAACAAGTTCCAAATATAAGAGAAATTAACTTTTGAGACCTTATCGCTACAGATTGAGGACCAAAAAGTCAAAGGATTACAGGGTAACACGATTTCATTGGTTAAGGTTGTCTGGGGAAGCGCTACTGGTGAAAGTGCTATGTGGGGAGTTGAAAGTCAAAATGTCTTATTCGTATCTAGAGTTATTTTCCTCAGGTAAATTTCGAGAACAAATTTTTTTTACAAGGGATAAAATGTAAAACTCGAATTTCTTATTATCATATTTTAATGATATATTATTATTGCCTTATATGTTTGCCTTAGTGATTTATTTAACTTATTAATACTAATATTATTGAAATTATTTATAAATATATATATATATAATTATTTATATAAAGAAAATGAATAAATAAATAAAAAATAAATATGTATATTAGTACACTAGTCTATTAACATTAGCGTTAAAAAAGCGTGATAATAATAATAATAATAATAATAATATTAATATTATTATTATTATTATTATTAAATATATCCCTATATATATATATATATATATATATATATATATATATATATGCATGTGAATGATGACTTCTACTAATAGAAGACCAGAAGAAAAAAAAATAAGGGATTAGCTCTGCCGATAGCCGCTGCCTAATTGCAATCAGGTACAATTGTGTAAATTTCATCAATTTGATTTTGACAAATACATAAATTTTGATAGATAATTAGAATGAGTCATACAATTGAAATTGACACACAAAGAATAACAATCAGCAACTTACCATTGAACATGATTATCATGATTAGTAATATGAGTTATTCTGGGGGAATAATGATAATTGTTTTAGGATAGTGAATTTGATAACTATTTTAAGATAGTCAATTTGTTGGTTGTTGCTAGGATAGTAAACTTGCTGGTTGTTGCTAGCACACGAATACGGAACTCATTGTAGGCATTGAACTGAAAAAATTGATTAACAACATTGTCCTGAGGTAATAAATGTAGAATAATATGTACTATCAATAATGCTGGCAATTGGAAAAATTTATATTAACAGACTTATGCCAGATGTGTAGGGAATATTTTAGTGACTCATGAATAGTTAGGCTAACCATTTAGAACAATATCAATGATAGGATGTAGGGGAGAGAGATGTTTATTGTAATCTAATATTGAAAGTTCTGTTCTAATTTTGTCTACGATAGTTAGATAATGCAAGATAAGAAATATTAACCAAAATGATTCAGATTGGGATAAAGCAACCTTGACATATGACGTAGTGCCGACTAAGGAGATTGGGCTGGATGAATGAATAGTCTAGCTAACGGATAATGATTTTGTTGAAGATAATTGCATACTTAAGAGATCTTACTGGTTTACTATAAACACATAAAAATACATAAAAGAAGGACTATGCTATTTAAGAGTTGTTGTCATACAAATTTCTAGAAGATAAGTTAGTAGATAAGCTATTAGCAGTATAGAGATGCAATTGGTTCTAAAGGATTTAGTTTATTTTATAAAATTTGGTGTAATCAATAATAAGCTGTAACTAATAATCAAATTCAGTGTGATATATTTAAAAATCTACTTAAAAATCAAATATATATATATATATATATATATATATACAAAATATTTAGTTCTTCTATAATGCTTAGTTTAAACAAAATCTGATTATATTAATATGTGTGTTAAATGGTATTAAATATATTTGTGAATTACATTACAATAGCAGATAAATTATCTATGAATTATTCATAAATAAATTATTTACCTATTGGAGCAAGTAATTAATATTTAATTGGTTGTGGTGTGATCTATTCTCGCTTGTGGGAAAAATCTTCAACAAAGGTAAGGGGTGAGGGGAGATTTGATTTTATGAGTATAAAATAATGTGGGATGAATGGGAATACCAAAATTCCCAAATATTCATCTCGGCTCTATCAAGTAATAATAATTAATTAATAATATATGAATGAAATAGTTATTACTAAAATATAATTTAGCAACCTATTGAATTGTCATGAATCTATTTATATCAAGATCGTATGTTGTTTCATTTTATGAAATGTTATGATGATTGTTATTTTATTAATGATATGTACTTGAGTGTTCATGTTACTTGATTGAAATTGTGATATTACTTGAAAGTGCACCTATTTGATTTCTTATTATCTAATTGATGAGATTGGACTGTGTATTGTGATTAGCGTAAATCAAATATTGGGACTTTATTGTGATTGACATATATACGTATATAATGACGAATATTGTGAAGTCAAACTGAAACTTATTGATTTGTGATGATCAAGTTAGTGTGAGATATGTGATGTAGATTTTGGAGTTAGGATTATTTTGTCATCATATAGGGAGGGTCTAACAAACCTAGTGATTCAGGGAAGTACAGCTGAATGAGCGTGATCGTGGAGGGCTACAGTCGAACTGTATATATTTTGTTGTTGTTGGCGTCTTTTAGTTTTAGAATTTCCGCTCTGATAGTAACATCGGGTTGGGATTACATTTACATATATCATTAAACTTATGTACGTGTGCTTAAAAAATGATTTTGTTGAATACTATTATAATTTTGAGTTGTTAAGTTTGATGGAAATTTTGAATTAAAGTGACATGTTTATGATTACGTGATACTCTTTACCTAAAAAAATGTTTGAAAGTTTATTTATTTTATTTTAAGAATTTCACTATAAAAAAATAAAATTTTAAATAAAAAGTTAATATCAAACTGGGGTTTATGGAGTCACACTTACACTAACTGAAAAGATACAAACTCATAAACATGTTTTAACAAACTGCATCATAGTTGACTACTATCTAAGGTAAGTAATATTATTCTATTTGTATTATTTACCACCAAGTTTTGTTTTTTATACATTTAATTTGAAATAATCAAACAGGCAATATAGAAGTATTACTCGAAGCCAAATGACGAGTGGTGCAAAGAGTGCTTTAGAGGTAGACAAGAAGATACACAGAGAGTTTTCTCATTGGTTCCGCAATCGTGTTAGCGTTCATGACAAAATTGATTATGTAGTAGGTTTGGTTTTTAATAGGAATGTGACTAATTGTATATTTTATGGTGTTTAGATTTTCAACAATCTCGACAACATTAGTGGATCAGATAAAAAAATTCTCATTAGTCATGATCAATGTTCTTCTAATAAAGTTGGAAGGTTCACTACATTTAATGTCAATGGATTCAAATTTAAAAAATTGGCACGAGACAATATATTAAAAACTCAAAATGGTGGAGTTTTTTGCATGTTTTGGAACACGAAGTTACTCAAGCAATAATAATGCCCAAATGAGATTTGGAAGGGTGCCTTACTATTGAAGATTGATAGATATCATTGAGCTTTCCTATGATGGCTTCAATGTGCCCATGTTTAAATGCAAATAGGCGAATACCACAAGTCCAAGAGGCATTAAGACAAATAAGTTAGGTTTTATCTCTATATATTTTTCAAGACTAATTCATACTAGAGAGCATGATGATGATGAGCCGTACATTAAAGCGCCAAAATCTCCAATGGTATATTATGTGGGTGATGAAAAGGAACAATGATGGATCATACCTATTCATTTGAAGCCAAGAGACATGTATGACATGGGTTGAGATGATGAAATTATGGCACCCATTGAACCGTACCATCTCAAAATTTAGAACGAATTTTTTCTAATGAGACCACACATATATAATTGATAAGCATGGCTACATATGAAGATCCTAAAACTTCAAGTTTTAATGATAATTTTCATGACAACAATCATGATATGAATTTATAAATTTTAGTAATTCTAGTTTGTTGTTTATGATATGGTACTCTTCAATCTATTTTATTTATTTACTACTATTTTTATTATTTTGTTGTGTTTAATGTGTTCGTTTTGTTATTGTGTTCATTTTTATGTTAGGCATAATTATGATTGACATCTTTGCATCATTCTAACGTGGTTGTCATTAATGTTTGTAGTGTAAGTGTGTTTGAAGTCTCAATCTTGTGAACAAAATGTAATCATCATGATATTCAGCGCAAAACATTGGAAGAGGATAAAAAAAAGGATGGAGGCTCTCAATTTAACACAACTCTCTCAATCCCTTCACAAATCTTCTTCTACCATTTCAAAACCTTCATCGGTTAGTAATAACTCTACATTTTGTTTTCCTAGATCATCAAAGTTTTACTGTGTTAAGAGTAAAAGTACTAACAATATAACATGTTTCTTTTTTGTATTCTCTGTTGATTTTTATTTATTTACATAGATAATAAATAAATTATTGTAGAATTTCACGAAGGGTCACTCGAGGCTTATACTACATGGAGATCCTAAGGTAGCCAAAATGAAGCACCTGTGGAGACATGGTTTACAATCAATAGTCCAAACGACAGCTCTGCAACCTTCTCAGGCGATAACACTGCGAGCACTGCAAATGATAGAACCACATCCTTCTCTTGTACCAACACTACCAACTACAGTGCAAGCGACAACGTTACCATCTTCTCAGGCGACAACACCGCCAACGGTGCAAACGATAAAACAACATCCTTTTCCAGTGACAACACCTCAAACTACAGTGCAAGTGACAAAATCATCACCTTCTCAGGCGATAACACTGCCAGCAATGCAGACGATAGAACCACATCCTTCTCTGGTGACAACACCACCAACTACAGTGCAAGTGACATAACCAACACCTTTCCAACAAGCGTCCTCTCACTCTGAAGATGTGGTGAAAGATGAGCTAAAAATGGCTTAAAAAAGGAATTCTACATATTGGGATGTAGAAATTATTAGTATGTTATCTAATGTCTAATTATATTTATATAACTTAATTGTTTTACATGGTTGAGGTATGACATATTTAGTTGAATTATGTGTTAGATGACGCATTACATATTTCAAAGACTCGCATTAGACGTGCTTGAAGCACCTCCTAATGTCAGTAGGATAATAACTAGATGGAATTCAGATAGGCAACCAGTAGGATCAATTGTTGGTTCGTTAGGCGGTTTTTGGGTGACATTGCAAGGAAGTTTAAGGATTTTCTTATAATGTACAACAATTAGAAACTAACATTTTTAGGGATAAAATAAATGTATCAATGATAAACAAATGAATATTTTTATTTGTTGTTAACTAACTTTTTTTATGACTATATTAGTCAAAATTTGTTGTTGATGATGAAGACAACAAAAAATATATCCTTACGAGCATTGGAAAGAAATGGTGAGATGCACGATGTAGTGTTTAAGAAATTTTATGAGTGTGATATTTCTTTGAAGGAAAACCTACAAAATTATCCACGTTCTATTTGGAAAAAAGTATATATTAAACTCAATTAATCTTGTTGAATATGAAAAATTCTAGACAAAAAAGGTAAAAATGTTTTTTTGGCAAACCTATTTAAAAAATCATGTCGAAACTATTTCTCGTTGGTTAAAAATATCAATTGTGTAATGATTGCTTCTAGCTATATGATAAATTTAGTTAATTGGTATTTCATAATATTTATCAAGATTAATTGAGGTTAATATATACTTTTTTCCAAGCAACAGACATAAATTCCCCAATAGATGGTAGACGTTCATTTGAGTCTAGCTACCAACCTGATGATTGTGGAGCAACATCATTAGAGATTAATTAGATCTTTTGATGAACATCAATGTTTGAGGGAGTTGTTTTGTCTGTTTAGCCACTCTACTAATAGGATAAAATGGTATCATATTTTTTATTTTAAATTATTCGGCTTGTGACGGTTCAATATGCTTCAAAACGAATATCGCGACGGTTGATTATTGTCACAATGTTTAAGGAACAAATAAATTTGAGTGTGTTTAGCGACAGTTGTAACCGTCGCAAAAATATATGTCGAGGCGGTTAGGAACTATCGCAAATGTTGTCGACAATTAGAACGAAGATTTTTTAAACCGTCACAAAATGGCCTCGCGACGCACGAATCCATGACAGTTGAAGAATCATTGCAATCATCCATTGACGGTTATAATCGTCGCAGGGTTCTCTTATAACTGCCGCAAACCAAATTTTTTTCTTGTAGTGGTTGAAGATGAAAATTATTGAGTATTTATTATTTAATTGGTTTATTAATTAATTAATTATTTTTAAGTTTTAAGTTTTAAGTAAATAATTAAATGAGCTAATAAAATGAATTTTAAATATTAAAAATTGTCTAATCAACAACAACTACACAGTCGTCATGCGTCACATTATCCAAAATTAGTCATGTCATCATTTTTCTACTAAAAAAGATTCATAAAATGACTTTTTAAAAACTTGTTAGAATTTTCAAAGGTACAAATAAAAATTAAAAAAATATTACATGGACTAAAATCAAAATGAAGCATATTTTCAAAGACAAAAAGATATTTAAACCATATTAAAATCATGTCTTCTTGTCATCTCATGCATTGCATGCATCGGTAGATATATAAGATATTTAAAATTATGTTGCTAAAGTTGAAAATAATTAAATTTTTATCAAAAAAAGTATTAAATTATTGATGATAATTAATTTAATGATCAAAATAGTAATTACTCCGTTGTAATTTGTAACATTTTGACTCGTTATTTTTTATAAAGATTTTTTATTTTATTTTAGAAAATATTGTAAATTATATCATAATTAACTTACAAATAATTAATTATAACTTAATAATATTGATA
>JBBPBT010001132.1:8520594-8536362 GCA_037974875.1 Cicer bijugum | reverse complement strand
TTAATTTTCTTTACAACAATTTAAACTCAAATATAAATTTAAAAATAAAGTAATAAATATCTATCCACGTAATCAATGTATTTAACTTCCTTCACATGCAAAGTAGCTTGAACATTCAATTCATTGCAATGTTTTAATTAGATCTCAATATTTAATGATAATAAAATTTTCAAACTTAAAGGATTACATTCTTAATTTAATATATTTTAAAGACTAATGATGCAAATGAATACAATTTAAAGGACCGAATCGGATAATAATAAACTTAAAGTACTTAAACAAAAGTTAAACTATACTTAGAGTATTAAAGATGTGTTTTTACCTAACTATTTTTATTTTTATTAAAATTATAATTATTTAAATACTATATTTGTTTAAAAGCAAAATAACACATCTAATCTTATCTATTGAAATTTCTTCCCTCATTGAACTAAAGGTAGCACATGTATAAAGTTTCTCATCTAGCCTGCCTCTCCACCTATTCATTGAGCCAAACAAATCTTAAAAGAAATAGACTTAAATATATTCTTTTATTTTTTACAGTTTATAAATAGACCGAACAATAACATTTTTATTTACTTTTGTATCATATGAAAAGTCATTTTATTACAATATAGATAAGATAATATACGAGTAATAAAGTTTGGAACATAATCAGAGGCATATAAATACCACCTTTGCAACTTGCAAAAGCATGAAGAAGATTATTCATTTGTTTCTTTACAAATGCTACTCGACAATTTTGTCTATTCCTAAAAGACGCCCTACAGACAAAAATGACAAAACCATACTCCCAAAGATTCTCATAATATGACTTAATTAGATGGTAGACATTCATTCAAGTCTAGCTTTCAACCTGATGATTGTGGAACAACGTCATTAGAGACAAATTAGATATTTTGATGAACTTCTATATTTTATGAAGTTGTTTTTTATGTTTAGCCACTCCACTATTTTATTTATTGTTTTAGTTAACTTCAACGCATGAATTGGTGTTATTACTTTCGAAAAAGATATATAAACTGAAATTAGTTACAATAGTTATATAATTGTGTATTTAAATTGTATAGATGATATTTATGAATATTTCTTATTTTAATTAAAAAAATAGGACAAAAGTGTATCATATTTTTTTATTTTAAATTATTAAGCTTGTGACGGTTCAAACTGAAACAAAATCAATATTACAACGGATGATTATTGTCGCAATGTTTTAGGAACAACTAAATTTGAGTGTGTTTAACGATGGTTGTAAACGTGGCAAAATGTATGTTGATGCGGTTAAGAATAATATGTCCTCATTAATCCTTCAAAAAATATTCATCATATCTAATTAATGATATATATCTCTTGATTTTCTCTACAACAATTTATACTTATATATAAACTTAAAAATAAAGTAATAAATATCTATCCACATAATCAATGTCTTTAACTTCCTTCAGATGCATAATAGCATGAACATTCAATTTGTTGCGATGTTTTAATTAGATCTTCACATTCAATGACTATAAAACTTTCAAACTTAAAGTTTTACATGCTTAATTAAATATATTTTAAAGACTATTGATTCAAACGAATACAACTTATAAGACCGAATCGGAAAAAAATAAACGTAAAGTACTTAAACAAAAATTAAACTATACTTAGAGTATTAAAGATGTATTTTTACCTAAATATTTTTATTTTTATTAAAAATATTATTATTTAAATACTATATTTGTTAAAAAGCAAAATAACACATCTAATCTAATCTATTAAAATTTCTTCCCTCATTGAACCAAACATAACACATATATAAAGTTTCTCATCTCGCCTGCCTTTCCGCCCATTCATTGAGCCAAACAAATCATAAAAGAAATAAACTTAAATATGTTTTATTTTTTTTTATTTTTTACTGTTTATAAATAAACCGAAGTATAATTTTTTTATTTACTTTTATATTATACGAAAAGTCGTGTTATTACAAATAAGATAATATAGGAGCAATAAATTTAGGAACATAATCAGAGACATATAAATACAACCACTTTTGCCACTTGCAAGAGCATGAAAAACATTATTCATTGCTCAACAATTTTGTCTACTACTAAAAGATGCCCTACAGGCAAAAATGATCAAAACATAGTCCGAAATATTCTCAAAATATGACTTAATTAGATGGTAGACATTTATTTGAGTTTAACTATCAATTTGATGATCGTGGAGCAACATTATTAGGGACTAATTAAACATTTTGATGAATTTCTATGTTTGATGGAGTTGTTTTGTATGTTTTGTCGCTCCATTTATGTTTTTATTTTTATTAAAAATGTTATTATTTAAATACTATATTTGTTAAAAATCAAAATAACACATCTAATTTAATCTATTAAAATTTCTTCCCTCATTGAACCAAACATAACACATATATAAAGTTTCTCATCTTGCCTACCTCTCTTCCCATTCATTGAGCCAAACAAATCTTAAAATAAATAAACTTAAATATGTTTATTTTTAAATTTTTTTTTACGATTTATACATAGAATAGACCGAACAATAATTTTTTTATTTACTTTTGTGTGATATCAAAAGTCATTTTATTACAATATAAATAAGATAATATACGAGCAATAAATTTAGGAACATAATGAGAGGCATATAAATACAACTACTTTTGCAACTTGAAGAGCATGAAGAACATTATTCATTTGTTGCTTTTCAAATTCTACTTACTAATTTTGTTTATTCCTAAAAGATACTCTATATGACAAAATGAAAATTGAATATTTTAGACTTTTTCCTCCTATAGAACAGTGTAATCTCAATAAACTTGATTTAACTATAATTTCTTAATTTAATTTCAAACACTAAGTAGTACATGTACGGTTTCCATATAAAAAGTCGCTTCTCATTAAATAAGTGAAATACAACTTATAACTATCATTCTCAATATAACCTAACAGAGCGGACTTCTCCCAAACTTGAACTTCAAGATTCATTAACCTGTCATAACTGCAATTTCGCAAATACAGGGTCAACCCAGTGAAACACAAACAATGAAGGAAGTGAGTTTTAAAATCATGTTGATAGTTTAATATAAGTAAGAAGAACGCGTAAATAAACACATAGCCGTATCAAACATCACAATATATCAAAACAATTCAAGAGAAATTATAACATCAAATCATCTAAGAGAAATTATTATCACATTAAATACACATTCACCACAATAAAACAATCACAAGATGGTGCAATGCTATGCATGCTCCTAATAACTATATGATTCGGATACAATACATCATAAAAATTTAAATATTCATCACATACATATAGAAATAAAAACTTTCATATATTCCTCACATAAATTCAAATATCACAATAATATCAAATACCACAATTTAAAGAAATTAAATCAAATATTACAATTATATGACATACCACAAAATTAGTGAATCAATCAAATATCACAATAATATCAAATACCACAGATTTAACCTTATAAATATTTCGATTCCACATTTTAATCTCACAATTTCCATTTTACACATTAATTAATTTATCACTCAAAAGGCTATTGCGTATGTAGTGAGCCTGATGATTCATTGACAAACTAAATGAGTGAAACAACATACTAAACTTTGAACTAAAATAGAGAAAGTTGTCTGGAACAATTATTGATCATTGGTGTCAAAGGATAGACTAGTTTTTGTTTTCTATGTCACCAGAAAAATCAAAGTCTACAAATCATTGCACTAGTTTTGATGGTTATGAACTTTTGTCGTATACCAAACATAAGCTTTGAGTTCGTTTTAAGTACCTTAGAATCCATTTGACAACTTGATAATGGTTCATTCCTAGATTTCCCATAAATCTGTTTGTGACACTTTCAACATGAGAAATGTCTGGCCTTGAGCTATTAGATGCTATTAAATTCTTCATCTCAAATTCTTTCTTCAATTTTTTTCTTTCCTACTTTTAGATGCTATTAGCATGTCATCCACATATAATTGCAAGTAAATGTATGTTGTTGATGATACTTGTTTATAATACATACAACTATCAAAATACTTATAGCATAACTTTGACTAAGCATGAATGAATCAAACCTTAAATACCAATGTCTTGGAGATTGACCTTTTTAGCAGGCAGACCCAATCTTCATTTCCTTGAGTCCTAAAGCCATCTGATTGCTGCATTATGATTGTTTCATTCAAATTACCACTGAGAAATGTTGTTTTGACATCCATTTGTTCCAACTCCATGTCAAAGTGTGCTACCATGGCTAGAATTATTATTAAAGATGTATGTTTGACTATAGGAGAAAAGATTTCATTGTAGTCCACTCCTTCCTTTTGAATGAATCCCTTTTCTACTAGTCTAGCTTTGAACCTATGTGGTTCTACTATTGGAATTCCCTCTTTGAACCTATGTGGTTCTAGGCTTAGACATGTTTGAATTTTGACAAAATCTTCATAGTTGCATCTTCCAACTTCAGCTAGATTAAGCTAAATCCAACTACCTGTTGGCTGATTTGTTTCCCATGATCACCTTGCCTCCATCAATTTCTTTGTAGTCATGGAACCAATCTCTATTTGAGGTCATGTCAAATGAACACCCTGAGTCAAGAACCCAATTATCCTTCGAGATTTCAATTGAATTTTCCATAATAACTTGTGTGCTTTCATATCCTTTAAAAGTTATTTAAGCATTCTTATAATCATCATCATTATTTTACCCTTTCTTTCCTTTCCAATTTGTACATTCTTTCTTGAAATGCCCTTCTCTCTTGCATATGAAACACTTCATTTTAGACTTGTCCTTTTCTTTATTCTTGAATTTATTCTTCTATTTTTGAATCCTTTTCCCTATTTTGGCTTTGACAAACAACCCCTGACAACTGCTTTCTTCTTTCCCATCTGATTTCCCTTTTAATTTTTTGGAGATTAGTGTAGTTTGCACTTCTTCTATTGACAATGAATCTCTACCATAAAGGAGTGTATCACACAAATTTTCAAGAGAGCTTGGTAATGAATTTATCAATAGTAGGGCCTGATGCTCATCATCCAATTTAACATCAATATTTGCAAGATCTAAAACAATCTTATTAAACTCATTCATATGTTCTTTAATTGACCTTCCATATTGCATCTTGAAAGTATATGTCTTTTGTTTTAAGTATAAATGGTTTGCTAATGATTTTTTTCATGTATAAAGATTCTAGCTTGAGCTAAATACCTGCTGCAGAGGTCTCCTTTGACACTCACTACAAGAAAAACACATATTTGTGGCCAACTTTATAAATATTTTGTGGCCGAATAAAACCCTCACAAATTTGTGACCGAAAAAGCCCTCACAAAGGCTAAAATTGAAATTTGTCATTTTTTGTGGCTGAAAAAGCCCTCACAAAATTTTAAATATTTAACTAGATTTTGTGGCTGCCTAAGCCCTCACAAAATCACAATGTTGTGATTTTGTGAGGGCTTAGGCAGCCACAAAATCCAGTTAAATATTTCTGGATTTTGTGAGGGCTTTTACAGCCACAAAGGATGAATTTTGTGAGGGCCAAATCCGTCACAAAGGCGTGAAAAGACTAGTGCGTTTGTGGCGGCCTATGCCGCCACAAAGGATTAGGCACGTGGCGTTTGTGGTTGCAAAGGCCGCCACAAAGGACGCCCAATCCAGCTGGATGTTTTTGACCGCTCAGGCCATCACAAATGGAAATTATCGTTGCATTTACCGGCGGCAAAGGCCGCCACAAAGGTAAATAGATACGTTGGAGTTACTGGCGGCAAAGGCCGCCACAAAGGTCTTATAGCCGTTGGCATTGTGGCTGCTTTGGCCGCCACAAATGCCCAATGCCAATACTATATATATCTCTCACCCTCCTAATTCATTTTCACATCTAACTTCTCTCTAAAACTTCATTCTCACTATTCTCTCCTCCTTCTCTCTGCACAAAGTTACTCTTCATAGAAATTTGGTAAGTTTAAATTGTATTTTGTATGTAATTTTATAATTTTATTTTTTAATATGATATAACTAAGTAATGTTATTGATTTTTATTTTTATAGTGCTTGTTAATTATTTCGAAGACTTGCAAGCATCGTACGTGAGTGAAAGCTTGAAGTCAGACGCTACTCGGCATTCAAGTTAGTATTTTATATATTTTAAATTTAGATTAGTAAATATATATATATATATATTATTTTTAAAATATAGATTAGTAATATATATATATATATATTTAGATTAGTTTTATAAATTTATTTTTTTAAAAAATAGTAATGATGTTGTTTACGTATTAATATATGATAAATTAAAGTTTCAAACCACGGTTAAAATATATTAGTTTTAATAAAATTATTATTTAAAAAAACATTATTAAAATTGATGATATTATTATTTTTTGTTATAAATAAGTCTTGATTATTAGTGTTGATTTTTAAAAAAACCTCATTTAATAGGTTTGTATAATGCTATAGTCTTGATTAATAATTTATTATATTGTTTGCAAATTAATTAATATATAATCTCGTAATTGACATATATATCAAAGTTATTGATTTTAAAAAAAACATTATTAAAATTTATCATATTAATTATTATTTTTTGTTATAAGAATTGATATTTTATTATATTATTTATAATTTATTATATTGTTTGCAAATTAATATATATATATATTGTTTATTCAATTATTATTTTTTTCTTAGTATTGATATTTTTTGATAATATTGATATATATATATATATATATAATTTGAAATTTTATTTCAGTTTATATATATATTTATTGTATTGATAATAAAATATTATATTGTGTGCAAATGCATGCTCCCCTAATTGACATATAAATATGTCAAAATTTATATATAATGCTTTTGAAAAATAAAGCAATTAATATATAAAACATCGATATATATATATAGCAACTATGGATTTAGACCGTAGTAGGATGTACGGTAGAAATTTTCTCAGAAGAAAGGGTCTTAAACAACGTTTTGCTAACAAGGTCGAAGACTTTCTCAATTTTGTGTGAGTGCAAAAAATTGTCCAAGATGAAAGGGGAATGAGATGTCCATGTTGTTTATGTCGATGTAGACGGTTTAAAAGTGAAGATGAAATAAGAGTGCATTTGTATGCAGACGGATTTATGCCTAACTACTGGATTTGGACTAATCATGGAGAAGAGTCTCCGGTCGCGCCTAATACTAGTACATCTTTGGAGAATTGTAACATAGGTCCTTCAAGTAGTACTAACATGTTAGGTATAAATTATTATAACTATCAACACTTTGAGGCGATGAATGATATGATATCGGATGCTGTTGGGGTTAATTTGTCATTCAATGAAGATCAATATGATGATACCGATGGACTTCCCAATGAAGAAGCTCATAGATTTTATGGTCTTTTGAAAGAGACAAATAAACCATTGTTTGAAGGTTCTTCAAACTCAAAGTTATCAATGTGTATTAGACTGTTAGGTCTAAAGTCTCAATTTCATGTTCCTGATTTAGCTTTGGATTTGATGACTAAAATGATGCTAGACGCAACACCTGTTAGAGATGGTTTGCCGCAAAGTTATTACGATGCAAAACGGTTAGTGTCAAAGTTAGGATTAGGTGTCAAGAGGATTGATTGTTGTGTTAAAGGTTGCATGTTGTATTATGACAATGAATTTGGTATGAATGATGCAAACTTAGTTGAATGCAAGTTTTGTCAAGAACCAAGGTATCACCAAAGGAATAACTCAAGGGTAAGTAGGGGAAAATCAATTCCAAGGAAAGCAATGTTTTACCTCCCTATTGTATCAAGATTGCAAAGATTGTTTGCATCAATACAAACTGTAGGAAAGATGACGTGACATTATGAGAATAGAAGAAATTCAGGCGAGTTGCGACATCCGTCTGATGGTCAAGCATGGAAACACTTTGATCAAATACATCCTGATTTTGCGTCAGATTCACGCAATGTAAGACTTGGATTATCCTCATATGGATTTACGTCTTACATACAAGCATCGTCTACTCCTTATTCTTGTTGGCCGGTTATTGTTACTCCTTACAATCTTCCTCCTGATATGTGTATGTCTAAACCTTATATGTTTTTAGCTGTTGTGATACCAGGTCCTTCTAATCCTACAACTGGTATTGATATTTATTTACAATCTTTGATTGACAATTTGAAAAGGTTGTGGAATGGTGTCTTGACATATGATATTGCTCGGAGAGAAAATTTTATGATGAGAGCTGCATTGATGTGGACCATTAATGATTTCCCCGCTAATGGGATGTTGTCAGGATGGGGCACCCATGGTAAACTAGCTTGTCCTATTTGTATGGAAGATACGAAAGCGTTTACTTTAAAATTTGGTGGGAAGGCATCGTGGTTTGACTCGCATCGTAGATTTTTACCTGCTGATCATGCATTTAGAAGGAACAAAGCTGCATTTATGAAGGGCTATGCAGAAAGTCTAGGACCCCCGATGAAATTGACAACATAACAAGTTTGGAATAAAGTAAAAGATATGCCAAAGGTACATGTTGCTAATGGTGTGGCTTGTAAACCACAAGGTTACGGACAATGGCACAATTGGACAAAGATGTATTTTTTGGGATCTACCGTATTGGAAAGATAATCTTTTGAAACATAATCTCGATGTTATGCATATTGAGAAAAATTTATTTGACAACATCTTTAATACTGTGATGAATGTGAAAGGGAAAACAAAAGATAATGACAAAGCTAGAAAAGACATAGGTATATATTGCAGACGACAAGATTTGTTGGTGGTGGAACAAAACGGCAAGACCCTAAAACCTCATGCGAATTACACTTTATCTAATGATGAAGCGAAATTTGTTTATCGTTGGATCAAAGAGCTGAAAATGCCTGACGGTTATTGTTCTAATTTGGCAAGATATGCTGATGTGGAAAATGGGAGGATGCATGGGATGAAAAGTCATGATTATCATATATTTTTAGACTGTTTACTTCCTATTGCCTTTAGTGCTTTACCGACACATGTATTGAACCCACTTATTGAAGTGAGTCAATATTTCAAGAATTTGTGTTCTTCAACACTCATTGATAAAGATCTGATCAAGATGGAAAATGACATTCCGATCATTCTATGTAAGTTGGAGAAAGTATTTCCTCCTGGGTTTTTTGATTCGATGGAGCATCTCTCAGTGCATCTTGCAAGTGAAGCTAGGCTTGGTGGACCAGTTCATCATAGATGGATGTATCCATTTGAAAGGTGATATATATATACATACATCTCTTTAATTTCAATATACTTCAACTTATATATATATATACATGGAGCTTATTGTACATCTCTTTGTATATTATAGGTTCATGGGTTATTCAAAACAGTCAGTAAAAAACAAAGCTAGAGTTGAGGGCTCAATTTGTTCATCTTAACTACACAGTGAAACAACACACTTTTGTTCTCATTATTTCAACAATGAAACATTGTCACTAGTTAACGGAAGAAACGCTACTGATAGTGTTATACGTCATCCACATGCTTTATCAGTTTTTTGCTTGTCTGGTCATCATGCTGGTAGGGATTTTTCGATTTTCTGGCCTAGCGACAAAGTATTTAATGCGGCACATGTTCACGTTTTGATTAACTGCACTGAAGTTAAACCATACATTGAGTACGTTTCAAATTCCTCTCCGATCTTATTAAATAATTATATTTTATTATATGATTAAATTGATATTCACCATATATATGGTCATCGATCAGGGAATTTTTAAATACGGGACAATCATCTGATGATATACATTCAAATTTCCCATTATGGTTTCAACTACAAGTGCATCTGGAAGCACAAACTCCTATCAACATCCACTTAAGGCACTTATCTATGGGCCCGAGTAGAAGTTTCAAAGAATGGCACACCTATTACATCAATGGATACAAATTTCACACTGAATCTTGGACTGAAGGAAAAGAACAATTAACAGTGGAGTTTGTATGAAAAGTGTCTCTGATAGTGGTGTAGTAGAAGATTTCTATGGCATAATTGAGCATATTTATGAAATTGATTACATGTTCCTAGATTATGCGAAAAAATTGGTGTTGTTTTACTATAAGTGGTTTGATCCATCTAGTAGAGGAACTAAAATCAATTTGATATCCAATACTGTAGACATTCAAATGAGCAAAAGATATCCACGGTTTGATCCATTTGCTATGGATATATCATTATTTATATATGTATATCATTATGTATAAAATTTATTTATTTATGTATATTTCTTTATTTCTTTATTATTTACATATAATTAATCTTATGTTAATTGTACATACACACATATATTATATTATATATATGTATGGATATGGATGTATATATATATATATATATATATATATATATATATAGACATGGCTTCAGTGGGAGTAGGAGGTTCAGATGGATCAGGAGGACCAGGAACGGCGGCAATACAAGGAATATCCAAAATATCACGTGGTAAGAAAAAAGTTGCTAGACCACGTGTTGTTAATGACCCATCTCTCATGCCGATGCCGACCATTGGTACTAGTGGTGGAGCTATTCCTTTATATCTGGAGGTCCCAGTAGAGCCTTATACGTTAGACGAAATAATGGAACCCGGATGTGTTGATTGCTACAACCGCATTGTCATAATTTCAGAAGGAGATGGGTATGTAAACTATGATTGTTAAATATTTTATTATTGCATATCATGTTACATTATTTTATTAATTAATTTTTATATTTAATTTGCATGTAAATTTTGAAGATATCTTCCTTTTAAACCACCTGCAAAGGCAATTGCTGAAGTCATACAAGAGAAATACAAAAAGCCATGGTTGTCTTGGGGTGAGATTAAAGAGGATAAGACACCTCAATTTCGTGAAGTTGATCAGTTTCTACATTGTTTCAAAGTAAGTGATTACATTAATTTATTTAAGTACTAATTAATTATATATACATTTGATTGTTTAATTGAATTATATTTTTAATATTTTTTAAATTTAAACAAACAACAGACTAAATGTACTTGGAAAAGAGAGCATGATGCCGCAGTTATGGCTTCATTTGACCATCGCTTTTCAAAGCGTCTCTCATCTATGTTGTCTTACGCACGTAATAAGGGCGAGGAAAAACGACCTAATTGGATTGGTGAAAATGTTTGGACTACTTTGTGGAGTAAGTGGAACACAGATGCTTACAAACAGAAAAGAGAAGGGGTACTAGTACACATAAGGGAGGTTCCATGTCTGTTGGAGAAATTAAATATTATATGGTAATTAATTATTATTTATAATATACATCTATTAATATTTATTCAATTAATCATCACATTTCACCATAAACTTGACATTATTTTAATATATATTTTAGGAAAAGCAACTTGGAAGGGAGGTCACTCAAGCTGAGATACATCGCTATCTTCATGTTAATCCTCAAACAAATGAGTATACTGATTCGTTATCAAAAACGATTCAGGTAATTATTATATATTGAATATTATATATTTACACCTTTAAGTTATTATATATTAATTATTAACTATTTTAATTTTTTGATTTTTAAAATAGGAACAACTTGAACAAGTCATGAAAGAATGGAATGATCATCAAGCTACTCTTCCACCTGCTATGCGAGCTACTCTAGTGCAGCAGAAACAATATGAGACTGCAAGTTTTATGAACATCAGTGGTGGCAAGTACAAAGGGCGTGTGCTGGGAGCCGGTACTTTATCATCAACCTTTGTGAAAGGTCCAACCAGCTATATTCAGACTGAGACGTCTTCTTCTTATGCTAGTACGAATCGATCTCATCTTCCGACGCCGATAGATAATCTTGACCAATTAAAGGAGCAATGGGCAAGGGAGCAAGAAGAAAGGACACAGCAGCTGATACAAGCCGCAATTGATAAATTGAATGAGGAATGGAAACGGAGGTTTCAAGAGCAACAACAGCAGTTTCAGCTGCAACAGCAATTTCAACAACAATTTTCATTTCCTCCTATCTTTCATCAGCAGTTCCCGCCTCGGCCTCAATACTAGCATCAACAACCAATTTTCCAGCAGCAACAAAATTACTCTCAATACTCGCAGCAGCAGCAACTGCCTCCAAGTTTCCAACAACAACACCAGGATCCTTCGAACTCTGCCTTCCAGCAACAGCAGCAGCCAATGTTTCAGCAACAACAATATTTTCATAATTATCAGTATGCTCCATCATCTTCACATCAACTTCCTCAACCTCAACCAGGTCATCAAACTGCATACCGACCGACTATGCCAACAACTGGGTTGATCAGACCAGATTTAAATCAACCTCAGCCAGCTAGGGCTCCTCCTTCGACTACTGGTGGTGCCATTGAAGATGAAATTCAATTTCAAAGCATGATGTCTCCTCCAACACAAATGCATAATACTTTTGAGGGACTTCTTTCGTCGGGTATGAATGCAGGAAATAATGATGGTGGGAGTGGAGCTGATCAGACAAATTATTATGATGATTGATGTGATTTGAAGAATTTGAAAATATTATTTTTCGGTTGTATGACATTATTGTGTGCTTAATTAATTTCCACTTTGTAAGACATTATTTGTTAATTTTGGGTTTGTAAGACATTAATTGTTAATTTTGGAATGCATGTTTTATTTGATTTTGTGATAATTGCAATAGCTAGCTTTAATTATTATTAATATTATGTTTTTATATATAATATATATTTTAATTTTAATATTTAATTTTAATATTTAATATTTAATTTTAATTTTATTTAAATTTTAATTTAATTTTAATTTTAATTTAAATTATATTTTATTTATAATTTACATTAATTTAAATTAGTGTTTAATTATAATTATAATTATTAATTTAAATATTTAAATATTTAAATATTTTATTATTAATAATTTAAATATTTTTTTATTAATTTAAATATTTTATTATTAATATTTTATTATTTAAATTAATCTTTAATTTAATTATTAATCTTTATTTTTAATTTAATTATTTTATTTAAATTTTTTAATTATATTAACATTAGTTTATTAAATATGTATATATATTAAATTTAATTTATAATTACATTATATTTCAAATTTAATTTAATTATAATTTAAATTTTAATATTATAATTATATTAATTTATTATATATAATATTATAATAAACTATTAATTTGAAATAAAAATTAATTTATTAATTATATTGGCATTTGTGGCGACCAAAAGCCCTCACAAATGTCTAGTCAGCAAGCATTTGTGGCGGCCAAAAGCCCTCACAAAGGTCCAGTCAGCAAGAATTTGTGGCGGCCAAAAGCCCTCACAAAGGTCTGATGAGACAAATTCAGCCTGTCCTTTGTGGCGGCCTATGTCCTCACAAAGGTAGACTTTTGTGGCTGCAAAAGCCCTCACAAATGCCTGTCCTTTGTGCCCTCACAAAATTTTGTGATCAGCTTCTTTGTGGCTGCCAAAAGCCCTCACAAAAGCCACCTATGTTTTTTTCCCTTTGTGAGCGCCAAACAAAAATCCTTTTTTCTTGTAGTGACTTCGCTCAGAACCTTGTCTCTAAGACTCATGGTTAAATCACTGTGAGCCTTGTTCATGGTATCCTTCTTCTCCTTTTCTAGAAGTGTGGATGTCATGCCTTTCTCTCTTCCCAGTGCTTCTACCATACCTTGATGAACCAACAAAGCTTTCATACGCAATAGCATCAACAAATAATTTCTTAATTTACCATTTAAACAATATTTGACACAAAATAATTTTCACAAATTATATGTGCCATTGTCTTCCAATTTCTAAATAAACATAAATAATATATGATACATAATAATTTTCACAAATTAGTTATTTATAAATTTTTTGAGAAACGTGTAAAAGGATCAATATATTAATTGGAGTTAATGAGTGTTAAGTAATTAATATTAATTGCACTTTAATTTGTAATTTAAGATATATGAATAGTTATACATAATATTAAATGTTAAATAGTAATAATAGTAATTAAATGTGTGAGTTAAAGCAAATTAAAAGTGAAATAATAAAGGGGATGAAAGAGTACCTTCTTTTATATTATATGTAACACATAAATAATAAAATATTAGACGACGTATCATAATAACTAAAAAAAAATGTATTTTATTAATAGTTTTATCAACACTCCTTTTGTCCCTTGTTATCATTATAACAGTGGACATAGTAAATTAATAAAATCGACCTCGTATTACCGGCACAACCCATAATTAATCGAATTGACAATTAGATGTAATTAACAAAACAACCAATCCTTAACTCATCACTCTATATATTAGTTCTACATGTTAACTAACTCTCTTATCTAGAATTTAATTCACATGATGATATCATATCTATTTGAATTTCTGTTAATCCTTCTCCTTATCATTGCCAACACAACCCTTTCAGCTTATATCCCTCGATTCTCTCCATCTTTTGGCAAACAAATAATGAAAGAAAATGCATGGAAAAACAAATTAGACAAGAGCAAACAAGAGTCCTCTCCTCCATTAGATTCACAATTACCACCGACACCGGTTCAAACCGTATCTCACATCAAAAAATTCTTGTCCGATTTCGGCTACCTCAAACAAGATGTAGAGTCGTTTGACAATGTTTTAGACAATGAAACAATATCAGCTATTAAAACCTACCAAAAAAATTTCAATCTTAAAACCGGCAACACAATCGACGAGATTTTAACACATATGTCATTTCCACGATGTGGTGTCCCTGATTTGAATCTCGACAGTAGCTTCGATGGACCTGATATATCGTGGCCGAATGGGAATAAATGGTTCCCTAAAGGAAAGAAAAATCTTTCCTATGGTTTTCTTCCAGAGAGTGAATTCCCATTGGAAAATATGATAGTGTTGAGAAATGCCTTAACGAGATGGTCAAAGGCCACAAAGGTGAGTTTCACGGAGACAAAGTACGATGACGCTGACATTAAGTTTGGGCTCTGATTTCGGCAATAAAACTGAGGATGTCACTCTTGGGTACACTTTTATTGTTTCGCAGCAAAATTCTAAAAGAAACTCAGGTGAGATACGTTTTGACAGTTCAGAGTTCTGGGCGTTACCAGATGAGGAGCACGTTTGGTGGTGGCAAATTGACTTCGAGACTGTGGGAATGCATCAAATAGGTCATCTGCTTGGACTTGATCACTCTTATGACGAAGAGTCTGTTATGTATCCTACCATATTGCCATCACAACCAATTAAGGTGCAATTATCACTTTCAGATAACCAAAACATTCAACAAATCTATACCCAATCCAACCCCACTTCTGGCTATGTTAGGAGTTTTAGTTTCTTTGGCTCCAGTTACGGTCTTGCTTCTTCTGTGTTACTTGGATTTGTTTTTGCGTTTCTATTTAATTAGGTTATTTAATTATAATCGTTAAGTGTTTTCATGTTTAAGTGATTCAGTTTTGAATAAGTTATTTTCTCTCTTTTGGTAAGATTTCATTTGAATAATTCTCTCTTTATTGAATGCCTTAACATTTGCGTTTAATTGAAAATCATATTTATCACAATCATCTAATTTAATTTTAAAAATATGTTATAAAATTCGCATGATAACTTATTATATAGGATAATTGTTTGACTCATTGTCAATTTATTTTTCAACATATTATGATATTTGAATTTATTTGATGAAATAAAATATAAAATACAAACCCAAAATTACGACGTAAAAATTTAAAAATATGATTGACTATTTAATATTTTTTATTTTAAAAAACATTAATGTTGAATTATA
>JBBPBT010001132.1:8496818-8516209 GCA_037974875.1 Cicer bijugum | reverse complement strand
AGTATTATGTGCCAAAATAATATTTTACAATTTTTAGTAATTTATAATATAACATTCGAATTACTTATCTATTAAGTAAAGATGTAATGTGTTATTTTCAACGACAAAAAACTGCTATAATATTTATTAATTATGTTTAAATATTTTATTCATCTTTTATCTTTTATAAATGATAAAATTTAATCATTTTCACTATATCTCTTTTAAATAGTAGTATGTTACTATTATAAATTGTTGATGTCTAATTTTAGAATACTTATAAAATAGATGTGTAAAATTTAAAAAGAGTTTATGTGTAAAATTTTCAAAACATGGAAGAGAAGTTTTTTCAAGTGCAAACCTAATATTAGGTTAAATTGATATTTTTAAGAATATTATAATGGATATATTGACCAAAAATGATCATAATGACTGGTTGTTGTTATAATTTTATTGTGATTGTGACAAAGATTAAAGTTCACCATTTACAAAAAAAAGATATATTATTTATTTTATGTTTTTTTTTCTATAAAATAAAATACATTGTTAATGGTGAACTAGGATAAATTACTTGTGTCACTTTATTCTCGCACTAATTAGTTTTGTTATTGTTTCTACTCCAAGTAAATCATCAAGTATGAATTAGCTTAATCAAATAAAGAGAAATTTATCAACTTAATCAAACACAATTCAACTCATTTTCTCGTGTTTGCACCTTCATATTTGTGCTGAGTTGTGGGTCATCTACAACGACATTACAATTGCAAGACAAAGAAGTTTTCAACGTATTACGGTGGAAAGCGATTAACTTATAATCGTCCATATGCTCATAGATGGGGTGAATGTTTTTACTGTGTACCATCATTTGGTATCCAATATTAAATCTCTTTGATCCCCTCCTTGTGCTAGTCAATGGAGCCACATCTACCACAAGCAAATCAAGCAGTTGATGCTTTAGCTAAACATGAACTTGAAATGTAATGAATAGTCACACAAAAGGGTGTTTGAATTGTGACCATTTTAAAATTTAATTTGTGCATTGTAATTCATATTTTACTCATGATTAAATTTGAAAATCAAAATTTGATTATTAAACTCTTAATTGACCAAAACATTTTGAACATTTAATATGAAATTAAGAAGTTGTAAATAAAAAAAAAAAAAAGATAATAAAGTGTAAATGTGCATGCAAATAATTAAGGATAAGAGATAGAAAGATCACACACAAGAAGTATATTGGTTCATCTTGTTTGGAAATAAAGAGATATGTTTTAAAACAATTTTAAAATCATTCTTAAGAGCGAAAAATATCCAATGTCATGTATGACGCACACATAATATTTCACATGAGGGAAGTTTATGTGTTTAGCTCTTAAAGCGTTGAAAGAACAAATAATCAACACCACGATATAGTAGAGTCTTTACTTAGTCCAGGTGAATGGTTGTCTCAGAATATGTCGGTGGTAGCTAACGGCTACACTAAGTATGATTCTAGAGTAGATACTATATATATATATATATATATATATATATATATATATATATATATATATATATATATATTCATTTCTACCTTAATTACTGCCATAATAGACTTTGTACGCTACGAATCCAACTTATTTTATTTAATTAAATTTTTACTTTTTGATGTAATTGCTCTATCATGTGACCTTATAAAATATTAATATTAAATATTATAAACAATTAGTGACATGAAGCAATGCATCATTGCTACTCAATTAATGAGAAAATAGTGATACAATTTTAACTTTAATGTGACTTCTATTTATTGTCCAATCTCTTCATCCAAATGTCATAATTGAACACAAGACATAACAATTGTCATCCTTGTTAGGTCTAATTTAGATTATTTTAAATTTTAAAATTTTAATTATTTGTAATATAGTTTTAGGATGTTACATGCAGCAAGTCATGTCAAAGAGTACACAACAATGTACTTTTGTTCTTTTGCATTGGAACTATATAATCAATCTGATTATTATTCTACATATCAATCTTGAGACTTGTTTTATCCAATTGGGCCTTCAATTTAAGACATTGATGTGCTCATTATATCTTAGCAGTCCTATGTGCAAATTTGACATTATTAACTTATAGTTGAACTTATTAAACTGATATCTTTTGACTTTGTCTTTAATAAAGGATTATTAGAATGTTCTTTTGAAAATTCTCCAATCTTTTGCTCTTTAATAGAATAACCAAAACAATATACTAAATGTCCTTCTATCATTCTTTTTATAAATGACTTAATTTTGAAATGACTTATTCAACAAAGATTATTCTTGTAATTTTGCTGAAATGATAGGAATATTGATAAGTGCAATGAACTTACTCATCATAAAAATATTCTTCTGTATATTCAATAATTATTTTCTTGAATGATTGATGTAGTATATGATATATTCCTTTTGAAATTCTTTCATAAAGATATTCTTTGACTTATTTATTTATCTTTGAATGCGTTTGGATCTATAATATATCAATTGGACATATTTCTGATTGTTTCAAATTATCATTTTAATCACTGTCCTTATTATTTGGTTCAGAACGTTATAAACACTTGTTGCATTTGATTTTTGACACAACTTTTGACGTGTTTGATTATTGGATTCATAAACATATTTGATAAAATGTTAACACAATGTAGACACAATAATAATGAATACTCACCTTCGGAAAAATAAAATTTTATTTTTCTTGCAATTCCTATTCAATAAATGATAAGGCAGTTAAATTAATGCTTTTGAGGCTGAATTAATACCCTTCTCATATCTTCATGAATTTTATGATATTATTGTTGTAATCTTTATATATTACTTTGAATCTTTGTCATTGTCTAGATATTTATACATTAGTTGATTTGAATGACTTTTAGTTTATCCACTTATGTGATTCTTGTTCCTTATATAAAAACTCAAGTGCACTCATTAATATATCACAATTTAGTAATTAGTCCCATTTAAAATTGATAATGTAATGTTAGAATTTCTATTTCTCCCCATTATAAGATATGTTGCAGATACTACATTTCCTAGAGGTTTATAGTTTGTCTTGAGCATGTGGCTCTTTTTGTAAGATGATTAATAAAACAATCGTTAATGTTACATTAATTTGAAAATTAAAATTATTTTATTTATAGATAAAATGATATAATTACTATAAAAAAAAATCTCGTACAGTTTCAAATTTAAACTTGAAAATATGTGAAAATTAATAATACAAGTATTTTTGCCACTAGCAACAAAAATCATAATCAATAAATAAAGAATAAATACGAAAGGCATTAAAAAAAAAGAAAGGAAAGGAAAGATTAGGTGTGAATGAATTCTCCAAAAATAAGTTTACCACTTTTGATCATCATTACTAGAATAAGTTTACCATAGTATTGTGATACTAAGGGATTATTTCTTAGATAAAACTAGGATTTGAGGTATTGATATTACAAGTAAAACTATGATCTTAGGTTTACTTTTTATTAATTCAAAGTTGTGTCGTTATATACTTTTATTATATTTTTTATGATATTGTTACATTTTCGTTATCACAAGCCAACTATTTTTTTCATTAGTTTAAATAATATAAAATCTTGATTGATTTGGTAGTTGTTAAATTAATCTATGTAGATACGATAATCTTATATACTTCTACTTGACAAATCTGTACACTTGCGGAATTTTGTGCAACAAGTATCAAGCTTGGCTTGTCCGATTGTGAAGTCTAGTGCTCCCTTAGGACAATGTGTAGTTGTGTTGAATCTAACTTTGGGCATTTTTCAAAAAATACAGTGTTCACAAAACTTCAACCCTCCAATTCTGTCCAAACACACCTTGTTTACTAAGAACTTGCATATCCTTGGCACTAACATGACCTAGTCTTTGATACCATAGACTAGTCATGTCATATTATGTGACTACTGCTGCATTTGTGCCAGTAATTGTATTTCGCTTCAGTATGTCTATGCCATGCTCCCTATAGACTTCATAACTACCATAACACCCATTATCACTTTGAGTATCCAATTTTCAGCCTTGAAAGCACAACCTGATTCCTCCAACATTCCCAGAGACACGAGATTCCTTTTCAGCCTTGGAACATGCCTTACACATGAGATTACCCTTTCCACTCCATTACCAAGTTTCAACCTAATGGAGCCAATATCAGTTATCTCACAGACTGATTTGTTTCCCATTATTAACTTTCCACCATCTATATCCTCTTAACCAATTCTTGTTTGGTGTCATATGGAATTAACAACCTAAGTCTAGAATTCATAACTGAAAAAAACAGAGTAACTAACTTAACAACAACTAAGTTAGTTTGTCAGCTTTGAGAAAGGAAGCTGTTGGGCCAATAAGCTTCTAGCCCAGTTGATTCACCATTTAATTCTTCAAAGGAGGCCCATGATGTTTGTACCAAAGCATTCAACATGTTGCAACACAATGTTTTGAACTAACTGGTTTTGTTTATACGTTGTGATTATTCCTATTGATGTCACTGATGGAAAGACAATGAGCTTGAATATCTTAAACTTTCTATTAGTATTCAAGGTATTATATTTGATACCTTTCTTTCTAACTCATGTTCTTTGTTCAAAATATTCATCCCTTTGAAATTGATCTTGTGATAAATGATGCATAACATACCCTGTATAATGCATGATTTTATTGCTTTAATATATTGGTGAAGAATGTTAGAGAAAAGAGGTATTTCTAATAGAAAACTCTCAATTTGCTTCATGCTTAATGTCAAGTACAAGTAGGTATTTATAGGTACAAATAGAAAACTCTAGACACAATTTTAGGAGTTTCTTAATTAATACCTCATTCTAGGAGCTTTCTAATTAATAGTGACTTCTAGGAGCTTCCTAATTAATAGTGACTTCTAGGAGCTTCCTAATTAATAGTGACTTCTAGGAGCTTCCCACAATTTTATTTATTTATTTATTTTTTTGTAATTAAAACACTTCTAGATTCTTACATGGAATTCTACATGGTTCTAGAATTATCTAATTTCAAATTAGTAATAACATTGCTCCTCCTTAATTTGAAATTTTCTTCTTCATTCCAAGTCTTGCTCTTAGGCTTTGTAAAAATATCTACAACTTGATCTTGAGTCTTCACATATTTAAGCTCAACTTCTTTCTTGGCAATGTATTCTCTAATAAAATGGTACCTTGTGTCTATGTGCTTGCTACGATCATGAAACACTGGATTCTTTGCAAGTGCTTGTGCCGACTTGTTGTCTATATAAATATCAATAGCTTCCTTTTATGGTATATGAAGTTCCTCCATTAATCTCCTTAGCTAAATAGCATGACAAGCGCAAGATGTTGCTGCTACATACTCTGACTCACATGTTGAAAGTGTGACAATAGGTTGCTTCTTTGAGCTCCATGAAAAAGCACAGTCTCCCATGAAAAAATAAAGCCACTAGTACTCTTTCTATCATCAATATCTCCCGCAAAGTCGCTATCACAAAATCCAAAAAATTTAAAATTATTAGAAGAAGAGTAATATAGTCCATAATCAAGCGTACCTTTAAGGTAGCGAAGTATCCTCTTAGTGACTTTCATGTGTGTAGTAGTAGGAGCTTCCATGAAACGGCTCACTACTCCAACCGCATATAGAATGTCAGGTCTTGTACATGTTAAGTATCTTAGGCTTCCAACGAGGCTTTTGAAAAAAAGAAGGGTCCTCCTTTTGTCCATCTTCAAACTTTGACAACTTTAATCCGCTCTTCATTGGTGTGTTCACCGGATTGCAATCAAACATTTTAAATTTCTTCAAAACTTCCTTTGCATAGTTTTCTTGAGAAATAAATATACCTTCTTCCAATTGCTTTACTTCTAGGCCTAAGTAGTATGACATGAGCCCGATATCAGTCATCTCGAACTCAAGTGCCATGGCCTTTTTGAACTCTTCAAACAAACTTGGATTGTTCCCAGTGAATATAAGATCATCCACATAAAGACAAACAATCAAAATATCTCCATTATCACAAATTTTAACATAAAGAGCATATTAATTGAGACAACGAGCAAACCCATTGTCTTGGAAGTATTTGTCGATGCGACTATTCCATGCTCTTGGTGCTTGCTTTAATCCATACAACACTCTTCTTAATCTCAAAACTTTATCTTCATGTCCTTTAATCACGTACCCCGTTGGCTGCTCAACATAGACCTCTTCTTCAAGATAGCCATTTAGAAATGCTGATTTTACATCAAGTTGATAAAGTTTCCACTTATTTTGAGCTGCTATAGAGATTAACAAACGAATAGTGTCCATGCGAGCAACTGGTGCAAAAACTTCTTCATAGTCAACTCCATGTTTTTGTTTGTAGCCTTTTGCAACAAGTCTTGCTTTGTATTTTTCAATATCTCCATTAGCATTCTTTTTAGCCTTGTACACCCATTTGACTCCAATTGCTTCATGGTCTTTTGGAAGAGTTGCTAATTCCCAAGTGTTGTTCTTCACAATTGATTTTATCTCCTCGTCCATGGCTTGTCTCCACCTTTTATCTTTCATTGTTTCTCCATAATTTAATGGCTCACTATCCGCCAAGAGACAATACAACTCTTCAAGGTCAAGAGTAATTTCAGTTGACCTTTCATAAATGTCTTCTATATCTTTCATCTTATTTGGTCTCTCGCTTGAACTTTCATCTAGAGAAGTAGGTGAAGACGGAGGTGAAGAAGGTGGAGTTGCATCTTGAACTGGTGTTGTGGCCTCTTGATCTTCTTCAAAATATGGATGGAAATTATTGTTTGTTTCTTCTTGATCCTCCCAATTCCATGTAGCATCTTCATCAAATTCAACATCACAACTCACCATTACCTTATTGTTGCATGGATTGTACAACTTGTAACCTTTAGAATGTGGATCATAGCCATCAAAGACATATTTGATGCTTCGATCACCAAATTTGGATCTTTCTTGTTGTGGCACATGTGCATATGCTATGGATCTTTCTTGTTGTCACACAATTGATTTGGATGGTTGATTGAGGGCATCCCTTTCACCATACCATTTTTCCCATAATTTTAAGTGCACTAAAGTTCAAGTGGCCATACCTCATATGCCAACGTCATGCTTCATCTTGGACACTCATCTTCAAACATTTTGCTTCAATAGTTCTTAGGTTCAAGATAAACATTCTTTTTTTTGACATAAGAACTTTAGCAATTAAATTATTAGTTTGATCTCTAAGCCAAAGATATTTATTTTTCATGAGAATTTCATATCATTTTTCAAGAAGTTGACCCAAATTCAAAATATTACTCTTTAATTTAGGAACATAGTATACATCACTAATCAACTTATGGCTCCCATCTTTAGAAGAGATTAGAATTGTACCTTTTCCTTCAATTTTCACTTTTGATGAATCTCCAAAGAAAACATATCCATTCATCTTTTCATTAAGCTCCACAAATTTCTCTTTGCATCCACACATATGGTTACTTGCACCATTGTCCAAGTACCATGAACTATTAGCATCTCTCTCTTCTTCCTTGAGTGTTAGCAACAAAGTTGACTCTTCATCTTCGTCAATAAGATTAGCCTCTTATTCCTCTTGATTAGGAGCATTACGACATTCCCAAGAAAAATGACCAAATTCATGATAATTATAACATTCAACTTTAGATTTGTCATACCTCCTTTCACTTTGATTATAGCCATAACCTCTTCCTCTTCCAAGAACTCTTGGTGATGAGTGACTTCTTTCTTCGTAGTTTGATTTACGGTTGAAGCCTCTTCCTCTTCCTCCTTGGCCACAATCATGTCCTCATCCTCTTCCTTGTTCACGTCCATGCCCGTTTTGACTATTGAATCCTTTGTTATCCTTCAACGAAGCTTTGATCTTGAGAACTTGCTCTAATGGCTCCTCTTGCCTTTTCTTCATTCTTTCTTCTTGAGCTTGCAATGAACCTTCTAATTCCTCAATGGACATTGAGTCAAGATCTTTCGATTCCTCAATAACACATACCACATAATCAAATTTAGGAGTCAAGGAACGAAGAATTTTCTCCGCTACACGAACATCTTCTATCTTGTCTCCATATCTCTTCATTTGATTAACAATTGTCTTCACCCTTGAGCAATAATCTGAAATTGATTCGGTATCCTTCATCTTCAAAGCTTCAAAATCTCCCCTTAGAGATTGAAGTCTTATCTTCTTCACCTTGTCAATGCCTTGGAGTGATTTTTCCAAAATCTTCCAAGCTTCCGTTGAATTTGTAGCATCGGCAACCTTCTCAAACATAGAATCATCCAAACATTGATGAATGAGAGTAAGAGCTTGTTGATCTTTCTTCCTTGTTTTTGCCAAAGCCTCCTTCGCTACTTGAGACAATGCCTCTTCATCTTGTGGCTCATCATAGCCTTTTTCAACAATCTCCCATACACCTTGAGAGCCAAGCAATGCTTTCATACGAAGGCACCATTTTTCATAATTCTCTTTCTTTAGAAGAGGAAAGTGAAAAGTAGTATAATCACGAGTCGCCATTTCTCAACTCTCACAACCATGCTCTAGATACCACTTTGTTAGAGAAATGAGGTATTTCTAATAGAAAACTCTTAATTTGCTTCATGCTTAATGTCAAGTACAAGTAGGTATTTATAGGTACAAATAGAAAACTCTAGACACAATTTTAGGAGCTTCCTAATTAATACCTCATTCTAGGAGCTTCCTAATTAATAGTGACTTCTAGGAGCTTCCCACAATTTTTTTTTTATTTTTTATTTTATTTTTTGTAATTAAAACACTTGTAGATTCTTACATGGAATTCTACATGGTTCTAGAATTATCTAATTTCAAATTAGTAATAACAAAGAATCTCAGTCATCACTCCAGAATGATTCCAAGCTAATAATTGATAAGAGTGGATTGCATAAGTTCCAACTATTGGTAAAATGCATACTAGTACATAAGGTTTTATGTTTGGTAAAATGCACAATAATACAATAGTGACAAGAAACAACAATTTCAATTTTTAGATAAGTAACTGGATCTTTGATTCTTTCAAGCTGAAGTGAAGTATTTGGTGCACCACGTCATAGAATATTTCGCATAGTCATAAGGTCAAATATATGGGACAAAATTGACGAAGATGCATTTAATCATGTATTCCTAGGGCTTTTTATGCCTACTCTTAGGAATGACCTTAGCTATTTCACTTAATTATTATTCTTCTTTAACATATAATATTTGTTGTATTTGTTTTTGTGAAATAAATAATATTTCCACTTTTGTTTCTCACACCCCTCAATTTTTTTTGTAAATCTAAAATACCCAAACTACCCTTCCCTCTTTATTCAATTAACCCCTATTTTCTATCTTCATCATCTTCATCTTCATTAACCCTAACACCTTCAATCTTCTTCAATCATTACATTCTTGAATTATTTTGATACATTTCATCTTCAATCATTTTAAATCATTTTAAATCACCTTCAACATCTTTCTTCATCATTATAGTGACTCAACCCAACTAGGTATCACTATAATTTCTTTTAGCTACAGACAGAGTGTCACCTATTCTATATAATAACTTTTAAAAAATAAAATAAAATATTTAAGTCCAAAAAATATTCACTTATTATATTGTGTTTCTTTCTTATTTCCATTTCAGAATCCTTTTCCTATTCTTTTTCTTCTCCTTCTATTTCCTTCTCAAATTTTCTTCTCCTTCTATTTTCTTCTCAAATTTGTTCAAAAGGTATTCTCAATTTCAATTCTCCATTTCATCTCACAAATCATTCAAGTTTTTTCCAATTTCAATTCTCATTTTTCTGTTCAAAAAGCTCATTTCTTCATTGATTCTCGTTTTTCAGTTGAAGTTGAAGAAGCTTTTCCCAATTTCTTCATATTTTTTCAATTCCATCTTCAATGGATTCCTTCAATTTCGGATTCAAAAATTCAATGGCTTCATTCACTTCGTTTTTTGATACAACAAACCGATGGAATTTCGATGCTCTCAAGAATTTTGGTCAGATTTCTCCAGTCGTTCAGAATCACCTCAAACAGGTTTTCTCTCCTTTTCATTTCATTCCCGTTAATAATGTCTAGGGTTTTCAATTTACTTCATTCTTCAATTTCTAGTTATCTTCGATGTGTTTTTCATTTTTCCTCTTATGGATTACGCCAATTTCGATTATTATAGAGATTTACAATAACTAGGTTTAGAAAATCTTTGAATGATGAAATATATACAAGAACTAGTTTTACAATTGGGTTGAATGATTGATTGTAGGTTTATTTGATCTTGTGTTTCGCTGTGGTTGTTGCTGCTGTGGGAACTTACGTTCATGTTCTCTTCAACCTTGGCGGTTTTCTCACCACAATAGCGTGTGTTGGAACTCGTGTTTGGTTACTCTCAACTCCTCCTTTTGAAGAGGTATGAATTTGCTTCGTTTTGTAGCTTATGTTCCTTTCATGGTTTTGCGGTTTAATTTCTTACTTACTTCACGTGTTTGTGTTTTTTATTTTAATGGTATGCAGTGAAAGAGGTTGAGTTTGTTGATGGGCGCATCGTTGTTTCAGGGTGCCTCTATTGGACCCTTGATTGATTTGGCTATTCAAATTGATCCAAGGTATGCTTTCATTATATTTGTGGTTTGTCAGTGCATTGGGGTGTTTCCTTTTTTGTGTCGCTTGCTTAGATTAGGGATTCCTATGTTCATGTTATGCATACATGTGTTATGTTAATTGTTTTAGGGAGATTTAGGATTGTACCGTATCTTTTCATCAAGGAGAGGTGAAGATTGGGTTTGGGGTCTATATATTTTTAGTTTTGGATGGATTTGTGACATTAGTCTTCTATTGGTTCAGCCTCATCTTCAGTTCATTTGTGGCAACTGCCTTGGCCTTTGGGTGTTTCTCAGGAGCAGCTTTGGTTGCTAAGCGTAGGGAGTACCTGTACCTTGGTGGCTTGGTTTCTTCTGGGTTGTCCATTCTTCTTTGGTTACACTTTGCTTCTTCCATCTTTGGAGGTTCAATGGCAATCTTTAAGTTTGAGGTAAATGGTTGCTAGTGTTTTTACTTTTGTAGAATTACCTTTAAGCTTTGTTTTCCTACTGCTATAAGTTTTTAACATGGTGTTTATTTCCTACTTTTGCAGTTGTATTTTGGGCTTTTGGTGTTTGTGGGTTACATTGTAGTTGACACACAAGAAATAGTTGAGAAGGCACACTTTGGCGATCTGGATTATGTGAAGCATGCTCTGACCTTGTTTATTGATTTGGTTGCAATTTTTGTCCGGATTCTAGTTATCATGGTGAGTTTGATTCCTGTAAAGTGAAAACCTTCTGAAATTGCAGCTCCACTTTTTTTTTTTTTTTTGCGTTTTTTTACCATATAAATGTTTGTTGTATTGATTGGATTTTCATTATTCTTTCCAGTTGAAGAATTCAGGCGAGAGAACTGAAAAGAAGAAGAAGAAGAGAAGAGATTGATTCTCTCATCAATGAAAGTGGTGGACCATATGTTGTAAAAAATCCAGTCGTTAATATATCTGCTTGACCTGGTTCCTTTTGCATCCCGGTTATTCAATTCTTTAGTACAATTTATGACAAGCAGCATACCCATGAAAACCGTCACCACCCAAAAGATCCATATGAAACCCTGTTTACTTCTTTGCACCGCATTATCATCCTGTGCAAATGGATACATCTATCTATTTTTTGAACTACGAAACCATGCCACTGGGTGAGATTGACGAAATGGGACCATATCCCCCCACGAAGATTACTGTTTTGAACATAACATTGGCAAAGTAGGTTTAGTTTTGGGCTTGTTTGAATTTACTTGAGTGAGTAAATGAGTGATAATCAAGAAAAAACTGAGTGAAAGTTGGAAAGAGAGCATTTGAGATGGTACATATATAGAGGCATAACTCTCTTTTACGGTTGTTGTTACTTAATTTTATTAGAATTCAGTGACAGTTTTACAATTCAGCATATTAGCTGTCAGTAACACTATTACTTGGTTAAAGACTATGCATGTATACAAATAAGCTACACATAAGCATGAACTATTAGTCTATTACTCTAACAGGGCTATGAATTTTCTATGCATATTTTTAATGGGTGAATTTTAATGTGAATTGCAGGAGATTTAGGGAGAAGAAAGAAGCTTTGGAGCCTGAGGCAGATCCAGAAAGGGATCAAAGAACTGTTTTTGCCTATCAGGTTAATTGGCTGGCCTGTTCTGTTTATGTCGCTGATTATATGATCTGATATAGTAGGGTATTTGGCGTCCTTTTCTGATTATTGTCTATGTGCTGTGATGATTACATATGCCCTTAAAGGCAACACAAAGGGATGTTTATGAATTCTTCTCCAAAGCTGGCAAGGTTAGTTAATTTTAATATTAGCATACAGTTTGGTGTGATTTTTATTTTCACATTAATTTATTATCTATTTACTATTTCAAATGTTGGGGATGATTTATGTTTCCATTGGAACCTTTGATCGCCTGAGTGTATATAATATGTAGTATGTACAGGATACATATATTTTTTTTCACGGTACTTTGAATAATGTGTGTGAGTGTGATAACAATCAATAATCTTTGCCTGCTCCAGTTTCAAGTTATCTAGTGATTGTATTGTGCTTAACATTTTGTATTGAAGTGATTGAACAATATAGGCTATTTTAATATTTTTTACCCCTGGATGTAATTGTTTGGTTCCTTAGTGTGAATCTCTTGAATCTTGTCTTCCTCTGTCATGTGATATTTCCTCAATTATATTTATTTATCTTGTTCATCATTTCCAGGTGAGAGATGTTTGTCTGATCATGGATAGGAACTCAAGACGATCTAAAGGAGTTGGGTATGCACTTTATTGGAAAATATTTTATTCTTCATATGCATGCACAATTGTGGTATTAGGATCTCAATTTTCAAGAATCATGTTTAACTGTATTCTTAAATGGACTAGCAATGCGATAATGATGAGGGATGATGGGAATACCTTGCACTCATGTTTAATCAATTCATGCTGCGTACTCAAGGTAGATGACATAATCCTGGTTTTCTTTTGGTCCTTTCCCAATTTGCTTCCTCTATGTTTGACAATTGACTTACACACACAGTGAGGATTTCTTTCTCATGTTGTTGAGCCTTTTCAGTTTATATCACTTGAACTGGCTATGAGGTATATTATCGTGATAAGTTTTACATCGAAAAAGTTTTTCCTGCATTCCTTTTTTTGGGGCAGGGGGATAGCCAGTTGGATAGGATGCAGACAACACTTTAGGAATAGATTAAATATTTATTTATGTTTTTCTAGGTTTTAGTGACAGTCATTATTGTAGGTAGAAATAAAAAAAACATATTGTGACACTCCTCAGAGCATGTAGTGACAGTCCTCAAAGTGTAGCAGGACGCCCCCTTAAAGTTGACACTAAATCTGGGTGTCACTCAAAGTATTATTGACCTTTACCTACAGTTTATAACTTTTAGCGACACATTTTGCATGTCACGATACGTCAATTTTTTTGTAGTGTATGTATGTTGTTGTGTTTTGTAGTTTCAATTTTTTTTTCCAAATATGGGTTTTGTACTTGAACTGAGTTCACGTAAGTTTACGTGAAATAAATTCACATAGCTGATAAAATTATGGAAATACAGATGCTACATGAATTAGTTTTACGTAAACGTACGTGATTTAAGATTGCGTACATAAATGTAGTTTAAGAAATCATATGAGCTACTTGAACTGAGTTAACGAATGTGGACATGAACTCAATTCACGTAGCAAACACATGAATTGAATTCAAGTACACATACGTGAACTCAGTTCACATCAAGGTTAGTTTTTGAAACATCTCAGTCATACGTGAACTGAGTTCACGTATGTGTACTTGAATTCAATCTACGTATTTGCTATGTGAGCTGAGTTCACGTACACATATGTTAACTCAATTCACATATGGCTGAGATAAATTTGGATTTTTTTTTTGTTTATTGGGTTTAGGAGTTAGGATTTTCTTATGTTATATTTATGTAATTTTGGATGCAGTTAAATGGATAAAGGGGGAGACAATAGTGACGAAATGTATGAAGGTTTGGAACCTGATTTTGAGAAAATGTAAGATGATTTGGATCCTGATTTTGAAGAAATGTATGATGATGTGGAACTTAATTTTGACGCTTTGAATGACGGAGTTGAACCTGTTATGATTGATTTGACTGATGTGTTTACCACCGGCATAATGTTTGATACACGAGATGAATTATTGAAATGGGCTAGAAAGGTATGAAGGGAAAACCGAATTGTTGTTGTGATTTTTAGATTTGAAACTACAACAACACGGTCAAGAACAAAGACAAAATTAATTCTTGGTTGTGAAAGAAATAGTAAATATAGACCTTGGAAGAATCCTAATCTTACGAGGGGTACTTGGACTAGAAAATGTGAATGTCGATCAAGTGTTGGTGATGAATGGTATTTGCATGTAATATGCACAGTCTCCATAACCACGAATTGGCCAAAAAACTGATCGGTCACTCTTTCTTAGATCGATTGTCTCAAGATGAGAAAAATGTAGTTGGTGATATGACAAAGAACTTGGTAAAACCAAAAAACATTTTAAGGGATCATAATGTTGAAAGTTTGACGACAATAAAAGAAGTTTGCAATGCACGTCAAGCATATCGTTCATCACTTAGAGGTAATAGAACAAAAATGCAACATCTTTTGACATTGATGGAACGCGACAAATACGTCTATTGATATAGGAAGGTGGAGGGTTCAGATGAAATGAGCGACATATTTTGGGTCCATCCAGATGCTATCACTCTTGTAAATAATTTTCACATACTATTGATTATGAATAACACTTACAAGACCTGTAGGTATCGAATGCCATTACTTGAGATTATTGGTGTTACATCTATTGAAATGACATTTTGTGTGGGATTTGCATATCTACAGTCTGAGCGTATGGATAACTTCACATGAGAACTACAAATGGTGAAAGAACATATTACAAGTGGTGAAGTTAAAGTCATCGTTATTGATAGAGACCTTGTTTTGATGAACGCGGTTGAAAATGTTTTTCCAAAAGCATTGAATTTATTATGCTTGTTTCATATATGCAAGAATGTCAAAGCCAAGTGCAAGATGACTGTGTTTACAAAAAAGAAGCAAGTGCAAATAATGGAGGCATGGGAGACTCTTATTTACAGTTATGATGAGGCTTAATACTACATGAAGTTGGCTATCTTTAAAGGAATTTGTAGTAGTTGTTCTATTTTTTATGATTATGTACACGGGCAGTGGTTAATTCCTCACAAGGAAAGGTTTGTTGAGGCATAGACAAATAGAGTTATTCACTTTGGGAACAACACAACCAAAGGGTTGAGTCGGCACATTAGAATTTGAAAATGATATTACAAGATAGTATTGGTGATATATGTAGTGTTTGGGAAACCATCAATAGCATAATTGTATTACAACACAATGAGATAATAGCATCATTTGAAAAAAGCATCATTCAAAAGGTTCATCAATATAGTAACAGATTATACGTCAATTTGTGTGGTGTTGTGTCAAAAAATGCAATAGATCACATTGCGGCAGAGTATGATCGCGTGAAATATGTAGGTATTGATCAGACTGAGTGTCGTTTCACAATTAGAACGACACATGATCTACCTTGTGTTTGTGAAATAGTCAGGTATAGTATGATCTCATGTTCCATTACATTAGACGCTATTCATGTTTGGTGGAGTAAACTAACTTTCCATGTTGATGCATCGAGTAAACCTTTAGAGTTATCTGTGAAACATGAAATAGATGTGATAGTGAAAAAGTTTGAAGAACTTGATGTACCTGGCAACATTTCACTTAAAGGTAAATTACGAGAGATCGCGTATCCATCGACTACGTCAATCTTTCCACCGGTTGCCAAGGTTAAAACAAAAGGTGTACCAAAAAAGGCAAAATTAAGGTATCATAAAGAGATAAATCAACCAAGTGTGATCCATCTTGGTGGGAGTATGTGGATGCAAGTGTTCGATGTAGTGGCACAAATGCATGTAGCACTATATCAACCACTAAAGTAGAAAAACTCGCACCTCGACCATCAATCTAAAAGCTCACACCTCGACCATCAGTTAGCAAAGTGCAACAACCAAAAGTTCTCCTCTTCAAAGATTGGTTGCCAGTTGAAATTCATAAATTCATCGATGACATTATTGATGTCGGTGATGATGGTAACTGTGGATATCGTGCAGTTGTAGCTTTATTTGGAATGGGTGAGAACTATTCGGCATTCATCCATCAACATTGTGTGGTTGAGCTTTAAGAGTTCATGTCTCATTAAGAGATACTATTTGGTGGAGAAAATTATGTTCGACAACTTATACACAATGTGTATATTGAGCAAGATGCATCGAAGGATAATTGGATGACACTTCCAGAAATGGGATATGTGATTGCTTTGAAGTTTAACTTGGTTGTCGTCGCATTATCACTTAACCAATCACATAAATATTTTTCACTTCGAAGTCCACCAACAACATCTATGTCAGATCATCGTGTGATTTTTATTGCATTTGTTAACAACTGTCATTTCGTACATGTATTAATTGTCATATTAAATTGTTATTGGTAATTCAATTTATAATTGTTATTGATTTATAATTGATAATTGATTTATAATTGTTATGTAATTTAACAGGTTTACTTAAAGTTAGATTCCCTTATACCACCAACAAGTAATTTTAGGAAAAAATATTGCAATGAAGAAGCACGATATTTCTAGAAACTATATATGAAGTTATGGTAAATTAAATTCTTGACATTTTATATTGTATGAATTCAAATATCATAAAGTTGTTTAACATTTTCGAAATCCAAAATAGATATCCAATATATATCGAAAATGATATCTAAAATATATATCCAAAATGATATCTAAAATATATATCCAAAATACATATCGAAAATAAATATCCAAAATACATATCCAAAATACAAATACAAATCCAAATCCTAAGTCTCTCTATGTCTCCTATGATATGGCACTACGTTGGTCCAATCTCTACCACCACTCCTCTGAGATTGCAACACCAAAATTAATTCATTCACTAATGCGATGCCATCAAGTAATATCAGCTGTCGACCAAGAAGCTCCTCTGCAATTTGTATTGCTCGACGCTGCATTAAAAAATACATTAATTAATTAATTAATTTAGTTAAACAAATTACATGACTAATTATTTAAATAAATTTACCGTTGTTTCATCTAGAGCATGATCATCATCGGCAGGTTCTGCAACCAAATGAGCTACATGGACTGGTTCTCTACGAATGATATATGGATGAGAAATCCGACGAAACCAGTCCATGTACTCATTCGTGCAGTCTGCAAGTCTGTGTACAACGACCATATCGTCAACTACATGTACAGCGTATTGCGTAAACATGATGTCCATTTCCCCTGGTGTGGTCTTCTGACCTACTATCTCCAAAGGTGAACCAGGGATGGTTTGGACATGTCCATATTGACACAATACCCTATCTGACAAGTTAGCATATATCTTGGGACCTCTACGTATCCACCCTCTGAATAATGAAACAACCTCAAATGGTCGCTTCGGTCTATGCTCTATGTAGGGTGTCCAACATATGTCATCAACATCAATATCGTTGAGTGCTTTCCTAAATGGAATAACCAAACCTTTATCCCGTTTTGGCTTCCATCTAAGTGCTCTAGGATAGTCCTCATCATAAATAAGAGATAGTCTACAACAATTCGCACATAATGTTGCAAAATTTTTATAGACCCCCGCCTACATATATATAATAAGATATTTATAAATCGGTAAATCAACAAACCCAAAAATATCAGGAAATAAATCAAACTAGGAAAGCAAGCACAAATACCTGTAATAGTGTCAGATACCCTGATACCGTTCTAGTCTGATGCATGCTCGTTTCTGGAAGATTGTCGTATAGGTAAGCAAGCGTAAAAGCTCCCTATGCATATCCCCCGCATGAGTTGAGGTCTCTGAAGCATTCAAGGTAGGCAGCACTCACTGCGAAGACAAGTTTCTCATTGAACAAGGTGCAAACCACCAAAAATAAAAGAAATGCCCTCGCAACCATCTGCCAATGTTGATCAGCACATCGCTGATGTTATACGTCAAACAACCAACTATGCCGAACTGTGGTTGTCCGCGTCAATTTAAACTCATCATATGCAGCAGCCATAATAGCCCCAAGACGCTCACCCAATAATTCTGCAGTGTCATCCTTGTTAAATATAGTAACGTGTATATGCAGCAGCGAAGAGACATTGTCCAAAGTAATGGTCATCTCCCCAATTGGAAGATGAAAGTTGTTGGTGTCGCGATGTCATCTATTGACAAAGACAGAAATTAGACCTCTGTTGATTATCTCGTAGTTGCATTTTAGCAACGTATATAAACCGGGTTGAAAATGATTGAAGATGACAAAAATGATTCAAGAATGTAGATGATTGAAAATGAAGGTGTTGGGGTTTAGGAATATGAAGATGATGAAGATAGAAAAGAGGGGTTAATTGAATAAAGAGAAAAGGGTAGTTTAGATATTTTAGATTTACAAAAAAATTGAGGGATGTGAGAAGCAAAAGTGTAATATTTATTGTGTTTATTGAGCAACTTTTTAACTATTTTAATTATTTAGAACTTATCAAATAATAATAAACAAAATTATTTCTTAAATGACAAAAAAAAAAAATATATAGTAGTGAAAGGTTGCATCTCCAAAATGTGACCATATTTTCTTATTGGAAAAAGTAAATAATTTAAGTTACATAATTGGAATTTTATAAATATGTTTAATGAAAATAAGAAATTTATTTTAATTAAATGAGTAAAATATAATTAACAAAAAACTATGAGTCGTTTACCACACAGGATGTCAACACAATTGTAATGGTGATATAACATGACACCTTTCACTGCTGTATATTTATTCGAACGAAATGTCCCACTTCTAAAAAATAATATAGAAATGTTTTATTTTTTTTTATTTTTTTGTTACAGTTGTTCACAATATAGGAATACAACAATGTAAAAATTCAAAATACTATTAATAAAATAAAATATATTAATAAATAATAATAATAATAATAAATAAAATATATTAATAATAGTAATAATAATAATAATAATTTTAATAATATTATAAATTTTAATAATAATAATAAAGTAAATTATATTAATAAAATAAAATTAATTAAATTGAATAAACAAAACACATTAAATTAGAAAAAAAAATACCACAAATTGAAAAAATATACATCAAATTCATATTTTATTATTATTATTATTATTAATATTATTTTCATTAACTTTTTTTTTTATTATTGTTATAATAATGTGTAAGTCGTTAT
>JBBPBT010001132.1:8476842-8496808 GCA_037974875.1 Cicer bijugum | reverse complement strand
AATAAGAGAAAGTTGTTATAATAATGTGTAAGATGCTATAATAATGTGTCAAAACAAATAACGTGTGCCTAATATTTTATGCATAAAATAACAATGTATTTTCTTAACAACTCTCTCTTATTTAACTGCATTTTTTTTTCCAATTTAATGTGTTTTATTTTATTTTCTTAAGAATATTTTGATTTTTTAAATATTTTTAATTTATTAAATAATCAATAACTCAATTGTTAATAAAATAATATTAATTGTTAATTTAACTGCAAAATAAGATTGAGCTGTCAAAATAATATAACATGTTATTGATTTTCGCACATCTACTAAAACACTTAACCTTAATATTTTGTTTGATTTTATTATTAAAATTTTATATTTTTTAAATATTTTATTATTATTTTATAATTACATTAACAATATTTAATTATTATTGTTGTTATTATTATTATTATTTAATTACATTAACAATATATAGGGAAAAATAACGCTGTTAAATAAGAGGGAGTTAAGAAAATACATTGTTATTTTATCAACAAAATATTATAGACATATTATTTATTTGGGCACGTTGTTATAACAAACTACTCATATTATAACAACTTCCTCCTATTTGTTTTTATTAATAGCATTTTGAATTTTTAAATATTTTAATAATAAACATAATTATTTATAAAATGTCAAAAAAAAAAAATATATAGCAGTACAAGGTCACATTCCTGAGATCCGACCATCTATTAAGGGATAAAAACTTTTTCCTTCACATCATCGCATCCCAGAAGGGGTGTACATGGGTTGGATTGGACCGGTTTTAACAAAATTCGATACCCAACCCGATCAATTATATTTGAGTTGGGTTAAGTTCTAAATTCGTATTTCTTTCATTTAACCGAAACCAAAATGACCCGGTCAAGAACGGGTTGGATTGATGAGTTATACGTATATAATCACATGTTTTTTATTTTACGGGAAAATTTAATACTTATGTCTCAAAAACTATAAAATTTAAATCACATTCTTCAATTCTATAAAAAAGAAAACCAACAATTTCTCACACAAAAAGATAATTCCAACAATTTTCAAATACATAAATAAATTCAACAATAGTAAATCAATAAAATATGAAAATTTATCAATTCTAAACAATGTCAACTTCAAGTCCAAACACTTAACAAGTTCCTCAAAATATGGAAGGGAACAATTAAGAATATACAAAAACAAATATCAATAATAAAATAAGGAGATAAAAAAGAAGAAATAATAAATAAGTAAAATATGCATGAAACAAAACAATAACTGAAGAAGGTGTACGCATATATGGAATAGAAGAAGAAGGTGGATGACGGCTGCTGAGAATTTGAAGAAGCAAAGTAATAAAATCATATTGGACTGGCAAACAAAATTTATGAAAAAAATTATAACTAGTTACGGGTCGGGTCGACGGGTTCAAATTGTTGAACCCATTACCCGAACCAAATATATATAAGCGAGTTTCAACAGGTTGGGTTGGGTCGAACCCGAAAGTAACTGGGTATGGGTAAAAATCGAGTTGTGTTAGGTTGGGTGATAGGATTATCGGGTCGACCCGCACCCATGTACATCCCTAATCCTCAAGTTGCGATCAACAACTAAGACAACAAAGTAAGGCATTGATGTATTTTTTTTTATTAGTAGTGTAGCATTTTGATCAAATAAAAAAAGAGATATAAATGAAAAAGTCGCAAACTATAGCCTAAAAATTTAATAAAATTTAAGCAGTGATTAAATTTATATAATTTTAGTATATTGTTTATCTAAAAATAAAGTTTGAAAACATATAATGATGAAGAGATAGAGAAACCTTTAAAATGACTCAATATATTAATTGACAGTTAAAATCATAGAAAGAAAAGAATTGTTATCAATAATCATTGAGGAAAAACTGTTATCGAATAATTGATAAATGATATTTATTGTATTGTAATTTGTAACTTATGACATATGAACAGTTCTACAAAATATTATATGAAAATAAATATAATAAAAAACTGTTATCAATAATTATGGAGGAAAAACTGTTATCGAATAATTGATAAATAATATTTATTGTACTGTAATTTATAACTTATGACATATGAATAATTCTACAAAATATTATATGAAAAAATATAATAAAAAACAAATTGCAAGTACGATAATAAGAAAATAGCAAGAATATTTCTTATAAAATAGACTTGAAAACATATAATGACGGCCGTCATATATTTGAGGGTAGAATTGTATTGATTTTAAAGATATTAGGGATTGAGAGCAGGATTGAGAGAAGGAGGAAGACAAAACAAAATTAGGGATCAACATAATATTTGTGAGAGCAGAATTGTATAGATATTAAAGATATTCGGGATTGATAGCAGGATTGAGAGGGGGAGGAAGACATAACAAAAGTTGGGATTAAAGATATTAAATAAATTGTGAAAGGAAGAGGAGAAGTGGAAATAGGGATTAAAGAAATTGTCGAAGGAGGAGAGCATACTCTCAGGAGGTACACATCAGTTTTTTTGGCTAATATAGAAAATATTTGTATACGTAGATGAAATATGATGAGGTGGCATCGGGAGTCTGTTTTAAATATATATAATAGATTGAGAGGGGGAGGAAGACAGAACAAAAATAGACATTAAAGATATTAAATAAATTGTGGAAGGAATAAGAGAAGCAGAAATAGGAATTAAAGAAATTATCGAAGGAGGAGAACATAATCTTAAGAGGTACACATCAAGGAATGGAAAGAATGGATTCAAATTGTCTAAGCAACAACAATACCAAATTACCGATTTGGGATAGGATTTGGGGCCTCAACATCCCACCTAGATATAAGTTTCTGATTTGGAGAATTATAAATTATAGTTTTCCACCATAGATAAATCGAGAAAAAAAGGGGGTTTCATTCCCTCTAATATGTCCTAGATGCGAAAAATCCATTAAAACCTATTATCATGTGTTCAAGGACTACATCTAGGCCAATCAAACTTGTTTCGACTCCCTTTTGCATATTAGATTCAACAACAACAACTTTACTCGATTCGCTAGCTAGCTTTACAACACCTTAATTAGTTGCATGTGGTTTTCAAGAATTGAAATGAAGAAATCCCAAAATTTATATCAAAAAACACCTCTAACATGTAGAGTTTATAAAACATACGAAACACAAGAAACAAACATACTAACTAAACAAAACAATAGATAATATCTATAATAATTATTTTTATTCACATTAATCATGCTCTTAGATAAGTTTAATTTCATTGTTGGCACAAAAGCCTTCCATTCTAATCCTTAGGACTTTTTGGGTGAATTCCTAATAACGGGCAAGTTGTGGTAAGAGTCCCACATGGATGAGATAAGATCTGACAAAATATTTATAAGTAGTGGGTAGTCCTTATCCTACAAGTTGATTTTATATAGGTTGAGTTAGGTCCAACCAAATTCTAAGATTGTATTAGAGTTTATCCAAGATCTATTGAGTAATTTGTCATTAGGTCACCATTATCGGGTCACGCTCCAAACGTTCAATTCTAGGCATGGTTGGCGTAATATTTACCCTAGAAAATTGAGTTGTAGGGTTGAATTAGGCCCAACCAAATAAGAAGTGCCCAAAGTACCTTGAATGACACTTTTGTGCTTGTCGTTACTCATAAATGTGTTAGAGCCAAATTGGTTGAAGAACAACAATCCTTAATTATTTTAATAATAACCAAATTATTTTATGAGAACAACTTATGTTTAATGTATGTGTTTAAGTGTGCAGACCCTTTTATAATGTTTTAAAGGCTATGCGGTGCACCATATGACGAACAAAAAATGAGAATCAACAAGCCAAGGCAAATGCAATATGGCTATGATAAATGTGTTCTCAGCATGTCTCTAGTACATTTGACTAATGCAAAATCACTCTGATAATTATGTGTCTAGTTTTCTAGCAACCTAGTTGATCATCTAGTCAACACTCTATTAAAAGTCAACTATCTCAAGTGAATTCTCTAAGCCCAGGGAAGATTGATATGATTCATTTTACTTGTGGATTTTATGCAATCACATCAACAGTTAGAAACCCTAATTGCCTTTGGAATTTCTCGCTATAAAGAGTTGTGATATTCAATAAAAACATACAAGAAAAAAATATAATGAAGAGATATCACACAATCAATTTATCTTAGTTTACCACCAACACGATAGTTACGTTCAGTTTCTTCACTCTGAATGATTTAATCCACTAAATCAAATTAATTGTCACAAGCACTAGAACATCTACCAGCTAGTCTTCAGACTATGTTTAAATCTTCTCGAACTTCTAGCTTTGCATAGTCAAGCTTTCGAGGTTGCAGTCACTACTAGGTCATGTTACATTGGTGAATTGTTGATGTGTTTCTTGATAACTCTTATAAGAGGATACTATAATGTAAACACTCAGTAAGAACACTAATATCATTTTAAGAACTTTTTCTTCTGTTTTGTAAATTATTTATAGAGAATTGTGATGCCATTAAGGTTTCTAACCATTACAAGAATTATTGCACATATCTCGTATGAAATGTAATGGTCGTACAATTAATCAAATGTCTTGAATCATTATTTTTTTTTCTTTCTTAGCTTTATAATGATTCATCCTATCTTAATCATTAAGTCAAGAAAATCATAAGATGTATGCATCAGAAGATTTCATCACATTGTTCTGGTTGCTTAAATCAGAGGGTAGTTTTCAATAAATGATTTGACTCTAGTCAACAGAGAAACAGTGAATGTTGAAGTGTGCACTTCTTCTTTTGTCTAGGCTCAGATAATTGACTTTTTATAGAGTGTTGATCAGATGATCAAATTTGTTTTTAGTTGTGCTTAGCAAATGCAGATTTATCAGAGTAAGCGTTATGGTGCGTTGGTCAGAGTCTCAAATGGGCACGTTGATCAAAGTCACAAAGAGTCAAGTTGATTAAATTTTTGACGCAGTTGCATAGCGTATGAGTGAAAATAGAGTCTTTTACTCAAACGAGCATTACACACTTAGAAAAATATATTGAAACATAAATGTTCTTCCATATATTTGGTTATCATCAAAATAAGAGTTAAGGTCATTGTTTTCCGGATCAACTTAGTTCTAACAGTTATAAGAGTTTAGTAATAACATGAAAATAAAATGACAAAAATGCTCTATATATAGTCTTGGCGAGCTACAACGGCATTAGACAATGAGTTTTCTAAGAACTCTAGTCTTCTATAAAAAATAAATCTTTCAACAACCATATATTTTGCCAACGGTCACTTTTACGCATTTTTTCAAAACAGTCAAAAAAAAAATGTGTATCCAAGACTATAAGCTCCTCGATAATTAGAAAAGTCAAAATCTACGAATTTTACAAAAGTGTCAAAAAAAAAAGTTGTTTGAAAAATTATATATTTCCTCGAAAAGATATATATACTGAAACCGAAAATAAAAAAATATTTTTTTGGAGGAGTTTGCTTGGAATTATTTCCTTAAGATTGCATTTTTTTTTTTTTTACAAAGACTCCAATTTCGTTAGAAAATGACAATTTTCTTCGGGATAGGACTCAAGCTCAAGGCAAGTAAGCCTAGGACTTTAGACCTCAAACTTTTGGACCTCTCAATTAAGCTTCCAAATTGTTTTGGTAATATATTATTATTTTGAGTACAATGAAAGGAAAATAATAGTGGTGTTGTGGTTGTGTAGGTTATAATGAATGCTAAGTTAAATGTTCAAATTGAGTCCAAAGAGGTTTAAGGTTCAAATCTCACATATTGCATTTTTACAATGGTTGTTTTTCGAGTTGTTGTTATTGAATGTTTATCAATGGTGTTTTATGGGTATGATGGTTGTTGTTCATGTAGGGTTGTTGTTGTTCACGTTTGATGGTAGAGTTCAAGTATGTGAACTCAGATCACATAGGTTGATGTGAACTCAGATCACATAGGTTGATGTGAACTCAAATCATGTAGGTTGATGGGGTTCACGTACGTGAACTCAAATCATGTAGGTTGGAGGAGTTCACGTATGTAAACTCAGTTCATGTATGTTGATAGAGTTCACGTACGTGAACTCAGTTCACGTATTGGTTCATTTAGGGTAATGAATCCTCATCTTCATATTCGGGGAAGGTCTTGGTGTGTACTTGGTAGTTGTGTTGAGTGTCGGTTTGGTGCTTTGCGTCTCCCAATGTAGTTCAGGTGAGAGGCTATAGAAGGTGACGAACGACCCATGGTTTTTGATAATATGGGAGAAAAGGGGGAAATGAATTTCGGTGAATTGGGTTCTCTATTAGTTGGAGAAAAGATATTCAATGAAGATGAAGCATTGACAAATAAAGATGTTTGATAGTTCAAAGAGACTAGTTTTGAAGGCACCACTCTCAAAGAACATAACATTCAAGATTGAGATTCAAATCAATGAAAATCAGTGTTTGACTGCTGAAGCCAAGATTCAAAACTGGCTATGGCATCAAAGATTTGGCCATATGAATTTTAGGAGTCTTCAAATGTTGAAAGGTAGGGACATGGTATGTGAAGAATGTTGTCAAGCCAAGCAGCATAAGAGCTCATTCAAATCATAAATTCCAACAAGATCATCAAAGAAATTAGAGGTAATATTTTCTGATGTTTGCGGTCCGTTTGAGTAGGTTTCACTAGGGGAAAACAATTATTTTATGTCATTCATTGATGAGTTTACAAGAAAAACATGGACCTACCTAATAAAAAGAAAAAGTGAAGTGCTTGATGTGTTTAACAAGTTCAATCTGATGGTAGAAAAACATAGTAGTTGTGGTCTTAAATTAATTAGGACAGATGGAGGAAGGGAATAAAAATTGCATAAATTTTGTGAAAAAGAAAGAATGATACATGAGTTCACTGCACTATACACACCACAACATCATGGTGGTACAAAGAGAAGAAATAGGACCATCTTGAACATGGCAAGGATCATGTTAAAAGAAAAGAAACTACCTCATAAGTTCTAAGAAGAAGCAGTATCTACTACTATATATATCTTGAATAGATACCTTACTAAGAAACTTGGTGCCAAAACACCAGAAGAAACATGGTTTTGTAAGAGACCAAATGTGAGTCATCTAAGAGTATTTGGCTTGTTGTGTTTTAGACATGTGTCTGCTAAAAAAAAAAGAGGTTGGATGTTAGTTGAGCAAATGTGTTACTAGGTATGACTCAACTGGAGCCTACAAGCTCTATGTTCCAAACAAAGGAAGAGTAGTTATAAGTAGAGATATACTGGTGGATGAATTTAAAATATTGAATTGGGAGACAAGTGCCACAACTAACTCAAGTAGTACAATGATAGTTGATCTTGACGATGATCAGACAATAGGTATAGTAACACAACCAACTCAAGAACTAGTGAAACAATCCAATATGACTCAATAACCTTCTATAAGATTGAAAAACTTTGAAGTAGTATCTGATTCAACAATCAATGTAGATGGATAATTGATACACTTTGCATTATTAGCTGAATCGTAAATAGTCAATCATGATGAGGCCCTAAGTGATCCAAACTAGAGACTAGCAATGGAATATGAGCTTAATGCCATTGAAAGAAACAAAACATGTGCGCTCATGACATTATCTATGCACAGAAAACCAATTGATGTGAAATTGGTCTATAAAATTAAAATGAAGCCTAATGGTGAGATTGCCAAGTACAAAGCCAAACTTATAGCAAAAGTGTTCCTATAAAGACCTAGACTGGACTATGAGGAAGTGTATGCACCAGTGGCAAGGATTTAAACTGTAAGGCTTGTAGTATCGATTGCAAGCTACAAAGGTTGGTCCATGCATAAACTAGATCTGAAGTCAACATTCCTCAATGAACCATTGAATGAAGAAGTCTGTGTAAGACAACCACCAAGATATGAAATAAAGAGAAAATAAGACATTGTATACAGGGTAAGAAAAGCCTTGACAGTGTAACCTAAATCTCAAGGTGTTGATGAAACTCTGAACTTGTGGATTCATCTTATTAAATTAGCCTTCCATGAAAGTAAAAATAAAACTGTTTGTTTCTTGTAGCAATTTGAATCCTAATTTTTCCGTCCGTAGAAAAGAAACAAAATTGCCAATATATAGTACTTGATATTGGGCTTTAGGGTTTACGGTTTAAAAACAAGTGGCCCGCTAATTAAAATTATTACAAAAATCCAGAGCTAAAAACATGTGCCCAAATGCTATGATCAAATTCCCCCACACTTAAACTTTTGCACTCCGAGCAAAACAATGCATGTGATTCCAAATATTCTTATGAATGCAAAGTGGTGAGAGAGAAAAATATTTCTAGCTTAAGGTTATTATGAATAGTTTTGTTATCACAACCAAGGCAAACAAGAGGGTAAGTTAACTAAGAATGCATTATAAGTGATAGAGTCCTCCCGGGATATCAAATTCTCTCAAAGTGTTTACACTCAAATGTGTTTGGGCTATTGTTTACGCTCAAAACACATCATGAAAGCTAGCACTACCATAGGCTTGACAAGCCTCTATAATCTATATTTGAAACACGTGCAGATAATGATCAAAATGTCTTTATTTCGGCTGTAACATGGCCAAGGTTATGGTGAGATAATCCTAAGGAGACTAGGGCCGAAAATCAAAAAGGATAAAGGAGTAATGATTAAGAGAGAAAAACAACATTAAGAAGTAACTAAACAAAACATCATTAACTTTTATTTTCATACTCTCTTCGTTCATAACACAATCATTTTTCCTCACCCTCAAATTTAAATAAACAAGTTAAGCACCCATACACTTATGTAAGGAAAGACTCCTTTATCCCCCAAGATTGAGTCATTTCATTATTTTTCACTTTTAGGCTTGTAATGAGCTATATAGCAAAAAAATGGGGTAATTAGGCTCAAAGGGGCTTAAACAAATGGATAATTGCAGGGTAGGCTTATTTGGCTGGTAGCTTAATTAGAAACAAATGCCTAGATCATTTCAATATATGCATGCAGACAAGAGTCAAGTCAAGTTCTGGCGTAACTAGCAATCATGAGTGAGATGATACACGAAAAAAAAGATGGAAAAATGTATTCCATTCATAATAAGGTTAAAAAATCTCACAAAGGTTAATGACTTATAAAAAATGATACATAATTTAGCATTTTAATCCAATTTATTTTACCAAGAATGCAAAAATACTATCCAATCATGCTAGTCCAAACAAACTCTCAATATTTACAACCATAAAATATGATGAAAAGCATGCAATGCAATGTCCATTTTTATTTATTTTTATTTTATTTTTTTATTTTTATTTTTTGAAATATAATAAATAAAATCATAACAAATATAATTCTAAATAATACCCCCACACTTAAATTACACATTGTCCTCCATAAAAGTAACAAGTATAAAATAAGAGTAAGGAAAGGGAGCTCCCTGTTTAAACTTTAGTGTAGGTGGGCTTTTCCTAGAAGAGTTCTTCTATAGTAGAATCTTCAAGCACATAGCTCTCATGGAATAGCTTGAGGCGTTGTCCATTTACTTTGAACATTATTTTTGGTGTTTTCACTTTTTATTTCCACTGCACCATGAGGAAAAATGTTAGTAACAATAAAAGGGGCCAATCCACTTCGATCGAAGTTTCCCAACCATAATTTTCAAACGGGAGTTGAACAATAAAACTTTTTGGCCAATGAAAAATTTCTTCCTAGAAATCATATTATCATGAAATTCACAAGTATAAGTATCATCAAAACCTGACAATGAACGAAAAGGAGTGGCAAACATATCTGGGTAAGTGTCATCAACCAAATCAGCAAGCAAATCAATTTGAAAAATAGAATGCTCTTCCACGGGGTGTTTCATAGCATTAAAGATGTTAAATTGTACAATGCTATCACCAAATTACATGGATAGTATTCCAACATGCACATCAATTTTTGTTCTAGCAGCTTTCAAGAATGGTCTGCATAAGATGATAGGCGCCCTGATGGACTTATTCTCTCCTTCCATGTCCAAAATGTAAAAATCTGTAGCAAATATCAATTCATTAACTCGAAAAAGTACACCCTCCACAAGTCTAGCGGGACGAGTATTGCTCTTGTTCGCCAATTGAATGGTAACACTTGTACTTTGTAAAGGTCCAAGAACAAGAGAGTTAAAAATAGATGTAGGCATAACATTAACGGAAGCTCCTAAATCTAACCTAACATTTTCAAAATGACTGTTCCTTATGGTGCATGGAATGGAAAAAGTTCCTGGATCTTTGCATTTATGAGGCATGGGCTGAATGAGGGCTGAAATATTTCGCCCCATGCTTACTCTTTCATTACCTTTTAACCTTATCTTGTTTGTGCACAAATATTTTAGAAATTTTGCATATCTTGGAATCTGTTTAATTGCTTCAAAAAGGGGAATGTTCACTTCCACCTTCCTAAATGTATCAACGATCTCGTTGTCCCTATCTACCTCGTCCATTTTCCTAGTCTTCACTGCCCTTTGAATTAAAAATATTGGTATATTTTGCCCAACATCAACAATTTCAAACATTGAAGTATCCTCAACAACCTTTTTATTTTTCACTACAGTTTCAGGTACCTTTGGTATTTCAACACCTTTCCCAGACCTCAATGTAATTGAACTGACATTGGGAGCATTTGGATTTACTACTAACTGTGTAGGCAATTGGTTTGACCCATGAGTCTACAATTGATTGATTGAAGTGGCTAGCTGACCAATCTTTGTACCCAAATTTTAAATGGTGGAATCTATTCTTTGTTGAAATTGGAGATTATGGACAACCAACTATTTAACGTGGTCCTCTAATGAAGGTGCATTGTTTTGCTGTTGAGGAATATTTCGTTGTTGCTGCCTAGGTTGCTGTTGTGCAGATGAATTCCCCCATCTCAAGTTGGAATTGTTTTTCAACTAGCATTGAACCTGTTAGATGACAAATCATAGTTGGCTTGAGGATTGTATATATTTGCTGCATATGCTTGGGGAGCATCAACAATTGGATCTTCTTGCAATGTAGGACATAAATTTAAAGGATGCTCTAGAGAAGTGCAAATACCACAAAAAACTGCTTGGGTTTTACCTATTGCCAAATTTTTTTACTAAAGATGTAAGTTGGAGAAGTGCAAATACCACAAACAACTGCTTGGGTTTTACCTATAACCAATTTTTTTACTAAAAATCTAAGCTCATCAAGTTTTCCTTCTAAATTCTTGAGGAAAGAAACTTGAATTTCATTCACACCCTTTGTCAACACTATTTAATTACTTCTAGTTGTAAACTGATGAAAATTAATGGACATGTTCTCAATCAAAGTCCTTGCTTCTTCTGGGGTCTTATCGACAAGTGCTCCCCCACTAGCAGCATCCAAAATGCTTCTATCCATAGATAGCAAGTCTTTATAAAAATATTGGATGAGCAATTGTTCAGAAATCTGGTGATGAGGACAACTTGACACTAATTTCTTGAATCTCTCCCAATACTCATGTAATAATTCTCTGTCAATCTGCCTGATGCCACATATTTATTTTCTGATTGATGTCGCTCTTGAGGCAGGGAATAATTTTTCTAGAAACAATATCTTGAGATCATTCCAGCTTGTAATAGAACCTGGTTGAAGGTAGTATAACCAGTCCTTGGTATGAAAATGGGAAGGTTCTCAGCTTAATGTGGTCTTCTGTGACTCCGTGAGGCTTTATGGTAGAACACATAATATGGAATTCCTTCAAGTGTTTGTGGGGATCCTCACCTGCAAGACTATTAAACTTTGGAAGCAAGTGTGCAAATGGTACATTAACTTCAGGATATGTGATACATAATGCATTATAATTGACGATCAAGCATCACAATTATGTCCTTAATGCATTATGTATCACATATCCTAAAGTTAATCACATATCCTGAAGTCAATCAATCAGGAAGCAAGTGTGCAAATGGTACATTGACGACGCTTGTTTGATCACATATCCTGAATTATGTATCCTGAATTATGTATCCTGAATTATGTAATCAATCCTACGTGAATTTGGTTTCTTTGATTGGATTAAGCATCACAATCATCAAAATATTACAATTAACGATCAAGCGTTGCAAAATTATAATTCAATTAATTAGAAACCGAAACCAAATTCTGTCAAATAAACTTAATCAATCCTGTTGAAATTCAATTTAAGCAATCAAAATATCAATATAATAAAATAAACAAGAATAAAATCATGAATAGAAATTGACAGTGTAACTTGAATCTCAAGGTGTTGATGAAACTCTGAACTCGTGGATTAATCTTATAAAATTAGTCTTCCATGAAAGTAAAAATAAAATTGTTTATTTCTTGTCGCAATTTGAATCCTAATTTTTCCGTCCATAGAAAAGAAGCAAAACTTCCAAAATATAGTACTTGATATTGGGCTTTAGGGTTTTTAGGGTTTAAAAACAAGTGGCCCGCTAATTAAAATTATTACAAAAATCCAGATTACAAAATTTGCAATTTAGGCCAAGTAAAGTTAGGAATTGGTCTTTTCTTCCAACACAAAAGTTGTAGCACATATTTTAATCTTTCCAACGTCTGCTCATATGCGCCAATCTTATATCCAGAGCTCAAGTTATGACTTATAGAGCGAGAAAGAGTTAAAATGCAAAGAATAAAATTAGAATTCAAATTCGACCCAAAGTTTAGAAACAAGCTAAAAATATTAATCTAAGCTATAAAGAGCTTTTAAAATACAAAACTAAAAAGCTAAACACATGTGCCCAAATGCTATGATCAGTTGGCACTGTCAATGGTAGGAGATGAAAAACTGATTGATCCTACATTGTTGAAGCAAGTGGTAGGATCATCGAGGTACTTGTGTAATAAAAGACCTGACATATCCTGTATTTTAGTGTTGATTAATAGATACATGGAAAAGCCAAAAGTACCTCATTATTTGGCGGTAAAAGTGATTTTCAGATACATCAAAGGAACTAGTAAGTATGACCTACTATATCCTAGAAGTTCAAATGAAAATGATGCAGGATTGATAGGATACACTAATGCTAATGGGTGTGGAGATAAGGATGATAGGAAAAGAACTTCAGGTTATGTGTTTATGATGAATAAGACACTAGTTTCCTAGTTCTTAAATAAGCAAATCATAATAGCTCTATCTTCATGTGAGGCTGAATATGTGGCTACATTAATGGGAGTTTGCTACATTAATGGGAGTTTGCCAAACTCTATGGCTGGCAGGTTTGATGAATGGAATGGGATTGAAAAATGAAGGCTCATTGAGGATGTTGATTGATAATAAATTTGCAATAGACTTATCCAAACATCCAACAACACATGCAAGAAGCAAGCATATTGAAACACGTTTTCATTTCTTAAGAGACCAAGTGATCAAAGGAAAACTAAAGTTGGAGCATTGCGAGATAGATGAGCAAAAGGCAGATATCCTTAGAAAGTTCTTAAAGAGATTGAAGTTTCAAGAAATGAGAAGCAAGCTTGGAGTAATAATTTTAACCATTATGAATTAGGGAGAATGTTGAAATTGTAATTCAAAATGGTGGTCAGAAGTGTTAGAAGTTAGTTAGAAGTTGTTAGGAACTTTTATTCATTTGTTATAACAACTTCTTCATAAGTGTTTGATATAAAAACCAAGAGCAAATGCAGTTACTTTGTATGCCAGGAATAACATAATTTTGATTCTCTTCATTTCCTTCTTCTTCCATTCTTAACTCTCTCAACTTAAATCAACTAAATAGTAGTAAAACAAGTGTTCTAATAATGTTAACGTAACACTGCAAATTTTATAATAAACTATTTTATTAATAAAATAAAATTTCAACTAATTAATTTGGTGTTAAAATAATTTTAGAATATATGTTGATTAATTTTCTTTATATGTGTATTTTCTATGATGTGTTACTCTTATACATATTTTACTAAATGTGGGATATAAATAATAAATATTATATTTTATTACTTTATATATTTTTTCTAAAAGTACTATGATTTTATTGTACAAATTTTAAAGAATAATATTTTAGGCGATTTTACGTATATATGTGCGCTCATAGTTGATGTGATATTTTCATGTGCGATTGGCAGATACTAAGGGTGCACATAGTTATATTTTAATTATTTCATATTTTTTTTAATTATTTATCTTGTAATTAATTATCTTGAGATATTACTAATATTGTGTTTGATTTCTATTATTTTATATACTCATTATAACTTTTTTATATATATTTATTATAATTTAGTAATTAATATAAAGTGTTGCTGTTATATTTATTTATTTTGTAATTTTGACTATTATGGTAGTATTTTAATGTAAATATTTGAAAAGAATAAGTATAATTATAGTTATTATTATGAATATCAAATTTTGGGTTATTAAATTATTTTAAAAGATTAATTTCTTTAACTACTTTATTGTATAAAATATTTGTTTTAAAATTTTATTAATGTTTTATTAATGAGATTGTGTAAAAATAAATAAATAAATAAAATATGTTTTATACGTTAGACCCATATTCAAGAGCCTAATTAAATAATAATAAACAAAAACATAGTAATTGAAAAGGAAAAGAAAGAAATTATGAGAGACTAAGAGCCACAAGACAGATGAGCGACTATAGTACCTAATTTGAGAAAAGAGCAATAAAATCAACATCAGTTATCGGTAACTATTTCAGAAAACTTATTCCATTTTCGTCAAAAATTGAGTATGTTGTTTCATTCATTTAGCTAGTCAATTAAACACAATTTTACAGATTCTTAACAATCATAATTTCTCTCTAAAATACCCGACTTCTCCATTTGTAGAATTCATTATTTTGCACCGTTCTTCTTCACCGTAAGTCCGATTGGAGTAAAACCAACGCCAAAACGATCAGGTGAAAAGTGGTTACATTATCCACTAATTAGTTTTCTGATTTATGGTAAGTTTGCTTGACCAATTTTTGAAATTTAGTTTTTTAAGTGTCTTTTCATAAATTATTTTTGACATTTACCTATAAATTATAGATTAAGATCGATTGAAGGACAAAGAGTCAAAGGACAAGGTTGTTTGCTTATGGATTCATATTCGTGTGTGAAATTGTCGAATAAGGTAAGGGGTGAAAAAACGTATGAATTCATGAGTATAATATAATGTGAGATGAATAGGAAAATCGATTCATTCGGCGCTCGATATGTACGACTACAGCCCTTTGAGTGATAAATTGATTAATGTTAAAATATGAGAATAGTGAGATTAAAATGTGGAATAAAAATATTCATAAGATGTTGATTGATTTACCTACGTTAAATGTGTGGTATTTAATAGTAGTGTGATATTTGATTTATTTTCGTTAAATGTGTGATATTTGATATAATTGTGATATTGGATGTTGAATGAGTTTTACGTATATGTTTGATTAGACATGTTTAGGTGATGTGATAATAAAAGGTGGATGCATTATGATAAGTTTATGTGATTATGATGATGTATAATTAATAATACATATGTCATAAATTTGTGATAAGTGTTTGTGATGATTTATGATTGATGATAGTGATGCTATAAAATTGTGATGCGTTTATCTGATGAGATATGATTAATGATAGCGATGTGAATATCTAAGTAACCCTATAGTTGATGAGATAATGGTGATTCCAATTTGTGTTTGAGGTGATGGTCTTAATGGAGTATAATATGCCAATGAGGGGAGAAAATAAATATGGAGTATTTGTGAAGTGAAGATTATTTTATCATCATATAGGTAGGGCCTGACAAGCCTAGTATTCCGAGGAAGTACGACTGAATAAGTCTGATCGTGGCGGTCTGTTGTTTTAGCCTTCAGGCAAGATTGTTGGACCTAGGAGGTATACGGATGAGAAATTCCTAGGTGACTTGTAGGTAGCACTCCAAATGTAGGGAGCTACTATACAACACACGTTTACCTTGACTGTTGCGTACTTGTTTCTCGGGTTGAGTTGAGGGGATCTATGAGGACAGAGCCAATTTGAATAGTTCGTCCACCGGGATGGTGTCATAGTATCAAGCCTTCCAACATAGTACTTCAGAGTTATAATGATACCGTATCGTGAAGTAGAGTCTAAGTTCATGCATGGTATTCCATTTCCTTGTGATTGTTATGTTGTGATTGATGTGTTTCAAAAGTGATAATAATTACTCTTAGATGATTTGGTACATATTATAATTAGATGATTATTTTACTTAAGTGACTCTGATGTTATAATATGTTATTATTTAATTAAATATTTCTATTTATCGTAATCTGATTATAATACAGTCTATTATGATTGTTTGCGTGTTCTTCATACATTATACTATCAACATGATTTTGAAACTCACCTTCTTCATTGTTTGTGTTTGACTAGCTTGACCCTGCACTGGCAAAATTACAGTTATTATAGGTTAATGAGTCTTGAAATTCATGTTTAGGAGAAACTACGCTCTAATAGTTAATATCGGGAATGAGAGTCATAAGTTGTATTTTATTTATTTAATTAGAAACAACTTTTGTATGAAAACTTTACTTTTTATCGGTGGAAAAAATTTAAGGTGTTCCTTTTGAATTTAGAGAATTGTGATATCTTAAATTTGTTATATAACTTTTATTTCCTTGAAAACAATTTCTTTTATCTGCTGCAAATTTAAATTTTAAAAATTATTGGATAAATTAACATATATGTTATTTTGGAATTTAGGGTGTCACATTAGTGGTATCAGAGCATATTTGTCCAATCAGGCCAAGTGGGTTATGCATCGGCCTTCTCTTAGTCAATTGTCAACTTTCGCCTTGTTTACCCCCTAAGTGCTAAAACGCTTATATATTGTTATTGTGTTAAGTGCTATGTATTCTTCTGTTGCAATACTTGATTTCTGAATATGATTCTTAATTGTTAACTGCTAACTTATTCTTTATGTATTATGTATTTGTTAAAATTTGAGTTAATTTGAATTGTTGACATTATAAAGTTAATTATCTTTTGATTGGACTTGGACTTGTGGATTGTGTTTCTCACTTTGATTATTTACTCAATGGTTATGTTGGATAGGTAGAAATAAACTTTATTTTGATTGACTAGTTGTATGCTTGAAATGATTAACTTAATCGAGGTAACATTAATTATCCATTGATAGACCTTGTCTTTTGGGGTCGTAACATGATTATTAAAGTTTCAATTTTTTTATATAGGCTTAATTGTAGTTTTGGTCCCCCTATTTTAGCTGAATCGCGAAAGTAGTTCCCTCATTTTGTTTCTCCCTAATTTTGATCCCCAAACCGAATTTTGGTCCAAAATTTAATGAAATTTCATTTTTTTTACATTTATTTAAATCACGTCATGTCTCAAGATCTCATTTGCAACAATTGTACCTAAAATCTATGATCATAAATGGTGTAGTACGACTTTAAAAAATGAAATTTCCTCAAATTTTATTAAATTTTGGATCAAAATTTGGTTTTTGGGACCAAAACATAGGAGAAACAAAATGGGAGACTACTTTCGCAATTCAGTTAAAATAGAGGGACCAAAACGGCAATTAAGCCGTTTCGTTATTTTGATTTGTTCTTCTTCATCGTAAGTTCGATTTGCGTGAAACCAACGCCAAAATGATTGTGTGAAAAGTTGCTATTTTATCCACTGATTAGTTTTCTAATTTATGGTATGTTTTTTTGACCAATTTTCGAAATTTAGTTTTTAGAGTGTCTTTTCATAATCTATTTTTGACGTTTACCCATAGATTTTTGAGTTAGATCGATTGAAGGACAAAGAGTCAAAGGACAAGGTTTTTTACTCATGGAATCATATTCGTGTGTGAAAACGTCGAAATAAGGTAAGGGGTGAGATATCATTTGAATTCATAAGTATAATATAATGTGAGAAGAACGAGAAAACCATATTTTCCAAAGATTCATTTGGAGCTTGCTACGTATAGTAGTAGCCTTTTGAGTGTTAAATTGATTAACATATAAATATGGCACTTATGAGATTAAAATGTGGAATATAAATATTTATAAGGCGTTGATTGATTTACCTTTGTTAAATGTGTAGTATTTGATATTAGTGTGTTATTTGAGTTATTTTTGTTAAATGTGTCATATTTGATATTATTGTGATATTGGATGTTGAATGAGTTTTATATATATGTTTGATTAGACAGGTTTAGGTGATGTGATAATAAAAGGTGGATGCATTTTGTTAAGTTTATGTGATTATGATGATGTGTAATTAATAATAAAGATGTTATAAATTTGTGATAATTGTTTGTGATGATTTATGATTGATGATAGCAATGCTATAAAATTGTGATGAGTTTATCTGATGAGATATGATTAATGATAGTGATGTGAATATCGAAGTAACCCCATATTTGATTAGATAATGGTAATTCTAATTTGTGTTTGAGAATAGACTCTTAATGGAGTATCATATGCCAACGAAAGGAGAAAATAAATATGGAGAATTTGTGAAGTGAAGATTATTTTGTCATCATATAGGTAGGGCTTGACAAGCATAGTGATTCTGAGGAAGTACAACTCAATGAGCTTGGTCGTGCGGTCTACTGCTGAGCATTAAGGCAAGATTGTTAGACCTTAGATGTATTTGGATGGGGAATTACTAGGTGACTTGGAGGTATCACTCCAAATGTCAGGAGGCACCATGCTACTCACATTTACCTCGATTGTCGCCAATATGTGTTTTGGGTTGAGTTGAAAGGATCTATGAGGACTGAGACAATTTGAATTGTCCGTCCACCTGGATGGTGGGATGATATCAAGTCTCCTAACCAAGTACTTTAGAGTTAGAATGGTACCACATTGTGATGTAAAGTCTAAGCTCATGCATATCATTATGTTTCCTTGTGATTGTTTTGTTGTGATTGATGTGTTTCAAAAGTAATAATAATTACTTTTAGATTATTTGATGCGTACTACAATGAGATGATTATTTTTTTTGAGCGACTTTGATGTTATAATATGGTACTATTTACTTAAATATTTTGATATATCATAATATGATTATGATATTATCTGTTATGATTGTTTGTGTGTTCTTCATACTTATATTATACTATTAACATGATTTCGAAACTCACCTCCTTCATTGTTTGTGTTTGACTGGATTGGATATGCGTTTGCAAAATCGCAGTTATTACAAGTTAATGCGTCTTGAAGTTCAAGTTTGGGAGAAACTCCGCTCTAATAGGTATTACCGGTAATAAAAGTCATAAGTTGTATTTTATTTATTTAACTAGAAACAACTTTTATATGAAAACTTTTCTTTTTATAAGAGAAAAAAGTTTAAAGTGTTCTCTTTGAATTTAGAGAATTGTGATATCCTAAATTTGTTACATATGTTTTATTTCCTTGAAAACAGATTTTCTTTATCCGTTGTGAATTAAAATTTTAAAAATTCTTGTATAAAATAATATATATATGTTATTTTAATTAATGACATGAAAAATTAATGTATGTAGATGATTTTATATCACAAAATCGTACGCCACATCATTTAAAATATATCATATCGTTGTTTTTTAGTTTAAAAATATGTCGGGATGAATCAAAACTGTCAACTTTTAAATAAAGGAACCAATTTCATAAATCAGTAAAAATAAAAGGATCAAAATTATAATAAACCTACATTTTACTTGTTTTATGTTAGTTGAGGTCAAAGATGGCAACCTTCTCATTGGACTTGCTTTGACTTAAAACATATTTATTTTCTTGTTAATAATATTGATTTACACTTAATATTGTAAATAATATATATATATATATTTATCTATTATATAATTAATATATTTAAATATTTATTCTATTTTTAATTTTATTCTATTTTCAAGTTATAGCAAAAGGGAAAAAATAAAATTATAAAACTAAAATAAAATTGAGTTGAAGGAAAATCAAATTATTGTTACCTTACATAATATAATAGATAAAGGTTGTTACTTTATATAT
>JBBPBT010001132.1:8435050-8476640 GCA_037974875.1 Cicer bijugum | reverse complement strand
ATATATATATATATATATAAAGTGGACACCTTATGCTTAGAATTTTATTTGCTTTAAGAATATTAGTATGTAATGATTTTACATGGGTTTGCATTCTAATTAAATAATATGACAACATATTTTATTTAACACAATATATTAATAACATACAATTAGATGCATACACAAATTATTTTATTACAAAGATATTATATATATGCACTGTTTTTCTATTCAAACACAAATTTAAATAATACATATAATATAGGGAAAAATTTGGTCAAAACTCCAACTAAAGAAATTTAGTAGTTTTAAAATATTAAATACATACAATATTGTAATAAGTACGTACTGCATGCTATTTGTTGACAAATAAATTATATGATACTAAAAGGACTGTAACAAACAATATTAATAATTAAATATTTTAATCTTTGTTTGACTACACAAAATAATTTCTGGAAGAAAAAAAATAATAATAACAAATTGATCATATGTTTCAATATCAATTACAATAACTATATAAAATGATTTTTTTACCCAAATTTGTGTTATCAATTTCTTTGTTAGTAACTATTATGGTTGCTTTACGATTCAAGGATGGTGAAAGCAATTTATTTTTCAAAGACAAAGTCACCGTTTATATTATCAACAACCTAACCAATAATCTTAAACTTGATGTTTATAGTAGAGACAAAAATCATTATTTTGAGTTTCAAACACTACGTTTGGGAGAAACTTACGACTTCACTTTTAGACTTAACTCCTTTACAACAACAACCTTATACTGTTGTGGATTTTCATGGGCTAATATATTTCACTGCTTTGATATTTATGTAGAAAATCGCGATGGGAATTGCCAACACGAACGTCTTTAGAAAATAAATGCATCGGGACCATGTAAGATTAAGAAGAGTACTAATTCTATAGAATGCTTTGGGAATAATCATAATGTTGTTATGGAAGAGAGGCAAATTGATGAAGGAAATAATACTTCGAATGTGTAACCTAATCATCACTACTTGAAATTTATGCAAATTTAAGAATAAAAAAAAACTATGAAATAATTTATAATATATGTTTTGCTATTGTTCATCTTCTTTCCATTCTCAAAATTTCCTTCTCCTTTGTTTTTATGTAAATTAGTCATTTTAATGTTCTCTAATTTTCTTATACAAAATTCAATTCATTTAAAGTTAAATATTTGTCTTTTATTTCATATATATGAGTTTTCCTTTTCCTATCTTCCTTCAAAAAAAATTTATATTTTTCTCCCTATCATAATGTTCCACATTTATTGCTATTATTTGTTTTGGCTTTTTGCAGCAATTAATGGAGGATACTAACCTTATTTTTAAGCGCCCTATATTTTCACTGAAATTTGTAAATTACGTTCAACCAACTTTTTATTATTTTCTTTGTGAATGTTTATAAAACATATTATGTCATACTTCAATATTTTTTTCCTTTATATAATATTTCCATAATGAAATTGATTGCATCATTTCATATATTTATAAGTTTAATTACTGTTTTGGTCCCCCTATTTTAGCAGATTTGCGAAAATAGTTCTTCTATTTTGTTTTTTTCTATAATTTTGGTTTCAAAACAGAATTTTGGTCCAAAACTTGATAAAATTTTATTTTTTAAAATCGTACACTACATCATTTATGATCATAGATTTCAAGTACAATTATTGCAAATGAGATCTTGAGGCATGGTGTGATTTAAATAAATACAAAAAAAATTGTTAAGTTTTAGACTAAAATTATATTTAAGGGACTAAAACTGGAGAAAAATAAAATGAAAGGACTACTTTTGTGATTCAACTTAAATAGAGAGACCAACATTGCAATTAAGTCTATTTATAATATTTAGAGATGTATATGCACCAACTTCTTATTTTTCCCCCTTTCCCCCCAATTTATTTTATATTAATACTCGATGTCGTTTAGTAAATATCTTTAAGTCCGTGAATCACCGTATTGTTTGGTTCTAAATAAATACTTTTTTTTAAACAATTAAAATAAAAATTATACCGTTTAAAACTTTTAAAGAATATATTCTAAAATTTATATTTTTTTTAATCATTCAACCTAAAAAAAAATATGTTTATGTGTCATTCATATAGAACTTAACTGAAATAAAATAATTTAAATAAAAATTTACGGTAAAAATTAAAGAAATTTAAATAATCCAAAAGATTCTACTATCAAAATTTCAATTTATTACACCCCCATAAGAAACATTTTAATTATATTTTAATTTTTTAATTCATTATTTAAAAAAATTAAAATTTAGAAAATAGATCAAATAAAAATATAAACATTTAAAAAAAATATATTCTAAACTTGAAAATTTTCTGAAGTATTGGCATAAATCTAGAAAACAGATATTTTCAATTCTCTAAACCTATTAAAATGAAAATTAAATGCAGTTACAGTCATTAAATAAAATAATAGGTACAATTCAGAAAATAAAAATTAAATTCTCTAATGTTATAAAAGTGAAAATTAAATGAAATCATAGACGTTAAAAAAATATCTTTTAAAACTTTTGATATTAATATATTTCATTTAAAAAATTTCAGCATAATTCATTTATTAATGATTTGCCCAAATCTTTACACACGAAAGAGACATTCATATATAGTTCATAAAAACAAAAGGAAAAATATTAAATCAAAATAAGAAGACATTCATACAAGAATGTCCAATACCTAAAACATAGAACTGGACAAAAGGGTAATGCAGACTGAATACTATAGAAGAAATTAACTTATGTTAAAACATATCTAGAGATCTATTTAATTCCCGATACTACTGCACCAAGAGATCATCTAAGAGCATCTCCAACGGGAGGTAAAATGAGTTCGTCCGCCAGCGTGTAATTATTTAACTTCTAGTTTTTTATGGGTTCACCGTTGGAGTTGTGCCAAAATGTCATCACGGTACTGTCAGAAAGGAACAGTGTTTCATAGCAGTTAACTTTTATTAATTTATTAATAATAATAAATTTATCATTTTTTATTAATTTATAGCCGTTAACTTCTTTTTAATTTATTAAATAATAATAATAATAATTTTGTAACCATTACCTTTTTTTAGTTAATATACCACCGTTATCCTTTTTTTTCCTTTAATTACAATTGTTAGCTCATTAATAGGAACAATTTGTTACTCATATTTTTTCTTCATAATTTTATTTTAATTTAAAATTTTTATTTTTAAATTAAAATAATATATAATAATATTAATTACAATATTTAAATTAATATTTTAAGTTATAATAAAATTAAATATAAATAAAATATTAATGTATAAATTAAAGTTATGAGATATACTATTGTTTTTTAAAAGTTAAACCGGTACAGAAGGAATGAATTGATTCATGTGATATGGCATAGTAGAACCTATTTAAATGAAGTTCACCGTTGGAGTAAAAAATGAACGAGTTTCATTAAGATAATATGGCACAGTGGACTCTATCTAAAGAACCCATATTGAGTTCACCATTGGAGATGCTCTAAGTGTGAAAAGTGAATGGAGGAAAAGGATAGATATCAAGCGAAAATGTTGACCACGATTAATCCTTCTGTAACTGACACTTTCATACGGCCAAATGCAAACACTTCCAGCAGGTTGAGGCACAGAGTAAATCCTCATAATCACCCATACAATGAAGAATGAATTGTAGATCACGAAATTGAGGTAGAAAATTAAGAAACACAAGATTCTGATAGTGTTGAAGATTTTGACAGCTGACCCTCATATTTAATTAAAGTAATGATGAATATTTTTAGATGTTTACTTTGAATATATTAATTTGAATCAAAAACATTAATCAGAAAGTTGGTTTTGGAAATATGGCACACAATTGTGTTCTTTTTTTGTATAAACTAACAAGATACTTGTGTATTGGTCGAGTTTTATTTAAGGTAAGTTTATCCTCTTTCTAATTCTTTTTTTATTTTTTGTTTGGCGTATAATTTATAATATATTATCAACATTACCAACAAATGAAAGCCTTTAGAGTGTGATAGTTTTTTTGTTTGGAATTTTATTTGAGCCAAGTTTACGGCGAGATAGTAATTCTCGCTGTAATTTGAGTTTCTTTTATCTTATTGATCAGGATGGACCATGATTGCATCACTTGACTTCAAGGCTCTTTTGCACAAAAATTGTTTACTTATTCCTTTATTTCTCCTTGTAATCTAAACACATCAAAAAGGTAATAAAATAGAACTAAAACCGAATTAAAAAATCAAATTAATTTATCATTAAAAGTTATAAAAACAAATAAATCAAATTCCCTATGTTTGAATCATTGCTTGTTCTCAAGAAATTATTTCAGATAAAAGTTATGGACGAGTATACACTATCAATAGGAAACAAAACATTCAGTTCAAGCCTAGGCAATAGGAAAATTCCAAAACCAAAGGATAACTAACTTCAATTCTAAATTAGTGACTTAGGGTCCTCTGAAAAACATAAAGTGAGTCCCTTGCAATCGATTAAACATCTGAAAAACACCATTAGACAAATCCAAAATATCTAGTACAGATTCATCAACATAGCGTGTAGGTAAAATTCTTCTCTTAGCAAACATTCAATACTTATTCTTTTGTTCTTGATTTCTAAACTCAATATTATAAGGATTATGATTTTGGTTACCTCTTTTTCTTCTTGACCCAATGGAGGGTTGTGCTTGCGAGGGTGATGCCTTGTTTGTTCTTGACCTTGAGTGGTGTGGGTTGTAGGGTGTGTTGATGGTGAAAATAATGCTTGGAGGAAAAATATGGGGGAATTATTTTATATCTATAACAATGGAGGTTTGTGTTGTTACATTGAAGAAGAGGTGAGAAAGAAGAGGGTTTGGATTTTAAAACTGGAGAATTGATGGTGAAGTTAAGGGTCAAGGAAAAGTACCGGGGGAATTTTTTATATATGTATAACAATGGAGTTTTGTGTTATAGATTGAAGAAGAGGTGACGAACGATAAGGATTGGATTGATTAAGGGTTTTAGGAAGGGTTATTTGGTGTTAAACATATTAATTTTTTTTTTTTTTATAGATGTACATGAACTACGGTTGTAACGACCATTACTGCCTATAGCCTTAAATCATGTTGTGTAAGTGTTTTGATTTTTTTTTTTTTTTTAAATTGAATTAAGTCGTAATAGCCATTACGATCATGCCGTAACTCCTGTTGTCTCGTCCTATTTTTTTGCATTTTACTTATTTTAGCTTAGCTTACAAACCAAAAAGAAAATTTAAAAAAATTAAAAATTGTGGGTTGCGTTCCACTCAGAGCTCGTTTATGGTTCTTAGTTTGACCTTCATTTTGTAAATCTTAAGTTGGAGATCAAAGGATAAGATTTTTCCCTTTCTTTATAGGATTTTCCATTACATAATGCTTCAACCTTTTAGCATTCACAGTGAAAATTCTAGTGGCCTCACTCCATATTTCTACAGCTCCAAATCAGAACACCATACAAATTTGAAATGGCTCGGACCACCTCGAATGAAGCTTACTCGGAAACAACTTCAATCTTCAATTAAAAAGTAACAAGTCACCTTCTTTGAATTCCCTTTTGATTATGGGCTTATCATGCCACTTCTTGGTACTTTTTTTGTAGAGTTTAGTATTCTCAAAAGCATCCAACCTCAACTCATCAAACTCACTAATTATACCTTCCTTTTTTCACCAGTAGCCTTCAAATCTAAGTTAAGGGCCATTATTTCTCAATATGCTTTATGTTCGAGCTCAATTGAGAGGTGACAACATTTTCCATAGATCAAATTGTATGTTGTACGGTAGTCCCAAATTGCATCATCTAGCTTCATGAACCAATCCATCCTTAACATAGCGAAAATTTTATTGGGAATGCTCTTGATCTCTCTATTAGAAACTTCTACTTATCCTCTAGTTTGAGGGCGATATGTTGTGGCAATTTTGTGTTTCACTCCATAATATTTTAGCAAGCCTTCAAATTGTTTAGCTAATAAGAGCCTCTATCACTAATCACCACCCTTGGCACATCAAACTTTTGAAAGATTACCTTTTTAAAAAGCTTAATCATTACCTTAGCATCATTTCTAGGGGTAGCCACAACTTCAATCCACTTCGACACATAAGCCACTGCTAACAGAATGTGTTGATTTTCAAGATCGACGGGAATGGTCCCATGAATCAACTCACCAATCATTAAAGATTTCAACCTGAAGGATATTGTTTAAAGGAATTTCATTTCTTTTTGATATGTTTCTGGTGCATTGGCATTGATCACATTGGAGAAGAAAGTGATGCACGTCTTTGAATAGTGTGGGCCAATAGAAGTCTGCTCGAAGTATCATTGCTGCAGTTTTTGAGGAACTAGCATATTCGCCTTAAATGGATGAATGACAGTGAAATATGATACTTTCCATTTCATCTTTGCGGACAAATTTTCTAAAAACTCCATCAACCCCTCTCTTAAAAAGCAGAGGTTCATCACAATAGTAGTGTTTAAGATTCGAGAAAAACTCCTTCTTTAGTTAATAGATCAAATCTGGGGTTAGTGCTCTAGCTGCTAGGTAGTTCACAAAATCAGCATACCATGGTGCTTGTATTTGTGCAAGAGCAAACAATTGATCATTAGGAAAGGAGTCATCCTAGGGTAACTCTTTTTTTTTTCATGTAGTCTTCAAAGATTATTGACTACCATATTTTTAATCCCCTTGTTGTCTCAAATTTCTAGATCAAAATCTTGGAGAAGTAGTATCTATTGGATCAACCTCAGCTAAACATCTTTCTTGCTCAAGAGATATTTAATGGTTGCATTGTGGATGGCAAACACCACTGCCAATAGCTCTTTCTCAATTATGGCATAGTTAACTTGAGCCTCATCCAAAGTCGTGATGGCATGTAAGATAAAATGAACTTTCTTGTGTTTTCTCTGCCCCAACAATTCACCTACTACAAAATCACTAACATCACACATGATTTCAAATGGAAGATTCCAATCAGGTAATTGCATAATCGGGGAGGATATCATGCTTTTTTAACCTTCAAAATGACTCAAGACAAAATTAATGAAAGACCAAAGTTGCATCCTTTAGGAGCAGACTGGGTAAAATCAGGCATGCCCCAAGAAACTTTTCACTTATTTTATACAAGCAAGAAGTGATAGTTTTTATGACCTCAATTTTTTCCTTGTCTATGTCCATACCTCGCTCGGATACAATATGTCAAAGAGAAATCCCATCTATAACCATAAAGTGGCATTTCTCCCAATTTAACACAAGATTAACTTGTTCACACCTTTCATGTACCTTTTCGAGATTGGCCAAATAGTTATTGAATCTAGATCCATACATAGAAAAATCATCCATGAATACGTCCATTATATCCTCAATGAAATTAGAAAAAATTGACATCATGCAACATTGATAGGTATCAGGGGCATTGCACAAACCAAAAGACATTCTCTTATAAGCATAAGTGTCATAAAGACAAAGAAACGTGATTTTATCTTGGTCTCTAGGATGAATGAAAATTTGGAAATAACTAGAATAACCATCCAAATAGAAAAAATGTGAATGATTTGCTCACCTTTCTAACATTTGGTATATAAAGGGGAGAGGAAAGGGATCTTCACGAGGTTCTTTGTTCAATTTTTTGTAATCTATACACATCCTCAACCCTGTAACTGTCCTAGTTACAATTTTTTTTCTTTCATTTTTAACAATAGTGACAACTCTCTTTTTAGGAACTATTTGAACAGGACTAACCCATTTGTTATTAGAGATAATGTAAATTACCCCGATATCTAGGAGTTTAAGCACCTCTTTTTCCATAACTTTTTCATGTTAGGGTTTGACCTCCTTTGATGCTCAATAGAGGGTTTATAGTCATCTTCAAGTAGTATCCTATGCATTCAGATAGATAGATTAATTCTCTTTAAGTCCTCAATAGTATACCCAATAGCTTTTGGGTACATTTTGACAACTCCAAGCAATTTTTCAGTTTCTTCATCATTTGGTAGAACACTTATAATGATAGGAAATGTGGAGTTTTTGCCAAGGAATTCATACTGAGATTTAGGGGAAAGGGATTAGGTTCTATCCATGGAGCCTTTTTTATGAGAGGTACTGAACATTCTGCTGCCAATGTCACAAAATTTCAGTCTAGAAGATGAGGATTTTCATCCAACAAGTTAGCATATGCATCAGCTTCCTTTTCCAATTCTTCATGACTGTTGCTTCTAATCAAGCAGGCTTCCAGCCCATCTTGCGAGATTGGGGAAATTGTATGGCCCCGGAGGCACATATGGTTTTTCTTTTTCGTCATTTATCTTATCACTTAATGGTTGACCTCTTTCACTCTTATCCTAGACATTATCTTCCAAATCTCTACCTTTAGGTTCCTCTAATTGTTTTTCGTTTCTTAAGGTGACAAAATTTAATTGTCCCTTTCGGATTAGGTTTAGGCTGCCATGGGAACACATCGAGTGATCTAGTGGGTGAAGCAACTTGTTGAGCCACTTAGGTAATTTTTGTTTGCAACATTTTACTGAGTATGGCCATGGAATCTACCTTAGATGTTAACTGCCTAAGTGATTCATTCACTGATTAATTTTGATTTGTAAACTCCTCATTTTGTTTGGTTTGACTCAACACAATATTTCAACAAATTTTCTAAGCTAGACTTTTGGGGCTATTGAAAGGCCTTGGTCCTCAAAAACCAAGAGATCTAACCATTGGTTGGGGGATTAGATTAAGGGGAGGATTTTTGTGGAGAATTTTTGGATGATTCCACCACACTTGATTCTAAGTAATGGAAAAATGGTCTCTTCTTTTATGATTTTTATGATTATTAACTTGCACACACATATCCCACCATTAGCAGACATTTTGACTTGGCATTCAACAACCACATGATAAAAAATACCACAAATTTCAAATACAAATAATTCAATTTTTCAAAATTTTGAAACAATGCATCTACCTTCAAAGCAATATGATCTAATGTTTCAATGTCATACATGCCTCCTTTCTACTTTGGAAATGTTTTGTGACGTGTCTTCAATTAGAGGATATGCATCTTTTATGTTCTTGTTCATTAGTGTTCTTTCTGCAGTACCATCTACTGTCATTTTTGTAATGTATAATAGTCCATTATAGAATATATGGAAAATTAGCCATCTCTCCAACTTATGATGAGGGCACAATCTCAACATCTCCTTGGTTCTAAATTCTGCAATTTTAATTGGTGGAAAATATCTACCAAGGAATGCTTGCTTTAACTGATCCCATGTTGTAATGGATTTAGAAGGCAATGAATGTAACCAAGCTCAGGCTCTATCACTTAATGACAAAAGGAAAAGCCTTAGTCTAATGGCGTCATGAGTCACTCCATTCATTTTCAAAATGGTGAACCAGAGAATTGGTTTCGATCACCTGTTGGTACTAGAGTATTCGTAATGTTGCACCATGGAAAGCAATAAAGGTTTTAATTCAAAATTATTAGCCTCTACTGTGGGGCGCGCAATACTCGAATGTGGTCTTGTAGTATTGGGAGAGGCATATTCTTCCAAGGTTCTAATTTTCAGCCATTTTAAAATCTTTTTCTTGTTCTAAAATTTTTTTCTCTCTTCTTTTAATATGGAAAATTCTTTCTATTTCAGGTATTGGTTTGAATAGATTCCCAAGAGTTCAGATTCTTCACATTCAAAGAGAGAAAACCCAATAATAAAAATAAAATTTTAGTCTAATCGTTACTAATAAAAGGAATTAATATCAAAAGCAAAGTCCGACAACAGCGCCAAAAATGTAATACCCCGACTTTTAACAGCGCGAGTGTATTTTTTTTTTAAAACAAAGAAAATACTTTTGGATCAATATTTAAGTCGTAAAATAACGACAAAGTCAATAAATATTTACAAGCAACGGAATAATTTTTTTGAAATAAAAATCCAAAGTATTCAAACATCAAAATACACTGGGGCTATGAGGTTTATCGATCGTAGCTCATACCCCTGGGGTATTCTCGGCAGACCTGTACAAAAACACTGCCCTAAGAATTTTAACTTTCCCCACATCACATCAAAAAGTGGACATGGACCCATCAAAAGAAAAGACATCAAATTGTTTAAGCATGAATACAATCTTCCAAAATGAAATAAATACAATCACAAAAGAAAGACATCTAGTCCTTATACAACCACCTAATCTGATAATGCTACAAAAATTACACAACCCAGGTGATCTCCACGCGCCCCGCAAGATCCTCCTGACATAGCTTTAGTCAGGTATGACTAACAACTTTCCCATCTCCAGGGTACTAACCGGTAGGATGATCTTGTTTCTCATCTGAGGGCAAAGCCCAGATTTCCACAATAATTGTAAAGGTCACCAATCGAAATTAACAAATATCACATAGCAAAATTCTTATATTTTCAAATGCTCAAAAGAACCTTTCGTCTTAGCATCTCCTCGAAAGGGTTTCATATGTCCAAAAATGCATAAACAATGTTGAAAAATGAAGTTTTGACAAACTACATTGCGGTAGCCGAATACAATTGAGAAAATGCAGATTTTCAATTCTAAAATGGCTCTGAATCAATCAACACTTCAAACATTAATATTATCAATTATGAACAAATAAGTACATCAAAACTTAATCAACCCAACTTCACACCTCTAAGCAATTACGACAAATCACAACAACAATTGAATACATATATCCAATTATCATAGTATAACAAACAGGACTCGCGTGCCAAACACCCTAATGCAATGCGTATATGCCAAAATGCATCATTCCAGAATTCCAAACCAAAACCCTCCTCGAGGGGCGTAAATTATAATTGTACAGCCTCTCACAGACCAATACTAATTACCGAGGCGCAATCTCTCACGGATCAGCACGATTTACTAGCGTGCAGTCTCTCACAGACCAGCACAACATACAAGAGTGCAATCGCTCACAGACCAGCACAATTTTCTAGAGTGCAATCGCTCATAGATCAGCACATTCTAGAGTGCAATCTCTCACAGATCAGCACGACGCGACAATCCCCGCAAGGATAAGATGAACCAACAATTCACATGATATCATCCCGTGGCCCATCACGGTCACCACTATCAGGCCCCATCGCGGTCACCATGTACTATGAAATGCATGAGCATACTCTTACTCTTTTCACCACAATCATTAAGTAAATGCAGCTATTAAAAGATTCCCCATTTGTAATACTCATTTAACACTAATGATTTCTCAAATACCACAAAGAGCACACTCAAATATATTTATTCATACCAATTTCAATTTCCACAACCACACATAAATCACATCTCCAAAAATTTATAATAATCGTTATGAACGCATAGATCACACCAACTGTAAATCACCACAACACACACCTCAAACACACCTCAAACATTCATAATATCAATTATAAACACATAATCAAATTAAATTTAATTCTCCCCAAATTCAACATAAATCACCCAATTAATCTCCAAAATTTTCAAACATTAATCACCAAATTTAATCTCCACAAATTTCAACCATAAATCCCAATAATCAATCTCCAAAATTTTCAACCATAAATCACTACAACAACATTAATATATCAGAGTTCTCCCCACCTCTAACTCGGTGCCAACGGTCTCAATTCCTTTTCGAGATTCAAGGAGTTAACTAGATAAGCATAAATATTTATAACAATTTGTTCACAATAAAATTAATCCAACAACAACGAAATTCCCAAAATTAAATCTTTTTGACACATCAAACTTTTAAAACCAAATAATTTATATTATTTAGTTAAAACTCAATAAAACAAATATTGTCCAAATTTCACATACACGTACTCGACTATTAAAGCACCGGAATTTTTTAGTTAATAAAATACTCTAAACTTTTTTTTTTGTTAAACTCAATCAAAGAGGAATTAAAAGAGTAACATTTTAAACTCTAACGATTGTTAATTTCAATATATCTTTTTAATCAAACTCTTTAACTTAGTTAAAATTTGAACTTTTTCACAACTTTAACAACTCTAAATTTTTCGTAAAATTTCAACTTCAGTTCACACTCATTTATTTGAAAATAACTCATTATGTAACTCAAATGCATCAAATTTAATTACCTCCAATTCACACTAACAATAATCAATTCAATTCCACAACACACATAAAACACCTCAATTAAATTTCAACAATTCCAACATAACTCACCCAATTTCAAAACTCCACATTTTTACACATAAACCACCAAATTTCATCAATTCATTTTCTACAAAATCCACAAATAAATCACATCTCAAAAATTCATAATAATAATTATGAACATATAAATAAAACCAAATATAGATCACCACAAACCACACCTCAAATTTAAATTCTACTAAATTACACATAATCACATTAAGTTCGTGACGTCGCGTCGAAAACTAGCTCACTAGCACCGCAGCGTGGCAATGAACAATTTTCTCTTATGTCACTTCTCGAAACGAAGCTTAGATCTAGGAGAAAAGTGAAGGTTTTTGTGTTTGTGGGTTTTGAAAATAAATAAAATTGAGTAACATAGAAGGAGGAAGAAGAAGATCTCGCGTGGCAAGGAGGAAAAGTTTTGTTTCAGCCTTCTGGATTCCTTTCTTTCTTTCTTAAGTGTGTATATATATATATAATATATATTAAAATAATAATAATATATTATAATAATAATAATAAATATCTAGATATTTACAAATATTTAGATATTTTTATAAAAATCATCATTACGCATCTCAGAAAAATCACAAATCACTTTTTCAGAAAAATATCTACTCTTACCGTAATTCAATGGGCGGATGGATTTTTCAGAAAAATGCTGCATCTCAGAAATTTTTTTTCTTCGGCAAAAGATTCACCGTAATTAAATAAAATTATTCATCGACGAATAATTTTAATCGGGTCTCTAAAAAGATATTTTTGGCATTTAACTCACAAAACGCCATAAAATTGGCTAAAAAGCCTCAGAAATTCAGCACAAAATTCTCCAAAATACATAAATTAGAATTTAAAATTAAGGATCTTACAAAAAACTTGTTAGGACCATAAGTGCACGATATTATTGCGTAGTAAACATTATTGTTCCCACAAGGACTTGGTTATGAGTACCAATCTCTCTTTACTATGAAGATTAGATAAAGCAGTAAATGTTGATAATGATTTTTTGTTAAAAATTGCAATAAAAATAAAGTCTTTGGATTGTAGTTTTATACAATGATGAATACAATAAAACTAACCTTCTCAATGTTATGGGTGATAAAATCTTAAAAATTAGATAAACAATTATAATTAATACATTCTTTCTAAGAGCAAAACTATATTTTAAACTAATAACCACCATATTTTTGTCATTAATGTATTAGCAAAATCCTTTAAAAGAAGATATCCTTTATGATTTCAAGAGAATCAAAATCAATTTTCATGATTTGATTCTCTCGTCCAATCATAAAGGTCATATATCAAATCCAATTTTCAATAAGTTATTTGATATTCAAGTATGAACATGATTATTACTAATATTGGATTAAAAGATCAATACCCAAGACAGAAAAAAAAATAGAAATTGTTAGAGATTCATCATTGAAAATCCTACAATCCCATGACAAAGAAGATCTACTTACACATGATCATAGTACAATCAAAGCTTAAATAAAAAAGCATTAGAAATATAAAATAACATAAAAAAAAAAAACAGAGTAAAATAGGAAAATTGAATGTTATTAAAACTAGAAATTTGCTAAAAGACAACAAAAGCAAGAGAAATAAGAGATTGCAAGTAAGAATATGTGTCTAAACTGAGTATTTTTGTCCTTTTTATAGTCCTAGATGTCTTCATGAGCTTTAATTACAAGAAACCATCATAATTTCATAGGGAAAAAACAACAAAAGATAAGTAGATTACACGCATAATGGCCATTACTTCCAAATAGTAATCCTTGCGGCCTTGGAGTGACATAATTTTTCTTTTTTTACTGTTAATCCATTACGACCATAAAGGTTATTATTGTCAGGCAGTAATTCATGTTGGAACTTGAGTTTCTTTCATTTTCTTGATTCCGATGGACCATGATTGCACCACTTGACTTCAAGGCTCTTTTGCACCAAAAATCTTAATTTGTTCCTAAACTTCTCCTTGCAATCTAAACAAAACAAAAAGGTAGTCAAATAGAACTAAACCAATTTAAAAACATCAAATTAAACTATCAATCAAAGCTATAAAAGCACATAGATTCTAGCTTATCAAGCTTCCTGTTTAAATGTCATGTCATCTCCAAGTAACAAACATAGTGCAATTAGACATGTATATATATTTATTGTTGCAAATGAAGGTGAAAATACAAGAAGGAGGGTTAAATTGTGTTTGACTAAGTTGATAACTAATTCATTATTTGATATAAGTAATAAAATGATATAAGTAATTTATCCTGGTTCACTAATAACTTGACTACATTCAACCATGTCACTTAGAAGGATTTAATCCACTAATTCAACAACTTGAATTACAAAACACCTGACCTTCAAAGCCAATCTTCTTAAACAACATGACAACACCAAACTTCTGATTAACAATCACACCTTGACTCAACTAGCCATATATTTTCCACACAGTCTAAAAACTCCCGATTATTAACGACACACTAGCACCACTATCGGGTTTAAATACAAAGGTTTGGAATCAGATTGAACTATAAATTGTTCATATGAAGATTGTTCGTATATTGTTAAGATTGAGTTTGTATATTTTTAGAATGTTGCTAAGATTGAGTTTGTAAATTCTTCAGATGGATATTGTTTGTATATTGTTAAAATTGTTTTTGTAAATTCTTCAGAACAAGCTTCCTTTATATTGCTTGCATTGATCTGTGCAGGAACATATTGTTGGGCCGGTTCTTGAGCTTTCGCAAGTAAGAATATGTCAAAGTCCAATACATTATTTTTTCCTTTGTCAAAATATGAATCATTTCTTTGCAAATAATGAATGTATCTTTTTGTGAGTGTTTCTTCTTGTAAACAATTCTTGATTATATCTTGTAAATTCTAATCAACTCTTCTTGTAAATAATCTTCTTGTAGATTTTAATAAACTCTTCTTATAAATAATTCATATCTTCTTGTAGATAAATTTTGATCAAATCTTCTTGTGATTAATCTTGATTAAATCTTTTGGTAAATAATTCATATCTTTTTGTAATAAATTTTGATCAAATTTTCTTGTAAATAACTCATATCTTCTTGTGATAAGGTATTGATCATATCTTCTACAAATCTTAACCAAATCTTTTGTTTAACATGGTCTAAAAATTTCTTCCATTATAAATCTGAATCAAATCCTATTTTAGATTGTCTTCAAAAACACGAATCTAATTTCATATTATGTGAAGTCAACTATATTGTTCTCATAAATTACTTTTTTTTTAACATCAAAACACTAAGTTTAAAACCAACTTGGTTCCAACAATCTCTCCCTTTTATAAGATGACAATTTTTTTGTTAAATACTTTGAATCCCCCTTACTTAAGTCTCCCACTAAGCCTATGTTTTTTTTGCTCCCCACATTATCAAACATCTTTCTTCCCATTTTGTGATCAGACAAAAAGACTTGAAAATGAAACTTGCCTCTTTTTTGTTAGCCCTAATGAAATGGTGTTTCATTTCTTAGTGTTTAACTCTATAATAAAGTGTAGGGTTTTTGGTTAGGCAAATCGCATAAGTGTTGTCACAATAAATGGGAATGTTGGTTTCTAAGATTTTGTAGTCTTCTAGTTGATGTTTCGTCCAAATTAGTTAAGAGCTACAACTAACTGTTGAAATGTACTCAACTTCTATTGTTGACATGACAATTGTTATTTGTCTCTTACTTGAAAAAGAGAATAAGTTGTCCCCTAGAAATGTGGAGTTTCCACTTGTGCTTTTTCTTTCAAGTTTATCTCTAGCATAACCAAAATCACAATGCCCACTTAGTTTAAACTCATAAGGCTTCTTCTAGTTTCGGTAAAGCTGCACTATCATCATCTTCCTTTGACTTTTCAAGATCAAGTTGTTTTTCATCAAATTTCCCTATTAAACACACTATAATTTCTTTAAATGACTATTATTTCTTTCTACAATTCTATTTTATTGGGGTGTTCTAGAAGAGAAGTTGTGACAGATTCCATTTTCATCAAAAACACTTTCAAATAACTTTTTTTCAAATTCTCCTCCATGATCACTTCTAATTTTTACAATCTTAAGACCTTTTTCATTCAATACTTGTTTGCAAAATTTAATAAACACTTAAGGAATTCATCCTTACTTTTTAAGAATTTTACCTATGTCCACCTAGTGTAATCATTTACTACAACAAAACCATATTTCTTTACACTTAGAGAGGTTGTTTCCACTTGCCCAAAGAGATCTATACGTAAGAGCTCAAAAGGCTTTGAGGTAGAGATTGAGTTATTAAGGGTAAACGAGTTCTTTGTTTGTTTTCCCTTTTGAAAATCTTCAACCAAAATTTATGTTTTGTAACTAATCTTAGGCAAACCTCCTACAAGTTGAAGTTTATTTTGTTTTCAAATTAATTAAAGGTTTGTATTACCTAACCTTTTGTGCCAAATTAGTTTCTCTTCATTTATTTACATAAGGCACTTAACCTCTTGTTTCTCTAGACTAAACAATTTTATCTTATAAATGTTGTTTTACCTCTTACCTGTAAAGAGTAAGAAACCATTTTTCTGACAAATTGTATTGTATGTTTTTTGATTAAATATAATATCACAATTATTATCAATTAACATACCAATACTTAGTAAATTATGCTTATGGTCTTTAACAAACAAGACATCTTTAATAGACGGGGAAATGCCATTACCAACTCTACCTTAACAAATGATATGGCTTTTCTGCCTTCCTCCAAAAGTCATTGTGCCTCATTTTCTCAATGTTACTCCTTGGAACATAGAATATTCTCACGTTAGGTGTTACGAACATCAATTGTTCAGGTACCATGATTGATGTTTTAACTTGATTGCTGAGGACATCTGCAACATAAACAATTTTGTTCTTATGTCCCAAATTTGGTTGGGGTCCTGAGAGACTGCCCTCGTGTTTGTTCATGAGAAACTGTACGTTTAGGATTTACGCCTCTCGCGGAGGGTTTTGTTTGGAATTGTGTGATAGCATGTTTGATTGCAAAACTATTTCAAAGCTCATGATGTTGTAGTGATTGTGTTATAAGTGTTATGTTTTGGAATTGTGTGATAGCATGTTTGATTACAAAACTATTTCGAAACTCATGATGTTGTAGTGATTATGCTATAAGTGCTAAGTGTTATGTTTTGGAATTGTATGATAGCATGTTTGATTGCAAAACTATTTCGAAGCTTACGACGTTGTAGTGATTGGGTTATAAGTGTTAAGTGTTATGTTTTGGAATAGTGTTATAGCATGTTTGATTGCAAAACTATTTCGAAACTCATGATGTTGTAGTGATTGTGTTATAAGTGCTAAGTGTTATGTTTTGGAATTGTATGATAGCTTGTTTGATTGCAAAACTATTTCGAAGTTCATGATGTTGTAGTGATTGTGTCGAAATTGCTAAGTGTTAAGATTTGGAGTTGTGTATGAATGTGATTGAGTTAGTTTATGTATTTTAGGAAGAATAAGCAGGGAAATCGATTTCCCAATCGATTTGATGAGTTATAGGGACTTCACTAATTTGACAAAATCGATTTGCCAATTGATTTTGTAATATGTTTTTCAAAACCATTTAAGAAATCGATTTGGAAATCAATTGGTAGGTCTCCTGTTTTCTTGAATCTTGAAAATATATTGAAACAATCGATTTGGCCATTACAGCAGCTCAGCTATTTGGTCAAAATCGATTTGGCAATCGATTGGAGTTGTTACAGGGGCTCAACAATTCATTCAATCGATTTCCCAATCGATTGATTTATGCCCAGAATACAAATTTCACTAAAAATCCTTCAAGCAATCGATTTCCCAATTGATTTGCTTAGTAGGAATTCTTATTCTGAGTTAGATATTCGATTGCTTGATTGATTCATCAATGGATTGGTTTGTTGTTTATTACTTGATTGATTTAAGACATTAATTGATTTCATTTTTACTTGGCAAGTGTTATATGAACTTTTAGCATATGGAAGATCCTTTTAAGGTGCATGCTAGGTTGAAAAGTTATTTTGTGCATTTAAAAACTTAAATGTTATGTGTTAATTGTTAATTTCGGTTGGTGACCTTTTACATCTATTGTGGAAATCTGGGCTTTGCCCTCAGATGAGAACCAAGACCATCCTACCGGTCCGTACCCTGTGGATAAGGATGTAATTGGAAACACCTGGCTGGAGCTATGTTAGGAGGATCTTGCGGGGCGCGTGAAGATCACTCAGGATGTATAATTTTTGTGGAATGATCAGATTAGGTTGACGTATAGGGACTAGATATCTTCTTTTGAATTGGGTTTATTTTAAATTGGAAGACTGTACCTATATTAATATTGTCAGCATGACAGTTTATTTTCGATGGGTACCATATACCACTTTTTTAGGTGTAAATACTTTGGATTCATATTTCGAAAAACTTTTCCGTTGCTTGTAAATTGTAATGACTTAAATATTTATCCAAAGGTATTTCCTTATTTATTCCTTTGTTTTATTTTGATTTTGTTTTGAAAAAAAAAAATAAACTCTCGCTTTGAAAATCGGGGTGTTACAAAAATAATTAAATTTTTTATCAAAAAAATTATTAAATTGATTGATGATGATTAATATAATGACCAAAATAGTAATTACTCCATTGTAATTTGTAATATTTCAAGTCGTTATTTTTTATAAACATTTTTTTTTATTTTATTTTAGAAAAGATGGTAAATTATACCATAATTAACTTACAAATAATTAATATTAATTTAACAATATGAACATTTGTCAGTTGAGTTACGACATTTGTAAGAGTCTATTTAATTGAAAAGAAATGGAGATATGACACATAAATTTTCTTAAACTTAATGAAAAAATAACTTGTGAATTTAATTGAATTTAATTGATCTTAAACTTGAAATAGATAAAATATTTATTTAAAATTTACTTAAAATTGCTAAAAAAAAAAGATTTATACTCTTTTAAATTTAATTGAATTCTTGCTTGTCTTTTAAATATATTTTATCTCGATTTGATTATTTAATTACAGATCGTTAGTCAATTATCTCAATTTGATCAATAATTAATTCAATTGAAAACTTCTGATCGTTTAAAATCTATCAAAAGCTGCAACAATATGTAAACTCACATATATATTTCTTGATTTTCTCTAGAACAATTTAAACTCACATATAAACTTAAAAATAAAGTAATAAATGTCTATCCACGTAATCAATGTCTTTAACTTTCTTCACACGCAAAGTAACTTGAACATTTAATTTATTGCGACGTTTTAATTAGATCTCAATATTTAATGACAATAAAATTTTCAAACTTAAAGGATTAGATTTTTAATTTAATATATTTTAAAGACTAATGGCGCAAACGAATACAACCTAAAGGACCGAATCAAAAAATAATAAAGTTAAAGTACTTAAACAAAAGTTAAACTATTAGAGTATTAAAGATGTGTTTTTACCTAAATATTTTTATTTTTAAAACAAATATTATTATTTAAATACAATATTTGTTTAAAAGGAAAATAACACATCTAATCTTATGTATTAGAATTTCTTCCCTCATTGAACTAAACATAACACATATATAAAGTTTCTCATCTCACCTGCCTCTCCTCTCATTCATTGAGCTAAACAAATCTTAAAAGAAATAAACTTAAATATGTTTTACATTTTGTTTTTTACAGTTTATAAATAGACCGAACAATAATTTTTTATTTACTTTTATATGATACGAAAAGTCATTTTATTACAATATAGATAAAATAATATACGAGCAATAAAGTTAAGATCATAATCAGAGGTATATAAATACAACAACCTTTGCAACTTGCAAGAGCATGAAGAACATTATTCATTTGTTGCTTTACAAATGTCACTCAACAATTTTCTCTATTCCTAAAGACGCCCTACAAACAAAATTGATAAAACCATACTCCGAAAGAATCTCATAATATGACTTAATTCGATGGTAGACGTTCATTTGCGTCTAGCTTTCAACCTGGTGATCGTGGAACAACATCATTAGAGACTAACTAGATATTTTGATGACTTTCTATATTTTATGGAGTTGTTTTGTATGTTTAACCACTCCACTATTATTTTGAATATTTAAACTACTTTATTTATTATTTTAGTTAACTTCAATGTATGAATTGGTGTTATTACTTTTGAAAAAAATATATAAATTGAAATTAGTTACAATAGTTATATAATTGTGTATTTAAATTGTATAGATGATGTTTATGAATATTTCTTATTTTAATTAATAAAAAATAGGACAAAATTGTGTCATATTTTTTTATTTTAAATTATTAGGCTTGCGACGTTTCAAATTGTCTCAAAATGAATATCACGACGATTGATTACTGTTGTAATGTTTTAGGAAGAACTAAATTTGAGTACGTTTAGCGACGATTGTAACCGTCGCAAAATGTAAGTCGAGGCGGTTAAAAACAATATGTCCTCATATTAATCCTTCAAAAAATAATCATCAAATCTTATTAATGATATATATTTCTTAATTTTCTCTGCAACAATTTAAACTTATATATAAACTTAAAAATAAAGTAATAAATATTTATCCACGTAATCAATGTCTTTAATTTCCTTCACTTGTAAAGTAGCTTGAACATTTAATTTGATGCGACGTTTTAATTAAATCATAACATTCAATGAAAATAAAACTTTCAAACTTAAAGGTTTACATGCTTAATTAAATATATTTTATTTTTTATTGATTCAAACGAATAAAGCTTTCAAACTTTCATTTGCTGCTTTAAAAATATCACTCAACAATTTTCTTTATTCCTAAAAGACGTCCTACAAACAAAATTGATAAAACCATACTCCGAAAGATTCTCATAATATAACTTAATTCGATGGTAGACGTTTATTTGCGTCTAGCTTTCAACCCGATGATCGTGGAACAATATCATTAGAGACTAACTAGATATTTTGATGAACTTCTATATTGTATGGAGTTGTTTTGTATGTTTAACCACTCCACTATTATTTTGAATATTTAAATTACTTTATTTATTGTTTTAGTTAACTTCAATGTATAAATTGGTGTTATTACTTTTGAAAAAAATATATAAACTAAAATTAGTTACTATAGTTATTTAATTGTTTATTTAAATTGTATAGATGATGTTTATGAATATTTCTTAATTTAATTAATAAAAAATAGGACAAAATTGTGTCGTATTCTTTTACTTTAAATTATTAGGCTTGCGGCGTTTTAAACTGTCTCAAAATGAATATCACTACAATTGATTATTGTTGTAATGTTTTAGGAAGAACTATATTTGAGTGTGTTTAACGACAGTTGTAAATATTGCAAAATGTAAGTCGAGGCGGTTAAAAACAATATGTCCTCGTATTAATCCTTCAAAAAATATTCATCAAATCTTATTAATGATATATATTTTTTTATTTTCTCTACAACAATTTAAACTTATATATAAACTTAAAAATAAAGTAATAAATATTCACTACGCCAAAAATTGCCTTTTACAGCGCCCCTTTTACAACGCTTGCTAAAATCAAGCGCTGTTGAAAATATATTTTAAAAATAACGGATCCTTTTACAGCGCTTTATCTGACAAGCGCTGTAATAGAAGCGCTGTTGTATGTATTATAATGTTTGTGCATAACGCTATAAGGCTTCTACAACGCTTGTCAAAAAAGCGCTGTAAAATGAAGCGCTTTCGCGTATTATTTTACAGCGCTTTTCCCACAAGCGCTGTAAAATGCATGCGCTTTCAATTTTTTGAACTACCTATTACAGCGCTTTTTCTACAAGCGCTGTAAAATACATGCGCTTTCATTGAATTTAACTACCTATTACAGCGCTTTTTCTACAAGCGCTGTAAAATGCATAATTCAAATAATTATATACGTTGGAAACCCTCATATCATATCCTCTAGATCTTTCAAAACCCTAATATCCTCTACGTACTGTGCAGCCATCTACGTTGTCTCAGGTATTTTTTAATTTGTTTTTGTCAAAAAATCTCTTCAATTGTTTTAAATCTCTTCTACACATGATCTGTTATGCATGTTTTAAATCTCTTCAATTGTTCATGAGAAAAAACATGATCTGTTATGTTTTGAAATTGTCAAAAACAACATTATCTGTTATCATGATCCAAAACAACATTATTCCTCATGAACAATTGAATAATTCATATTATATATACCACACGATCTGTTATGTTTTGAAATTGTCAAAAATTGGCAAAAACTCATATCACATGATCTGTTCTGTTTTGAAACATGTTGATATGTTTTGTATTGAAAGCTTATTAGTTTATTAGTTTATTAGTTAAGTATTGAAAGCTTATTAGTTTTGTAATTGCATTTATATAGGTGGTATAATATGGATAGGAAATGGATGTCAGCCAATCGATTGTCAAAAGAGTATGAAATTGGAGTGAAGGAATTTGTTGAGTTTGCAGTGAAGAATGCAAAAGATCCAAATAGAGTAGTTTGTCCTTGTTTAAAATGTTGTTTTGGAAAACGTGTTAGAGAAGATGAATTAGAAGGACATCTAGTATGTAATGGAATTGATCAAAGCTACACATGTTGGATAAGACATGGTGAGAAAAAAAAGGAAACATTAATTTTGAGAATAGTTCGACATATGCTTCAACTGACTTCGATACAGATACATATGAGCCGGACCGAGTTGATGAGATCGCAAAAGCAGTTGAAGAAGATCTTCGAGATTGTCCTAAAATGTTTGAAAGTTTGTTGAGTGATGCAGAGAGAAAGAATTATATAATGGTTGTACTAAATTCACAAGACTGTCGGCGATATTAAAGTTGTACAACTTAAAAGCGAGTAATGGATGGTCTGATAAAAGCTTTACAGAATTATTAACACTCATAAAAGATATGTTGCCAGATGATAATGAACTTCCCAGTCGAACCTACGAGGCTAAACGGATTTTGTGTTCTATTGGCATGAGTTACGAAAGGATTCATGCGTGTCCTAATGATTGCATTTTATTTCGAAATGAATATGAACTACTTAAGGCGTGTCCGAAATGCAATGTCTCTCGATATAAGAAGAAAGAATCTACTCCAGCAAAAGTCGTGTGGTATTTTCCTATAATACCAAGATTTAGGCGCATGTATCGCAGTGAAGAAGATTCAAAACACTTGACATGGCATGCAGATGAAAGAATTAAAGATGGAATGTTTCGACACCCTGCAGATTCCCCACAATGGGCAAAAATTGATCACGACTATCCTGAATTCGGGATGGAGTCAAGAAATCTAAGACTTGCACTTTCTACTGATGGAATGAATCCACATGGTCTTCAAAGCATCTCACACAGCACGTGGCCTGTGATTTTGGTAATATATACCTAGGCTCTCCAAGTGTGACAAGGCTTTAAAAAGCACTAAGTAAAATAAAATAAATAGACCTTTTACAGCGCTTATATGAACAAGCGTTGTAAAAGGCTTTAAAAATAATATTCATCAGATAGCTAACATGACTTTCTCTAACAGGATTTTCTTCAAACACCTTGTACGCATCATGGGAATCCCCAAAAATACATTGTTAACAAAAACATCAGACCCATTATTAACAAAAACATTAGACACATCGTTAACAAAAAACATCAGACCCATTGTTAACAAACCCAATTTTCGCAAAATTGCAATGAACCTGAAGATAAAGTTACAATTTAAGAATGAAAGGGAATGTAAAGAGATAAAAAGGGTGTTGAGGTGGAGATTGAAAGAGTAAGCTTTGATGTTTGCGAAGAAGATGCATAAAAGGACTTTGAGGTGGAGTTTGGTGAAGAGGAAGAGAGCTTGGTGGGTTTTGCAGAGCTTGTTTAAAAAATAACATAGCAAAACAAAAAATTAACATAATAAGGCCGTTTACAGTGCTTGTTGACAAAAGCGCTGTAAAAGGCCTTTTAAAAATTTAAATAAGGATGTCTTTTACAGCGCTTCTTTGAGGAAGCGCTGTAAAAGGATTTTTTAAAAAACAATGAGGTCTTTTACAGCGCTTGTGGATAAAAGCGCTGTAAAAGAGCCTTTTAAAAATTTTAATAAGGATGTCTTTTACAGCGCTTCTTTGAGGAAGCGCTGTAAAAGGCTTTAAACAAACAAGCGCTGTAAGGACGCTTTTTAGAGCGCTTTTTTAACAAGCGCTGTAAAAGGAGTAGGCCTTTTAGAGCGCTCTTTGGAAAAACGCTGTAAAAGGGTTATAAAAAAGCGCTGTAAAAGGGTTATATATATATTAACCTCTTCAGTTTCCTCTTCATTACGTAAACTACACTATCATTGAAACCTTCTCTTCTTTTGTAAACTTCGTTCTTCTCTTCTTTTGTAAACCCTATAATCCCGTCCATTACAAACTGTTTTTCCACGATCCTCTCCTTCATTTCGATCCTTATTTCCATCCAAGATCATTTCGAACCTTATATTTTCATTGAAATACGTAACCCTCATTACGTATTTCTTCAAAACGTTTTTCTATGAACCTTATTGCTTAACAAATTTCTGTGTTCGCTCTTTTCTTTGCATTTCATCTTTCTTCCAACCATTATTCAGGTATTGATGTTATTTATTTTTTGTAATGATTAAAATGCATGTTTAGCTTGTTTAAAATATATATACTGATACATGTTGAGGTTGTTTAGAATAATGCATGATGCATGTTGAGCTTGTTGATGTTATATTAAACTGCATGTTGAACTTGTTGTAGTTAAATGGATACAAACAACGAAATAGAATGTCAAAATGAAGAAGTTGGCACCTCTAAGGCTTATGAAAATGAAGTCAAACGTGGTGCAACTATAATGCAAAACTTGATCAAAGCAAGGAGCAATGGCACGAAGTTTGAGGTTATACTATACTATACTCTGTTTGCTGTGTATTTTTTTAGCTTTTTTTAATAGCATGTACTTACTATATGAGTTTATTAGGTTGGCTGGAATGAAAGTGGTCAGCCAATTGACCCCAACAGCGCAATGTTTGTAAGTTACATTGGGGCTGTTGTTCGACAAAATATTCCTGTTACCATTGACGATTGGAGAGATAAGGCGTTGAAGGATGCCAAAGATATCATATGGAATGATATCCAAGTAAATTTTTTGATTCAATCTTTTGTCATTTATAAATATTTTCATTGAAATACTTTACTTATAATTTTTTTCATTGCCGACAACTTTTGTCCTTGATGAAGGACGAAAGAATTACGTTTTGAGAGTTGCGGGAAAAATCCATCGGGGATTTAGATCGCATCTCTCAAATTTCTATATAAAAGATAGAGAAGGAAACACAAGTGCTGAACCTCCAAAGATATATCAACATTATATATCAAATGATGAATGGAAAGCATTTGTTTCCAAACGTACTGACCCCGCATTTGTCGTAAGTGATTAATTTATTTGCATTTGTGTGTTTTATTATTCATATTTGTAGCGTATTTTAAATTTTTACATAATTGCTATTTTTTTATATAGAATATTAGTAAGGCAAATCGCGAGAGGGCAAGCAACCCGACGCACCCATACAGAAGATCACGTATGGGATATGCACGGCTAGACCAAACCCTTGTAAGTCAATGTAACATCAATGGTTGAAGGAATTTGTATTATAACCTATAGTTTCTAATTAATATTCTTTTTAACAAATAGCGACAAGAGACCCAATCCGATCAACCATTGGATCGTCATATCTTGTGGAAGGAAGCTCGGGTAAATAAAGATGGAGTGGTTGATAACGAAAATGTTCAAAAAGTAATAGAACTTTGTGTAAGTATATTATGACTTTAATATTGTATTTATCACTTAAATACTTTTTAATATTGTATTTTAAAAATGCTAATGAACTTAATGTTACATGTAATTTAGGAGACGATCGAACAAAGTTCTGAACATGAAGAGGGCAACAAGGCTACTTGCAGGGATATTCTGGGCAAAGTTTTTAATGTTCCTGAATATTCCGGTCGTGTTAGGGGGAAGGGATTTGGCGTAACTCCGAGAAGCTTTTTTCCTCAAGAGAAGCGCCAAAAACCTTCCAACGAGGAAGTATTAGAGAAGCTCAGAATCCTATCTAAGCAAGTGGAACTCTTGGTGAATAAGAATAAAGACAAGCAACTTCCGGATCAGCTCCAAGGTGAAATACAAATGGAGAGTGAAAGCAGGAGTTGCAACGTCGGTTTGAAAAATATTCCCGAGGTAATTAATTACTTACTTGCTTATGTAATTACTTATGCATTAAACAATATTATATATTAATTGTACTTATGTTTTAATTATTGATTTAGGGTGTCCATTCATGTTTCCTATACTTGTCATCGCCCACTCATCGGAAGGTGGGAAAAGGTAAATTGTACAATACTTTGGGAGAAGTATTGCACAATACTCCGATTCCTGTGGGCCATGTCAAAGTATCGCCTACTGTTGCCTTCGAACCAACTGCATCGTTGCCGATATCGGACAACGACATTGATATGCAGACTTTGGGCGAAGCTGTTGGTAGTTACGTGGCATGGCCCACGAACCTTGTTGCCCTCGTTAAAAGCCCTCCCAGAAACAAATCAGTTACGTCTCCCGAAAAGGTTTGTCACATTTATTGGATAATTGTCAATTTTTTCAGATTCAATAAACTAACATTTAACCTCATTTTTGTAGGTCCAAATAAATAAATCTCCCACACATCCAAAAAAAGGCAGCAAACCTCAAAAATTGGAGATTAGTAGAGATGCCAAATTACAAAGGCCGGAGGCCAATAAAACTGCCAATAAAGCTACCAAACTTGCAGCAAGAAAAAAACTGGATCGTGGGAAATCAGTCGCTGTTGCTCCTACAACAAGTCAGCCACCCCTTGGTAAATACGGGGCGTATCTTGACAAGCAAGTAAAAAACAAGTTATGCAGCAGCGACGATTCGCGTATGATACACATGAATAAAGAAATATTCGGAGATGAGTATGAGGAATTGTTCGACAAGGAGCACGTATACGAACTTCTCGAACATAAGGAGCTCAGTGCTACTGTGATGTGCTTGTACATAAGGTAAAAAATACTTTTAATTGCATTTATTGGTAATTAATTAAATGTATTGGTAATTAATCTTCTTTAAAATTTTAATTGAAAGGTTTTTGCATGAGAAGTTCGTGTGCATGCGGAAATTGTAAAATAAATACTCATTCTTGTCTCCGCATAAGCTGTCCATGTGGAAACACGATCAAGAAAATGTAAATAAATACATTATGAATATGTTTTTAGGAAATAAAGAAAAGGAAAAATTGTTCTTCGCACCATATAATTCAGGGTAAGTAATTTTATCTTTTTAATTGATGAGAATTTAATTTATTAGTTGTGTATAAACAAAATTGCTTAACAAATTTTTTGTTGTTGTAGGGCACATTGGGTGCTATTTGCAATCAATGCGGTCTCTGAAGTTATATACTATTTGGATCTCGTGCATGGCGATTACAACAAACACTCCGAAATAAAGACTATGTTCGACACGTAAGTAATATTCATTTATTTTTGTTACACATATATATAAATAAGTATTTGTTCATGCTAAAATAATCACATTTATTCATTTATATAGTGCCTTAAAAGTTTATCGATCTCAAAGAGGTGTGATAGTGTCGAAGCAAAATTCTAATAATATTACATGGATCCCAATAAAGTGCCCTCGTCAAACAAACAACATCGATTGTGGGTACTATGTATTGAGATTCATGAAGGAGATTGTTGACAAGAATAAAACTATTATCCCAAAAACGGTACGGTATTTTGATTATATGATTTTCATATATAAATTATCTATATATTTGATACTAACTTAATATAATATGTTCAATTTTTATATTGCAGTACTTTGAAAATTTCAGTCCATCATATTCTGAGCAAGATCTGATGGAATTAAAGGAGGAATGGTGTGAGTATGTGATTGAAATGAAAATTATTTGATTTTCTGGGAAATAGCATGCTACTGTGCAAGGGATCTGAATATTATATGGTGCATATTTATTATATGTATATGATCATAGGACAGTATATAAACATGCATATGAATATGTTGTAAATTAGGTTCAATGTATATTTAGTTACTTATGTTGTAAATTACTGTGTTATAGGGTATATGTATCATGTTTTGTTTTAACAGATTCTGGTTCTGGTTCTGGTTTTGTTTCTGGTTCTGGTTGTGAATTACAGGGTACATGCATATGAATATGTTATACATTACTGATTATGGTTGTGTTGTGTTGTGTGAACGTACTGGTTCACACTAATTTTGGATAAAAAGATAAAAGACAGCGCTTTATAAAAAAAATGCCATAAAAGGCTAAAAGGCGCTTTTAAAATATATATATAAAAAAATAACACCTATTACAGCGCTTTTTCTAAAAAGCGCTGTAAAAGGCATACCAAAATATGCCTTTTACAGCGCTTGTTATAGAAAGCGCTGTAAAAGGCATACCAAAATATGAATTATGGGTATGCCTTTTACAACGCTTGTTATAAAAAGCGCTGTAAAAGGTACCCCAAATATATGAATTATGGGTACGCCTTTTACAGCGCTTGTTATAAAAAGCGCTGTAAAAGGCACCCCAAATATATGAATTATGGGTATGCCTTTTACAGCGCTTTTTATAAAAAGCGCCGTAAAAGGCACCCCAAATATATGAATTATGGGTATGCCTTTTACAGCGCTTTTTATAAAAAGCGCCGTAAAAGGTACCCCAAATATATGAATTATGGGTATGCCTTTTACAACGCTTTTTATAACAAGCGCTGTAAAAGGTACCCCAAATATATGAATTATGGGTACGCCTTTTACAGCGCTTTTTATAACAAGCGCTGTAAAAGGTACCCCAAATATATGAATTATGGGTATACCTTTTACAACGCTTTTTATAACAAACGCTGTAAAAGGTGCATAATAAGCGCGCGTTATAAAAGGTGCCTTTTACAGCGCTTTTTATAAGCGCTGTTGTATCTTTTACAGCGCTCGAATCCACATCGCTTTTTTTTTTGAAAAAGCGCTGTAGAAGGCTTAAAAAAAGCGCTGTAAAATGCTATTTTTGGCGTAGTGATTTATCCACGTAATCAATGTCTTTAACTTCCTTCACATGTAAAGTAGCTTGAACATTCAATTTGATGCGACGTTTTAATTAAATCTTACCTGCCTCTCCTCCCATTCATTGAGCCAAACAAATCTTAAAAGAAATAGACTTAAATATGTTTTTTATTTTTTACAATTTATAAATATACCAAACTATAATTTTTTTTTTATTTACTTTTGTTTGATACGAAAAGTCATTTTATTACAATATAGATAACATAATATACGAGCAATAAATTTAGGAACACAGTCAGAGACATATAAATACAACCACTTTTGCCACTTGTAAGAGCATGAAGAACAATATTCATTTGTTGATTTACAAATGTTGCTTAAGAATTTTGTCTATTCCTAAAAGATGCCCTACAGGCAAAGATGATAAAACCATAGTCCGAAATATTCTCAAAACATGACTTAATTAGATGGTAGACGTTCATTTGAGTGTAGCTATCAATATGAAGATCCTAGAGTGACATCATTAAGGACTAATTAAATATTTTCATCAACTTCTATGTTTGAATGAGTTGTTTTGTATGTTTTGCCACTCCACTTATGTTTTGAATATTTAAACTGCTTTATTTATTGCTTTAGTTAACTTCAATGTATGAATTGGTGTTATTATTATTTTTTAAATTATATAAATTAGTTACAATAGTTACATAATTGTGTGGATGATATTTATGAATATTTTTATTTTAATTAATGAAAAATAGGACAAAATTTTATCATATTTTTTATTTTATTTTAAATTATTAGGTTTGTGATGGTTTAAACTTCCTCAAAATGAATATCGTGACGGTTGATTACTAATAAATTTGATTGTACTTAGCCACAGTTGTAACCATTGCAAAATATATGTTGAGACGGTTAAGAACAATACGCCCTCATATTGATCCTTCAAAAATTATTCATCAAGTCTTATTGATGATATATATTTCTTGATTTTCTTTACAACAATTTAAACTCACATATAAACTTAAAAATAAAGTAATAAAAGTTTATTCACGTAATCAATGTCTTTAACTTCCTTCACAAGTAAAGTATCTTGAGCATTCAATTTATTTCGATGTTTTCATTCGATCTTAATATTTAATGACAATAAAATTTTCAAACTTAAAGGATTACATACTTAATTTAAAGGCTAATGATGCAAACAAATACAACATAAACGATCAAATTAGAAGGAAAAAAATTTAAAGTACATAGACAAAAATTAAACTAGACTTAGAGTATTAAAGATGTATTTTTACCTTAATATTTTTGTTAAAAATATTATTATATAAATACTATATTTGTTAGAAAGCAAAATAACATATCTAAATTAAAATATTAAAATTTCTTCCCTCATTGAACCAAACATAATACATATATAAAGTTTTTCATCTTGCCTTGCCTCTCCTCCCTTTCGTTTTTTATTTTTTACGATTTATAAATAGACCGAACAATAATTTTTTTATTCACTTTTGTGTGATATGAAAAGTCATTTTATTACAATATAGATAAGGTAATATACGAGTAATAAATTTAGGAACATAACCAGAGGCATATAAATACAACCACTTTTGCAACTTGCAAGAGCATGAAGAACATTATTCATTTGTTCCTAAAAAATGCTCTATATAACAAAAATACAAATTGAATATTTTAGACTTTTTCCTCCTATAGAATTGTGTAATCTCAATAAACTTGATTTAACTATAATTTCTTAATTTAATTTCAAACACTTAATAGCACGTGTATTTTTTTTCAAATAAAAAGTTGTTTCTCATTAAATAAGTGAAATACAACTTATAACTCTCGTTCCCAATATAACCTAACAGAGCGGACTTCTCCGAAACTTGAACTTCAAGACTCATTAACTTATAATAATTGCTATTTCGCAAACACAACGCCCAACTCAGTCAAACACAAACAATGAAGGAGGTGAAGTTTAAAATCATGTTGATAGTATAGTATAAGTAAGAAGAACACACAAATAAACACATAGTCGTATCAAACATCACAATATATCAAAGCATTTCAAGAGAAATTATAACATCAAATCATCTAAGAGAAATTATTATCACATTAAATACACATTCACCACAACAAAACCATCACAAGACGGTGGAATGCTACGCATGCTCCTAATAATTACATAATCTGAATACAATACTTGCCACTAAGGCAACTTCCACACAAAAAATCACCCATACCAATGGGGAAAATAAATATGTCACAAAGACAACTTCCACACATAAAATCACTCATACCAATGTGGAAAATGAATCTGCCACAAAGACAACTTCCATGAAGATGCATATGCCATGACATGATGGTGCATTATCAAAATAAAATATTCTGACACAATCCACAATGATGCATATGCCGTGACATAATGATGTCACTAAGATCATACATCAGGTTCTTATCATGAAAATCAAATATTCATAAATAACCATCATTAAAATCAAAGCTTTCATCCCACATATCTTGAAGATCATATATTCATAAGCAATTATCGCAAAGATCAAAGGTTCCACTACACATATCAAGAAATTATATAATCATAAAAGTATCATAAAAATCAAAACTTTAATTTGTTACATCATAAAAATTTAAACTTTCATCACATACATATAGAAATTAAAACATTCATATATGCCTCACATAAATTCAAATATTGCAATAATATCAAATACCACACATTTTACAAAATTAAATAACATATTACAATAATATCACATACCACACATTTAATGAATCAATCAAATATCACAATAATATCAAATACCATACATTTAACGAATCAATCAACACCTTATAAATATTTCTATTCCACATTTTAATCTCATAATTTCTATTTTGCACATTAATTAATTTATCACTCAAAGGGCTACTGCGTATGTAATGAGCCTGATGATTCGTTGACTAACTAAATGAGTGAAACAATATACTGAACTTTGAATGAACATAGAGAAAGTTGTCTAGAACAATTATTGAATACCGGTGTCAAATGATAGACTAGTTGTAGTTTTCTAAGTTACTAGAAAAGTTAGAGTCTATAAATCCTTGCATTGGTTTTGATGGTTATGAACTTTTGTTGTATACCAAACGCAAGCTTTGAGTTCCTTTTAAGTACCTTAGAATCCATTTGACAACATTGATAATGGTTCATCTCTAACTTTCCCATAAATCTGTTTGCTACACTTACAACATGAGAAATGTCTGGTCTTGAGCAGACCATAGCATACATGATGCTTCCAATGGCACTATCATATGGTATTTTCTTCATGTCTTATGTTTCATGATTTGTGTTTGGTGACAGGGCTGAAGAAAGTTTGAAGTGAGCTGCAATTGGAGAGCTGACAACCTTTGATTCACTAATATTGAACCTATTTAGGACTTTTTCAAGGTAGCTCTCTTCGGAAATTATTAGTTTTCCTTGCTCTCTAATTCTAATAATTTCTATTTCTAGAATTCTCTTGGCTGGCTCCAAGTCCTTCATCTCCAATTCTTTCTTCAACTGACTCTTCAATTTTTTTATTTATTTCCTACATTTAGATGCTATTAACATGTCATCCACATATAACTGCAAGTAAATGTATGTTGCTGATGATACTTGTTTATAATACACACAACTATCAAAATACTTCTAGCATAGCTTTAACTAAGCATGAATGAACCAATCCTCAAATACCAATGTCTTGGGGATTGCTTTAGACCATATAGTGACCTTTCTAGCAGGCAAACTCATTCGTCCTTTCCTTGATTCCTAAAGCCATGTGGTTGTCGCATTAAGAATGCATGTTCCATTCAAATCACCACTAAGAAAGGTTGTTTTGACATCCATATGTTCCAATTCCATGTCAAAGTGTGCTACCATGGCTAGAATTTTTATTATATATGCATGTTTCACTACGGAAGAAAAGATTTCATTGTAGTCCACTCATTCCTTTTGAATGAATCCCTTTTGTACTAGTCTAACTTTGAACCTATATGGTTCTACTTATGGAATTCCCTCTTTGAACCTATGTGGTTCTAGGCTTAGGAATGAGTTTCCAAGTGTTGTTCTTATCTAGTGAGTTCAGCTCTTCAATTATAGCTAAAAATAATTTGTCTTTGTCTTGAGACCTGATAGCTTCATAATAGTTCCTAGGATCTTCTTGTATGATTTCTTCAGCAACATGTAATGCATAACTGACCATGTCTGCATATCTTTAAGGGGTTTTGATGTTCTTCTTTCTCTTTCCATGATGAGGTTATATTAATCCAATTCATGTTTTGTTGGATTGTCATGTTTTGGAACATAGTATGTTTAGCTATAATTGTATCAATTATGTCTTGTTGAGTCTGTTGTTGTTCTGAAACCAAGAATGTTCTTGGTTTCTGTTGTATTTCTCGTTTGCTCCACCTCAAGATCAAACTTCTCAGCTTCAGTTTGATGTGAGCTCTTATTAGCATCCTTGGTTAAGAACTTATATAGATCAACCTCATGAAACTTAATGTCTCTTCTGATGATACATTACCTATTTTCAAGACACAATATCCTATAACCTTTTACACCACTTGGATATCCAACAAAGTACCATTTCTTGGCTATAGGAACTAACTTCGCTTCATTTACATGATAGTATGCAACACACCCAAATACTTTTAGGCGATTGTAATTAGCAGCATGTCTAGTCCACATTTCTTGAGGAGTTTTGAGTTCAATTGCATTTGAAGGACTAAAGTTTATCAAATAGCAAGTTGCATGGACAACGTTTCCCCAAAATTGTGCAAGCATACCTACATTTGACATAATACATCTCATTCTTTCAAACAATGTTATATGCTTTCATTCAGCTAATTCATTTTGCTGAGGTGTGTTCCTTACAATCTTATGTATGTTTACACCGTGAGTTTTGCAATTACTAGTGAACTCCTCACTGCAAAATTCAAGACCATTGTATGTCCTTAGAGTTTTAATTCTGTTGTAAGTTATAATTAACCATAGCCTTCCAAACTTTAAAGGTTTTGAATGCATCATCTTTGCTTTTTAACATGTATATCTACACTTTTCTAATATAGTCATTAAGAAATGTAATGAAATACTTGTTACCTCTATGTGAAGCAATTTTGGCAGGGCCCCAAAGATCATTGTGAACATATTATAGAATTCCTTTTGAGCAATCTTTTTCTATAAAGAACTTGACTATATGCATTTTTCCATACACACAGTGCTCACAAAATTCAAGATCACCAATCTTGTCACCACCCAACATGCCTTGTCTTTCCAGAATCTTCATCTTAGACTTACATATCCCAGCCTTTAATGCCACAAGCTGGTTTTGTTTGATGATTGGACTGTCATAACTGCCATTCCTATCACTGCTTGACCATTGAGAAGATAGATACCATGATCCCTTTCATGATAACCAATGATTCTTTTACCACTTTTAGAGTACCTTTCTCTGTTTTGTTCCATCTTCCAACTTAGGTTGGATTTAGCTAAATCCAACTACGTGCAGGTTAATTTGTAACCCATGATCACCTTGTCTTCATCAGTTTCTTTGTAGTCAAGGACCCAATCTCTATATGAGGTCATGTGAAATGAACACCATGAGTCAAGAACCCAATCATCCTTCAAGATTTCAGTTGATTTTTCCATAATAACTTTTGTGCTTTCATACTTAGATACATATTTATTAGTAATCTCGATCATCATACATAATTTATCTAGGTGCACGGAGGGAGATATGCTCTTTCTAGATGAAGAATGAATATATGTATATTCTAGGTATAAAAAGTCTGTCTAAAAATGAATGATTCGATTTAGTTTCGCTTTTTTCTGCGCTCTTAAAACAATGTTAATATTTCAACAATATTCAAATGGTTAAATTAATTGATTGAAATACTTAAAAGTTTAAGGGAGTTCAGAGGGGGAAATAGTCTCAATTCATCTCAAATACATTATAAAAAAAAAAATCTAGTCCATTTTTTTTGGTATTTCTTTGCTTTGATCGTACTTTTTCTTTTCCATAGACGGATATCAAGTTGATGTTGATGTTGATGTGCATCTTACATAGTTAATGATGCAAAATTTTTTCAGTTTATCCTATTGGCTTACCTAAAATAAGTGTCGTTCCAATTTTAGAATCTCAATGAATCCCTCATTTATTGTCTTTTTTATTTATTTATTTATCGAAATCTACATTACTCTTTCTAATCTATAAGAAAAAGAAAATGTACATATATTTCTTGAATATTGGGGGTTCTTGAAGTGCGTATTTTTTTCTCTTATTTTTATCATTTAGTGAGCATCATCTTGTATTTCATAAAAATTGGGGGCCATATAATCATTACGCAAGGGCCGTCTGATCCAACTTTTTGGCATTAAAATACGTTTCAGACACAGATGATTATCATAAGATATTCCTAACATGTCAGAAGATTCCCTTTCTTAAAAATTCGCACTTTTCCAAACCATGAAAATAGAAGGAATTCTGGGATTTTTCCTTGGGGAAAATACTTTTATGCATACCTCTTCTGGTTAATCTAGACTATACTCTATTCTGGTAAGATGATAGACACTAGCTAATAGTCCTTCGGGTGCTACATCATAGGCACATTGGGAACGTAGATAATTGTAACCATATACATATAAAATAATGATAATCGAATGCCAATCCTCGGGCTTTATTTGTAAAGTCTCATCTGATTTCCATTTTAATTCTTTGGAGAATAGTGCAACTTGCACTTCTTCTAATGACAATAAATCTCTACCATAAAGGAGTGTATCACAAAAAATTTCAAGATAGCTTGGTAATGAATTTATTAATGGTAGGGTATGTTCCTCATCATCCAATTTAAAATCAATATTTGCAAGATCTAAAATAATCTTATTAAACTCGTTCATATGTTCTTCAATAGACCTTCCAGATTGCATCTTGAAAGTATATGTCTTTTGCTTTAAGTATAAAAGGATTACTAATGATTTTGTCATGTATAAAGATTCTAGCTTGAGCCAAATACCTGCTGTAGAGGTCTCCTTTGACACTTCGCTAAGAACCTTGTCTCTAAGACTCAAGATTAAATCACTGTGAGCCTTGTTCATGATATCCTTCTTCTCCTTTTCTGGAAGTGTGGATGCCATGCCTTTCTCTCCTCCCAGTGCTTCTACCAAACCATGATGAACCAGTAAAGCTTTCATCTTGAGATGCCATAACCCAAAATTATTATTCTCGTCAAATTTTTCAGGTACATACTTTGTTGCTACCATCTTTTCTTTAAATCTCTGATACTAGTTGTTGGTTAATTTCCTTTCTTCTTTGATCAAGTTGACAAATCAATGAATGATCAACTGAATCTTGATAATGAATTAAAACTTGATGAAGCCTGTCTTTCCAAACTAGAAAGATAAGAGGAAAAATGAAAAGTAAAAACGAAGGTTGATCAGTGACTCGACCAAGAACATTCATGGTTTCAAATTTTCAGCAATTGGAACCAAAACTGAATTAAGGCTTGCGATGCTAAAATGAACACACACAATTGTTAACCCATTTCAGAGTTAAACTCCTACGTCTGAGGGACTGGATCCGACTTTGAATTATCACTAATATGAGATGAAATAATTACAATAGTTTTCCACACTCTCTGTTGTTAGTTTTTTGCACAATTTGCAAAACTGAATGTTGCCTCATTCTGCCCTTCAACATTACAATTGGGCTTATATACTACTTGGTTATAATTCATAAGTGACTTAGAAAATTAGTTACAAGTAGTTAATTGAAAACTAACAGCGCACAACATATTGCTTCATTAGTAAGTAACCATTATATGTTTATCTCTAAAGTCTTCTAATGGAGTACCACTTATAACATATTAAAATGCAGTAGTAAGTATAAAGTCAATAGTATATTAACCATTAATCATTTATTGTCTATATGATAGACCAAATAATCTGTTAAAATTAATATGTTGATCAATAATCTATTCAAATTTACATCTTTCTAATTATTATATTATTTTAATGAAATATTAATATATGTAATTATCTATGGTAATATTAGATTAGCCGTACTTTGATTTTTACCCGTGTTGTCATGTAATTATAATTTTAAAATGATTGAGTATGAAATTGATCTAAGTTGGCACATTAAGATGATGACACAAAATGGAAAATACAAAGTGAAAAGTAGATCAATTAAGACAAAATGAGTGTTATTTTAATCGGAGTAAAAATGGTTGCAACTAACATTTTAATTTAACTCTAGTTGCTCTCTTACTATTAAATATAAAATATGGAAGAACACATCTAATTTTATTGTCAAAATATTGTTAGAAAAACATATATATGAATTTTGTCATTTGGTATTCATTTCATTCTAACATTATCAACAAATGACAAATCTAAATTTCAATGTCTTAAGTATAAAACTTCTATACAACCTGACTTATGAATTTTCACAAACAACTCTTGTGTATGTACGGTTGAGTACTTGTGAATTTTCACAAACAATTCTCTTGTATGTACGGTTGAGTAGAAGTAAAATAGATTTAGAAACTTTTAAATAGGTAGTATTTTTAAAAAATTTGACAACATAAGATATCTCTATAAAAAAAACCAAATAATTTCTTAATTTACCATTTAAACAATATTTGATACAAAATAATTTTCACAAATTGTTGCCATTTCTAAATTTATTGAGAAACATGTAACATGACCAATATATTAATTAGAGTTAAAACCATAAAAAATTATTACCAATAATGATGTAGGAGCAATAAGTATTGAGTAACTAATATTGATTGTACTTTAATTTATAATTTATGATACATGAATAGTTATATATAATATTAGATGCTAAATAGTAATTAAACGTGTATGTTAAAGCAAATTAAAAATAGAATAATAAAGAGAATGAAAGAATACTTTACCACATAAATAGTAAAATACTAGATGCTAAGTTAAAGAAAGTCTTTATTAATAGTTTTATCAACACTTCCTTTTGTCCCTTGGTATCATTATAAGAGTGGATATAATAAATTAATAAAATCTATCTCGTATTCTTACCGGCACAACCCATAAACGAATTGACAATTAGTTGTAATTAACAAAACAACCAATCCTCAGCTTAACTCATCAATCTATATATTAGTTCTACATGTTCACTCACCCTCTTATATAGAATTTAATTCACACGATGATATCAAATTTATTTGAATTTCTGTTAATCCTTCTCCTTATCATTGCCAACACAACCCTTTCAACTTATATCCCTCGATTCTCTCCATCTTTTAGCAAACAAATAATGAAAGAAAATGCATGGAAAAACAAATTAGACAAGAGCAAACAAGAGTCCTCTCCTCCATTAGATTCACAATTATCATCGACAGAGATTCAAAACCTATCTCAAATCAAAAAATTCTTGTCCGATTTCGGCTACCTCAAACAAGATGTAGAGTCGTTTGACAATGTTTTAGACAATGAAACAATATCAGCTATTAAAACCTACCAACAAAATTTCAATCTTAAAGTAACTGGCAACATAACCGACGAGATTTTAATACATATGTCATTTCCACGATGTGGTGTCCCTGATTTGAATCTCAACAATGGCTTCGATACACCTAATATATCGTGGCCGAAAGGGAATAAGTGGTTCCCTAAAGGAAAGAAAAATCTTTCCTATGGTTTTCTTCCAGAGAGTGAAATCTCATTGGAAAATATGATAGTGTTGAGAAATGCCTTAACGAGATGGTCAAAGGCCACAAAGGTAATGAGTTTCACGGAGACAAAGTACGATGACGCTGACATTAAGTTTGGGTTCTACTATTTCGGCAATAGAACTGAGGATGTTATTGTTGCGTACACTTTAATTATTTCGCAACAAAATTCTAAAAGAAAGTCAGGTGAGATAAGTTTTGACGGTTCAGAGTCCTGGGTGTTACCAAATGATGAGCACATTTGGTCGTGGCAAATTAACTTCGAGACTGTGGCAATGCATCAAATAGGTCATCTGCTTGGACTTGATCACTCTTATGATGAAGAGTCTATTATGTATCCTACTATATTGCCATCACAACCAATTAAGGTGCAATTATCACTTTCAGATAACCAAAACATTCAACAACTCTATACCCAATTCAACCCCACTTCTGGTTATATTAGGAGTTTTAGTTTCTTTGGCTCCAGTTACGGTCTTGCTTCTTCTTTGTTATTTGGATTTGTTTTCGCGTTTCTGTTTAATTAGCTTATTTAATTATAATCGTTAAGAGTTTCGATGTTTAAGTGATTCACTTTTGTATAAGTTATTTTCTCCCTTTTGGTAATATTTCATTTGAATAATTATCTCTTTATTGAAATTAAGCCTTAACATTTGCGTTTAATTGAAACTTCACCAACATTTTAATAATAATAATAATAATAATAATAAACCATCTCTTTATGCATATTGTTAGTTTAAATATATAATTTAATTACTTAAAAGACTTTAATAAATTATGTCATAAAATATATTTATAATTTTATTATACTATATTACTATTTAATTTATTTTTTATCATAATACTTGTATAAATATACATTTTCTTAGTACATTTGTGTCAATATATGTGTATTACAGTAAAGTTAAAAATATTTGATTAATATTTATTTAAATATAATAAGTATTTTACTTAAATAATTATGAAATTTCAATTATAAATTTTTTTAAATTTTTTAATATAAATCAAATCAACAGAACTGATGATCCGATGTCTTAACCAAGTGAATGACCGTCCAGATTTTAATGACTCCACTAAAGTGCTCAACGACTATACTACCTGTAACAGCCATGGGGCACTCAAAGAACCAAAATGGAGCTAATTTAAACCTCAACAACATCCTTTGCTTTTGCAATATAGGTTTCTCCAATTTCTTTGAGACCCTGTAGATGAAAACAGTATTATTACATACAAAAAGCATTAAGTTTCAAACTACTAATTATGAAAGCATGATACCATAGCATACAGAGATAAATAAATGCCATCTTAACTCCATATAATTTGCAGTAATAACAGGATATTATAGCACCAAAAAATAACAAAAACGAACATAATTACTACTGATTAATGTAAGAAACTACATCAACATAATCCTCCCAAGAGTTACTATGCACATCCAAAAGGCACTCCAAGTTATAAGTAAGAAATTCGTGCAATATTTGTTGAATCTTTTGTCTGGGGTATGGTACAAATCTTGAACAACAAGATGATGAAATTGACGATGATAATGAAAGTTAGTTCGACACTCGGTACTATCGTTTTATTATTTATTGCAACGTGTAAATTTGTTGAAACGCTATCACCCCATATGCAACCGTTCTAGAAATTGAATGTCTAAGTACATCCACAACATAAGTGAATGAAAAAGAAAAGACATAGCTTGAACCATTACAAAAATAGTTAGGTTGTGAATGATTAACTATAAATAATGGAATTCTGCAGGAGAACTATTGAGTACATTATCAATTTTTTTTTAATTTATTATGTCAAAGGAAGGATATTTGTGAAACATGTTTCAGAAGAAACTATTCTTTTACCCTTATATAAGCTACTGGAAAGTTGCAAGCTTAATGGTCAACAGTACTTTATGTATGGTCAACAGTACCTTACCTTGAACATTGTTCAGTGTGATAATGAGTCAGCTTCAAATTTTCAAATAATAATGTAAAGGTTGGAAGCCAATTTAACTGGCGCATTGCATTCTGGGTTGAGGCAATAATTTTGATGCTTCCTTTTCCCATATTGGGTTTTTTAATAAAGACTTTGCAGTTGAAAGGTAACCATTTTATTAATTTTGTTTTATTGTTTGACAAAATCAACCAACCCATTTTACAAAGAATTAAGTAAACAAATTTACCGGTTAAATCATTAGATTAAAATTATGATTATGAATGGTTTTGATATACTTTTATCATAACTATCGTTTAATATTATATTTTTAACTACATATTTATCACGTATGTGCTTTGAATAATAAATTATAATTCTTATTTTATTTAAAAGATATTAAAAAAATACCAATTTTAACTTATTTATTAATGACAAAAAAATTCTCGTGTATGAACTTTATGCTCCAACAGCTTCTTTAATGACCAATGTGCAGAAAAACAATGTGAAAAAAATTAAATAGTAAAAAATTATGGTTTGTGTATTATGTATTTTATTTTTATTTTTATTTTTATGTAGGAGATGTTGAAAAATACTAATTTTAAGTAATTCACTAAGAAAAAATAGTTTTCCCGTGTAAGATTTGTATACTTCAACAGTCTTTTTAGTAATATAAAATTATCATAAA
>JBBPBT010001132.1:8318002-8434611 GCA_037974875.1 Cicer bijugum | reverse complement strand
GTGAACCAAATATGCAAAAATTGAAGAAACGAAAAAAAAAAGTTGATTTTCAAAAGTATTATGTGCCAAAATAATATTTTTACAATTTTTAAGTAATTTATAATATAACATTGGAATTGCTTATCTATTAAGTAAAGATATAATGTGTTATTTTCAACAACAACAAAATGCTATAATATTTATTAATTATGTTTAAATAATTTATTCATCTTTTATCTTTTATAAATGATGAAATTTAATCATTTTCACTAACTCTTTTAAAGACTAGTATGTTACTATTATAAATCATTGATGTCTAATTTTAGAACATTTATAAAATTAGAGGTGCAAAATTAACACGGAGGAGATACATATACATAGAACCTTGATAAATGTCCTTTATTACAAAGAGTTTATATATGTTTTAACACATGCAAGCGGAGTTTTTTCAACTGTAAACCTAATATTAAGTTAAATTAATATTTTTTAAGGATATTATAATGAATATATTGACCAAAAATGATTTGAATAAGTTTTATTGTGATTGTGACAAAGACTAAAGTTCACCATTCACAAAAAGATATATTAATTATATTATGTTGCTTTTTCTATAAAATAAAATACATTGTTAGTGGTAAACCAAGATAAATTACTTGCATCAATTTATTCTTGCACTAATTAGTTTTATTATTGCTTCTATTCCAAGTAAATCATCAAGTTTGAATCAGATTAATCAAATAAAGAAAAATTTATTAACTTAATCAAACACAATTCAACTCATTTTTTTGTGTTTGCACCTTCTTATTTGTGGTGGTCATTTTAAGTAAATTTGGGAGATGCTCGATAATTTGTGTTAAGTTGTGGGTCATCTACAACGACATTACAATTGCAAAACAAATAAGTTTTCAGCGTATAAAGGTGGAAAGCGATTAACTTACAATCGTCCAGATACTCATAGATGGGGTCAATGTCTTTAGTGTGTATCATCATTTGGTATCCAAGATTAAATATCTTTGATCGCCTCCTTGTGCTAGTCGTTGGAACCACGTCTATCACAAGCAAATCAAGCAGTTGGTGCATTAGCTAAACATGAACTTGAAATGGAATGAATATTCACAAAAAAGAGCATTTGAATTGTGACTATTTTAAAATTTGATTTATGCACTTTAATTCATATTTTACTCATGATTAAATTTGGAAATCAAAAGATGATTATTAAACTCTTAATTGACCCAAACATTTTGGACATTTAATATGAAATTAAGAGATTGTAAATAAAAAGCAATGATAATAAAGTGTAATATGTGCATGCAAATAATTAAGGATAAGAGATAGAAAGATCACTTGTTGTAGATAAATCTTGATCAAATATTCATCAAATCTTGACTATATCTTCTTTATGATATGGTTAAAGATTTTCTTCAATTAAAAATCTAAATCAAATCTTATTTTAGATTTTCTTCAAAAACATGAATTTTCTTTCATACTCCGTGTAGTCAAATACATTGTTCTCAAAAGATACTTTTGTTATCATAAAAACTTTTAGTATAAAATAAACTTTGTTCCAACAACAATATTGTAACCATTGTCGCTTAATTGAGTTATGCTCAGTAGGTTATGCATTAGTCCTTTTACAAGTAAAATATTTTTAATAGAGGGATCAAAGTTTTACCTACTGTGTCGTACTCAATGATATTACTCTTCTTATCACCTAAAATCTCACGAATCCTCCTTTCTTGAGGGTTAGGTCTTGGAACATAGAATTTTCTACTGTTATGTATCATGAGCATCCACTTTCCAAGTACCATGACTAGGGTTTCAACTTTTACTTAAAGATATCTGCAAGATATACTGTTTTATTCTTGGGTACTCATATTTGGTTGGGTTTGTAAGACCCTTAATTTTCTAAATTATAATTTATGTGATTTTAGGGTATTTTGTGTTAAATTGTTTAGGCGTTTAGCACATTAAATTTTATTTTGGGAATTAAATATCAAAATCATATTTTATTAGAGTTAATAATATGTTTAATATTTATATATATTTTAATATATATGTATTTTGAGACCCGATTAAGATTATTTATCGAAAAATAATTTAATTATGTTACAAAAAATTTAGTATTGGACAGTTTTTTTTTTAAAAATGTCACTTATTGCTGAGAAATTCATCTGTCAATTGAGATGCGGCAATAGTAGATATATTTTTTAAAAAAGTAATTTGAGAAGTGATGTGAAATGATGTTTTTTTTTTAAAAAAAAATATCTATAAAATTAGATATTTATTAGTTGGTTTTAATTATAATATATTATTATCATTTTAATATTTATTATATATATATATACACTTAAGAAAGGAAAAAGGAAGAAACAGAATCAAGTTCAGCCTCGCGAGATTTGTTTTCTTTCTCCTTCTCTGTTTCTAAATTTTCTTTGTTTTCAAAACCCACAAACACAAAAAGCCTTCACTTTTCTCTTAGAGCTAAACTTCGTTTCGAGAAGTGGCAGAAGAGAAAGTTGCTCATTGCCACGCTGCGGTGCTAGTGAGCTAGTATTCGACGCGGCGTCACAAACTTAAATTTTACCAGAATTAATCGTGGTGCCTTAATCGCGTGTTAGAGCTACTGTTAAGGTAAAAGCTCCTTCCAAACTTTTAGTTTGCATTTAGGACATTATTTGTGATTTTGTGGAAAAGAAATTTGATGTAATTGATGTGTGAATTTGTAGAAAATGAATTTAATGCGATTATGTGTGATTTAGTGGAATTTAAATTTGAGGTGTGGTTTATGGTGATCCATATTTGATGTGATTTATATGTTCATAATTATTATTATTATGAATTTTTGGATTTTATGGAAAATGAATTGATGAAATTTGGTGGTTTATGTGTAAAAATGTGGAGTTTTAAAATTGGGTGAGTTATGTTTGAATTGTTGAAATTTAATTGATGTGATTTATGTGTGTTTGTGAAAATTAAAATTAGTGTGAATAATTATGTTTGAGTATGCTCTGTGTTGTATTTGAAAAATCATTAGTGTTAAATGAGTATTAAAAATGGGGAATCTTTTAATAGCTGCATTTACTTAATGATTGTGGTGAAAAGAGTCAGAGTATGCTCATGCATTTCATAGTACATGGTGACCGCGATGGCGCCATGGTGATAGTGGTGACCGTGATGGGCCACGAGATGATGCCATGTGAATTGTTGGTTCATCTTATCCTTGCAGGGATTGTCACGACATAACATTCTAACATTTTTCAGTTTCTTCATCATTTGATTGAACACTTACAATGACAGGAAATGTGGAATTTTTTCCAAGGAATTCATACTGAGATTTAGGGGCAAGGGCTTAGGTTCTATCCGTTGAGCCTTTTTTATGAGAGGTACTGAGCTTTCTGCAGCCAATGTCACAAAATTTCAATCTAGAAGATGAGGATTTTCATCCAACAAGTTAGCGTATGCATCAGCTTCCTTTGCCAAGTCTTCATGATTGGTGCTTCTAATCAAGCAGGCTTCCTGCCCATGTTGCAAGATTGAGGGAAAATTGTATGTATGGTTTGTATGGCGTCGAAGGCACATATGGTTTTTCTTTTTCGTCATTTATCCTATCACTTGATGGTTGACTGCTTTCACTCTCATTCTGGAAATTCTCTTCCACATCTCTACCTTTAGGTTCCTATAATTATTTTTCATTTCTTAAATTGACGAAATTTAATTGTCCCTTGGGACTAGTTTTAGGCTGCCCTGGGAACACATCGGATGATCTAGAGGGTGAAGCAACTTGTTGAGCCACTTGGGTAATTTTTGTTTGCAATATTTTATTGTGTGTGGCATGTAATCTACCTTAGATGCTAACTGTCTAAGTGATTCATTCACTAACTAATTTTGATTTGTAAACTCCTCATTTTGTTTGGTTTGACTCAACACAATTTTTCAATAAATTTTCTAAGCTAGACTTTTGGGGCTATTGAAAGGCCTTGGTCCTTAAAAACCAGGAGGTCTAACAATAGGTTGGGGGATTAGATTAAGGGGATGATTTTTGTAGAAATTTTTTGGATGATTCCACTACCCTTGATTGTAAGTATTGGAAAAATGGTCTCTTCTTTTAAGATTGTTATGCTAATTAACTTGCTCACACCCATCCCACCATTAGCAGACATTTTGACTTGGCACTAAACAGTCACGTGATCAACAATACCAAAATTTCAAAAACAAATCATTCAATTTTTACATTCAATTTTTCAAAATTTTGAAACAATGCATCTACCTTCGTAGCAATACGATCTATTGTTTCAACGTCATACATACCTCCTTTCTACTGAGGAAATGTTTTGTGACATGTGTTAGAGCATATGCTTCTTTTATGTTCTTGCTCATCAGTTTTCCTCCTACAGTACCATCTACTGTCATTTTTGTAATATATGATAGTCCATTATAGAATGTATGGAAAATTAGCCATCTCTCCAACTTATGAAGAGGGCACAATCTCAACATCTTCTTGATTTCTAAATTCTACCGTTTTAATTGGTGGAAAATCTACCAAGGAATGCTTGTTTTAACTAATCACATGAGGTAATGGGTTCAGAAGGAAATTAATGTAACCAAGCTCAAGCTCTATCCTTTAATGATAAAAGGAAAAGCCTTAGTCTAATGGTGTCACTAGTCACACCATTCATTTTTAAAATGGTGAACCGGAGAATTGATTTGGATCACCTGTTGGTACTAGAGTACTGGTTATGTTGCACCATGGATTGCAATGAACGTTTTAATTCAAAATTGTTAGCCTCTATCATCGGACACGCAATACACAAATGTGGTCCCGTAGTATTGGGAGACATATTCTTCCAAGGTTCTATTTTTCAACCATTTTAAAATATTTTTCTTGTTCTAAATTTTTTTTCTCTCTTCTAATATGGAAAATTCTTTCTATTTCAGGTATTGGTTTGAACAGATTCCCAAGACTTCGGATTCTTCGTATTCAAAGAGAGAAAACTCAATAATAAAAATTAAATTAAATTTTTTAATCTAATCATTACAAATAAAGGGAATTAATATCAAAAGAAAAGTCCGACAACAAGGACTTGGTTATGAGTACCAATCTTTCTTTACTATGATGATTAGATAAATCCATAAATGTTGATAATTATTTTTTGTTAAAAATTGCAATAAAAATAAAGTCTTGGGATTGTAGATTTATACAATGATGAATACAATAAAACTAACCTTCTCAATGTTATGGGTGATAAAATCTTAAAAATTAGATAAACAAATATAACTAATACATTCATTCTAAGAGCAAAAGTATATTTTAAACCAATAACCACCTTATTTCCTTCATTGATGTATTAGCAAAATCCTTTAAGAGAATATATCATACATGATATCAAGAGAATCAAAATCAATTTTCATGATTTGATTCTCTTGTCCAATCATAGAGGTCAGATATCAAATCCAGTTTTCATTATATAATTTGATATTGAAGTACGAACATGATTATTACTAATATAGGATTAAAAGATCAATACCCATGACAGAAAAAAAAAAAAAAAATTGTTAGAGATTCATCATTAGAAATCCTACAATTTCAAGACAAAGAAGATCTACATACACATGACCATAATATAACAACAGAGTAAAATAGGAAAATTGAATGTTATTAAAACTAGAAATTTGCTAAAAGACAACAAAAACAAGAGAAATAAGAGATTGTGAGTAAGAATATGTGTCTAAACTGAGTATTTTTGTCCTTTTTATAGTCCTAGATGTCTTCATAAGCTTTAATTACAAGAAACCATCATAATTTCCTAGGAAAAAAAAACGGTTCAACAACAAAAGGTAAGTAGATTACATGCATAATGGCCATTACTGCCAGGTAGTAATCCTTGGGGCCTTGGAGTGACATAATTTTGATTTTTTTTCTCGTTCATCCAATACGACCGTAATGGTTATTATTGTCAGGCAGTAAATCTTGTTGAAACTTGAGTTTCTTTCATTTTCTTGATCCCGATAGACCGTGACTGCACCACTTGACTTCAAGGTTCTTTTGCACCAAAAATCTTCACTTATTCTTTAACTTCTCCTTGCAATCAAAACAAAACAAAAAGGTAGTAAAATAGAACTAAAACCAATTTAAAAACATCAAATTAAACTATCAATCAAAGCTATAAAAACACATAAATTCTAGCTTATCAGGCTTCCTGTTTAAATGTCAAGTCATCTCTAAGTAACAAACATAGTGCAAATGAAGGTGCAAATACGAGAAGGGGGGTTGAATTGTGTTTGACTAAGTTGATAGTTTTTTCATTATTTGATTAAACTAGTTCAGACTTAATGATATACTTGGAGTGGAAGGAATAAAAATACTAAAGAGTGCAGGAATAAAATGATACAAGTAATTAAAAGGATTTAATCCACTAATTCAACAACTTGTTTTACAAAACACCTGACCTTCCAAGCCAATCTTCTTAAACACCATGACAACACCAAACTTCTGATTAACAAACACATCTTGACTCAACCAACCATATATTTTCCACACAATCTAGCAATTCTCTATTGTTAACGGCACACTAACACCACTATCAGGTTTAAATACAAAGGTTTGGAATCAGATTGAATTTGTAAATTCTTCATATGAAGATTGTTCGTATATTGTTAAGATTGAGTTTATAAATTATTTGTATTGATATAGTTTGTATGTTGTTAAGATTGAGTTTGTAAATTCTTAAGATTGATATTGTTTGTATATTGTTAAAATTGTTTTCATAAATTCTTCAGAACAAACTTCCTTTATATTTCATACATTGAGCTAGGCTGGAATATATTGTTGGACCAGTTCTTGAACTTTCGCAAGTAGGAATATGACAAAGTCCAATATATTATTTTGTCCTTTGTCAAAATCTGAATCATTTCTTTGCAAATAATAAATGTATCTTCTTGTGAGTGTTTCTTTTTATAAACAATTCTTGATTATATTTTCTTGTAAATTCTAATCAACTCTTCTTGTAAAAAATCTTGTGATTAATCTTGATCAAATCTTTTGGTAAAGAATTCATATCTTTTTGTAATAAATTTTGATCAAATCTTCTTGTAAATAGCTCATATCTTCTTGTGATAAGATATTGATCATATCTTCTTCAAATCTTAACCAAATCTTTTTTCTAATATGGTCTAAAAATTTCTTCCAATATAAATCTAAATCAAACCCTATTTTAGATTGTCTTCAAAAACACAAATCTATTTTCATATTATGTGAAGTCAAATATATTGTTCTAACAAAATACTTTTTTTTTTAACATCAAAGCTCTAAGTTTAAAACCAACTTGGTTCCAACAATCTCGCCCTTTTTAAAAATGACAAACTATATTATTTATAACAATTGTTTTGTTAAATACTTTGAATCCCCTTACTTAAGTCTCAAACTAAGCCTAAGTATTTTTGCTCCACACATTATCAAACATCTTTCTTCCCATTTTGTCATCAGACAAAAAGACTTGAAAATGAAACTTGCCTCTGTTTTTTTAGTAGAATGAAAAGAACATAAACATAAAATTTACCCTAAGTATAAAACGAAACTGTTCTAAGGTTGGCACAACATCAGTTAGATAAAATAATAAGATTGAGGTTAGTGGTTTGGTGAAAATGTTAGCCCTAATGAAATGGTGTTTCATTTCTTAGTGTTTAGCTTTAGAATAAAGTGTAGGGTTTTTGGTTAGGCAAATGAGATAAGTGTTGTCACAATAAATGGGAATGTCGGTTTCTAAGCTTTTGTAGTCTTCTAGCTGATGTTTCACCCAAAGTAGTTAAGAGCTACAACTAGTGGTTAAAATGTACTCAACTTCTATTGTTGACATGACAATTATTATTTGTCTCTTACTTGAACAAGAGAATAAGTTGTCACCTAGAAATGTGGAGTTTCCACTTGTGCTTTTTCTCTCAAGTTTATCTCTAGTATAACCAGAATCACAATGCCCATTTAGTTTGAACTCATGAGACTTCTTCTAGTTTCGGTAAAGCTGGATTATCATCATCTTCCTTAGACTTTTCAAGGTCACGTTTTTTTTTTCATCAAATTTCCCTATTGAACACACTATAAGTCTTAGATCTTTTAGAGTATCCAATAAAGGTACACTTTTGAGATCTAGAACCAAATTTACTAAGGTTATGTTTATTGTTGAACATATACAAAGTACAACCAAATTGTTTAAAGAAAGAGATGTCAGACTCTTAACATTTCCACAACCCATTTGGTGTTTTATTCAATATACACCTAATTAAGACTCTATTTTGAATATAACATGCAAAGTTAATTGCTTCAGCCCAAAAGTGTTTTGCAACATTCATATCATTTAACATGATTCCGACCATTTCTTGGAATGATTATTATTTCTTTCTACAATTCCATTTTTTTTGGGGTGTTCTAGAAGAGAAGTTGCGAGAGATTCCATTTTCATCAAAAACACTTTCGAAAAACTTGTTTACAAATTCTCATCCATGATCACTTCTAATTGTTACAATTTTAAGACCATTTTCATTCAATTCTTGTTTGCAAAATTTGATAAACACTTTATGGAATTCATCCTTACTTTTTAAGAATTTTACTTATGTCCACCTAGTATAATCATTTACTATAACAAAACCATATTTGTTTACACTTAGAGAGGTTGTTTCCACTGGCCCAAAGAGATCTATATATAAGAGCTCAAAAGACTTTGAGTTAGAGATTGAGTTATTATGGGTAAACGAGTTCTTTGTTTGTTTTCCCTTTTGACAAGCTTCAACCAAAATTTAAGTTTTGTAACTAATCTTAGGCAAACCTCCTACAAGTTGAAGTATATTTTGTTTTGAAATTTATTAAAGGTTTGCATTACCTAATCTTTTGTGCCAGATTAGTTTATCTTTATTTATTTACATAACACACTCAACCTCTTATTTCTCTAAACTAAACAGATTTATCTTATAAATTTTGATTTACCTCTGACCTGTAAAGAGTAAGAAACTATTTTTCGGACAAATTGTCTTATATGTTTTTTGATTAAATGTAACATCACAAGCTTCATCACTTAACTGACTAATACTTAGTAAATTATGCTTAAGATCTTTAACAAACAAGACATCTTTAATAGACAAGGATATACCATTACCAACTCTACCTTAACCAAAGATATGGCTTTTCTACTTTCCTCCAAAAGTCTTTGTGCCTCATTTTCTCAATGTTAGGTCTTGGAACAAAGAATTTTCTCACATTAGGTGTCGCGAGCATCCAGTGTTCAGGTACCATGATTGACGTTTTAACTTAATTATTGAAAACATCTGCAACATAAACAATTTTGTTCTTATGTCCCAAATTTGGTTGGGGTCCTAGTTTGTTAAGAAGGTGTAAACACGAAAAAGGAGGTTGAATTGTGTTTGTAAATTTTGTTAACTTTTTTCTAAGTTGATGAAGGTTGGTTAGCTTTTATAAATTACTAAGATAAGAAAGAATCGGGTTTAGAGACAACAAATAATGAAAACATAAGTAATTAGACGCATAGACTTATCCTAGTTCACCAATAACTTGGCTACTTCCAGTCCCCTCCTTTAAAATGCTTTAATCCACTAATTCAAATACCTTGAATTACAAAAAACCTGACCCTCAAAGTCAGTCTTCCCAAACAGCTTGACAACCCCAGACTTTTGATGAACTAACTGTTAAACATTTGGTTGTTTTTGATATTATTGACAAACATACATCTTGAAATAAATCTGACATTATGAATTGAGAAAAATTTCAAGAACATCAACTCAATCCTACAATCTTTAGACAATTGCTTGGAACTCAAGAAATCAACAAAAGCTTGCAGATTCATAAGCAAATCGATTGTTACAATCGATTCTGTAACAGGGTTGAATGTTTTTATTCAGTCTGTGATTAATCAATCGACAGGCCAAATCGATTTGCACGCTCTATGAAAAATCAAACAGGCTATCCATCGATTTGACAAATCGATTGGTACACTTTTTAGCAAATAAATTGTGCAAGTCAGAGAGCTAGTTTGATACAAATCGTTTTGGCACATCGATTATTTAAATCACAAGGACTGACCTGATAGCTTACATCGATTAGACAAATCGATTAGCACTTTCACTGGATTGAAAAATGCGCAAGTCAGAAGCATGCCTTGCAAGCTAATCGATTTGGCAAATCGATTATTCCTATCACTTCTTTAATTTTTGTATATCTACATCGATTAGCACAATCGAGAGTGAATGTCCCAGAGCCAAACCAATGACTACTAAATCGATTAGGCCAATCGATTTACTAAAATAAGTTTTGAAATAAACTTGGTCTGGAACATACACTATCGATTAGTACTATCAACTATTTTACTTCAGTTGAATTAAGTTTGGCATCAATCGACGTGGTAAATCGATTGAATGAGCCAACAGTTGAAATTAGCTTCAGTCTTGAGTTTACAATCGGTTAGGCAAATCGATTTGTGAAAAACACTGTGTCCCTGGAACCAGTGAAATCGATTGACATAATCGATTGACGCAAAAAGCTTTAGAAACAGAGATGACTGTATTGGTTTAATCGATCTAGTACATCGATTGTTTTGATGTCGTTGTTGGAACAAAACACGCCAAATCGATTATGAACATCGATTCAATTAAGTACAGTTATCCAAGTCTGAAGAACTCAGTTAAAATAATCGATTCGTTAAATTGAATAGTGTAAGCAGTTTTAAGATTCAAGAAAAATAAGATACGCGAAATCGATTGGTTATATCGATTAGTATGTTTTATAACCTTAATGAATCGATTTGCCAAATCGATTCATACGTTGTTTTTTCAGAAACTATATAAACTGCCTTCACAATTTTCTTCATACAAAATATATGATAAGATACACATACACATTTTACACATCTGATGATAACAATCTTTTACCACAATATCTTTCTCAACTGACATTACTTTAAACATCTTTTTCAGCCATGAACAATCAATGTTGATGATCAATGAGGATTGAAAAATAATGAATCGAGAAAGAAAGCTTTGAGAAGAATGAAGATCAAGAACTTTGTACAATTGATCTGTTTTTAATTTCTGCAAACCATATACTGTAAACAAATTACTTTGGTATTGTGAGAAAATCCAGTCTTTACTGGTGGTGTTCTTCGAGGTTGAGGGTTGTCAACAAGAAGACGCTTGACTGAATTCTTGATCAAGTTTATGGGATTTAAACTTGGGAATTCAGGGAAGAGAAAAGTTAGAACAAGGAGAATAGTTTAAGATTGGTGCGAGGCACGCTGTAATAATATGTAAACTGATTCTAAGAAGTTCTATTGGATAGGCTAAGATCTTGTTGGATCTTGGGACTGGACGTAGGTCGTCACGAGACGGCTGAACCAGTATAAAATCCTGTGTTCATCTCTTCTTTTCCTTTATCTTGTTTTACATTATGCAATTATTTCGTTTCTAGCATTGATTGATAGTCTTGATAATAATTGCATGTAAATCAGCATTCATAATAATCATTCTTGTCTAATGCATTTCTCCATATCTTCCATGATCCATATAGCTTGACATTCATTAGAATTGTTAACTAGGGACCGTAATTCAATTTGGTGTGAAATATAATTGAATTTAATAATCCGTTGTGCATCTATGTTAGACTAGATATCATTCTGTGTAAGTCTTCTGAAAATCAGAGGTCATATACACCAACACTAACCACCTGAACCCTACAAGCCAAGTCTTCTCCTAACAAAGCCAGATTGAAGAAGGAACAAACCACTTGGACCGTACAAGCCAAGTATTCTCCTAACAACCTGACAATCCCATATTGAAGAAGGAACTAAACAACTTTCGGATTGGATACGAAATGTTGGAACTTTTAAGTGTTTGCTTCTAATAAAGATGATAATAATAATAATAATAATAGTAATAATAATAATAATAATAATAATAATAATAATAATAATAATAACTCTCACACTCTAAGAAAAGAATACTCATAAAATATTTCTAACTTGAATAAGTGTTTCCCCTGTTGAACTCTAAAATGAATTTGGAATTTTAAGCTTGAGTTCTTCCACTCTTTTATGTTTTTCGATGTTCTTCTTCTTCTACAGCCTTGAGTATCTATTTATAGGTAAAATTTTGGCTTCAATTTAGTCTTTGTTTAATTTCAAATTGTATATTGTTCAGATAGAGTTTGTAAATTATTTATATTGATTATGTTTGTATTTTGTTCAGATTGCGTTTGAAAATTTATAATCAGATTGATTTTGTTTATATTTTGTTGTAGATAAATCTTGATCAAATCTTCTTCAAATCGTGATCAAATCTTGACCATATCTTCTTTTCAACTTGGTCAAAGATTTTCTCTAATTATAAATATGAATCAAATCTTATTTTAGATTTTTATCAATTATAAATTTAAATCAAATGTTATTTTAGATTTTCTTCAATTATAAATTTGAATCAAATCTTATTTTAGGTTTTCAATTATAAATTTGAATCAATTTTGATTATAGATTTCCTTCAAAAACATGAATCTTCTTCCATACTCTTTGAAGTCAAATCTATTTTCTTAGTCTTGAAAGGTTTCTTGGCATTTCTTGTATTTAACATGAGACAAGATAACTTGGAGTGACGTATCTTAGAGAAAATGGTAACAAGATATTAGAGGGGATAAGTTTAGGTTCAGTTATAGTTTCTTCAAATCTTAGACCTCTTTTACCATTTTTACTAACTCCATAAATCATAGAAGCATACTTCCTTCTTTCCATACCTTTAAAAAGCAAATCTTAAAATACTTCTTCATTTTTATCACGGTTACATGTGGTATTTTCAATTGATTTTAAACTATGATTACTTTTCAGAGTTAGATTTTCAGCCTTAAGTTTAAGAATATGAGTTTCTAGAGTTGTGTTTTCTATTTTAACTTCATCATTTTGATTCGTTAAAATATTAATTTTTGAATTAGGTTTGCATTTTCTTTAATAAGTGTTTTCAATTTTAAAGGCAATTTGTGATTCTTGTTCAAGAAGTCATTTATAATAGTAATTAAATCATATCAAGTTAAATCAAAAAACACCTCAATTTTTGTTTGTGTTGGATCTAGAGAAAGAGTTGGTATTAGAACTAAATTTGCTTGCGTTTTATCATCAAATGATTCATCATAATCATCCCATGTAACCATCAGACTCTTATTCTTATCTAGATTCTTCCATCGAGTGTTTCCCTTTCTCCATATGTAAACATTTTGACGTGATATGTCATGTTCATTGCTTCCATAACATATGATGTTTTTCTTGTCAAATTTATCATTATTTCCTCTGTTGAACTGTCTAGAATATCTTTTGGGAAAATTTCTCCTTTCTAATGTGCTACATGTTTTGAATTTTTTTGAATATGAAAGCAATTCCTCTTTTGAATTTGCTTGCTTCCTTCATAGTTTAAAATCAAACTATCATAAATACTCTTTGTTGTCTCCTTGTTGGTGGACTTGTCAAACTCCTTGAAAATGATTGCATTTAGCAGAAATATTTTGGACTTTATGATGCATCTTGCACGTCTTCTTTTGATCATCATCGATCTCTTTCTTTAGAATATCAATACCATAAGTATTCTTTGGAGTAGTATAACTATCTTCCACCAAGTCCCAAAGTTCAGGATCTTGTGAAATAACCAAACTTCTCAATCATTCCTTCCAGTACTCAAAACGTTCTCCATCAAACAAAGGTGGTATGTTGATGCTTCCTCCAAATTCTTCCTCACTTAATTCAGACATGTTGAACCCTTGAATCTTTCCTCAAACACTATAAAGTGCTCATCCTTGAGGCTAAATTATGATGCAATTGAAGGTGCAAAGACCCCAAGGGGGGTTGAATTATGTTTGACTAAGTTGATAAATTTTTCATTATTTAACTAAATTAGTTCATACTTGATGATTTACTTGGAGTAGAAGAAATAACAAAACTACAAAGTGAAGGAATGAAGTTATACAAGTAATTTATCTTGGTTCACCACTAACTTAGATACATCCAATCACTTCACTCAAAATTATTTAATCTAGTAATTCAACAACTTATATTACAAAGCACCTGATCCTCCAAGTCAATCTTCTCAAATAGCCTAACAACTCCAAACTTTTGAGGAACAAACACAACTTGACTTTACCTACCAAGTCTTCTCCATAAAATCTGACAATCCTGGATTGTTCAATGCACACTAACACCACTATCTGGTTTGAATACAAAGGTTTGAAATTTGAGTAGTTGATTCTAACAAACTGATTATAACAATGACTATCACACTCTAACAAAAAGCCTTAGAAAATATTTCTCATTAGAACAAGTGTTTCTCTCTTTTAACTTTAAGATGGATTTGAAATTTTGAGCTTGAGTTCTGCTACTCTTTTTTATTTTTATTTTTTGATGATCTTCTTCTTCAGATAGAATTAAGACTTCAATTTAGACCTGGTTTGTTTCTATTTTGTTAAGCTCGAGTTTGTAAATTCTTTAGATTGATAATGTTCGTATTTTGTTAAGATTGAGTGTGTAAATTCTTATATTGGCACTATTTGTATTTTGTTAAGAGGGTTTTTGCAAATTCTTCAGATGAAATTTCTTTCCTATTGCTTTCTTGGATCTGGGGGAACATAGTGTTGGACTAGTTCTTGAACTTTCACAAGTAGGAATATGACTAAGTCTAATTCAGCATTCTTTTTCTTTGTCAAAATCTAAATCATATTTTTGGAAATAACAAATGTATCTTCTTATGAGTGATTTTTCTTGTAAATAATTCTTGATCGTATTTTCTTGTAAATAATTTGTACCTTCTTGTAGGTTTTGATCAACGTTTCTTGTAAATAATTCATATCTTCTTTAAGATAAATCTTGATCAAATCTTTTTATAAATAATTCATATATTCTTTAAGATAAATGTTGACCAAATTTTCGTGTAAATATTTCATGTCCTCTTGTAATAAATCTTGATCAAATCTTCTTGTAAATAATTTATATCTTCTTGTAGATAAATCTTGATCAAATCTTCTTATAAATAATTCATATTTCTTGTGATAAGATGTTGATTATATCTTCTTCAAATTTTAATTCATATTTTTTTGTGATAAAGATTTGCTTCAATTATAAATCTAAATCCAATCTTATTTTAGATTGTCTTCAAATACATGAATCTTCTTTCATACTCTGTGAAGTCAAATATATTATTCTCATAAAATATTTTTGTTAATATCAAAACTCTAAGTATAAAACAAGCTTAGTTCCAACAACAAAAACTATAAATAAATCATATAATTCCTTTATTAACTATAATCACCAAACACCAATAATACAAATCAACCAAATTGCATTTGTCCTATTTGTTAGACTATATTTTAATGCATGCATAAATGTTGTTACCTTATTTAGTCATAAAAGGAATCACTCACACTGAATGTTTAATATTATTTGATATGTTCCTAAACCACCAGTTAGAAGCAGGGTCATCACCTTTAGTAACCACAAATTACCAATCAAAACACAAGACTTATATAACTTAATAAACGGTATTGGGCTTGACCAATCTTTTGTAGAAATGTCTTAATAAAGAGTAGTTGTATTTTCAATACCGGAAATTTCAAATTTTCGAAAGCTATCGGAAATTTCAAAAATTTTAATCCGGTAGTTATTTTTTGTTCACCAGAAATTTCGTTTATTGAAATTTCCGGTAGTTAATCCAAAAATTTCAAAAATCCAGTAGTTAATAAAAAAAATTAATTTGTTTGTTATTTTATTTTAATTTATTTTTTTTGAAATAGGGATGGAAAACAAACAACCAATATTTATAGATTTAACTGAAGCATTTACAACTGATCAAATTTTTGAGTCACGAGAAGCTGTCATATCATGGGCAAGAGAGATAGGTCGACAAAATCGAGTAGCAGTTATCATTACTCGATCAGACGTAGAGACTGGAAAGAGAGAAAGAAAGTCAAAATTAATTCTTGATTGTGATAGAGGTGGACAATATAAGTCAAATAAAATTAACACAGGCACTTCAACTAAAAGGTGTGGATGTCCGTTTAAACTTAGATCGAGACCACTAAAAAATAATGAAGGATGGATTATTACTTTAATCTGTGGACATCACATCCATATGAATGGGACGCTTAACAAAAGAAGATAAGAAACATGTTGACGAGTTGACAAAATATCACGTTGCACCGAGACACATCTTGTCATATTTGAGAGATCGAGATACGGAGAATGTGACTAATATCTATCAAATTTACAAGCGACGAAGTACATACAGGAAGAATTTGATGGGACCTAGAACTGATATACAACATTTGTTGAAGTTATTTGAAGCTGAGAAATATACTTGTTGGAGTAGGACTCATGAGGACTCCAACGTTGTGAGGGATATGTTTTGGACGCACCAAGATTCCATAACTATGCTGAACATGTTCCCTCTTGTATTGATCATGGATAGCACCTACAAATCCAACAAGTATAGGTTATCGTTGTTTGAAATTGTTGGTGTAACTTCAACTAGGTTGACATTTAATGTTGCATTTGCTTATATGGATTCTGAACGTCAAGACAACTTTTGGTGGGCATTGGAGAAATTAAAAGAGTTGTTTGTTACAAACACGTCATTTCCTCAGGTGATTGTGACCGACAGAGAACTTGCTTTAATGAATGCAATTAAAGTTGTATTTCCATCTTCAACAAATTTACTTTGCCAACTTCATATTAACAAAAATGTTGGAGCCAAATGCAAACAATATATATTAAAGAAAGACATGCAAGAACCCATTCTTGAGTTGTGGAGGAAAATTGTTTATTGTTCTAAAGAGAAGGAGTACGAGGAACTTTTGCAAATATTTGAGCAAGCATGTGTTGATAATATTATTTTCTTTGACTATGTCAGAGACACATGGTTGAATCCTCATAAGGAAAGATTTGTTGAAGCATGGACCAATCGAGTATTGCATCTAGGAAATACTACGACTAATAGGTATTTCATTAAAACTTCACATTTTGTATTTTATTTTATGCATGATATACGATTAAAACTTCACATTTTGTATTTTTTTTTGTTTAAATATTTTGGTTGAGTCTGCTCATTGGTCATTGAAGAGATTTTTGGAACACAGTAAAGGAGATTTTTGTAAGGCATGGAATGGTATGAATGACATGTTGAAGTTTCAAATTATTAAGATAAAAGGTTCATTTGAGATAAGTAAGGGTCGCAAAGAGCATATACACAACAATCCATTCTTTGAGAAATTGACTTGGGTGGTATCCAAGAAAGCCTTAGGTGATATTGTTCATGAATACAAGAGAGTCAACTATGTCGGTAATGATAAAGATGTGTGTTGTTGTATACTTAGAAAGACTCATGGATTACCTTTTGCATGTGAGTTAGCACGATACAAGTTGGAAGGTGTTCCAATCCCATTATATGTTGTTCATATACATTGGAGGAAATTAACCTTTAATAGTGATCAAGAGGAGAACAATTGACAAATGATTCAGAGTTGGACATTACATCGGAGATGAATATAATTTGGAAAACATGGAAAACACTTAATGTTGCTGGAAGAAGGGCATTAAAGAGCAAGTTGCGTGAAATAGCATATCCGGAGACAACATCAATGTGTGCACCAGTGGATAAAATCAAAACAAAATATGGTGTTAAGAAAAAAGACACTTTAAATGTTGCTTTAAATGATATTCAATCTGCATGTCCGTTGCCACTTTAAATGCCACTTTAATAATAACTCTGAATAATAAATAAGTCGCAAATAATAACTCTAAATAAGTCACTAATTAAATAAGTCTGAATAATAAATAACTAATTAAATAAATCTAAATAAGTCACTAATTAAATAAGTCTGAATAATAAATAACTCGCGAATAATAAAATAAGTCCGAATAATACAACTAATAATCTCCTCCACTAGAAATGTGTAAAGCTCTCTCTAATAAGACATGCATCTGATCTTCAGGACCACCCATATGTAAATCTAAACTCTGCTGTATAAGACCACCAACTGCGTGACACCGTGTACACCTAGTATTGGGACCAACATCATGACTAGGACTAGCATCATGACTATGACCAGTATCAAGACCAGGACCAGCATCATAACTAGGACCAACATATGCAGCAACATAAGGGATCATCTGAGGATGAGATATCCTATAATACCACCGGATGTATCCCTCAACACACTCATGTGGATATGCAGCTAGGTGCAATTTAGCTCAAAGTGATCGTATAGAGTTCCGGTACATACTCCATTCAACATCGACATCACGTACAACAAGCATTAGTGGTGTAGGAGGAATGTGTTGAGTATACCCAAACTATCGTATACACCTCTCTAGTAAATACAGAACCATCATGGAACACCAACGAATGTATCCTATAAACAATGACACAGACTGAAATCGTGTCACAACGATCTCATCGTAATTCGGTGCCTAGATAGTATCAGTATCCCTTAAAGCATCCAACTTTGCCCTGTAATATGCAACGTTCTCATATGTTTGTTTTGCAGTCCAACAAAACATCTGTGGCATCGAGGAAATATGCTCATCCATATCCCGTTTACAAATATCAGGAAAATGTTCATAAATCCAAGTCTGTAAATAATTGAAATGTAGTAAAATTATTAAGGTGATAAAATAATGAAAAAATAATGATAAGTATAATAAATATAATAGTACCTGAAATAAAGAAAGATAAATATCCTCCAATCTGTTTGGTTGCAAGCAATGTACTATCTCTAAGATAGTCATATAACACAAAAAGTGCAGCTGGTTCCCATGCCCATTTACCACAACTATCAAGATCTTGAAATAGAAAGAGATATTTTGCAAATACAAGTGTAAAACTTTTAGCAGCCAGAATGGTACACCCTTCAAAATGAAGTAGGTATGCCCTCGTTGCACAGTCATATCTTCCTTCATGAAGTTTCTTAAAAAATACTTCTTTCAACCACTCAAAACTATACGAGGCCCCTCTATTGGTCGTAGTCTCAGTGACAACTTCATCATATGCAACTCCCAACAACTCAACAGCAGCAGCAATTGCCTAATCTTCATTGACATTTGCGGGAGGTGTGAAAAACTCTCTAGTACATGGGATGCTCAAAAGACCCCTGACGTCGTCAAGAGTAATAGTCATTTCACCGAATGGCAGGTGAAATGAATTAGTCTCCTCGTGCCATCTCTCATCAAAAGCAGATATCATATTACCGTCAATCATATGCAAACTACATCTTCTCAAATGACGTAATCCAAATATATTAATCCAATGATCTATTTGAGCAAGTAATTGATATCTCATATCAATGAATTTGTCTTGCTTTTTGACATTCAAAACAACTTTCAAGGCACGTCTATCCTGTTTAATTAAAAATAACACACAATTACAAATATATTATAATCTTATACTACAAATAAATTATAATATGTAATAAAATAACCTATACTATAAATATATTATAATATGTAATAAAATAAATTATTTACTAACATGTCCATTCCACACATTAATTGCAATATGATGCTCATAATCTTTAAGGACAGAAAGATCATAAGGACCTCCAAGTAACATGGGTTCTTCAGGCTGGTCTTGTTGACTATGTTCATCATCAAACTGTTGTTGATCATGTTCATCATCAAACACATGATCTTGTTGGGGTTGGTCATCCTGTTCTGCATCAAACACAGGATTTTGCTGGGGCTGCTAATCTTGGGACGCCTGCCTTTCCTCATTTCTCTTTCTCCTTTTTTCAACAGCAGCTCTCCTATTTGATTGTGTAGGAGGCCAAACTCGAGAATTATCACCGTCAGTTTTTGCTCCCCTGGTCCTCACTAACAAAATTCAATAAAAAAATTAAAAAAATTATATAAAAAAAATAAAAAATTACATAGTGTACCGGAAATTTCAAAAATGAATGAAATTTCTGGTAAACAAACCAGAAATTTGAAATTTCCGGTAGTTAAAAATGCATACCTGAAATTTCAAAAATGATATTCTCGGTATTGAAAATGTATACCAAATTTTTCAAATTTTCGGTATAAATTTTTTTCAACAAAACTCACTTTTCTGGATTTTTTAAGTGTGGGGATACAACTGTTTTGATTTTTTTATTATTTTGATTTTTACTGAATTTTTTAAGGTTATTTTGACTATTTCATTAAAAAAACATTTAATTAGGGGTACAAAAGTTAACCGTCCTAAAAAAAGTTGGGTATTGGGCTTGACCAATCTTTTATCCACTCCAGATCAGTTGGCCCATTTCGATTGTTTGTTAACTTGAGAGGAATCCACTTATAAATATAATCATATGAGGTTTGTTAACCTACAAAGTTAGATTAAACTGACAATATTTATATATATGGGGAACAATAATTATGGTGATGTGTTGTAATCTAATATCATAATGTCGTTTTATGTTTGATTTTAAACGTTGGCTTAATATTTGTTTGCATGTCCCACGCTCATCTGGAATTGCAAGCATAGTTATTATCATGTTAAAAACGTGGCCTTTTTCCCCTTCCATTCAAAAGGGATGTGATGTAAATACCATTGTCAGATGTTCATTTATTAAAAGAAAAAAAAATTATCAAAAAGGAGAAACAAAATATATTTTACATCCTTGATTAAAAGAAAATATATTTTTTATCTTTATAAAATAATAACTTTTTAAATGAAGTATACATAAATAAATTTTATTAAAAATTGCTATTTTGAATTTTTTTTATAAAACATGTATTTTTTTGTCGATTAGTTAGGGACTAACATAATTGTCGGATTTGGATTTTCTACCTTTGAGTTATTAAAATTAGGTAAATTTTGTGATAAAATAGAAGAGTGTGATATTTATGATGGAGAGAAAATCATGAGAGATAAAACAAAATATAGAGAGATATAGAGAGAAAGATAGAGAACTCAACGTTAAACAATCCAAACCCCGTAATTGTCCTTATTAAAATAAGTTAGGGATTAAAAATAAATCAAATTTATTTAAAAAAATAATATTGAAAGATTATTATATGAATTTAGAGAGATTAAAAAAATTAATTTATTTAAATAAAATTACAATAATAGCATATACATCTACGCTTAAATGTACTCTATCTAAAAAATGTCTGTTGAAACAATTTGGTTATGTTAAATTTTATTTACGTGTGAATTGAATTCTAAATGATAAAAGTCAATTCTCTTAAAAATCAGGTAATAGATTTCCTCATGTTCAATATATTTTTTTCAACATAGAATCTCTTTTCAGAAACCAAAGACTTAGGAAGAAAAAAAAAACTATGATACTGTTTTTGAATCTAACAACCATGATCCAACTTAATTTCAATTGGCAATCCTTTCACTTTCCTTTCACCTTTTAAGTTGTTTTCCACAACCACACGTGACGGTGACTCCACATTTACTATCATGCTCCACCACGTTCCTCCAATTGAATGAGATCTTCTTTTTATAGATTTGCATTTCATAAGGAGGTAAAAGTGCACTGTATTCTACAACTTCAAAATATGCATTATTTCATCCCACGAGGGCCACAAAGGTAGATGGAATAGTTTCATTAATTTCTTAGTAAACAGAGCTACCACAATTGTAGTGCTACCAAGCAGCATAAATATTATATTTTTTTCTCGAGACTAAAATATATAAAAAAATGATTTTAATTAATTTTTCAAATAATTTTTTTATATTTTATTTTAAAATAATATATATATATATATATATTTAAATACAAAATTTAATTAAATATAATTAAATATAACGATATGAATGTCAAATATTAACATGTGTTTACACCATAAAGGTTTGTTTGTAGTCTAATGACTAAAATGATAAAGAAGTTGTAGATTTAATCTCTACACTAACTAAAACACTAACAATATTAATTATTAATTGTGGCTGTTGAAAAAAAAAACTGTTTGTTATCTGATCAAGAGATCTGAAACGAAATCATGATAATTGATATGAAATTAATTTTCTAGGAACACATGTACTAATTCGAATTATAATTTACCTAATACATCAGCCAATTCTAAAGCAGTACATAAAGAGAAGACTAAAATTGAATGAAAAATAAGAAGAAACAACAAAAATTTATTTAAAGCTCAAAAATAAAAACAAAAATAAAAATAAAAATAAAAAAGCTGATGATCAGTTGGTGAAGTTTGGTAAAGAGGCATGAGAGTCAGCAGCCTTAGCAGCAGGAGATGGTTCAACATTTGGTGATGGATCAACAGGCTTCCCAAGTAAATCCTGAGGCAAATCAGCAATACCTTTCAAGTAAAAAGTGTAAAATAGCTTAAAAGGGAACACAAGTTGTTGAAGTTTAACTTGTCCAGAAACACCTTCAAAGATTCCAGATCCTCCTGTTACAGCTAGATAGGTGTCTTGGTATGTTAAATAAGGTCCTTGAACTGTTATGTGACCATAGTCTCCAAAGTAGAAGCTGTAAATTGCTTCATATCTGTCACCCTTTTTCTCAGGTACATGCTGGATCAGTATACATAAGCCTGAAGTTATCCCTAACCTTTTTTCTAAGTTTCCTGAGTACAGTTTGTTGCTGAATGGCACTAAATCTCCAAGTGAGTTCACTGATTTTTGACTTAGTCTAAGGTATGCAGGACTTCCTCTGTCACGTTCGTTGATCTCATACACAAATAGTTCTTGAACTTTGGCTACAAAAATTAACAAATTTAATTAATGAGATTATTGCTAGTTTTTACTTTAAAAAAAAAATAGAAAATGCTATTTGCAAGGTACCATAGCATGATCAAAATTATAATTTTGAAAACTGGGTTTGGAATGAAAAATCTATTAGAAAATTGGATCTGAGAAGCACATACCTGGCTTTGAAGAATTTGTATGCTCCTTTTGGTTATTGAAGAAAAATGATGTGGTTTTTGTGTTCTTGGAACATCTTCTGGTGGTAGATACTTGACGGGTGGTTGAAATGTTAAAATTTTTAGCTGGGAAGGACAGAGAGAGACTTGAAGAAACTACTTGTTTTTGGGTTTGATGTGCAGCAATAGAACTTGAGTTGGAAAGTTTGAGAGAAGAATTCATTTTCAGAGAACCCATGGAAGGTGATGAGTGAAAGAATGGTAAGAGAATGGGCTTTTAAAGACAGATTTTTTATAAATGAAAAATGTTATACATCCTTCATTACTAAAACAAATTTTTTCCCACTATAATATCAACATAGGATAAATATGTAAAATACCACTAAAGATTTATCAAAGTTATTTTAATGGAAATTGGAATATAAATTTATCATATCAAGAAAGTTTATCTATTCTATTAAATTTATTTTATAATTTAGTACTTGTGAAACATAAGTAGAAATTTATTTATTTCTTTATTTGACAAACATAAGTGGGAATCTGAAATAATTTTTTGTTGCACTTGTCGCTGTTGCATATCGCAAGCTATTATACGATCAAAATTGGACGCTTGAAACGTGAACCGTCCAATAATTTGATCAACCACTCACAAAGGAAACTTTATGCAACGTGATGACGGTGGAGAAAACACACTGTGTTATATGCACTTCCTCGTGGACGGTGATGGTTTCCTTACCTCACGTGGGGACTACTTTTTTTTTCCACATTTTCAATTATTTATTTTTCGTGGTCCTTAAGTTTAAATCTACACGCGTTCTTTCCTTCTAGTAAAGAGTTAATTAAAAGGTTAAGTTCAGACTTGAGACTCTACCACATGTGGATGCATATGCTACTCAATTTTAAATTAAATTATCACGAGGCTTTCATTGTTTATTATAACTTCGTTGTTCTAAAGGGCTGCTATCATATATTATATTCTAAATTGCAAAGTTTCATATACGGAAGGAAAATTTTACCCATACTTTCATTTTATACCCATTCTCTACATTTGATGAAATTCCGCAATTGCCCTTGTTTAAATACTAAAAATCAATTTCCATCACTTTTATGTTTTAGTGTTTTAGAACACAAGTGAGTGTAAAAAAAATTTAAATTATTAAAAAAATTCCGATATAGAAAATTTCCAAATCAAAATCTATATAGAGAAACTCTTAAGTATTGAAATCTACTAAAAAAATTCTCGAGATAGATTGTTCCGAAACTTGAATTCCTCAAAATTTTTTAGATTAATTTTTTTTTTATAATTTATTTATAGAATGAGGCGGCAAAATTGGGGGGTGTTACATGCGATATTTCTACTTCATCTTCTTCTATAGATCCTCAGTTGGAAGAAGGTGTTGGTGCAAGAAGAAGAAATTGTACCAGAGGACGATCATGTACATGAGGAAAGGCTATACAACAAAAGGAGGTTGTATATATCCTAAAGGATCGTGCGGTATCCTAAACATATCATTTTCTTGTGCATTTAAAATGTTTATTTAATTTATTTTTGTTTTATATTTTAATTTATATATTTTATTCGTATGCGGGAGTGACTCATGTTGAAGATTTCTACCCATGGTAGGAAGACGGAAGACGGTTTATTTCAAATGTCTGTTATGTTTCAATATGGAGATAATATTTTGAGTTTGGGATTGATATTAAAAAAAGGTTATGATATTCACTTGAAAGATTTGAGTCTCTATGGAAGAAATAATCACATCAATAAGGTTCTAATGTCAAAGAATATGATGTTCTTGTTGAATATCCAAAATGACTTTGCAAAAAATCTAAAAGCATCCTATAATGATGTTTCAGGGTTATAGTTGTCGGAACCAAGATGGTTTTGAAGAACAATTCATTACTTATTTTGTTGATAACAAAAATTATTTTGTAAGAACAATTTAATATACTAATGTTCTAATTAAGTGTAGAAAAATGGAACAAGCAAGTACATTCAAGATCCATAATCTGATCAAACAAAACAATAAAATTAGAGGAAACAACAAAATCAAAGGAAATGTCCCCTATGTAATGATCAAAGGAATCAACATGATCATAGGAAAACGCACTCAGTTGTGCGCACACTTCGATGCCTCGGATGCATTCACCCTAAAGTTAACTCTAGAGCACTCAGTCTGATAAACTCACTCTAACTCTGATATGCAATATGTTCTGATTAGTTGTTTATGCCTATAAAGTTGTTTCAAGACAAGCAGATATTTTGACTCTGCCATCTTATCAATTGACTCTAAAGAAAGTCAACGAATTTAATAAAAAGCCAACACCTTTGACAAAAACTCAAAATATTTTAAAAAGTCAATGTCTCTAATAAAGATCAATGATTCTGGAAGTTGCTTATGTTCTAAATATGTTACTCTGATAAAATCTTGAGGATTCTAGATTACACTATGATGCATAAATAGTTTGCAACAAAACTTCAGCATTAACAACGGTAAAAAATTTTGAAATTGTAGAAACGATCAGAATTGAAACACCACTTCATCGCAACGGTTCAAGGAATCAATTCATATATGAACAAAATTGAAACAATACAACGTTTCAATTTAATGTTGAAGAAAAACAAACATTCCATAATTGAGTCTATAAAAGGAACCTTCTCTATTCCAAGGAATATTAAGAATCGCAATCCTACAATATTACAACAATTCTCGCCAAACTACTCTACACAAAAATTGAAAATCTTGAAACGGTAATTCCAAAAGAATTGAACATAAAGTCTAAACAAATTGTGGACTTGGAACTTTAAATCAAATTATAGAACTTTAACTTAAACAACAAAATTGATCCAATCATTGAACATCAAAACAAATTGATCAACAATACTTAGAACAAAATTCAAACATATTTATCGTTTGATAAGCACTTCTACAAATACAAATTCATCTTAAGTGTTATATAGTGTTACACATATGCATATCCTCTCATTGAGAATTAAGCATCAAACAAACAAACTCTTGTAAATTGGCCCATTAGTGATAATTTTTTTTGCCTCAACGTTTTACAGGTGCAATCAAAAGATTGGGTATACTAAATCAGATGAACTTTTTAATCTATTACAAAGGCTATTTTTATCATCACTTCTAGTCAAACGGTGATTATATTATTTTTAAATTAAAAGATGAAAAAAAAAATTCATTAAATCAAGAGTGGAACCAAGTTAACATGATTCTAGAACATTATTAGTGTGTTAGAACATTATTGTTATATTTTTGTGTTTGCAGAACATATGGATATATCTACTGCTTATGAAAAAAAAACATGAATATATCTACTTGTTGTTTAATATATATATATATATATATATATATATATATATATATATATATATATATATATATATATATATATATGTGGGTCTACTAGTTTCATGAGAAGAAAAAATATCTATATGCTGCAATTCAGACTAAAGTTATATTGTTCATGATACCCTATCTCCCACCCAATGCAATTCATACTAAAGTTACCACTTGCTACCACCACCTGAAATATTTACTCTTTTAGATGCAGAGGCTTCAAGTTCCAAGTTAGTTGCCTGTTCATGATCAATAACAAAAGATTTGTTTAGTAAGTCATATACAAAGGAACATATAGTTCTACCACCATATATGTCACCTACGCTTATTATTATGATTTATCAAATATTGTCACGTTTATTTTCATATTTGACGTGATAAGCACATACTTGCATTCAAAATCTGTGTGGACTTGTTAGTTGATAGTGATCATAAGGCCCTATTGTTATGTCTTATATGGACATAAATAATATTGTCAACATCATATTGTTCCTTAACCTGTTTAGAAACCATTTTCTAATAGTTTCTTCATTTGATTGGTATTTGAGATAATTTAAAACCATGAAAGAAATTCAGAAAAATAGTTCAAAGTATGAGTATGGGGTTAATTACACTTCTAACTTATTATGTATGAGTATGAGGTTCTTTTATGAGTATGGCTCTTTTGCATATTTTTGTTCTTTTATGCATAGTGAATCTATTCTATTTAAGGTTAATCTCTTTTATGTTCTAAGTTGAATTATGTTCTTTGTGTATCAAAATAATATATGTTAATCTTCTTTGAAGCAATGGATAAGTCATGGATTATGAAGCCATACACATCAATTGAATATGATCAAGGGATAAAGGGATTTATTAATTTTGCCTTTCGAGATGAATTAGAAAATAGTGAAATAATATGCCCTTGTAAACATTGTGGTTTCAAAAAACTGCAGAATAGAAGTATAATATACGATCACTTAAAGTGCAAACCATATCCAAAGGGATACACACCTTTTAGGTACATCATGGGAAGTCCATAGGAGAAACTAGTATTATCTCACCTAATAGTGTTTTAAATATAGTTAGACACATTTGTCGTTGATGATCATATGCAGAACATGATCAACAATGCTTTTGAAATCGAAGTTCATACAAATGAAGTACCCATTGAATCAAATGTACAGATTGATCGAAATGAAGATATAGTGACAAATGCAAGTCAGCAACGGTATGAAGAGGCCGAAGAGTACTATGAATTAAGTAGGAAAGGAGAACAACCTTTGTATGAAGGGTGTGTTAAATATTCAAGACTATCTTTTTTGGTAAAGTTTTATCACATCAAATGTTTGTGTGGAATGACTGATAAAACCATGAAAATGGGTTTAGGGTTATTAAAAGGTGCATTTAAATTTTCAAATATACCAAATTCAATCTATGAAGCCAAGAAAACAATCACCAAGCTTGGTTTAAATTATGAAAAGATCCCTATTTGTCCAAATAATTATATGCTTTATTAGGGTAATAAGGAAGATGAAGAAAGGGAGACCTTCAAAATTTGTAACACTTTCAAATGGAAATCAAAAGTAAAAGTTGGTGCAATTAGAGTGTTTGGTGATGGCAATAATTGAAAGAAAGTTCCTACAAAAGTTCTTCTTTATTTTCCATTAAAACCACGATTATAAAGATTATTTTTGTTCTTAAAGTCGGCTGAGGATATGAGATGGCATGCAATCGATAGTAAGAATGATGAAATGTTGAAGCACCCTAGAGATTCTGTATCTTGGAGACATTTTGACTTGACATACTCATGGTATGTATCAGACCCACGAAATGTGTAAGACCCATAATTTTAAATTATACTTTATGTATTTTAATGTATTTTGGTATTGAACTCGGAGGCTTTTTAGCCAAGTTATTAATATTTTGTGAGTTTAAATGACCAAAAATATATTTTGATGCCCGATTAAAATTACTTGTCGATAAATAAATTAAATTAACTGCGGTGAATCTTTTACGAAGAATTTAATTATGTGGAGTTTTGTTAAAAATATCTCGAGTTGCTAAAAAATTGTATATGTCAATTGACTTGCGACGAGAGTAGATATTTTTATGAAATGATTTGAGAGGTTATGGGTGAAATGGTAATTTTATAAAATATCTAGATATTTTTTTTTAGATATTTGTATTATATATATATATATATATATATAGAAAGAAAAGAAAAGGAAGGAAAAAGGAGGGAAATAGGAAGGAAGGAAAAAGGAAAAAAGGAAAATTGAAAGAAAATAGAGAACGGAAGAAAACTAAATTTTCTTCCTCCCTGCCTCGCGACCCCATCTTCTTGCTCCATCCTTTTCTTTCATTTTCGTGGCTTCCTTTTGTAAGACATAAGTCCATTTTGATATCATTGACAAACATACATCATTTGATAAATCTAACATTTTAAACTGAGTAAAATTTCAGGAACAACAACTCAACTCTACAAACTTGAGACAATAGCTTGGAACTCAAGAAATCAACCAAAGTTGGAAGAATCACTGAGAAAATGGATTAGGCAATCGATTCTGTAAAGGGTTGTACGAAAATGTGTACTCTGTGATTAAACAATCGATTAGGCAATTGATTGGCACATCCATTGATAAGTCGATTTTGGAAATCTCAAAACACAGCCTTTAGTGACCCAATCGATTGGCATATCGATGGTTCAAATCACAAAACCAAGTTGAAAATTAGAATAATCGATTAGCACATCGATTGTTCCAATCCAGAACTAAACTGATAGTAAAATAATCGATTGGCACATCTATTGTGAAAATCACAGAACCAAGGCTTTTAGTAAGCTAATCGATTGGCAAATCGATTTCGAAAATAAGATTTCAAAAGGAACATGTTCTGTGATAAACACAATCGATATGATAATCCATTGAAACAAATTTCTTTTCAAACAAGTTTGGTATCAATCGATTCGGCAATCGATTGACTGAACCAACTGGTAAATCATTTTTCCGAAACATAGCACCTAATCGATTGGCACATTGATTTGCTTGAAATAAGCTAAATCCCTGTAATAAGCCAAATCGATTGGCAAATCGATTTGACGAAAAAACCACCGAGTCCCTGTGACCAGTGAAATCAATTGGAACAAAATTTTAAGTCACGGAGAAGACTTAGCCTATGGCGAAATCGATTATGGGAATTAATGAATCGATTATGTGAATTAATGAATCGACTGAGTAATCGATTGTTTTGATCTCGTTGTGGGAACAAAACACCTTTAATCGATTATGCAATCGATTCTAATATGAACTGCATATCATTTTCTGAAAAGTGCATTAAAATAATCGATTAAGTAATCGATTAGTTTATGTAGTTTCAAGATTCAAGAAAAAAAGATTCGCGATAATCAATTGGGAAATCGATCGCGCCTGTTTTAATACATTAATGAATCGATTGGTAAATCGATATATATGTTGTTTTTTAGAAACTATATAAATGTTTTTCAATCACTTTCTCCAATAATTTTTGATAACGACTTTTGATCATAACTTTTGAATAACCTTTGATGTTACTTTTTCAGACCTGAACCAAATACTCTTCATGATCTTAGAGAGCTGAAAAAGACAACTTGAGAGAGGAAGAAATATCTCACAAACACTCAATTGGAAAAGTACTTCTGTGTGAGATACATTGTAATGATTGAGACAAACTATGTATTCATTTTATCTTTTCTGTAACAAAGTTTTTGTAAAGAAAGAACCGAGAAAAATCAAGTATTAAAACTGGTAGCTATCTTCGTTGATAAGGGAGATTATCAAGAAGAAGTTTCATCAAAATCTTGGGAGAGTCTGCCGATTGACTTGAGGGATTCGATGGGTGCACAATAGAAGAAAGAGAGAGTTTTAAGATAGATAGGCTGGGAGTGCTGAATAATCTGTAAAGCAATCTAGAAGATTCTATTGGAAGAAAGGCCGAAATTGGTTTGATTTCGGGACTGGACGTAGGCCGTTAGATAGACGGCTGAACCAGTATAAAATCGTGGTGCACAATTTCCTATCCATTTCTCTTTTATTTTTGTATTGCTTGTTTGATTAATCTTGATTGCAGGTGATAACATAATTCTATAATGATCGATATGTTAAATGGTTGTATGTGAATCATTGTATTGCTAAGACCTTGAATTCACAACTGTTGAAATTGGAATAATATTGATCACATTGGTTTCGATATTAATTTCAACACTTAGAAACTGTATATGTTAACCTGAGTAATTACACTGTCATATAAGTTTTTAATAAACAGAGGGCATAATAACCAACAATTGGCATCAAGAGCTTGGCTTTTTAGATAAATTCTTTAAAGAAAATGTCCTCAGTTGAATTTCTAGGTGAAGGTGCTTCATTAGCTAGGCCCCCTGCATTTAATGGGGCTGCCTATATGTACTGGAAATATAGGATGTTAATATTTTTAGAAGCTAGTGGTATTGATATTCTAGATGATGTAGAAAATGCACCCTACATACCTACAATAGCTGGGACTGGTGATTCACTAATCCCTAAACCTAGATCTGACTGGTCTGAGGATGATAAGAAGAAAGTAGGATATAATGCTAAGGCTAAGAACATAATAACGTCTGCATTATCAGCTGATGAATTTTTCAGGGTCTCAAACTGCAAGACTACTAAAGAGATGTGGGACACTCTTCAACAAACACATGAAGGACCTACTGATGTGAAAAGGGCCCGAATAAACACATTAATGCATGAGTACGAATTGTTCAATATGAAGAAAGATGAATCGGTCAATGACATGCAAACAAGATTCACACATATAGTCAACGACCTGAATGCACTTGGCAAGGAAATTGACAATGAACAACAGATCAGCAAAGTTATGAGATGCTTAACAAGAGAATGGCTGTCAAAGATTACTGCCATAGTAGAATCAAATGATCATAGAAGTATGGCAATTGCTACGCTTTTTGGTAAACTAAGAGAGCACGAAATGGAATTGCATAGACTAAATGAGGCTGAACAAACTGACAGAAAAAGGAAAGGACGGTCTTTGAAAGCCCAAACGCATCAATCAAAATCTGAACAAGAAAGCCGCTCGGATGAGTCAAGCAGTGAGACTGATGAAGAGTCTGAAATTGGATTACTTGTCAAAAAGTTCAAAAAGTTTCTAAAAAAGAAAGACAACAAGTTCAGAAATCCATCAAGTTCTAAGACAAATGACAGCAAGACAATCACCAATTATGAGTGTGGAAAAACATGCCATATAAAGTCTGAGTGTTACAAGTTGCAAAACAAAAATAGGACTGCAAAGGCTAAAGGCAAGGAACTAGCTCCCAAATCCAGAAAAGCATATGTGGCATGGAATGACAACGAAGAATCCTCTGCCTCTTCAGAAGAAGAAGAAGCAAATCTATGTCTTATGGCAAACACAGATTCAGAATCTGAAAGTGAGGTAAGTTCTCAATCTAACCCCTCTTATGATGAACTACATGAAGCATTCAATGAACTGCATGATGAGTATGTTAATACTATCAAATAGTTAATGAGTACAAAGAAAATGCTTGATCAACAATGTATGATTTGTGAACAAATAAAAAAGGATCATAAGGAGATTGAGGCCTTGAATGAACAATTAAAAAAGGATTCACATGATAAATCTGCAAGATGCATTGAACTTGAAAAAACTGTTGCATCATTAAAGTCTGATTTAGTGACTTTTACTAGTAGTAAAAATAAACTAAATGTCATACTTAGCAACCAGAGACATGTTAATGAAAAATCTGGACTTGGATATAAACCAAATATGCATGTTAAAAAGAATAACACTAGATGTGGAATTGGTTATATGCAAAACATGAATGTCAAACATAGTCAGAAATTTGTTAATTTAAGGAATATGTATGACATCTTTACTAAATCAAGTCATAATTCATCCTTTGTTGGCTCATGTCACTTTTGTTTCAGAAAGGGACATGTTGTTTCTAATCGTAAATTGAAAAAATTAGCCAACAGAGGATGGAAACAGATTTGGATAGCAAAGACACAAATTTTTGAAACTAACCCCCCAGGACCCAATTTAAATTGGGTACCTAAAATCAAATTTTGATTTTGTGTTGCAGGTGTGCTTGACATCCAATAGGCACTCTTGGTACCTAGATAGTGGATGCTCAAAGCACATGACAGGAGACAAGTCTACGTTCTTGTCTCTAACTTTAAAGGATGGAGGATTTGTCAAATATGGTGACAATAATAAAGGTAAGATATGTGGTGTTGGTGACATAGGCAATGAGTCAACTGCAGTGATAAAAAATGTCCTATACGTAGAAGGGCTAAAACACAATCTTCTAAGTATAAGTCAACTTTGTGATAAAGGGTTCCCGGTAAGTTTTTCATCACAATCTTGTATAATTGAGCATAAGGATAACAAAGGTATAAGGTTAGTTGGTGAAAGAATTAATAACATTTATATGCTAGATTTTAATTCTCTGCCTAGTACAATCTGCTGTTTGTTATCTAATTCAGATGAAACTTGGTTGTGGCATAAACGTATAGCACATTTTCATATAGATCCTCTAAATAAACTAGTTTGTAAACAGTTAGTTATAGGACTCCCTAACAGGAAATTTACTAAGGATAGACTTTGTGATTCCTGTGAGAAAAGTAAGCTAGTTAAATCATCTTTTCCCCCAATAGATATGGTTAAAACCAATAGGGTTTTGTAGTTAATACATATGGACCTTTTTGGTCCTTCTCAAGTGAAAAGCTTTGGAGGAAACCTATATGGATATGTGTTGGTAGATGATTACTCTAGGTTTACTTGGACTTATTTTCTGACTCACAAGAGTGAGGCATTCTCAATCTTCAAGAAATTTGCTACTTTGGTTCAAAATGAGAATAACCAGAAAATTATATCCATTAAAAGTGATCATGGAGGTGAATTTCAAAATGATTCCTTTCAAACCTACTGTGAACAAAATGGGATACAACACATATACTCAGCCCCTAGAACTCCTCAACAAAATGGAGTTGTAGAAAGGAAGAATAGGTCTTTAGAAGAATTAGCTAGAACCATGATTAAAGACTCAAACCTTCCTAAGTATTTTTGGGCAGATGCTATTAGTACAACCACACATGTTGTAGATAGAGTTCTAATTAGGCCCCTGCTTAGAAAAACTCCCTATGAGTTGTCCAAGGGTAGAAAACCAAACATTTCTTACTTTAGAGTCTTTGGTTGTAAATGCTTTGTTTTAAACAATGGAAAAGAACATTTAGGTAAGTTTGATTCTAAAGCAGATGAGGGTATCTTCCTAGGCTACTCTCAAACTAGCAAAGCCTATAGAATCTACAACAAAAGATCAAAAACCATAGAAGAGACAGTTCTTGTAAAATTTGATGAACTATTTGCTGAAAACTTGAACAACACTCCTCCTATGATTGATGCTTCTGTGGATGCAGTTGTAGAATTTGAACAATTGGAACCAACTGAAACTGTACCTCCAACTAGTACTGACTGTGTAGAACCAATAAGGATTGATGATTTACCTAGAGAATGGAAGTTCAATAAGAACCACCCCATAGATAACATAATAGGGGATATCTCTAAAGGAGTTGCAACTAGGAAGAACCTTGGACATTTCTGCAACTTTACAGCCTTTGTATCTCAGATTGAACCCAAAAACATTAAGGAGGCTCTATTAGATAGTGAGTGGATACTTGCTAGGCAAGAGGAGTTAAACCAATTTGAGAGAAACAAGGTGTGGAGCCTAGTTCCTAAACCAGAAGATAAGCACATCATAGGAACAAGATGGGTGTTTAGGAACAAACTAGATGAAAATGGAGTCATAACTAGGAACAAAGCTAGGCTAGTAGCTAAGGGTTATAATCAGGAAGAAGGAATAGATTTTGATGAAACCTATGCCCCTGTAGCTAGGTTAGAAGACATTAGAATCCTACTTGCTTATGCATGTATAATGGACTTTAAACTTTATCAAATGGATGTGAAAAGTGTCTTTCTCAATGGTGATATCCAAGAGGAAGTTTTTGTTAGCCAAACACCTGGTTTTGAAAATCCTGTTTTTCCTAATCATGTCTACAATCTATCAAAAGCCCTCTATGGGTTGAAACAAGCTCCAAGAGCTTGGTATGAGAAGCTTAGCAATTTCCTCATTCAACAAAACTTTTTAAGAGGAAATGTTGACAAGACACTTTTCATAAAAACAAATGGAAATGACATCTTGCTGGTCCAAGTTTATGTTGATGACATAATCTTTGGATCTACAAACAATAAATTGTGCAAAGATTTTGAAAACTTAATGAAAGGTAAATTTGAAATGTCAATGATGTGAACTATCTTACTTCTTGGGATTTCAAATTAACGAAAGCAAGTAAGGCATTTTCATTAGTCAAACTAAATACTATAATGATTTGTTAAAGAAATTCAGTTTTGATAACCTTAAGTCCATTGATACTCCCATGAGTCAAGGAAATCACTTAGATAGAGATGAGAAAGGTAAACCTGTAGATGTAACAAGGTTTAGGAGAATGATAGGATCCTTGCTCTATCTTACAGTAAGCAGGTCTGACACCATGTTCAGTGTTTGCATGTGTGCAAGATACCAATCCAATCCAAAAGAGTCTCACCTTAGTGCAGTAAAGAGAATATTCAGATATCTAGCATGAACTAAAAGTCTAGGCTTGTGGTATCCCAAGGGGTCTACTTGTACATTAGTTGGATATTCTGATTCAGACTTTGTAGGATGCAAACTAGATAGGAAAAGTACCTCTGGTACTTGTCACTTACTAGGAAACTCCCTTGTGTCTTGGTTTAGCAAGAAACAAACTAGCATTGCACTATCAACAACTGAGGCTAAATATATTGCATCTGGAAGCTGCTGTGCACAGATCCTCTAGGTGAAACAACACCTATCTGATTTTGGTGTTGATCTAAGGACTGTTCCTATCATGTGTGATAACACAAGTGCAATAAGCATCACTAAGAATCCAATGATGCATTATAGAACCAAGCACATAGAGATAAGGCATCACTTTATTAGGGACCAATTTCAAAATGGGAATATAAAACTTGAACATGTTAATACAGTTGATCAGTTAGTTGACATTTTTACGAAGGCTTTACCAAAAGAAAGCTTCCTTCATATTTGGATGAAACTGGGAATCATAGATCCTAGTGAAATCTGATCCCTATGCCAAATCGATTGAAACATCGATTATCAAGTGAATACACAGAAAATTGGCTTTATAAAATCGATTTGGACAATCGATTTATGCCATACAGTGTCTAATTTGTCAAAATAGAAACACGATAATCGATTGGCTAATCGATTTGTTGATCATAGGAAGCTTCAAATGCCTTAACATTTTCCCATTCCAATCGCTTGTGTAATCGATTGATAACTTGGCATATAGTTTAAAGAATCAATTGCTAAATCGATTACATTGGCCCCAGACATCAAAATTGAGAAATTTTTCCAGACTCTAACACAAGCATCGATTAGAAAATCGATTGATTCAAATGAATTGATTTAGAAATCGATGTTGAGATGAGCAAGTTCCTGAACTGATATGCAAGTTCCTGAATAGAAATCGATTTGGACATCGATTTAGTAAATAAAGGCAATCGATTTGGGAATCGATTTACAATAAGACCATTGTGAAGAATTTTTACTAGTCGTTAGAGGTAATTATGACCAAATCGATTCACTTCCCCAGTAACGGTAACATAGTCGATTGACAAATCGATTGATGCGTCTGAAGGTTTAAAAGGAACAGTTACCAATCGATTCTCAACACTTTCTTCAAGCACTAAATCGACTTCCTCTCAAATTTTCCAGAACTTCTCTAAACTCTCTGCTATTTCTCACTACTCTCTTCTCCCAAACCATCTCTGATATATCTTTGCTTTCAAGAATCTAATCTCTCTAACCATGGCTCGTGTAAAACAAACAAACCCTAGAACACCATCACCATCCACTTCTTCTTCATCAAGTGGAAGAACTCCCTCACCACCTCCAACAATTTCTAAAAGGGTTTCAGTGCCAACTCACAAAATATTAGCAAAAGACAAGGGCAAGGCCATTGCCACTGATCAAGGCAAGTCAAAGAAGAGAAAGGAGCCACCCACTGAAAAACTGCTGGCAGATGCTATGAAGGAGATATCTCAAAAATAGAAGAAAAATGTTTCTTCTACTCCTCAAAAGAAGGCTCCATCTACTAAAGAAAAACAGGTTGAAGATTATGAGCTACCACCTGCCTTTCTTAAAAGAAAAATTCATGAAGCACGCACTTTGGATTTTGCGTACTTCGACTCAGATGGTTTCACTTTCCAAGACCATCTGAGGTTTCATGGACTAGAAGGATTTCTCTCCTGCTCCTTTGACACTTATCCGCTTCATATTCGCTTTTTCTATTCTACTTTCAAACTCATTGAAACTGGCTTCAAGGCAGAAGTTAAAGGCAAGAAAATTTCCATGACATTTGACGAGTTCTCAAAATTATCGGGACTTCCATTTCAAGGAAAATCTATTGACGGAAGCTCTGAAGTTGAGGCTGCTGATGAAGGCTGGGAAACTTCATTTGATAGGCACACAACTGTGCAGGACCTGATGGTCGATGGGTTCGTGGAAACGATTTCACTCCCAATCGGTCAAATGAAGGTCCATCATCGGATGCTCATGTACACCTTGACTCGGATGCTCGTACCCCGATCCGGAAACCATGCCGTCATCCAGAAGCTGGACATATGATGACTCTTCATCATATGCATAATTTTTATTGATTTTAGTCTTATTTATCTTAAATCATTAGTTACTTTAATGAGTTATTTAATATATTTTGTTGATTTTAGTTATTTGATTTAATGAAATGTTTTTGTTCTTATTTGCTTAATTAAGTAGAGATTTTTCGTAGTTTTGCGTTGTTATTTTGTTTTAGTGCAGTGCTGAATTTTGGTGAGAAATCAACATGACCTATATGGAGTATTTCAACCATTTTTGGAGTTCTAGATGTCCAATTGGAGTCAATCCAAGTGCTAATGAAATCTAAGATCCAAATCTACAACTTTCATGAAGCCACTCGGACCAAATGCAGACTCGCAAGATGCGAAAAATGCAAATTACGTTAGACAGCAGATGCTGTACGTCTGGAGCGCGCCCTGCGCGCCTAGAGTGCATTTCTCATGTTTCAGTTCTGTCAACGCGCGCCTGGAGCGCGCCCTGCGCGCCTGGGGCGCGTGACGCGCATCAGCAATCATAAAAACGCAATTTTTTACTGTTTAGGGATCTTTTGGACTCTTGGGAACTTGGGAGACTTGTGCCCTAGCATAGAAACTCAAAGACGGCTGTTTCTAACGCCATTGAAGCAGTTTTATCAAGAATCATCCATGAATCCTTTTTGTAATTCTTCTTTAATCCCTATCTTTTGTATCTCTGTCATGAGTAACTAAACCCTATTTGTTAGGGATGAGTGTAACCAGATGAAACCCTTATTTTTCTAATTTGATTTCTAGTTATATGAATGAGTTTATTGAATTATTTTTCTCATCTCTGTGCTTAATGCTTTTTATTGTTTGAACAACATTAAAATGTTCTACGATTTGTATTTTGAAACGGAAGTGGACTTTACAAATGCTTGAGATGAGAAATTCATGAATTTGTAGTCTAGGGATAGATGCAGGTCATGAAACCAATTAAATTAGTTGCAAAGCAATAATTTACAAGAGAATTTCTATACGCTAATGCTTAATTCTAATCTTAAATCTACTAAGGAATTAGGGGTTACTTTGGAATTAAAGGTTCTGTCACTAAGACATTAGGGCAAGAATAATAAAGAGAATTCGGTAATAATTCAATAAAGGAATTCAATAACTAGGATCAAATTAGACACCAAGGTTGGATTCGAAGTGAAACTCATCCCTGACATTTTTCTCATTATAAAAGATCAATTTTATTATTGTTGTTAATTTCAAACATTATTTCAATCAACTTGGGAACCTTTTTGTTCAATTTTAGTAATCAAATATAATTCAATAGTAAAACGCAATCCTTGAGTTCGACACTCGGTACTACTGTTTTATTATTACTTGCAATGATTCAATACACTTGCTGAAACGCTATCAAGTTTTTGGCGCCGTTGCAGGGGATTGCCATATCACTATTGAATTTAATTTATTTACTTAATTGAAATTTTTGCTCTGCAATAAAATTTTTGATTTTTTTTATTATGTTTTTAAAAAAATAACAATTTTTTTTCTATTTTTATTTGTTGGACTTGCAAATGTCATGTCTAGTGGTTTTTCTCTTCTTTGTTTGAGATAATTATGCGCTGTAGAGCATGGAATATTATGATGATGATATTTTACGACAATTATATGAAGATTGTGATACTTGTCTTATATCGGGTATATGTCGAATGATCGAGGGGCAAATCTTGAGCCATACATTTTTAAAATATCACCCTCAGATCCCTCCGTGGAAGCCTCTTAGATGTGACTTTTGCGGAAAAGCACATAAGAATGGACGTTGTTTAGATGACCTTGATGAACTAATAGAATATGAAGACTTTTTTCTCAAACTTACAGAAAACGACGAGAAGTATATTAAAAAGATCTATTGGGAACAAATTCTACCTCCTAAAACTCTATCCAAAGAATCAGACGACAAAGACTTTCACATTACGGACGTTTTGGTTGATTTCATGAAGAATAACATGGTTCCAATTGAAAGATTTGAAAGTCAATGTGAGAGGTTATTTGAGCAAGTGGTTAAGTTTGAGATGATGGAGGAGAAGTTGAAGATTGAAGATAATTTCATTGTTGTGATAGAAGAAGATAAGCAAGAAGAGAAAGAGGAAAATACGAACGAGGAAAAGAAAAAAGAAGAGATTGATAAAGTTCGAGATTCAATCTATGCCTTGTTCATCAATGTCCAATTGAGAAGGACATGGAAGCAACACCTTTTATTTCTTAAGTTCATAGAATTTCTACCAAACAAAAAGAAAAAGAAGGATGATGTGTTCTTCTTGTCATATATGCCACCTTGACAATAGTTGAGGCGTCAAGCTAATGACTTTAAAGAAGCGCTTCGTGGGAGGCAACCCATAGGTAGAGGTAACTTTTAATTTTTGAAATCTTATTTTTGTTATTTGAATTTGTTTCTTTCTAATTGTGTGTAAACGTGCACTATGATGAACAATTATTAACAACTTGCATTTGGTCTTAAGTTTTATGTTTGACATTTTGAAATTTAAACTATATTTCTTTGCTCATATCATTGCTCAATTCGATATGTTTCACTAATTCATGCATTGTTGATTACTGCTTGGTTGTTGAAGTCTAACTCTTATATAAAAAAAAATATTAAATAAATTTTGTAGTGGCATGTTTGGCATCATTTAGATAATTCATACTCTTTCTTATTATCCTAGCTGTGAGCTTTTGAGCCTAAACACTTAAATTCTTTGTTGTGTGATTATCCAGACGTGTATTATCCCTTCAGAACTTGCACTAATTCTGACTTGCATCACTTGTAATTTATGCTTACATTGAGGCAATTTTATTTGGTCGTTTGAGCTTTTCTAACTACCCTATGAAAATGTTATCCTTTGAGCCTTGTCCCTTTATTTCGGTTACTAGCCACATTACAAAACAAAAACCCTACTTCAATTACATCACCTTACTTGGAGTTAGGTAGAAAATTTTTGTCTTGTCTTGATCAAATTCTAAGTTTGGGGTTGCTCATGGGATAGCAACCTTTTAAGTTTGGGGTGGTGATTCTCACAAAAAAAAAAGTAAAAAAAATAAAGAAAAAAAAAAGAAGAAAGAAGAAAAAGAAAAAAGAAGAAAAGAAGAAAAAAAAAACGATAAATAATATCTAGATAAATAATATCTTCTTGGTTATTTTGTCAATGTTTGAGAATCTCCATAATGAAAAGGTGAAGAAAAAAAAATGGTAGAATAACTCCAAGTAGTAAAGCCTACTATTCCAAAATGTCCTACCCTTACCTAAGCCCCAATACAACCCGAAAGTCCTCCAAAAATGTATGTGTTTGCTGCATTGTGATTGCTAACTAGAATTTTTTCAAGCCTATGGTAGTGTGATGCATGCTCTAGGATTTGAGTGATAAATTCATAACCCTTCTAAACACTTGAGAGAAATTTTGGTGAGACTGTGTGAAGAGAGAGTTGAATTTGATAAATGAATGCCAAGGTGTACAAACATCGTTATTTTTGTAAGCAACCATAGAGTGTGATGGATGTTTTGTAGTAGCTGAAACTTTGAGAATTGAGTTTGATTTGAATTTAGAAATTGAGTTTAAGTTTGCTTTTAACTGCACCAAATATGAAATTAATTGTTGCTTGGGGACAAGCAATAGATTAAGTTTGGGGTTGTGATGACTCTTCATCATATGCATAATTTTTATTGATTTTAGTCTTATTTATCTTTAATCATTAGTAAATTTAATGAGTTATTTAATATATTTTGTTGATTTTAGTTATTTGATTTAATGAAATGTTTTTGTTCTTATTTGCTTAATTAAGTAGAGATTTTTCGTAGTTTTGCGTTGTTACTTTGTTTTAGTGCAGTGCTGAATTTTGGTGAGAAATCAACATGACCTATATGGAGTATTTCAGCCATATCTGGAGTTCTAGATGTCCAATTGGAGTCAATCCAAGTGCTAATGAAAGCTACGATCCATATCTACAACCTTCATGAAGACACCGGGACCAAATTCAGACTCGAAAGATGAGAGAAATGCAAAATACGTCAGACAGCAGATGCTGTGCGCTTGGAGCGCGCCCTGCGCGCCTGGAGCGCGCCCTGCGCGCCTAGGGCGCGTGACGCGCATCAGCAATCATAAAAACGCAATTTTTTACTGTTTAGGGATCTTTTGGACTCTTGGGAACTTGGGAGACTTGTGCCCTAGCATAGAAACTCAAAGACGGCCGTTTCTAACGCCATTGAAGCAGTTTTATCAAGAATCATCCATGAATCATTCTTGTAATTCTTCTTTAATCCCTATCTTTTGTATCTCTGTCATGAGTAACTAATCCCTATTTGTTAGGGATGAGTGTAACCAGATGAAACCCTTATTTTTCTGATTTGATTTCTAGTTATATGAATGAGTTTATTGAATTATTTTTCTCATCTCTGTGCTTAATGCTTTTTATTGTTTGATCAACATTAAAATGTTCTACGATTTGTATTTTGAAACCGAAGTGGACTTTACAAATTCTTGAGATGAGAAATTCATGAATTTGTAGTCTAGGGATAGATGCAGGTCATGAAACCAATTAAATTAGTTGCAAAGCAATAATTTACAAGAGAATTTCTATACGCTAATGCTTAATTCTAATCTGAAATCTACTAAGGAATTAGGGGTTACTTTGGAATTAAAGGTTCTGTCACTAAGACATTAGGGCAAGAATAATAAAGAGAATTCGGTAATAATTTAATAAAGGAATTCAATAACTAGGATCAAATTAGACACCAAGGTTGGATTCGAAGTGAAACTCATCCCTGACATTTTTCTCATTATAAAAGATCAATTTTATTATTGTTGTTAATTTCAAACATTATTTCAATCAACTTGGGAACCTTTTTGTTCAATTTTAGTAATCAAATATAATTCAATAGTAAAACGCAATCCTTGAGTTTGACACTCGGTACTACCATTTTATTATTACTTGCAACGATTCAGTACACTTGTTGAAACGCTATCAACATACTGCTGTTGTGGGGACTGTCCAAAGAGCTCAAGATGAGCTGGACATGGATAGTGATGAAGCACATGATGGAAGCATCGCAAGGCAAGCTGGTGCTTCCCTATCCACAGTTAATAACTAAGATTCTGAGACATTTCAAAGTGTCACTTGTCAATGAAGAATCTTCAAAAACCACCCTTACATTTGGTGAGTCAATTGTCAATCAAATGCAATTGAAAAGGATGAACGACATTTGGATAATAGCTCAACCAAATGTTGAACCAATTCAGCGTAGTACACAACAAGCTGCTGAGCCAGTAGCAGCCCCTCCTGAGTTTTTAGCCAAGTTGCTGGAACTCATCGAATCGCAGGCTGCTCATAATGCTCGAGTTGAAGCATCCCTGAAGAAACTTCAGGAAAATTTGAATACGGTTGCACAGGATGTTGCTGCAATCCAAGAACATTTAGGCCTAAAACTATCATTTAGCGATGTTGCTGAGATTGGCCGACAAGCAACAGAAGAACAAAATCCCACAACCTTAGATAACTCTGAACCTCATGTTGAGGAGACACCTGCTGAGGGTAATACAGCGGTCTCTACCTCTCCCTTATCTAATAATGAGGAACAACCTAGTTTAGGTGTTTAGGATTTTAGGTTCTTTGTTGTGATGTAATGTTCTGTTATTGCTATACAATTTCCTTGCTCTGTGTACTATTCTCTGAAATATTTGACAAATGAGAGTGCTTACCAAATTTAATTGTGCTTAAGTTTAATAGTATTATGATCTATATTGCTATATTCTGCTATAATTTGCTATATTGTTATTGCTCTGACACCATTCAACAAGTTTTTGCTATATTGTTTTTATGCTCGGAAGCCTTAATCACCAGTGCTATATGTTTTTACTGACATAGGGGGAGAAAATTATGCTGATGTTCTCTCCATTCACTTCTTTTTGCATTAACTGACAAAAGGGGGAGAGAATTTATAACTTGTGTTACATATTACTTGTTACGTGTGTTGCTTCTGTACTGAAATTAAATTTTACATGCTATTACTGTTGCTGCAAATTACTAATAGCTGCTCTGATGACAACTTAAGTTACTCTGATATTGGTAAATAGTACTGCTATGATACTGGTACTTATATTGCTCTGATACTGATAAATAGTGTTGTTGCCAATTGCTCTGATGACTGTTTAAATAGCACTACTAATGCATGATAATTTTGATCATGATAACTATGATACTGCATGTAGTGCTAACCTTTTTTTTTTTTTTTTTTGAAGTTAAGCTCTAACCCTGATACCAAAATTGTAAACAACATACTATGATAATATAATATTTTGCTGTGTTACTTAAATGAATCATGACTGCTTAAATTTCGGGGGAGCTTGTTTTTAATGGTAAATTGTATGTTTGTCACTTAATCAAAAAGGGGGAGATTGTAAGACATAAGTCCATTTTGATATCATTGACAAACATACATCATTTGATAAATCTAACATTTTAAACTGAGTAAAATTTCAGGAATAACAACTCAACCATACAAACTTGAGACAATAGCTTGGAACTCAAGGAATCAACCAAAGTTGGAAGAATCACTGAGAAAATCGATTAGGAAATCGATTCTGTAAAGGGTTGTACGAAAATGTGTACTCTGTGATTAAACAATCGATTAGGCAATCAATTGGCACATCCATTGATAAGTCGATTTTGGAAATCTCAAAACACAGCCTTTAGTGACCCAATCGATTGGCATATCGATGGTTCAAATCACAGAACCAAGCTGAAAATTAGAATAATCGATCAGCACATCGATTGTTCCAATCCAGAACTAAATTGATAGTAAAATAATCGATTAGCACATTTATTGTGAAAATCACAAAACCAAGGATTTTAGTAAGCTAATCGATTGGCAAATCGATTTCGAAAATAAGATTTCAAAAGGAACATGTTATGTGATAAACACAATCGATATGATAATCCATTGAAACAAATTCCTTTTCAAACAAGTTTGGTATCAATCGTTTCGACAATCGATTTACTTAACCAACTGGTAAATCATTTTTCAGAAACATAGCACCTAATCGATTTGCACATTGATTTGCTTGAAATAAGCTAAATCCATGTAATCAGCCAAATCGATTTGATGAAAAACCACTGAGTCCCTATGGCCAGTGAAATCGATTGGAACAAAATTTTAAGTCACTGAGAAGACTTAGCCTATGGCCAAATCAATTACGGGAATTAATGAATTGATTATGTGAATTAATGAATCGACTAAGTAATCGATTGTTTTGATCTCGTTGTTGGAACAATACACCTTTAATCGATTAAAATAATTGATTAAGTAATCGATTAGTTTATGTAGATTCAAGATTCAAGATTCAAGAAAAACAAGATTTGCAATACTCGATTGGGAAATCGATTATGCCTGTTTTAATACATTAATGAATCGATTGGTAAATTGATTTATATGTTGTTTTTCAAAAACTATATAAACGTTTTTCAATCACTTTCTCCAATAATTTTTTATAAGGACTTTTGATTATAACTTTTGAATAACCTTTCATATTACTTTTTCAGACCTGAACCAAATACTCTTCATGATCTTAGAGAGCTGAAAAAGACAACTTGAGAGAGGAAGAAATATCTCACAAACACTCAATTGGAAAAGTACTTCTTGTGTGAGATACATTGTAATTATTGAGACAAACTCTGTATTTATTTTATCTTTTCTGTAACAAAGTTTTTGTAAAGAAAGAAATGAGAAAAATCCAGTATTGAAAGTGGTAGCTATCTTCGTTGATAAGGGAGATTATCAAGAAGAAGCTTCATCGAAATCTTGGGAGAGTCTGCCGATTGACTTGAGGGATTCGATGGGTGCCCAATAGAAGAGAAAGAGAGTTTTAAGATAGATAGGCTGGGAGTGCTGAACAATCTGTAAAACAATCTAGAAGATTCTATTGGAAGAAAGGCCGAAATTGGTTTGATTTCGGGACTGGACGTAGGCCGTCAGATAGACGGTTGAACCAGTATAAAAATTGTGGTGCACAATTTCCTATCCCTTTCTCTTTTATTTTTGTATTGCTTGTTTGATTAATCTTGATTGCAGGTGATAGCATAATTCTATATTGATTGATATGTTAAATGGTTGTATGTGAATCTTTATATTGCTAAGACCTTGAATTCACAACTGTTGAAATTGGAATAATATTGATCACGTTGGTTTCGATATTAATTTCAATACTTAGAAACTGTATATGTTAACCTGAGTAATTAGACTGTCATATAAGTTTTTAATAAACAGAGGGCATAATAACCAACACCTTTTGCTTCAAGAAAAGAAACCAAGGCTTGGTGGGTGAGAAGACAAGGATTTCTCAACTTCACTCTTTCTTTTTGATTTGAAAACGAAGAAAAACGGTGTTAGGGATTTTCAAACCGTCAAACGCAAACCTCCTCATTTCATCTAGATCTAAGCTTTGTTTCGCGAAGAGATAGACGGGAAAATTTCTCACCACCACGCTACGGTGCTAGTGAACTAACTTTGGAAGCGACGTCACAAACGGAGATTTTATCGGAATTACTCGCGGTACGGTAATCGCTCGTTAAAGCTATCGCTAAGGTAAGGGCTCCTTCCAAACTTTTAGTTTGCATTTAGGGACTTATCTATGGTTGTGTGGAAAAATAATTTGTTAGGGTTGAAGTGTTGATTTGGGTAAAATGAATTTAAAGCTTTTATGGGTGAAATTCTAATGTTGGGTTTTGGTGATATTGATGAGTGTTTCGTGGAAAATGAATTTAACTCATTTATGTTTGATTTTGAGGAAATGAAATTTGTTATGTTTGAGTGGTGGGTTGTGATGATTTGTGTTTGTCGTATTTGACGTGTTCATAATTAATACTTATAAATGTTGAGATGTGTTTGTGTGGATTTTGTGGAATAATGAATTGATGTGATTTGGTGTGAATTATGGATTGAATTTGAGAATATGTCTGAGTATGCTCTGTGGGGAATTTGAAAATCATTAGAGTTAAACGAGTATGAAAAATGGGGAATCTTTTAATATCTTTGTTTACTTAATGATTCTTGTGAAAATTGTTAGAGTTAAATGAGTATTAAAAATGAGGAATCTTTTAATATCTACATTTACGTAACGATTGTCGTGGATAGAGTCAGAGTATGCTCATGTATTTCATAGTACATGGCGACCGGATGGGCCATGGTGATAGTGGTGACGGAATGGCCCACGATATGATTCCATGTGATTTGTTGGTTCATCTTATCCTTGCGGGGATTGTCGCGTCGTGTAAGGTCTGCGATAGACTGCATATTTTTGGAAAATTGTGTTGACCCGTGATAGGTGGCACCTCGGTAAATAGTACTTCGGCCTGTGATAAGCAGTACATTTACGATTTACGTTTTTGGTAAATCATGCTGACCCGTGATAGGTGGCACCTCAGTAAATAGTACTTCGACCTGTGATAGGCGGTACATTTATGATTTACGTTTTTAGTAAATCATGCTGACCCGTGACAGGTGACACCTCGGTAATTTAGTACTTCGGCCTGTGATAGGCGGTACAATTATGATTTACGGCCCTTCGAGGAGGGTTTTTGATTGGAATTCCGAGTCCATGCATTTTGGCATATACGCATTACATTATGGTGTTTGGCACGCGAGTCATGTTTGATTTAAGATTATGATTGAGTGTTTGAACTCAAGTCGTCATGGTGATTGTGTTATAATTGCTAAGTATTATGTTTTGGAATTGTGTGTAATTGTGATTGATTCAGTTTATGTAGTTTTAAAAAAACTTTAGAAAAATCAATTTCCCAATCGATTTTGTTAAAATGTAATACCAGCCTAATCGACAGCCTAATCGATTATTACGTTTCTTGTTTTTCTTGAATCTTGAAAATATATTGAACTAATTGATTTGCCAATTGATTTGGCTTGTTACAGTAGCTCAGCTATTTAGTTAAAATCGATGTGCCAATCGATTATGTAATATGTTTCTGAAATATGATTAACTAGTTCATTCATTAAATCGATTACCTTATCGATTTGTGCAAAGCTTTCAACTTAAGCAAACTATTTCAATCGATTGTTCAATCGATTTCTTTAATCACAGGACACAAGTCTGATAAAACCATTTAAGAAATTGATTTCCCAATCGATTAACTCAGCAAAATCTTTGTTCTGTGAATCACAAAATCGATTTCTCAATTGATGTGCAAATTGATTGTCCAATTGATTGATTTAAACCCAGAATACAGGTTTCACTAAAAACCTTTATGAAATCGATTTCCCAATCGATTTACTTAGTAAAAACTTTTATTCTGAGTCAGACATTCAATTGCCCAATTGATTCATCAATTGACTAGTCAATTGATTTATTACTTGATTGATTAAAACCTTATTTTTGATTTCATTTTTACTTGGCAAGTATTACATGAATGCTTAGCATATGGAAACCCTTTTAAGGTGCATGCTAAGTTGAAATGTTATTTTATGCATTTAAAAACTTAAATGTTATGTGTTAATTGTTAATTTCGGTTGGTGACCCTTTACACTATTGTGGAAATTTGGGCTTTGACCTCAGATGAGAACCAGGACCATCCTACCGGTTCGTACCCTGTGGATGGGAATGTAGTTGGAAACACCTGACTGGAGCTATGTTAGGAGGATCTTGCGGGGCGCGTGAAGATCACTCGCGATGTATAGTTTTTTATAGAATGATCAGATTAGGTTGACGTATAGGGACTAGATGTCTTTCTTTTGGGATGTGTTTATTTTAATTTAGAAGACTGTACCTATACCAATATTGTCAGCTTGTCATTTTATTTTTGATGTGTAAATACTATGGACTCGTATTGCAAAAACTATTTCGCTGCTTGTAAATTATGTTGACTTAATTTTCGTTGTGTTATGACTTAAATATTTATCCAAAGGTATTTCCTTATTTATTTATGCGTGTTATGAATTTGTTTTGAAAAAAAAAATACACTCTCGCTGTTAAAAATCGGGGTGTTACAAAATGTGTGTCATGCATTAGAACTGGAGTAAGGTGTCTCAAATTTTAGAGAAAAAATCGTACATTTTTAGGGTTCTATTTCTTTTTCCTTTAATTGATGAATACTTTTATTATTTACTTTATTTTCTATATGTCAACGAGTAACTAATATATCTTTTAGGTTTTTGGTGAATCTTGTAATTAAGATATCTTTCTAATGTGTCTTAGTTTTAAATTCTAGTTTTATTTTAAATTTTTGTTGTTTATCTCAATTAAATTATTCTATTGTTTTATTTACATGTTTGGGATGGCCAAAATTTGCATGTCTTAATCAATCAATTAACTAGTGACCAACTACAATTAATTGGTAGATCTATAGGATAATTGAGATTAAGATTCTTGTATGATGAAACATATATACTAATCTTTAAATCATTCAACCTCTTGATTCTTTATGCTTTCTCTTAATTATATTTTTTGTATGATCAATCAAAGAATTAATTTAAGAAAAAAAATATTACATTGAATGACGAACCTTTGTTAATAGTTTTAAAGAGAGGTTGATAATTGAGAAAATGAATAAGAATTTATATAAAATTAAGACTTGAGGTATTGATATTACAAGTGAAACCATGACCCTTGATTTAATTTTCACTAGTTCAAAGTTTTGTTGTTATATAATCTCAATATAACTTTTATAATATACTTACGTTTTTGTTATCGTGAACCAAAATTAATTTTCATTATTCTAAATAATATAAAATCTTGATTAATTTGGTAGTTTTTAAATTAATCTCTATGGATACGATAATCTTAGATACTACAACTTGGCAAATCCATGCACCTGCAGAATTTTGCGCAACATGACTCATGTTGAAGATTTCTACCCATGGTAAGAAGTTGTTACAATTTACTTGCAAATACCCCCTTAAGTTATAGAGGATTGGGTGTAGTTGTTTGGTTTAGGGTCGTTGTAACATGCTAGTTTGATGTAGATGGGCAACAACCTAATATTTGCATTCAAGGAAATTGTTGGAAAAAGTGCTGCTAGCAAATGGAAGTAATGAAGAAAACCATGAAAATTCATGGTACCTTTACACTAGTACAAGAAAGCATGTGTAAAAAAATGAGCATGTTTGTAGACCTTGACAAATTAGAAAGTGCAAAAGTTTTATTCGACAATGACTCTTAGATACCAGTAGAAGAAAAAGGTAATATATTTATTTCATTTGGAAGATGGAAGACGGTTTATTTCAAATTTCTATTTTGTCCCAAGTATGGAGATAATATTTTGAGTTAAGAATTGATATTAAAAAAAAGTTATGATATTCACTTGAGAGATTTCGGTCTCTATGGGATAATTAATCTCTTCAATAAGGTTCTAATGTCAAAGAATAGGATGTTCTTGTTGAATATACAAAACAACTTTGCAAAAAATCTAAAAGCATCCTATAATGATGTTTCATGGTTATAGTTGTTGAAGCCAAGATGATTTAAAAGAACATACCATTACATATTTTGTTGATAACAAAAAATATTTTGTGGGAAAAATTTAATGTACTAATTTTCTAAATAAGTTTAGAAAAATAGAACAAACAAGTACATTCAAGATCCATAATTTGATCAAAAGAAACAACAAAATCAGAGGAAACAACAAAACCAAATGACATGTCTCCTTTGTAATGATCAAAGGAAGCAACACGATAAGAGGAAAACGCACTCAGTTGTGCTACACTTCGATGCCTCTGATGTGTTCACTTTAAAGTTAACTCTAAAGCGCTCAGTCTGATAAAATCACTCTGACTCTGATATGCAACATGCTCTGATTAGTTGTGTCTACATCTAAAATCATTTCAACACAAGCAGATATTTTGACTATGCCTCTGTTATTTGCACCTTATCAACTGAATCTAAAGAAAGTCAGTGACTTTGAGAAAAGTCAACACATCTGAAAAATTCAATACTCTAATGATGGTCAATGATTCTGGAAGCTATCTATGTTCTGAATATGTTACTCTGATAAAACTTGGAGGATTTTAGGTCAGACTTTGATACGTAAACGGTTTGCAACAAGACTTCATCATTAACAACGGTAAATTTTTTGAAATTGTAGAAACGATCAGAATTGAAACACCATTTTATCGCAACGGTTCAAGGAATCAATTCAGATATGAACAAAATTGAAACAAGACAACGTTTCAATTTAATGTTTAAACGAAACTAACATTCCATAATTGAGACTATAAAAGGAACCTTCGTTATTTTAGGGAATATAAAGAATCGCAATCCAACAATATTACAACAATTCTCGCCAAACTACAATGAATAAAAATTGAAAACCTTGGTACGATAAATCCACAAGAGTTGAACATAATCTCTGAAAAATATTATGGACTTAGAACTTTAAATCAAATTGATGAACTTTGAGTCAAACAACAAAATTGATCAAAACATTGAACATCAAAACATATTGATCAACAATACTTAGAACAAAATTCAAACATTTTTTTTTTTGATTATTAAGCCCCTGTATAGATACAAATTCATCTTAAGTGTTATATATTGTTAGACATATATATATCCTTTTATTGAGAATTAAACACCAACCAAACAGACTTTTGTTAATTGGCCCATTAGTGGCTGTACTTTTTTCCTCAACGTGTTATAGGTGCAACCAGAAGGTTGAGTAGATTTAACTCAATGAGTTTAAGTGTTTTGTAATTTAAGTTGAGTTACTAGAAGAAATCCTTCAAATGAAGGTATTGGACGTAGCCAACCAGGTTGGTGGTGAACCAATAAAAAATCGAGATTAAATTTCAAAAATAGTTTTAACAAAATATTACACAATTCAAACCCCTTTTTTTTGTGTCCTTGAAACTTCAATGGCATCTATGATTTAAGATCTTAAACTTTGAAAGTTTGAGTCTGACGTCGAAACAAACAATTGGTGAAATGACTATCATCTCTTAATCATCCTAGTCAATTATGTGAGGATGTTACTTGGAAAACAATTCAGCGAAAAGTTTCCAAATGAGTCCAGCTCAAGAGCTAAGAAGTCGCCTTATACATTTTGACGTATATGGGCCAATGAAGCCAAGTTCGCTAGGTAAAAAAAATAAAAAATTATTTCCTCCTTTTCATTGATGATTTTTCAAGAAAGAAACTAAATACATTTCTTGAAATAAAAGGAAAAATCTTCACAAAGTTAAAAACTGTAGTGAAGAAAGAAATTGTAGTGAAGAAAGAAATTGGTTGCGATATTAAAGCTATGAGGAGACCATGGAGGATAATTTACTTCTAAAAATTATAGGAGTTTTGTGAAGAAAATAGAATTCGACATCCTAAAATAGTTCGAAGATCCCGTCCCTCCACCAATAAAACAGTGTTACAAAAAGAAAAAATAGAATAATCATTGATATGGCTCGAAACATGTTCAAAATTAAAAAATTATCAAAAGAATTTTGGACTCATGTAGTGCATAAACGGTCTATCTATCCTATCCAATCGATCTCCAACAAGATATGTGTGAGGAAGGACACCACGGAAGGACACCACGTAAAACATGGAGTTGAAGAAAACATTTATCTCACACTTAAGGGTCTCTTGAATTGTAGCCCATATTCATATCCCAAACAAGAGAAGAGAAAAACTCGACAACAAAGTTAGAGATTCATCTTCGTCGGTTATGATAAAAGTTTAAAAGGCTACAATTTGTAAAACTTAAACAAGAAAAAAATTATAGTCACTCCGGATATGGTATTTGATAAAGAAGGACAATTGATCTTTGGAATTCATAAGAAATAATACAATTTATTTCCTCAATTTAAAGAAGAAGTGACATCTAGAAAATTTCAACAAGGAATCTCTTCACCAACATCATCTTCTTATGACATTGAGAGTGAAAGGATTGTGAACACAAATTAAAGAAGATATTTTACTCACAAATTAAATTTAAGGAAGTGTTGAATTGTAAACTTATTAGACCAATTAAGTGTCAAGCTCAATTAGTTAATGAATAGATAAAACTAATGAAAATTCTAGAAAGGTGTAGAAGTAGATTAGTAGTATAGAAAAACATAATTAAATAGAAATAGTTGAGATAAATGTGTAGAACTCTTTCTTGAAGATTGTAGTATAATCTATTGATGTATGTGGAACTCTTCCTTAAAACCTATAAAAGCAGGAGAAAATCTCATTTGTAAACCAAATCAACCATAAAAATTATTTTTCTCTTAAATATTCTCTCCTCCTCAACTCCTCTCAAAAGTATACCATAACCTTTTTCTTTTTCAACAACAAAGCTACTATTTTTATTTTTCACATTTTCAACTAATTGTTTTTCGCGGTCCTTGTGATGAAATCCACACGTGTTCTTTCCTTTTAATCTAGTTAATTGAAAAGTTAAGTTGAGAATCTAGCACATGTGGCTGCATATGATATGCTAGTCAATTTAATATAAAATTATCATGATGCTTCAATTGTTTATCAAAATTGCATTGTTCTAAAGGGCTGCTATCCTATATTCTAATTCTAATTCTAATTTACAAAATTTCTTACACGTCACCTTTTTTTTTTGTCTCCTTCTTAATAAAGAAATCAAATGTCAAGCTACTATGTGGTCATTCCAATTGAGCTAAAGCAAGAGTAACAACTTCCGATAGAACGCAATCAAACTTATTTCAAATACAACAATGTGATAAACCAAAAAAAAAAACTTTCTGAAAGCGTATTTCTTTCGGCGGTTAGTATATATTACTTCACATGAATTTAAATTTGTGATCTTCAATTCTTTAATTCTTAATTCAAACTAGTTGCATTACCCACCAACCATCTAATATTAATGTTAATTATTAATATGTTGGAAGTGAGAATCATACTTTAAACCACTTTAACACTCGACTTTATAACTCTTCCACCTCAACCAATGCCAAAGCCTCAGTAAAATTATAATATTTACTTTGATCATTATTTCAAAGAATTGTATACTCAATTACCAATTATGATCTAGTTTAGAATAACTTATGAGATTTTCAATTACAAAAAAAATTCCTCTAACAAATTTAAGCATTTATTGAAATGTTATAAGGAAAGTTTTATTTAAATATATTTCATAAACTAATTTATATTTATATTGTTTAAAAAATTTATTTACTCTAATATTTCTTTCACGACTGACTAATTGTGAAACAACTTCAAACCAACTCTATCTCAACAAGCTGAAATTTAAGATGTAAAAATTCATTTATCTCAACTTTAACAAATGCTTAGATCTATGCGTCGAAGCTTAAAAAATTGAGTATAGATTATTTTGGTCCTTAAAAAATTGAGATCCAATTTAGTCTTTAATAAAAATAAACTGAATTAAATTAATCTCTCTAAGAAATTTTCAAAGACTCAATTAAATTCCTAAACAAAATTAAATACACATTTTAGTCATTCATTCAATTTAATAAAAAATAAACCCTAGTGTTATTTCATTTAGAGATACCACAAGTCTATAATAGAAACCCTTTTTCATTCTATAATTGTTAGCAATTTTAAAAGTGTGACTTCCGTTGTCTCTGTCGTTTGTTCCAAAAATTGCATTGTTCATTTAATTATTGTCAAAAACTTAATTGTTATTTTTAATTATTGTCAAAGATCTAATTGTCATTTTTTGTTTATAGAATTTACACATAGGAGAATCAAGTTAATGAATTACCGAACAAATTAACAAAAATAACTCAATTTTTTAATTGTAATTCACATAAAAATTAATTTGTCCCACTTTATTTTTTTAGAGACTAAAAAGTATTTTTATTTTTCTCAATGATTAAAATGAACTTTTAAGAATTTTTTAGAGACCAAAATAGGTCTTTACTCAAAATTTTAATTTAACTTTTTCTAAAACAAACTCTCTTTAAAATTAAAGAATTTAACTAATGAATACAAATTAATTATTAATATTACACATGTATAACCGAATAAATTTGTTAACATGCGCTACGATGTTTTTCTAATCAATGGTTGATGTGTCTTACGTTTCTATCTAACAAATTACTTGCTTAGAAGAACCAAATCCCTCCAAAACAGATTCTACAATACAACTTTCTCTTCAGAGTTTTTTCTATTGACATTTTTGTTTTCTTCCCATTTCCCAAAAAACAAAAATAATTATTATAATTTCTAAATTTATTTTCTTAATAAAAAAGTACAAACAAGTGGGGTTCCTACCAGTCCAACTTCCAAGTGAATCTTTTTCTTTCTGGTGTGAGTTTCTTCATGTATGAAAATTCTATGCACAAGAGAATCAGTATCTTATATGTGCACAATCCACCAAAAGGAAACTGAAGGCAGGCATTTAACAACTTAGATTAAAAGTTACACAAACTACATAGATTTCATATGATGGTTTATAGAAGAAAAGAAATATCACAATTACCACATCAACATGTAGTCAAAATTTCAGCTCCAGTCCTGGTTATCAAAATGGTATGCTCAAATTGTGCTGCCGGACTACCATCAGCTGTAACTGCTGTCCAGTTGTCTGGCCATGTAATGCAATCAATGCTTCCCATTGTAAGAATTGGCTCTGCAGTTTAATACAATTTTACAGGATCATTCTTTTTTATTAATCAAAGTGGCACTAATGGCAATTTTACAACTCTCCTCGAGGGGACGTGAGCTCGGTACCTTGAGATTACAAGGCTAAGCTCTTACCAATGAGCTAACACCTCAAGTATGACAAGACCATTCAAATTCAAGACTAAATCAGAAGTTTGACCAAAACAGAGAGCCATCGACCAGCATGAATTGCGATATCCTAAATGACTAAAAAGTACATTAAATGTGCCTAATCGCAGAATAACTTCGAAAATCCGTTTATTTTTGTGATATCCTAACGTTTCTTTAAAGCCAAAGGCACCATGCCACTGGAAACTTAGTTAAATACAAACAATACAAACGAAAACTTACCTCAAGTATCCAATTCTCAAAAGAGGAATCAATTTAAATTACTAAATAGATTATGGGCAAGCCAACCGCTAATAAAAAAGAACTCTAAATGTTCTAGACACACCACAAATGAAGCAGTATTATGGCAAAGAAATGGTAGCAATGATCACCTCAAATATTTGGTAAAAATCTAGAATCCACTTACCAATTGTAAATGTTTGACCTTCAACCATGCAACCTCCTTCGTTATTTCCTATCAAGCAACAATTGAAGTTAGAAGTCTATTAAGAAAAACTATTATTGACTTGTACCACTTAGGATGAGATAATTTGCATGGATGAGGGGAAAAAATGGAAATTATGACAAGTAAAAATGAAAATTTCTGTTAGTAACAAATTTCTTTTCACACCAATGGCCACTATCCAATATTTACACAATTCCTCCTAATAACAAAACCTCTCCTCATAATTGAAAGCAAGAGATTATGCTTCAGATATAGAGCAAGTATGGGATAAAAGAATTAGAGTTTATAAAATACTCCCTCTAGTACTATTATAAGCAAAAAGAACTATTTTCACAATTATTAACAAAGTTAGTTAAATGCAATTAATTTTTTAGATTTCATGTAAAACATAATCCAAATGTACAAAATTATCCCTTTGAATGTCAAACACTCAATTATCAACATTAGATGGTTTTATTTAAGTAGGGGTATATTAGGAATACTAATATTAAATGAGTCAAAAGTAGTTAATTTTTGCTTATAATAGTGACCAAGATTTGAGACCACTTTTTTGCTTATAATAGTAACCAGAGGGAGTATAAGTTAATAAATACTACATTAATATAAATTTTAAGAATAAACATATAGAAAAAAATATTATATAAACATGTCAAATGACTAATCATATACTCCATCCGAGTGAAATATAAACCAAAAGAGTATATGAAAAGTCAGTGTATCTAGTCTAAAATTTAGACCATACACATCAACTATTCATATACTAATTTTTGTTATATTTCATTCCAAATTGAATACAAGATATAAAAAAACTTAAAAGCACAACACATAACAACAATGGAGTTTAAATTGCTCAACATGATATATAATATGAAGTAAAGCTTAGACTGTCATGGTGAAGTAAAGCTCTTCCACAGTTTTAGAATGCAGACCACAACAATATATGATTGGTTCGACTAGGATCACAATTCTTCCACTGTGACTAACTATTGTCTTAAAATTATTAGTTCATTACTGAAAACAACCAACCACAAATTATCAGCCTTTCAGCTATTTCCAAAAACCAAAATGTTTCAAAAGTATGCTCTTAAACTTTCATGATAAAGACTAAAGATCTTTCCAATTTAAAGTAAACATTAAGTAACACCAATAATCCATTTAGGTAGTCATTGTTACCATCTAATCATTAAGCAAACAATGCTAGGTGCAGTTTAACAGGTTTGTTACGTTTAGACAATCATCTTAAGACAGAAACAGCAATATGATCAAAAACAAATTACGAGATAATAGGTTACTCACGGTGATGTAAAATAATGGGCTCAGAATGAAACACTGTTCCAACACCATGCCCAACAAAACGTTCCACTACGCCGTAGCCATACTTTTCAGCATGCTCACTGAGATGATGTTACAAAAGAAAACAATTAAAAATCTATATATCATCAACAATTAATACAAACAATCATTATACCAAAAAGTATTTTCCTGAGAAAAGAAAGATGCATAATCAATCACTATAACTCAAAATTAAAACACAATCACAATGTCGTAGGAAGAAAATAGTGCACATGAAAAAAAATTGATGAGTTAATTTATAATCAATATAATAAAATAAAATTTTTTAGATGATAATAGTTAGTTATTTCTTTGTATCATAGCACGATTTGAACCATCTCTAGCCCTTTTGCGCCGGCCCTACCATGTCCTCAGATCCTGAGTTTTCTTCCTCCATGGTGGAGACTGGTACTGCTTTCACCAGTCCTATTGAAGGAGCATATCATCTTCCCCTTCCTATTACTGGCAAAAAACGGTCAGAACTATATTCAATGGGAAAGGTCTGTGCACATCTTCCTCCAAGGAAAAGGAAATGAAGGGTACATGATGGGAAAGACTGCAGAGCCTAAAGATGAAGAATTTGGCCATGAAAAATGGAAACTGGAGAATAGCCAGATAATGTCATGGCTTCTCGACACAATGACCAATGACATTTGTGAAAATTTCATGTACTATACAACAGCTAAGGAAATGTTGGAGGTTGTCAATGAAACTTACTCCAACAAGGATCACACTTCTGCCATCTTTGAGATCAAAAGCATTATCCATGATCATAGACAAGGTGAACACTCAGTCACTCACTGAGTATTTCAACATTCTCAGCAGGCAATGGCAGCAGCTAGATATTTATGAAACCATTGGGTAGCAGTGTCCAGATGATAAGAAACAGTATAAAGACTTGTTGAATGAGGACAACCTACAACTTCTTGCTAGGTCTCAATAAGAACCTTGATGAGGTACGTCGTAGGATCCTTGGCACCAAACCACTTCCCAACCTTCGAGAGGTCTGCTCGGTGGTAAGAATAGAAGAAAGCAGAAGAGAGTTCAGCCCTAGCAATAAAAGGAATCTAAGCTCGGTCTACGCCTCGAAAAAACAGCCCTTGGTGTGAGCATTTGCAAGAAACCAGGTCATACAAACGAAACATGTTCAATGTATGAAAGTAGTTAAATTTGGAAGAAACTTCTACATATAAACTTGATTTAATGTATGAAAGGAGTTAAATTTTATATATAAAAAATATTTATGTTAAAAAAATTAAAAAATAAATAATTATTAATTGTGACAGTTGTGAAAACCAAATTATATAAGATAATTGTAGTTTAATATATACTAATCAGTGATGAATTTCGACTACACATGACATGACATATGTTAATAAATATTCTAATTAATATATATATTGAGGTATATGTTGTAATTTTAGGATCTATAATCAGTGTATTTTATGTGAATTGTGGTTGTTGGGTTATCATTGTTGAGTCTAATATGTGAATATGTCATACTATTTGTACATCTTTTCTTGTTACACGAATTAACATAATCAAATAGCATCCATCATGTAGATTGTATCATATAGATTGGTATGTGTAGATCCTCATTGCATAATGTAGATTGGCATGTGTATATAAACTAAAATTTATTTTACCAATTTCTTTACTTATTAAAATTGTATTTTTTTTTTATTAAGCTCAATTTTTAAATTTAGAACATAGTCTCCAAAATCTTTAAGACAACCCTGGACCAAATACATCAATTTTTGTAAACCAAATTATAATTTAGATGTCTATTATAACAAAAACCATATGGAATAATTTATAAAAAAATTACAAAATCAACTATTATAATTATAAAATAAAATTCCAACTAATTTTTAATTATTAAAAATATAAATCAAAATTTGATTTACTACCTCTCTCCAATATATTTTTGTAAATTTACAACTTAAAATTCTTATATGCAATATAATATTATACTTTTTATTTATCTATTAAAATTTTAAAATTTCGGCCCAATGTTTCAGTTCAAGATCCGTATTCTCTCAAAGGTTATGGGTAAAGGTTCTGTCATTATTTCCAAAGACATTACGTTGGAATTTGTACTTAATGTACCAAAGCTTGATTACAATTATTTATCCATAAGTAAATTGATAAGAGACCTGAATTGTATTACTAACTTTAATCCAAACCTTTGTGAATTTCATATTTTGGAGTCGGAGAGGATGATTGCAATGCTAAGGAAAGTGTTGGCTCTATCTCCTTCAAAATGAAGATTTAAAAAATGGGACAGCAGCAACAGCAAATCAGTGCAGTGTTGCTTCCTCAAAGAATAAGGATTTAATTTTGTTATGGTATTTTCGATTGGGTCACCCCAACCTTATGTACTTGGAAAAATTATTACCATCATATTCAATAACAAGCCAAGAAATTTAAAGTGTGAAGTTTGTCAATTATTGTCAAAATCTGTTTTTGTTTTATATTCAAGTATAGGAATTCAGCTCAATAGGATTACAGGTAGAGATTTAGTTATATGTGAGTACTAATAGGGATTTAGTTATATATGAGTACTAATAGGATTTGTTGTTTGGTAATCTAGTATATATATATATATTTGATGTATTGTCAACATATTTCAATTCAATAAATATATTTTATCCTAATTCTTGAGATGGTATCAAAGTTCCGTCTTTGGGAGTCTTGCTTCCACATAAACTTGTCGTCTTCATTGCGATTTCTTATTCATGAAACCTTAGCCACCTTCATTTTGGCCCTTGCTTCTGCATAAATCAGTCGTCTTCATTGTGGTTTCTTTTTTCTTAAAATCTCAGCCACCTTCATTGTGGCCCTTTTTGTTGCCTTCATTACACCAACTTGAGATTTCTTTTAGGCCTGTCCGCTGCCCTAGTGTGTTCAATATTCTAGATCTCCTTTCATCGTCGTTTTCAACCAGATTGTAGATTGGCCGTTTCTCGCTTCGTTTTGGGGGTTCACTTTCTGATCGGAGCACTTTTGTTTGTGAGTCATTTGAAGCTCACGGTTTTTGCTCACACAATCAATCTTTCGTCTCTAATATCGTTTGTCTGCTAATTTGACGAATATGGCAGTTAAAGAAAGCAAAAGTGAACTGGTCCGACTTAATAAAGATGAAGTAGAGAATATTATTTCACTTCTTAGTAAGTTGGAGAAACCAACAAGTACTAGTTCTCTAGCATATACAAGTACACTTCCTCTTGGTAAGTTTCAATTTTCTTTTGGACTTAATGCTTCAAATACAACCAACCTATAACCAACATTGGATACTGGATTCTAAAGCCACTAACCACATGACACTCTTACCTACACACTTCTCCACTTATTCACCTTGCCCTAGCAACAAGAAAATATCCAAAACAGATGGTACCCTTCTAATTGCAGCAGGTCAAGGAGATGTCCAAATAAACTCATCCATAACTCGAAGAAATGTCCTTCATATTCCTAAATTGTCCACTAGCTTAATTTCTATACAAAAACTAACACAAGACCTATCTTGTAATGTTTCTTATAACAAATCTTGTGTCTTTCAGGACAAGAGTTCAAGGAGGATAATTGGTAATGTTAGAGAATGGAATGGTCTTTACTACTTGGATAATCAAAATCTTCCTCCAAACCTACTCAACAATACCAACTCTTTTTTTTTTCTTAATCAATAAACACCAACAGGAACAAGGTTTTTTTGTACCACTGTCTTCAGGGTCGTCCTTCATATAGAGTCATAAAACAGTTGTAGTTTACTTGCTAAAACAAAAATCTGAGGGTCAATTATGTGTTTGTACAGTTCTTCTCCATGATAAAAAATCAATTTGGAGTGAGTTTTAAGAGGATAAGGTCTGATAATGCCAAAGATTACTTTAATAACGGACTTAATTTTATCTGTCAAAAGGAGGGCATTATTCAAGAGTCCTCGTGTGTTAAAACACCCCAACAAAATGGAATTGTTGAAAGGAAAAATGGATACTTGTTAGATCAAACTCAAGCAATGTTATTTCAAAATAAAGTTTCCAAGAAATTTTGGGGAGAGGCAGTTTTAACTGCATCATATCTCATAAACCGATTACCTTATATTATTGTTGCCTTCAAAACTCCCATGGAGCCATATCCTCGTTCTACCCTAATGTGTCCATCAGTAGTAATCTTACTCCCTAAGTATTTGGGTGTGCGTTGTTTGTCAATATCCATAGTGATAGTAGAGGGAAGCTTGATCCTAGAGCCTTAAAATGTGTATTTATCGGATACTCTTCCACCCAAAAGGGCTACAAATGTTATCATCCACCATCCTAAAAATTATGTCTCCCGAGATGTCACATTCCATGAACAAGAAAGTTTCTTTGGTTAAACTCATCTTAAAAGGAAGAATATAAGGAAGATGAATCTCTTCTATTTCCTGAGTTGACTCTTGAGCCAGAATTGAGACTGAAATTGATTTTTAAAAAGATGGAAATAAAATAAATAACAATGTTGAGACTGGAATTGATTATGAGGAAGATGTAAATGATGACATTAATGTAAGATAATATATACAAGAAGAACAAAGGTCATTCCTGAATCTATTCACATCCATGACTCTAATTCGGCCTTACATGAGCTAACTTCCCTTGACACTTCAAACTCTAGCGATCCAATCTAGGAATCTTCCTATGAACAAGAATTAGAATCCAACACACCACCCTTCCCTAATCCAATTAGAATATTCCCATGATGACCTTCATATTCCAATTGTCCTTAGGAAGAATACTAGGACATATACCAAAAAACCACTCTACTCTTATCCAACTACCTATGCTTTGAACAATTTTCACCTATTCATAAAGCCTTTCTCACTAGCTTGAACACTTCCACTATACCTACCTCTTTATCAGAAGCATTGTATGACAGGAAATGGAAACAAGCCAATGGACTTGGAAATGGAAGCACTGGACAAGAATGGTACTTGTGATTTGGTCCCTCTACCAAATGGAAAGAAACATGTAGGATGCAAGTGAGTATATACTGTAAAGTTCAAGGCTGATCGGTCTATTAAAAGGGGACAAGGCAAAACGTATGGAGTGGATTATGATAAAACACTGCAAATTAAGAGGAGTGAGGCCCAAAGAGTGAGACCCGCTCAACCAAGTCACACACATTTATTTTCTAGAACGATTGATGGAGGGAATAAAAGCTAGTAACAATGTCTCTTATTCTACTGATACTCCATTAAAGAGGGGAAGTGGGAAAGACATTCAGTTTCAAGAAGGATGAATGAAATGAATAAAAGCAAATTAATAATGTCATTTATTTTATGTTAAAAGAATGAGGGAATAGAAAGAGGGAAAGATATTCAGAAAATATTCTAAGAAACAATTAGGGGAATTCTTTCTCTGGTTAAGAGCAATTTTGCTTTGGTTTAGGAGTTCTTAGAACTCTGGTTTAGTTCTTTTTCTACATTTTCAGATTTCCAACATTGTAAGAGCTTTAGAGCTCATCAATTCTAATCAATAAAATTGTGGTTTCTATCATTGGTCCGACCTGCCGGATAGAGATAAAAGCTAGCGAAACCAAATGCCACCGAAAATGCGTGACAAGGTTGAGGCTTTGGAGATAAGAATGGCTGATATGGAAGGTTCAGTGCGTCAAACCTTGGACGAATTTCGTCATACCATTTTGACAGAGTTTGCAACACTGTTGAATCGGCCTACACCTGGGATGTCGCAGATAACCGAGACCGAGGAGCCAATTACAGAATACAAGATGGCAGTGAAGAAGGTGGAGCTGCCGTCATTTGATGGTGACGATCCAGTGGGGTGGATCATGCGAGCAGAGACATATTTTGAGGTACAGGGAATATCTAAAGAAGTAAAGGTTTATTTGAAAAAAATTAGCATGGGGGAGCAACCATTCATTGGTTTAATCTTCTATGTGAAACGGAGGATGATCTCACATGGTTGAAGTTGAAGGAAGTGCTGATTGAGAGATATGGAGGAAGAAAGAGCGACAATCCATTCGAAGAATTGAAAGATCTTCAACAAACTGGAGATGTGGAAGAGTACATTTCAGATTTCGAATATTTCTCTTCCCAGGTTAAGTGTATCTCTGAAGAACAATACCTTTGGTATTTTTTGGGTGGCCTCCAACCAGAGGTATGTTTGCGAGTAAGGACCTTCAACCCCAAGACACGTGTAGAGGCGATGAAATTGGCTCGTAATGTTGAAACAGAGTTAAGGGGCGTGTTGAATTATAGAGGAAGCAGAGATGGAGGTCGTTCGCAAAACTGGATAGGGGGAAGAGAAGGAAGTAATGGGCTTACTAATAGAAATGGGTCTGGACTGGGTTTTTTTCCAGGCCCAAACAAGAGAAATGCATGTCCTGGGGGAACCCAAGCTAGAAATACTCTAACAGGGTCAAATCCTAACCCGGAATTAAGCATGCAAGCAGGCAACCTTAATCAGTACCATACACGAACAAATGGCAATGAGGAGCGACGAGGAAACCACGAAAATCGCAATCAGGGAACTAAGCATCTTCCATATTATGAATTAATGGATCGTAAGACGCGAGGCCTCTGTTTTCGATGTGGGAAAAGATTCCATCTTCTTCATCAATGTGCTGAAAAACAGTTGCGTTTGGTAATTCTGGGAGACGAAGTGACGGACGATGTCGGTGAAGTCCTAGCTATCAAATTGAAGGAAGGGGAGGAAGACATTGCAGTAAGATGCAACTCTGCAGTGTTGTTCAGAATAGCAGAGGAAGGTAGAGCTCGAAATTGGTTCCCTTTTCTCCTATGTTTGGAAGGTACCATGAAGGGCATACCGGTCACGATGATGGTGGACACTGGTGCCCTCACGCAGGATCGAACTACGGACCTTCAGTTTACAATTTTGTGACTCCTCAAATGGCTGCAGTTTTGCAGCTTCCAGTAGAACAGATCCTAGTTACTAACGCAAAATTTTGAAACGGTTCCTGTGTGGCCATAATAGAGAAGTGTGGGAAGTTTGACATTCAAATTGGAAGGTTCCAGACCACAGCTGAAGCTTAAATAGTGGAATTACAAGGTGAGGACATGATTTTGGGAGTGGCTTGGCTGCATAAGTTAGGCAAGGTGTTATTCGATTGGGAAGAAATTGCAATTTGCTTGGACTGGAAGGGGAAAACTGTGAAGCTGCAATGTCAATATCCGGAGAAAGAACTTAATATTGTTACCATGAATATACTAAAGCCAAGAAAAATCATAACATGGGAAGGGAATAAGGAAACCATCAGCTGGGAACCTGGAAGTCTGCTACAGAATCAATCTCTTAATGTTAGCCTTGAGGACAAGGCTCATTTTGAAGCGGATGGCAATTATAGAACACCGCAAATTAAGAGGAGTGAGGCCCAAAGAGTGGGGCCCACTCAACCAAGTCACACACATTCAGTTTCTAGAATGATTGATGGAGGGAATAAAAGCTAGTAACAATGTCTCTTATTTTACTGATATTCCATTAAAAAGGGGAAGTGGGAAAGGCATTCAGTTTCAAGAAGGATGAATGAAAGGAATAAAAGCTAATTAATAATGTCATTTATTTTATGTTATAAGAATGAGGGAATAGGAAGAGGGAAAGATATTCAAAAAATATTCTAAGAAACAATTAGGGGAATTCTTTCTCTGGTTAGGAGCAACTCTGCTCTGGTTTAGGAGTTCTTAGAACTCTGGTTTAATTCTTTTTCTGTATTTTCAAATTTCCAGCATTGTAAGAGCTTCAAAGCTCATCAATTCTAATCAAGACAACCTTGCAGATTTTCTAACTTAAAAGGCTAAACAGCAGCAACTTTGAAAGAATTGTATCCAAATTGTGAATGAAGAACACTTATTCATCGGCTTGAGGGGGAATGTTAAAATATGTTTATGTTTTATATCCCTCAAGTATAGGGATTCAGTTGAATAGGAGTACTGGTAGGGATTTAGTTATATGTAAGTTCTAATAGGGATTTAGTTATATATGAGTACTATGGAGAACACTTAATCATTGGCTTGAGGGGGAGTGTCAAAATATGTTTTTGTTTTATATCTCTCAAGTATAAGGATTCAGTTGAATAGGAATACTGATAGGGATTTAGTTATATGTAAGTACTAATAGAGATTTAGTTATATATACTAGTAGGATTGGGTTGTTTAGTAATCTAGATATATAGATCTAGTATATTTTACCCTAATTCTTGAGAATTATCTAAACACACTTGGAGCCCTCACCCTTCACTCCCATACAAGCCTTTCACACCCTTTTCCTTAATTCATAGTGAGGTGTGGGGTTCCTCTAGGAACAACACCATTACTGGCCCGAGATGGCTTGTTACCTTCATTGATAACCTGACCATACAAGAGTAACATGGATATATCTCATGAAAGACAAATCATAGGTGGGCAGAATATTTCAAATATTCCATAAAATGATCAAGACCCAATTCCAAACTGACATTAAGGTACTTAGATCAGACAATGGTCGTGAGTACTACCAATCCATCCTAAATTCCTACATCAAAGATCATGGATTTGTCCACCAAAGTTCATGTGTTGACGCCTCTCAACAAAATGGGGTAGCAAAACAAAAAAAATCATCACTTAATGGAAGTGACAAGACCGCTCACCAAATGTGCCAAAACATTATTGGGGAGAAGTTGTCCTATGTGCCACCTATCCCATCAACTGCATGCCTTCCCATGTTTTCACTTTTGACACCCTTCACTCAACCCTTCAAAAGTTCTACCCAAACAGAAAAATCCTAACCTCCATTCCTCTTAAGGTATTTGGATGTTCAGTCTTTGTCCACAATCTTGACCCCCGTTGCAGCAAACTTGACTCAAAAGCCATTAGACGTATCTTTCTTGGCTATTCTCCACATCAAAAAGGGTACAAAACTAATTCTCCCCTAACCAGAAAATTCTACCACACCATTGATGTGACATTCTTTGAACACAAACCTTATTACCCCAAAGTTGACCTTTAGGGGGAGCAGCCACAAATATGGACAGAATCCCAACTTTCAGCCAAACAAGAAACTGCCTAAACTGAACCTGCCCCTGTTGACCTTAATCCCTTGGCCGAACCAAACCTATGTTGTCAGTCACGGATAGCGGCGCAGAGCGCCCAACTCCAAAAATGGGATAGCGGGATTGCGGATAGCAAGATGAGCGCTATTGTGAAGACCAAAAGCAGTATATAGACTAAACATAAAATACAAACAATAGACAAACATACTAAAAAATAGCGAAAATAAAATACACAAAAATAAAAGGGTAATCATAGTACTTCATATTTCATAACCAAAATGTAACATCAAAATCAAGATCTAATAATAATCCAAAATAAGTTTAAAAAGTAATCAAGTTCTTCGTAGTACTTCATAGTTTAAAAAGTAATCCAAAATAAGTTTAAAAAATAAAAGGGTAATCATAACTGTGGAAGAAGAAAAACAATGGCAGAAGAAAAAAAAGGAAGAAGAAAAAGAAGCATGAGATATAGTAGGTGTTAGTACCCATAAATCACTATGGATCATGTCAAAAGGTTGATTTACATTTGTTTGATGAATTGGAAATGGTAGAATTTTACTTTTACCAAGTTTACAAGAAATGCAATCAAATTGAATAGCTCTAAGAGATGGGGAATTTTTATGCCAAGAACTACAGATTCCCCCAAATCATAAAGGATATTTGAGTTTGGGTGACCAAGACGCTTATACTTGTCAGAAAATAGGGCTTGATGCCTTTTACTTTGATATTTCTCACTATAAATAATAGTTACAACATTTATATCTAATAATTACAAATTAAGAGGATCAAATCAAATCCTGATTTGTCTAACCTAGTTTAGGAAAGCTAATAAATATAATTACAAATTAACATTATTTCTTGATTCACATCCCCCCTCAAAGTGATGCGGCTGGTCAAGGAGCATCAATTTGCTAACTAGAAACTGATGGCACGGGCGAGGAACAACTTTGGTAAGAACGTCCACAACTTGAAATTGAGTATTGATGTGAGGGATGGATATAACCTGATTATCATAGGCCTCACGGATAGAGTGACAATCGACTTCAATATGTTTGGTGCGCTCATGAAAAACAGGATTTGCAACAATTTGAATAGCACTTGTATTGTCAGCATAGAGAGACGTCGGCTCTGTTTGAGGGAAGCCAAGTTCAGCCAAAAGACCACGAAGCCAAATTATCTCTGAACAAGCAGTAGACATGGCACGATACTCTGATTCAGTAGATGATTTATAGACTTTTGTTGGTTTCTTACTTTTCCATGATATCAAAGATGAACCGAGAAACATGCACCACAACAGGTGACAGATCGCCGGGTGTCGGGACACCCAGCCCAATCAGCATCACTATAGGCAATCAATTTGGGAATGTGCCAATGGGAAAGAAGAGACCTCGTTGAGAGGTACCTAGCAAATAACAAATGATGCGACGAACTGCTGCCAAGTGAAGGTGGCGAGGAGAGTGCATCAACTGACTTGTTGAACAGCAAATGATATGTCAGGTCGGGTAATTGTCAAATAATTAAGACTACCCACAAGTTGTCGATACAAGAAAGGATCTGTCAATAGGTCACCCTCATCTCAATGATATTTCACATTAACCTCAAGAAAATAGGGTTTGATGCCTTTTACTTTGATATTTCTCACTATAAATAATAGTTACAACATTTATATCTAATAATAACAAATTAAGAGAATCAAATCAAATCCTAATTTGCCTAACTTAGTTTAGGAAAGCTGATAAATATAATTACAAATTAACATTATTTTTTGATTCACAATACTACGCTTGAAAATCAACAATTGCAGAATTACAAGAAATAAAAGACATAAAATAACATGGGGACTTCAGTGAATAAAGAGGAAAAAGACGTCAAACTTTAGGCCCCATCGCAATCATCTTCCCTGATTGTTGATCATACACAAGACAACCAAATTTTGAGAATTCAACTCTACAATCGTTGTCAACTAATTGGCCAACTGAAATAAGATTACTAGTAAGAGCAGGGGAAACATAAACATTGGTGAGAGATAAAGAAATATCACCAATTTCTGTAATAGGCAAATTGTTTCCATCAACAGTTTGTATTTGGAGATTACCAGAGTAACTTGTAAAATTTGGTAAGGACAGCAACATTGTTGTTCATATGATTAGATGACCCTGAGTCAAAATACCAAGGAGAATTAGGGGAAGTAACGTTACTTGAAAGACCGAAAGCAGAAAAGGCTGAAATGATCATTTGTTGAACCATTTCAGGGGTTAAGGCTGGAACGGTGGAATGTGGATTCTGGTTCATAAAAATAGGAGTTGTAGAAGGACCAAAAGATGCAGTGAAGGTTGTTGCAGTTTTCTTCAGTGGTCTGGTCGATCATTCTTTAATGATATGACCATCCTTTTTGCAGTAATTACAGAACTTTTTAGGACAGTTGGAAGCAAAAAAATCCATGTCCTTTGCAACAGAAACATTGGACAGTACTCATGTCTCACCCACAAGGTTGGCCTTGGACCACATACACCATAGGGAGAGAAACAGCCTTTTGTTGTTCCATGGTTGTCTGAGTGAGAAGATGTTGTTCCTCACAAAGCAGCTCATTGAGACAAGTATCCAAGGATGGGCCAGTAGCTCGGTTCATGAGATTGGATCTTAGTCCCTCAAAATCATATCTCAATTTCATCAAAAATTGATCGCGTTTGGTAATCTCGTGAACTTTTTGCACGATAATTTGCCTTTCACTTGACAAATCTTTATAGACAACGCCAGTGTATTCAGCCCAAAAATTCATAAAATGAGCATAAAACTCAGAAATGGAAAGACTTTCCTGTTGAAAAATTGTGATTTCATGTTCAAGTTGGAACCGCCGAGTAGCATTGTCTTGGCTGTATATTTTCTTCAAGTAGTCTCACATCTTTGTTGACGTAACGAAAGGTCAGAGATTGATAACGATATTAGGATCAACAGAACCTATGATCCATGCCATGACTTGTGCATCTTTGACTTCCCATTTGGCATAGGCATCCTTCTGCGTCTTCTTAGGGGCAGAATCGCTTCCATTGACATGACCCCAAACCTCTTTTCCTTTGACAAAAATCTGGAGTTGAAACGTCCATATAGAATATTTTTTTCCATTAAGACGCACAAAAAGAATATCATGCTTGTCGGTGAACTTGATGTCAAGGGAAACAAATGAAGAGAACTTAGGAGACGTAAAAACAGGGAATGTAGAAACAGCAGCGAAATTATGATCATCGGCGGCGAGTAACTAAGATTTCAAGAAAAAATAGAGCATAAACAAAAAGGAAAACTATGATTCACGTCGATAAGGAACTATGATTTTAAGAAGAAAAAAAAAATCGAGCAACTCAAGATTTGATCGCAAAAAACAGAGAAATCTGATTTGGATCACAACCTAGTTTGATACCATGTTAAACTCAGAATTTCTGATTGATAAACTGTGTCATTTCCATTGGAGAATTCTCCTTTAAATAATGTTGTTACATAATGATATGGTCTTATTATAACGGCTAACTGATTAATTATGAGAATAATTACATAATTACAAATATCATTAAATATGCACAATTAATGATTACGAAACTGCCAATGTCATTGACAGATCGAACAAGGCACCATATACCATGTTGGAGTTATGGGATTCAATATAAAAGGTGGAGAGAAATTATAAGAAGGGCAGGGATCAACTTACTCTAAAAGTAACTCATGTTAGAGATATAAGAAATAAAATTATAGTGAAATATGTCTGATATTGACTCATATAAAAGACTAAGCACTAATCCTTAGTTATATGGATACATAGACTTAAGCCTAAATAAATAGAGAAATCAGAAAATAAATAATAATAATAATAATAATAATAATAATAATAATAATAAAATAAGGAATATGAAAATTAATCCCAGGAAACCAAGTTTCACATGCAATGTAGTATAAATGCTGGCAAGAGTAAATTTAGCAACATAAGTTTTAGTCGGCATAATAGAACAAATTTACCTTATTCTCTTTCCAATTTTCTTAAAAGGAGCACCATCCTTGCAAATAGCTATTGCTTTCTCCATGCACTCTTCACTTACCTACCAACAGATAAAGAATTTGCTCATGCCTAACGAATGATCTAAATAATTGCACAAATGGCATTGCTTAAAGAGGAATTAAATTTCATGAACGAGGAAAAATGCAAATACATAACGGAAGTAATGTGCCATCAATGAAGTACAGCTCGTAGTTTATAACTACAATGAAAACTATAAAATTGCAGCGAAGTTTCTTTTTCTTCACATGTATCAGCTGACTATTGTTTACCTTAACAAGGTTTTTCATTGCATCACTGACTTTCCCACAATAAAATGTCCTTGATGTGTCTCCATGATATCCCTAACAAAGCATATATGGTAGGGGATATGATTTTTTTGATCCTCAACAATATAACACAATATCACAAGGCACATGATATTGGCAACTAGCATGGCACCAATAATCCAATATACACAGTGACAATTAATAAGCTTAAACAAGTAAAAAGAAAAACTAAAACGTTTGAAATTAAAACAAAAAATAGCTACCATAGAGTATCATAAAAGTTCAAGTCAGATATAATGAGTGTGAGGAATCATGAAAAATATCAAGAGTATTTTTATCCATTAACCTAGTGCACCATAAAAATCATCAAAGGTTCTGACAAAATAATAGAAGCAAAATGTTGAATAGGACAAGGATCCCAAATATCAAAATGAGTCAAAGCAAAGGGTGTGGCAACACTTTTTCCGCCAACCGGCCCCATCACTACGATTGTCTAAAAGCATATTATTGTTGTGAGGCCAGGCACCGAGGTTGCATATCGTGCTATGGCTAATGCAACCTGGGAACTTGTATGGTTAAGGAATTTTCTTCAAGAGTTTAAGTTTTGTAAGATGAAGAGTGCTATTGGCAAACTCTCATATACTCTCAGTAACACTCAACAATCAAGCCGCAACACCTATTTTTTAAACCATGTACAACATAACAATTTTTACCGATTTCTAAAATTTTCATTGTCAAGTTTCTTCTTTATGCCTTCTAATGTATCGACTTCCAAATACGTTCTCTAATTTTTCAACAACAAACTGGGCTTGAGAAATATTTGTCATCATATCATGATCCGATTGTTTAAGAGAAGCTACTTTTTGTGCAGAATCATACAATTTTTTAATGTCATTTGCAAAGACACTTTGGGTCTTCTTCCAAAAATAGTTGCAGGTCTTGAAGGCTGTGAAATTCGCTAAAGTATTTGGTTCAACGGATTGCCACAATAAAGCACAAAGCTGATAGTCAAGCTTTTTCCATTGATTGGGTTTTTCTTCCAAGACTTGTTTAGATGCCTTCTTCAAATGATCATGATACCCGTGACCAAGAAACCAAAGGTCCATAGATGCAGACCATGCTACATAACTTTTTCCATTGAGTTTTTCAAAGGTAATCATGGGTGTTCCAGAAAAAAATAAGACAGGACCAGAAATTGAACTAGAGGCCATACTGCTGAAACAAAGAGTTCAAACAGCAGCAGGGGGGAAAAAGACGTATGGACAGTAACAAAATGAATATGGAGGGTGACCGGAATGCGCATGGACGGTGGCCGGAATGCGTACAGGCATCGGCTGGAAAGTGGCCAGACTTTTATGTTGTTATTCTTTCCTTTTATTAGGCTTTAATAGTTTCCTTAGATAACATAGGCTGATTGATTTGATTCTAATATTATGGGATTATGTTTCTATTTGCTCTCTTGTATATATGCTAGTAAATCCCTGGTGCAAAATCTGAGGAAAATATTTAAATTCAACCAAAATATTTCTGGGAAAATATTTAGATTCAACCAATATAATGCTGTCGGTTGTAGAAAACATCAAAGTTAGAAAAATGATTTGCCCATTTCATCTAAAAATATCAAAAAGAGTTATGAAGCATACGTTCAGGTAGACTGTCACATCAATGTTGATAATATCACCATTCTGCAAAAGAGACAATTGTCATATATAATAAGTTATAGGCATACAATGGATAAAAAAAACAAAAGCAAGTAAAACCTGTAACTGCCGAGAATCAGGTATCCCATGGCACATGCACTCATTAACCGATGTGCAAACACTTTTTGGAAATGCACCATAGCCAAGGGGTGAGGGATAAGCACCAGCGTCAATTATCATCTGGTGCACTGCTTTATCAATTTCATTGGTTGTCATAGAAGGCTGAGAATATAAACAAAGATCAAGTCAAATAAAAGCGGCCCAAAGTAAATTATTATACCAAACCAAAACAAAAAAGGTTGGCATTGGGATAATCAAATAATAACATACAATCAAGGTTACGTACATAAAGGTCCAAATATTATTGGATTTAAATTCTTGAACATTCACACTCTATAGTTAGTAGCAGCTGTCGCGGTGGTCCGACACTACGCAAAACGGCGTCGCATCGTGTATTAGGGTTGCGGCCATCGTGACCTTGGTTGCGACAGAGTCGCGGAGAAGATGAAGCGCACCTCTATGGAAAAAACATGCAACAGTAATTGCAACGGAGAATGTCTAAAACACCCTCATTTTTTCAATCTACTTTTTAATTGGTATTTTTGACTGCTGTTAATGTTTTATTATATATAAGAGGTTACCTCTTCTTTTTCTCCTACATGTGCTCTGTTTTCATCAGAAGAGAACAGAGAAACGGTGTCTTCTTTAGTTCCTTTCTCCATCAGCCACCTCTCTTCTCTCACCGCCTTCTCTTCTCCTCTGTGCTTTTCTTTCTTCTTCAGTTTCTTTTTTCTCTGCACCTTTCTTTATTCCCATACTCTGTTTTTCAGTTTCACCCTGGTACTCTGTTTGCCAGTTTCTGTTTTGCTTTTTTTGCTTTCTAATATGTTCGAATATTAGATGTGTTATTTTCAGACTTGGAGGCTAGAACTTATATGTTACTTTACTTTATATTATGTTTCATATATTAGTAGCAATGAACATTGAAGTTATCACGTATGAAAGTTTCTTTAGTTTTTGCATTTTTCTACTTTTTGCCTTTTATTTGTATGGTATACTTCGCTTTTAATGTAACCCTAGACTTCGACGTAGCGTCCGTATGGCTACCTGCTACACCGCTAAAACGTTTTGAAGGTTGACTGTTACGCTACACTTTTTGCTACTAACTACATAGCATTCACATTCAAAAAAGCTCCTACATTACCAACTTTGTTCAAGTTGTTTGGGTTTGGGGCCACATAAGGATTTAACTTATAGACTCATAGACTTGTTCGAGTTTACGTGTCTATGCAGCAAAGTCTAGATAACTTGCACACAAAATCTTGTTAAATCAAATGAGTAGACTCAAACAAACTTGGGTAACCTCACTCAGACTTCCAAGATGGCGAAATGTAAGTCAAGTACTAGGGAAAAGTCACCAAAACGGAAAGCTTCTGAGCATGTTTCATTTGTTTGTTTCATTGTGTTTATGTAAAAAGCTTGACTACATAAGAAAATAGTGCATCCTACTGGTTATAGGTTTCAAAACCTTCCTCATAAGCCCAAAGTCTAGTAAAAGCAAGTTATGGTTGTCAAACATGCTAGTTATTTTGTAGAGTCGTCAAAGAGAGCATGTCGAATTAGGAAAATCTAATTAACTCGCATTCAAATCTAGTTAACTCACATGAGTAGACGTTGGTAAACTCTCAAACTCAGGAGTTAGAGGGTAAAATGGTAGGTAAAAGACCCAAAATGACTACTTCCAAGCTTGTTACATTTGTTTGTTTCATGAATCATCGTGTTGAAATTCCAAGCTTGACATAAGTAAAGACCTTTGACCAAAACCTCTTGTGACTCTTCCATACTTCTCCTAGGTTCCATTCAAGATAAACCTGTCCAATTCTGGCAAAGACCTTCAACCAGCAAATCTCCAACAATGATTAGAGTAAGTATCGTGCAATCCAACTTATCTTCATCCATATTTCGACCGTCACTTAGAACTTGCTGCTGCACAAGGCAACATGTTGTAAATCTGAATCTCTACTTAGAGCTACTTTGGTTTTGTAAGAAGAATGGCACTGCAACACCAACAACAAAGGCTTGTTTAAACCTACCGATGAAAACCTTGACATGGCTTGGCAGTGGAAATCTTTGGAGGATATTAATGACAAGGTAGTTACTTGTAATTTTTGTGGGAAGGTTTCGAAATGAGGTATTATGAGAGGAAAATTGCACCAGATGGGGAGAAGTAGCTCCGTGTAGGAAAACATCGGCGATGTAATACAGAAACTCAAAGAGGCTCAGGAGAAAAAGCAAACAGCAAAGATTCCTATATGGTAGAGATTAATATCAATGAGGAGGACGATGATGTTGTACAAGATATTGCAAATGTTCGGGCAAGAAAAAGGTTTGCAATAGGTATTGCCAAGACGAATGTTAAAGGTCTTGTGGATGTGATTATGTTTAAAAAGTTGGAGGCATCTTAGAAGACGACAACAGCAATGGTCAAACGTCAAACATCGATGAAAGATGCTTGTGTGAAAGAAGGGAATTAACTAATCAATACATTGGTCACTTCTTCTATAGGAATGGTATTCCATTTAATGTTGTGAAGTCTAAAAGTTTCAAGTTGATGATTGAAGCGATTGGAAATTATGGAGCACACTTAAAGCCTCCAAGTTACCATGAGATTAGAGTTACATTGCTAAAAAAAAGAACTAGAGCTCACAAAGAAAATGTTACAGGGACTTGTAATGGAGTGAACAAAATATGGATACTCTATCATGTCAGATGCAAGGACGAAAAGGTTAGGACATTGATCAATTTCTTGGTTAACACTCTAGGTGGGACTATGTTTGTAAGGAGTATTGATGGTTCTAGCTATATGAAGACTGGATTGAAGATATTTGAACTTTTGTACCCAATTGTTCAAGAAATTTGAGTGGAAAATGCTACGCAAGTTGTTACCGACAATGGTAGCAACTATGTTTCAACAGGTAAGAATTTTACAATTGTCGTTATCCAATTTGAAATATTAATTATATGCTGTCATATAATGTGATTCGTTTATTTTGGTGCTATGTTGTTAGTCTCAAATATCGGCGCGAGGCGTCCAACCCTGAAAATGGGATAGTGGGATGACCGTTATTGCGAAGACCAAAAAACAATATATGAGCTAAACATAAAATACAAACAATAGACAAAAATACTAAAAATAAAGGAGTAATCATACTTCATATCTCATATCCAGAATCTAACATCAAAATCAAGATCTAATAGTAATCAAAGTTAAGTTCTAAAAGTAATCAAGTTTTGTTAGATAAGACTCAAACTAAAAAACAATCAAAATCATGCAAAATTATGTTCCTCGTCTTCACTTGTAATTTCAACCACATCAACATTATCTTGTTTATCACTTGATTCAAACTCTTCTTCTTCCACCTCAATTAGTCATAGTTGCAATGAGTTTTGATTGGTGTCTAGTAAGTCTTATTGATTCATTAACCCCAGCTGCATCACCAACAAGTTCCCAAGTCAAGTCATCTTCTCCCAAAGGCATATAACATTGTTATCAATATATCATTTTGGAAGGATCTTTTATTTTCTCTCAAGGCAATGGGGTCATTGGTGCATGTTTTAAGACTGGTTGATAACGAGAAAAAGTCGACAATGGTAACATATATGAGGCAATAGATAGGACGAAGGAGTCTATTGCAACATTATTCATTCAAAATGAGAACTCTGAAATTTACGCAATTATAGATAATAGATGGGAGTGTCAACTTCATCGTCCATTGCATACAGCAGAACATTTCCTTAACCCCAATCACTTCTAAGTGACCCAAATGTTGACAAAGACCTGGAAGTGACACATGGACTTTGTGGTTGCATTCTGAAACTTTCTAAATATGTTGATGATAATAATAAAGCTCTAAAGGAGATTGTTCAATATAAGAAAGCGCATGACATGTTTGATATACCTTTTGCAATTAGAATAAGGTGTATTGTGTCTCCTAGTAAGTTAAATTACAATGTAGTTAGTTTAAAATTACATACTTGATACTTGTATGTAAACAGTGGGATTAATTATTTATTGCATTACAGCTGAATAATGGACTATGTACGGAAACCATGTTCCACATTTGCAAGTTGTTGCAATGCAGCTCGTCAGAATGTGAGCGTAATTGAAGTACATTTGAGCAAGTAAGTAAATGTCAATTGATTTTCTTATATAATTGGATGTAGTGAATTTGCAATTAATTATTTTCTTTTAAAATTATAATATAGATTCATTCAAAAAGGAGAAGCAAACTTGAACACCAAATGCTACAGAACTTGATTTTTGTGAAGTACAACCAAGCTCTTAAAAACCACTTTGATAACAAGGATTTAATCGACCTCATTCTTCTCAACAACATTGATGAGTGTTATGATTGACTTGAAAAAGAAATAGATGAAAATGGTGAACTTATAGATGATTTGGTCTTAGGAGAAAATGGCTTGGGAGAAAAGTTTTGAATCAAGTGACGAACAAGATAATATTAATGTGGTTGAAATTACAAGTGAGGATGAGGAAGAGTTTACATGATTTTGATTATTTTTTAGTTTGAGTCTTATTCAGTAGAACTTGATTACTTTTAGAACATAACTTTGATTACTATTAGAACTTGATTACTATTATGATTAGATTACTATTAGAACTTAATTTTGATTACTATTAGATCTTGATTTTGATGTTAGATTTTGGTTATGAAATACGAAGTATGATTACCCCTTTATTTTTGTATATTTTATTGTTACTATTGTTTAGTATTTTTGTCTATCGTTTGTATTTTATGTTTAACTTATATATTGTTTTTTGGTCTTCGCAATAGTAGCATCCCTCTATCCGCGAAATCGCTGTCCCATTTTTGAGGTTGGGCGCTTCGCGCTGTTATCCAAGACTGACAACATAGCCTGTACTTTGTTTTACCTTTCCCAGCAGTGTTGTGCAGTGAGTGTTGCTTTATACTGCAATTTGGATTTTTTGCTTTATTCAGGGATTGGGATCTAGAATGCTGACTTATATATATTATGTTAATGTCAATAAATTACGTATGCATGTCATTTATAGGATATTTTTAATATCAGTTATCATACTTAATAAGTTCTCCACATGTTTACAAAGAAACTCTCGAGTTTGATAACTTTACTTAGAACCCACCAAATCACCGAAGGTCTAAAATAAAACCTTCATATATGTATCTAACACTTTTACCACCGAAGGTCTAAAATAAAACCTTCAAATATGTATCTAACACTTTTACTATATCATACCCCTCGTATTTCACATTCAACAATAAGGATCAGCTATTCAGTTTTCACATCAAAGTTTTGCCACTTCATCACCACTAATCCAACTAGCTAACTACTAAATAGGTAAAAGTGGCAAGATGGCGTACGACAAATATGGATATACTCTTTATTTTGTCAAAGCATTTAGTCTTATTAGTAGCAGTGTTGGGCTTGAACTAGTAGTGCTACTACTGCAAGTATTTGACGTAAATAGGAGCATTGGGTTAAGGAATTATGAGATGGTGTACGACAAATATGGATATACTCTTTATTTTGTCAAAGCATTTAGTCTTATTAGTAGCAATATTGGGCTTGAACTAGTAGTGCTACTACTGCAAGTATTTGACGTAAATAGGAGCATTGGGTTAAGGAATTATGAACCTAAATATCGCACCATAAGAGTCAATTTTTTTTCGTTCTCTCTAGTACACTCTACCTAAACCCAATATCTTTGTATTACCAGTGTTATCATTCACAGATTGTGGTAAATAGCGGTTTGTTCAAATTCTGCTATGTTTCAATGCTATAGCTACTATTTGACAACACTTTATACTAAATAGCATATCACGGGCCAGTAAAATTTTGTTCAAACTTTCAATGCTATACTACTATTGTGTTGCTATAATTGTTATTCAACAACATTGCCTATCACGTAGCAAGTCTGCTAGAAGGAGATAATCTTACCCTAACCAAAGTTCCTGCGAAGTTTAAGACACGTGCTGCAAGCTCACATGCAGCCCTCATTTTAGCTATACCTTCAGAATCATGAATTTGATACTCACTTGCAATTTCTGGAAGTATATCTGATCCTACATAAGGAGGCTTTGGTATGTGATCAGGGACAGGTAGACGTGGTGATACTTTTCCACGCCTTAACGGAGGACCTTTTCTTTCCTTCCTCACAACCTGAAGTTCACGTTCTCTTCATATAAGGAAACATTGCATAAGAATCTTAACAAAATTTGAATTAATCTATTCTACTTACTTGCAAATAAAAAATAAGTATTTGTTTGGACAATAGAAAGAAAATCCAAGATGATGAAACCAGTGGAGTGTTTAGTTTCTGAATAAAGCATTTTGAATTTTGATATTGTTTGGAAAGGAATATATAAGACAAGAACGGGAAAAATATATGACTTTATATCTATCCTTTACATATCAAGATCTAAATTATAATAAGACGCGAAAAGAGATGAAAAGCACGTAAGGAGAAAAGAAATGGGGAAATCAAGTACGATACTGAGATAGTACACCAACTAAATTTTAATTTTCATGTACAGAAGACCATGAATCCAACCAAACTACAAATTCAGATTATCTAATAAATAGTATAATCTACTTAAATTAAAGGCTGCTTACGAGTACAGATATAAATTGAATTGAGAACACAGAAAAAAGATCTATCATAATATAATTACAGAGGTGATCAAAAGATGCGGTTAATCCACGAACACACAGATCCTGCCTTTAGTATAATGTCACCTTATTTCAATTGGAAATTATACTTATTTAAACATGGCATCTTACTTTAGTCACTGATTTTTATTTAACCCACTTAATTTTGGTTACTAATTAGTCCATTTGGAAGTTGAACTCGTGTTGATTTTATCAAACCAGATTTCAAAAGGATATACATTTATAATAGACTGGAATCGATCTCAAGGTAAAAATACAAGTATTAAAAACTTAGAACCTCTTCATATCCTCCTTAACATGATTGTTATCTTACATTATAAACTAAGGCAAATTTTAAAGTAGACCACTTTATAAGTGGTCTACCATGGACCGTGTTTAAAATCACTCAAAATTCTAACAACAATGGACAACACTCTTCAAAGTATAAGTTAACAACTTTCCTCGAATTTAGGTCTTAGAGGTAACCTGATTGGTGTCGGCTGAACAGTTGAGTTTTGAAAGACATTCATTTTCCTTTCTATTTATTGAGTCATTGTCTAAAGACCAAAAGGCAGTTCTGAGGAGTATTGTCAATCTTATAAACGTCGCCGTGTAAATTAAATATTTAAAACCTAATCACGAACTAAAATAATATAAAACAGTAGAAAATCTTCAACATTTTAGGGTTAGTTGATACCTCCTGATTTTCATGGCCTCCTCCAACCCTGACATCCTCCGAGAAAAAACCAGAAATTTCTTTCGGGAAAATGATTTGTTTACTGTAATAATAAGTAACATAGAAAAATCATGACATAAATACCTTCTTTTATGCATTTATTTATTTATTTATCTATACTTCGAAAAATAATAATTAATAACACTCGGTAAACGGCAATTGACGAACCGGGAAACGCATTAGGAAGTGAGAGAGTAATAGGAGAACCCATAAGAGAAGGTGAATTTGACGAAGTCATCGATGGCTCGCCATTGAAGGAAGTAGAGAGTTTCAGAAATGCAGAGGGTGCGAGCAAAGCAGTGAGCGCCATTCTAATTCTTATTAGCGGATATAGCAGACAAAGGATTTGAAAAGGGTATTGTTATATCTTTTAGAAGGATTTGTATACCAGAAATTTTATTCATAAAACATATGGTTGTAATGGAAAAAATGGATAAAGAATGACACACCAACTAAGCATAAAATTCGGAAGATAAATTATAAATACTTATACCCTATTTTGTTTTTTTTTTTTTTTTTCAAATACCCGGTACATAAGAGCATCCCGTGAACTCAAAATGGGTTCTTTAAATGGGGTTTACTGTGCCACATCACCTTGAAGGAATTCGTTCTTTTTTTACTCCAACGGTGAACTCCATTTAAATAGGTTCTACTATGCCACATCACCCTTAATCAATTCATTCATTCTGTATTGTTTAACTTTTAAAAAATTATATTATATCTCATAACTTTAATTTATACATTAATATTTTATTTATATTTAATTTTATTATAACTTAAAATATTAATTTAAATATTCTAATTAATATTATTATATATTATTTTAATTTAAAATTAAAATAAAATTTAATTTAAAATAAAAATAAAAATAAAAATTTTAAATTAAAATAAAATTGAACTTAAATTTTTATAACAATAATAAAAATTAAATGTTAAATATATGACATAAATAATTAAAAATGATAAAGTAAATAATAAAATTCTATAACAAAAATTGTGAAGAAAAAATATGAGTAACAAATTATTCCTATTAATGAGCTAACAATCGTAATTAAAGAGAAAAAAAATATAAGTAACAAATTATTCCTATTAATGAGCTAACAATCGTAAGGAAAGGAAAAAAAAAAGCCTAACGGTGGTATTAACTAAAAAAAAAGTAATAGTTACAAAATTATTATTATTTAATAAATTAAAAAAGAAGTTAACGGCTATAAATTAATAAAAAAATAATAAATTTATTACTAATAAATTAATAAAAGTTAACTGCTATGAAGCACCGTTCCTTCCTGACAGTTACGTGATGACACCTTGGCACAACTCCAACGGTGAACACACAAAAAACTAGAAGTTAAGTAATTACACGCTGGTGGACGAACTCATTTTACCTCCCGTTGGAGATGCTCTAAGTTGTATACGAGTATTTTTGTTTACAGAAATAACTGGTATAGACAGGTTTTTTGGTTTTAGAAATAACCGATATATAACATATATATTCGCAAGTATGGTGTGTTGTTTATATATTTTCATTCAATTAAGTATTTTTTATAATAAATAAAATAAAATAAATAAAATTAATTATTGTAGTCGATAATTATCAAACTAATATATTAGTTATACTTAAAGTTATTAACATGACAACAAAATAATTTATGATGTGATTGTGGTTGTAAGAGTTAAAATTTCATGAAATTTATTAGTGATAGTATTGTGGTTGCTATGAAGTATCTCAAATAATATTGATTTATAGAAAATAATTTTTTAAGACAACGGAATGCAAGTTACAATGAAACTATCACAATAATAGAATTTGAATATCATTGATTAAGACATATAATAATAAATCATAGTTTACTAAAATATGTTTTACATGTAAAGAAATCTACAATAGAAATGTCATTCATACATTCTCAATCTGTTGGTTGAAATTTTGATGTTTAATTAGTAATGTATCATCAATGACTTTTGTAACATTGAAAGACAACCTCAATTGTTGTATTTTTTCGCATCAAGGGTCATAATCTGCACCACAGTCTTATAACATAATTTGCATCAAGGGTGGTAATCTGCACCAAAGGCCTGTAACATAATCTGCATGTTAATTAATATGATATTATGATGTAATTTCAATTGTATTTTGATTGTTTGATAACATAACATAATGTGAGAAATATAGTTAACAACATACTTTAACTTTTAATGTTTCGACTACATTCTCTATAGTATATTATTTCTATAAGATGTTCAATGTTAGTTGACGATCCATGTCAGCAAAATAATAATGATTGAAAATTGTCTTTCTATTGCAAAAATTGACAAAAATAAATAAATTGAAATTGCTAATTGTATTGTTCACTATAACACCAAGCATATTTATTAAATTAGATTTATGTATATTATGGTAAAGCATCAATGTAGTATATCCATGATGGAATACTCAATATATTAGTCTAAAGTGAAATATTGATTTACAAAATAATTAAACAACAACTTTTAAGTAATTGAAAAGTTGATTAAGTGAGTGATTATCTAAATTTATAGATTATGTTTGATCATTTAGATGCTTTCAATGTCTATAGTTGTGTATTTTTTAAGTCTTTATATGGAATAATTAAAGAAAATAATATTCTTACAAATCAAATAGATTGAAAAACCTCTTTGTATACAATATTGTTTGTTGTATATGAGGTCTGCTTATATTTGTCATGTATTAAAACCCTCAACTCCTTTTTGCTTTTAACTCTTGATATAACTACATATAACTGACCATGACTAAAGACTGGCATTGGCATGTATATCCCAACGTAGTCCAATGATTGTCCTTGTGATTTGTTGATTGTCATACCATATGAAACAACTATGGGAAATTGTCTCCTAATTAGCTTGAAAGGCCAAGGTGATTGAGAAGGTGACATAGACATTCGTAGGATATATATCAAGTTTTCAATATTTTTTTCTGAAATTATTTTAGCTTCGAGCACATGATTTGCAAGCCTTGTAGCAATAAGTCTTGTTCCATTACACAAACCTTCAAATTGATCAAGATTTCGCAAAAGCATGATTGGAGTTCCAACTTTTAATTTTATTTTGTAGTTTGAAAGGCCTGAGGTAGTTAATGTGCTAAAATATTCAGGTGTAAGGATATATATCAAAAGACTCATTTCCATGACTTTCTGAACGATCAACAGAATCTGAACTTAAATACTCATTTTATTCTCCTATATTTAGTGCAATAAAGTAAAGATATTAATTGGATATACACATAATTCAATAACTATAATTATATAAATAAAGGATTAATAATAATAATGATAATAATAATAATAATAATATCTGGTATTAAGCTCATCACATATTCATTTAATGAATCAACAATCTCTATTGTTGATGCCAAAATTGCTCTACATTGCAAAAAAAATCTTCATTCTTGTAATTTTGGATTAAATTTTGGATATGTGCTTTGAACGATTCCTTGAAGTGGATCATCAAAGTTAGTGATCGTCAACTCTAGTGGTATTTGGATCTCTGCATGACCGTCATTAGACTCTGAAATCTTCCTATCTCCTAATTTTAAGATCCATTCTGAAAATTATTTAAGTTCGTCCATATTTTCTCTTTGCATTGCTGACAATAAATGCATATTTTTCGTGAGTCTTAACACTTGACATGATACCAAATATAGGAAGAGTTAATTGTTGCATTAACAATATATGATTGGCTTCCTCTTGGGATAACTGGTAAAATTTGCCTAAAATCTCCACCAAATACTACAACCTTGCCTCCAAAGATAGTATTTTTGAACTTAGTTTCACTCATGATTGAGCATGTATGTTGTATTGGTAAAGCATGTTACTAAGCTCTTGAATTGTCTGTTGATCAATATTGTTGTTCCTATATATTCATAATTTATAATATGAAAATGTTTGTGCTTACTAAGATAGCATTGAAAAATGTGATAGGACACATGCAATTATTTTTAAGGCACATGATTTAAAAATCCCAAATTTATTGATATTTTAGATTAAATTTTTTTATAAATTAGCATGACATTGCTCTCTCTTTCTCTCTCTCTCTCTCTATTATTATTATTATTATTATTATTATTATTATTATTATATATTAATGAATGTATGATAACTATATGAAATTGTATACTCAATTTTGTGTTTATTTGTTGCTATAGAACCTTACTTAACATAATATAATTGATAAAATGTATATTAAAAATGCTAACATAATACTTATACATGATAAGTTTACCTGAATCCTTTAATTCTGTTTTGAATCTCATTTTCAATATCATAAATATATAGTTGTCCAAACTTGGGTGTTTGATCAGGTAGTGGTAACAAAATGCCTATCGTGTGACATGTTTGACCTTGTATTCTCATATTTGGTGGTCCTCGTCCAGTATTAAACCTATTGTCCAACTTTGCTCTTGGAGAGGTGAATGCAAATATCATATTATACATCCTAATATGTTGTTTGAAGTTTTTACTTTTAAGGGAATCATGCGTGAAAAGTAGTTTTTGAAGAAGTGGTGGTGGTGTCTTTAGTAGGGGAAGTTGCACTTTTTCATTGCCACAATACATGGAAAATTTTGGATTTGCAGAATGAGAACTTTTGTTCATTCTTTCTTGGTACCATATGTTTGCTCCACAATAATTGCATTTAATCATGGTATTGCCAAGATTAGAATATACTGAAATAAATCAACATCAAGTAATTTAATATTAACAACTTCGTAACTTATTAAATATTAAATATATTAAATTATAATCTTAAAATGCCTAAATAGACCTTGTCTATTGGCAGATTCTTCAAACGTGTTATTGTTGAGGAAAACTTCATCTTCATCACTATTACTATTCGCGAGATCACCGACTGCATCTATTAAGAGAATCATTTTAGTTTGTTCATTTGCATATAGTTTGTACATGATTTTCAAAAGATAAAACATATATTTAGCTAATATGTTACGTACCTTCACTGTCATCAAATTCAAGATCTAAGACATGTAAATCATCATCGTTATTGTCATTTTCATATGTTTGTGTGTTTAATGGGAGCACGTTTGGTAATGTTGTTGATGTTGAACATGAACCTGAATCATCATTTTGAAATTTTCTGGAAAGATTAGCCCCAAATCATGTAGTCCAGACAATTGCTTTCCCTTTGTCCGATGACAGAACTTTGAATGTGATTGACTTCGTATAAAACTCCCCCCTGTCTTTATGTTTGAGGTGTAACTCTGATTAAAAGAAGATATTGAACATTTGTTATTAACACCCAATGTAATATCAGACAAATGAGTTTTTTGATGATGACATATAACATTTAATTCAGAATTGGGATTTGACATAGTAGAGTGAGAATCAAGTTTCATCCTTTTTGCTCTTCTTTTTTCCAATATAGTTTTCCATTTATGTCTTGCTTTTGTAGCTCTCATTTTTCTAAAAATAGTGTAATCATCCATATTATCTTTTATGATTTCCTACATGATGTAGATATACAATTATTTTTGTTTCATGATGGAGGTTAATTTTTGTTTCACGATAGAGGTAGTTATTGTTTCATGACGGAGGTTAATTTTTTTTTCATGTTAAATCTAAAATTTTATTTATATCATGATAAGCAATATTATATGTTTTAATCTTACCAAAAACTACATTGACAATGCTAAACCACTTTAGGAACAATAAATATTTGATATTGCTTAACCAAAACCTTTATCAATATTTCACAAAACACATCATTGTCATTAAACCGTACATTTTTAAATCATATTGATTTTGGGAACCGTACTGTACTTAATTACCATTATTGATTGATATTAATTGCTAAAAAAAATAAAATATGACTTGATTTTCTATAAAATAAACGAACCAATTTGGTTCATAAAATAAAATGTAATATATTATTTATATAGTATGAAAGTTTGAGTTATTTTATAGCCTAATTGTATAATTTATGTTGTATTATGCAACAACAAAAAAACTATTATATCCGCGGTCCCTTAACTTAATTTCAAGTAACGTTTTAGTCCTTTATCTTTTTTTTTCCTGAGTTGGTCCTTTATTTTAATTTTAATTTTAATTGACAATTTTATATTTTATGTTTTAAAATTTCAACAATGTTGTCCTTTTTTTTACAAAAATTCAAAAAAATCATCAAATTTTTCAAACAAAATCCATAAAATTCATTATCATCTTCAATAAAATACAAATTTAATCAAATTCATATCTTAAATCTTGAAATAAACTCATATTTTCATTCTTTATTTGATGTTGTTGGTGGTGAGAAAGCAAAGAATTTCTCAACTTCATTCTTCTTCTTCGATTCGAAAACGAAGAAAAACGGTGTCAGGGGTTTTCAAAATGTGGAAATTATTGGTGATTGATGATTGAACTTGTTGTGGATTTGATTTGATCGAATTTCATGTATATTGTGGATTAAATTTGATGAGTGTGGTGGAAAATAAAGAGTATGCTCTTTGTGGAAATTTAAAATCATTAGAGTTAAACGAGTATTAAAAATGGGGAATCTTTTAATATCTGCGTTTACTTAATGATTATCATGAAAATTGTTAAAGTTAAATAAGTATTAAAAATGGGAAATCTTTTAATATTTGTATTTACTTAATGATTGTCGTGAAAATTGTTAGAGTTAAATGAATATTAAAAATGAGGAATCTTTTAATATCTGCATTTACTTAACGATTTTCGTGGATAAAGTCAGAGTATGCTCATGCATTTCATAGTACATGGCGACCGGATGGGCCATGGTGATAGTGGTGATCGGATGGGCCACGAGATGATTCCATGTGATTTGTTGGTTCATCTTATTCTTGCGGGGATTGTCGCGTCGTGTAAGGTCTACGATAGACTGCATATTTTTGGTAAATCATGCTGACCCGTGATAGGTGGCACCTCGGTAAATAGTACTTCGGCCTGTGATAGGCAATACATTTATGATTTACGTTTTTAGTAAATTATGCTGACCCGTGATAGGTAACACCTTAGTAATTTAGTACTTTGGCATGTGATAGGCGGTACAATTATGATTTACGGCCCTTTGAGGAGGGTTTTGGTTTGGAATTCCGAGTCCATGCATTTTGGCATATATGCATTGCATTAGGGTACTTGGCACGCGAGTCGTGTTTGATTTAAGATTATGATTGAGGGTTTGAACTCAAGTTGTCACGGAGATTGTGTTATAATTACAAGTGTGGATGTTTTGGATTTGTGTGTAAGTGTGATTGATTTCAAAAACATTTCGAAACTCAAGTTGTCGTGGTAATTATACTATAATTGCTAAGTGTGAATATTTTGGAATTGCGTGTAAGTGTGATTGATTGCAAAACCATTTCGAAACTCAAGTTGTCGTGGTGATTGTGCTATAATTGCTAAGTGTGAATGTTTTGGAATTTTGTGTAAGTGTGATTGATTACAAAACCTTTTCAAAACTTAAGTCGTCATGGTGATTGTGCTATAATTGCTAAGTATGATTGTTTGGATTTGTGTGTAAGTGTTGATTGATAATAATGTTGTGTTATTATTAGAAGAGTTTTAATTAGTGAGATTATAAGACGATTAGAGTCAATGATGAGTAAGACCTTGTATTGTATCTAATGATGAAATGGATGAAATTAGATGATGTGATGAGTATTTGGAGATTTCGAGGATCAAATTTTAGAATTTTATTTAATGATCGAGAGTGAAAAATAAGAAACATAACAAATGATTTATGGTTTAGATGTTGGTCTTGGAGAGTCAAGCGTTAAAATTTAAAATGAGTGTTTCAGTTACTAGATGGACGAGGAAGATATGTGGATCTTGAAGATGTTTTACTGCCAAGTTATGAGGATGAGGTTTAAAGATAATTGTTCTTGAAGAGATGCTTATTGGAAACATGTGAGAAATAGCTCTTTAGGACGTTCGATTGTTAAGATTCTTTCAGTTTGTATCTCAGTGAATGTTGAGAAGGAATAAGAATCCAATGAGTGAACCAAATTTTGGAAATATGTGCCCATAAAACTTGTTGGAGCAGCACATAGAGATGTAGCTTATGACAATTAAAGATTCAGGAAAGGAGTTATCTCACCTTTAAATAAGACATTATTATTATAAGGATATGCCAATGATACAAAGGCACTCCTTGAGTGCTTGTCATGGGGGTTGTTATTGTGTTCGTCAAATCAAATGAGTTAAATGTTTGTCTGGTAGGAAACAATTGAGCATGAAATAGAAAAGTTTGGTGGGAATTAGTAAGGCTTGATTTATTGGAATCATTATAATAAAGAAAGACGAAGTATGATGGCAGATGAGCTAAGCAAATAAAGGACTCTAGATGTTGACCACAAGGACGGTTGAATGTTGGTAGAGGTGAAAAGTGTTTGAGATATATTTTAGATGTATAATATTTCGTAAGAAGTGTGAAATTTAGGAGGAATTAAGATTTTGTTTGAATTGTTGAAGGAATTCTTAATGACCAGGATGATAAGCTTTTTCGAAGGAAGAAAAGTTTAATAGTAAGAGGAAAGACAAAAGAAAATTCAATTAGGTTGGATGCAATTTTGGAGTATGGCGCACAATGGTGTGTGCCAATTGTGGTTGTCAAAGAAAAGAACAATTTTTGGGAAAAGACATACAAGAGTAAGCTAACTAATGATTTCGAAATAATGAAGAGATAATCATGGAGCTGCAAAGAAAGGACGCGACGAAGTTGAGAAGTATCAAAATGAATGTTGGCAGTGGATGTAGGAACATTATTTTTGGGTTCGTCCAGAATTGCGAAGTGTGTAGGAAATGGATTAGTGAAGCATTAATTTGAGGTGTTAGGCATGAGACCAGTGTAGATCTTAATCAGTGAATGGAATTCAGGTTAGATTTTGTTGTAAACGTGACTCCTGAAATGAAGTACTAAATTGAAAGGAAGTTTGTGTGTCCTAGTATAGACTTTGGCATGATTTCGAAAATATTTGAGGAAGCATGGATCACCAAGCAGATGTGGGGATATAATTATTAAAGTTATAATTGGAATAACATACTGGTAAGAACACTACAGTTTGACGTAGTTGTACGACTAAAGAAAAATCGAGGATTTGTGGACAATGGAGAAATTTAAGAGTTTTGGACTGTAGTGATTGTTTTGTGATTAGTGTGTTGGTGTCATTCTTAGTGTTTCGGTTTGATACCAAAGGGATGTTTCGTACCAAGTGGATGTAAATGAGGCTATGTGACATAGCTATGGGCAATTGTACTTCATCAACAAGATCAAAGTTATAGGAAAATAAGGGAAACTCAGTGGACCTTGAGAAGATTGTTGACCGCTTGTACATTAGGATAACCTCAAGTGTAAGTCACAAGGAGCGCTATTACAGTTCGGTTAAGATAGTCTAAGCCACCATCATGGTTGTTGGCTATTTATTGACAAATTGAGGAACTGATCATCTTTAATCTCTTGTTGATAGTAGACAAAATCATGTTGAAATGGAATGGACGAGCCTTACCGACTATGGTAGTGTGTAGAGTTATTAAGCAACCTATGAAAAAGGGTAGGCAACACTTTCTTCGAGTAGGCCGGGTGAAATAAGTTGTGACTTGTATGTTGAATTTGAGTACAAACCTAGTGTGGATTGATACTCGTGATTTAAGTTTTGAGGACGAAACTTCTTTTTGGAGGGTAGTAATGTAAGACCCTTAATTTTAAATCCTAAATTATACAATTTTAGGGTATTTTGTGTTGAATTTCTTAGGCTTTTAGCCCAATTTTTGGTATTTAGTGAGTTAAATGCCAAAAATATATTGTAAACTACATGTTTTTGATGAAGACAAAGATCATCAATTATGGTCAATGCAACAAGATCAAAAAGAAGATCAAATATCTTCATTAATAAGCTTCAAATCCATACATTAGATGCTAAAATGTAAAGGTATATGATACAAACCAATATTTCAATTACATGAGAACAAGTCATATTTACACATGCATTTAAAGTATTTTCAAAAGTCAAAACAACATTAACAAAGTATTTAAAATCATATTTTTGACCAAATACATAAGTGTATTTGAATACAACATCTTGTATTCGAATACAATGCAAGTCAGAAGCAAAAATCTCAAAGTTGTATTTGACTACGACAATGTGTAGTCAAATACACTATAAGTCAGTGACAAATTTTCACTAATCTGTATTCGACTACACCAATGTGTATTCGAATATAAGGTGTAATTTTTGAATATTTTTGAACGTTACCAAGAGGTGTATTCGAATACACACATCCTGTATTCGAATACAACTGGAAGCAATACAATTTTTCAGATTTGGAATGGATCCAAATCATTGTATTTCTTCATCAAACCTCTTGGATTAATGGCCACAAATCTGAAGAGATATTTATGGAGTATAAATACCCCATAACTTAAAATCAAAGGAGACACAATCCATGAATCAATACCTTGAACAACTTTGAACAAAATTCTGATTTTTTACAAAGTACTTGCATTTCATTTTCATATCATTCAAAAAGGTTCTCAAGTACTTGAATTGTTATTGGATTGTTTATCAATATACCTCTCCTTATTCTTATTCAAATCTTATTGTATCACTTGTAAAGGAAAGTAGTGTTTTCTTAAAAGTAGCTTAATCTAAGATAGTGGTGTGCTATCTTAGAAGTGTTGTTAGAAGTTTGTAGCAAGAATACCAGGGTGAGAGTTGTACATTTTCTGACAATAAGTGGATCAATCTCTTGTGGTGTGCAAGAGGACTGGACGTACCCTTGGTTATAAGGGGAACCAGGATAAATCTTAAGTGTTCATTTATTTACTGCACTTTATTATTAGGAGACACTTTATTAAACTCAGAAAATTCACTACCATATCACTAAAAACAAGAAGATTTACTAACACCTAATTCAACCCCCTTCTTAGGCGTACTTCAATACTAACATATATTTTTTGGAAATTTGATTAAAATTATTTGTCGGAAGATAATTTATTTACGTTGTGAATAATTTAATAACGAACAGTTTAGTTAAAAATATCACTCATTGATGAAAATTTATCTATCAATTGAGTTGAGACAAGAGTAGATATTTTATCAAAATAGTTCGAGATGTGAGTGAAGTGATGTGTGTAAGAGTTGTTAGATATTTGTTTGGGTTTGGTTTTATGTATAATAAATATATATATATATATATATATATTATAAGTATATATGGATATATTGATATAAGTAAAATATATTTATATATATGTGTGTGTTAAAAAGGAAAGGAGAAAACAAAAGAAACAGAAGCCCTACCTCGCGAGTCCGCCCTTTTCTTTCTTCTTCCTTCTCCTTCCTTTTTCTTTCTTTTGCTTCAAGAAAAGAAACCCAAGGCTTGGTGGGTGAGAAAGCAAAGAATAAGATTTTATCGGAAATACTTGCAGTATCGTAATCGCTCGTTAAAGGTAACATTAAGGTAAGGGCTCCTTCCAAACTTTTAGTTTGCATTTAGGGACTTATCTGTGGTAGGGTGGAAAGGAAATTTGGTAGGGTTGAAGTGTTGATTTGGGGAAAATGAATTTAAAGCTTTTATGGGTGAAATTTTAGAGTTGGATTTTGGTGGTATTGATGAGTGTTTTGTGGAAAATAAATTTGATTCATTTATGTCTGTTTTGAGGAAACAAAATTTGAGATGTTTGAGGTGTGGTTTGTGACACTTGATTTGTCATGATTCATGTTGAAAATTTGGAAATTATGGGTGATTGATGATTGAACTTGTTGTGGATTTTGTGGAATTTGATTTGATCGAATTTAATGTATATTGTGGATTAAATTTGATGTGTGTGGTGGAAATTAAATGTTTGAGTATGCTCTATGTGGAATTTGAAAATCATTAGAGTTAAACGAGTATTAAAAATGAGGAATCTTTTAATATCTGCGTTTACTTAATGATTATCATGAAAATTGTTAAAGTTAAATAAGTATTAAAAATGGGAAATCTTTTAATATTTGTATTTACTTAATGATTGTCGTGAAAATTGTTAGAGTTAAATGAGTATTAAAAATGGGGAATCTTTTAATATCTGCATTTACTTAACGATTGTCGGGGATAGAGTCAGAATATGCTCATGCATTTCATAGTACATGGCGATAGGATGGGCCATGGTGATAGTGGTGACCGGATGGGCCACGAGATGATTCCATGTGATTTGTTGGTTCATCTTATCCTTGTGGGGATTGTCGCATCGTGTAAGGTCAGCGATAGATTGCACATTTTTGGTAAATCGTGTTGACCCGTGATAGGTGACACCTTGGTAAATAGTAGTTTGGCCTGTGCTAGGCAGTACATTTATGATTTACGTTTTTAGTAAATCGTGTTGACCCGTGATAAGTAGCACCTCAGTAATTTAGTACTTCGGCCTGTGATAGGCAGTACAATTATGATTTATGGCCCTTCGAGGAAGGTTTTGGTTTGGAATTTCGAGTCCATGCATTTTTGACATATACGCATTGCATTAGGGTGGTTGGCACGCGAGTCGTGTTTGATTCACAATTATGATTGAGTGTTTGACTCAAGTTGTCATGGTGATTGTGTTATAATTGCCAAGTGTGGATGTTTTGGATTTGTGTGTAACTGTGATTGATTTCAAAACCATTTTGAAACTCAAGTTGTTGTGGTGATTATACTATAATTGCTAAGTGTGAATGTTTTGGAATTGTGTGTAAGTGTGATTGATTGCAAAACCATTTCGAAACTCAAGTTGTCATGGTGATTGTGCTATAATTGCTAAGTGTGAATGTTTGGGAATTGTGTGTAAGTGTGATTGATTGCAAAACCTTTTCAAAACTTAAGTTGTCATGGTGATTGTGCTATAATTGCTAAGTGTGATTATTTGGATTTGTGTGTAAGTGTTGATTGATTTCGAAACCCTTTTAAAAGCTGAATTTTGATGTTTTTTTGCTGCTGTCTGATGTGTATTCGAATACAGAAGGTTGTATTCGAATACAAGCATGTTTTTGCTGCTGACTTATGTGTAGTCGAATACAGAAGGTTGTATTCAAATATAGACAAGTTGGGTAGGCTGTCAATATATTGTTTTGACTTTTGAAAATACTTTAAATGCATATGTAAATATGACTTGTTTTCTTGTAATTGAAATATTGGTTTGTATCATATATCTTTACATTTTATCATCTAATGTTTGGATTTGAAGCTTATTATGAAGATATTTGATCTTCTTTTTGATCTTGTTGCATTGACCATAATTGGTGATCTTTGTCTTCATAAAAAACATGTAGTTTACAAATGTTAATCCTTCTCTTCAACATTTCAGATGCTCAAACATTTCCTCCACTGAAGTTCTTTCCCTATCAACTTTACTGTCAACACTTAATTTCACATAAAGCTTGCACTTCACTTCATGTACAACTACTACACTTTTCTCTTCTGACTTCTTCACTAATGGGCTCCTCGATTGCTCCAATTTTTCAAAAGCATTTCTAATCTTCAATGTGCTTTGGATATACTCATCCTGATATCTTACCTCGGCAACATTCAATGCAGATTTTAACTGCACTGCTTCAGCTTAAATCGAGACAAGCTTGACTTTGAGCTGTTTTATCTCATCGTTTTCGACAACTTCCAGTGCATTCTTGTTATCTACACTAACTAAATTAGCATAAACTTTTCTCACAAGTTCCTCCAACGATTTCACTTGAGCCTTTGATTGTTTTAATTCAAAGGCTAAGGGTTGATAAGCTTCTAAAACGTTTGCGCCTTTTAACCAAGCGATTCCACTGTCTTATTTGAAGCTTCTAATTGCATTTGACATTTGCCAACTAATTCCAAAGCATTTGATTTTGATTATCTGCAATGACTCACCTCATTCTTCAACTTTCCAATTAAAGATAATTTTTCATTAAGCTCCGTCCTCAACTCTTGTATCTCAGCCTCAGCCGAATCAATAGCCTCCTTAGAAGCCTCTTCAGATACATCAAACTTCATATCTTGGTCTTGCTCAGCAGAATCACAAGACTCCTCCATTTCAAACTGCTGAGATCCCGCTTTGTTTGAATCAACACATATCTCAAAATTGTCTTGTAGGTTTGAACTTGGGTCTAGTGTAGCCTCCACATCAATGACTTTCTCTGAACCGTGATATTCTATTTCAACCAACAGCACATCCTCTGCCTCACATTCTATCTCATAAACTAATTTCACACTAGTTTTAATTTCATCAATTGAACCACTGGAACTCTCATTCACATAATTCGATTTTTTGGCAGACTCAATTTGCACAACACTCACATCTTTGTTCTAAGAAACCAGATTACTTTCCCTCGGTGAAATAGCCCTTGCACTATCAATGTTGAATGAGACATCACTCACTACTTTTCCATTTCTTCTTTTGATCACTATGTTGTTAGCTCCCTCAACTTATAAGGTTCTATCATTAGCAAAACTGATCTTGTTCTTTCTTGATGTATCAACATCCGCCAACCATTCCCTCTGGCTTGTCATCTGACTAGAGTAAATAGTATCTGGAAACCGGAATTGGGACGAAGAATGTTCTTCATTTGTGGTAGCCATTAACAAAAATGTGTTTGAAAATGGATAACGTTCTCTGTTTGTGGTAGCCATCAACAAGACTGTATCTGAGTTTGATGAAGAACATTCTTGATCATTACATGCTTCATCTTCTTTTTTCTTCTTATGTTTCCCTCCTTTTCCAACTCACCATTCATTAGAAAAGTGTCCAAACTTCTCACAATTGCAACATTGCACCTTCTTCTTGTCAAAGTTCTTTGATCTTCCTTTTGATTTCTCACTTGCATTGCCCTCTCCCGATGAAGATTCAAACTCTTCATCAGGTTTCTTGAATTGATTATTTTTCCATTTCTTCTTCTGGTCTCTTTTCTTGTTGGCATATGCTAACAATGTATGATTCCCAGAATTACTCCCACTTCTTTCATCCATTCTCAACTCTCTTGCTTCTAAAGTTCCCTGGAACTCTTCAAGACTCAATGTGGAAATGTCTTTAGATTCCTCAATTGCACACACAACATAATCAAAAATGGGATGCAAATATCTCAATATATTTTCACATAGTTTCTTTTTAGTAAGCTTCTCACCACAACTAGCCATCTGATTTGTGATACTCCTCAATCTTGAAATTAGATCTGACACTTTCTCTTGCTCCTCCATCTGCAACAATTCGAATTGTTTCAATTAGGTAGGCAACTTCACTTTCTTGACCTTGGTTCCTTTAGAATAACATTTCTCCATAATGTCCCAGGTTTCTTTTGCACTTCTTGCATAATTTTTTTTTGTCAAAGTTGGTTGTGTCAAGGCATTAATGAAGGATGAAGGTGGCCATGCAATCTTTCTTCTTGTTTTCTTTAAAATTCGACATCTGCTCCTCTGTTGGATTGGCTCCCAGATCTTCAAAACCTTTTTCTATGGTTTCTAACACTTCTTGAAATCTAAACATTGCTCAAATCTGCCATCTCTATTTATCCCAATCCTTTCCATCAAAATGTTACATGTGGGCCGAAAAATTTCTATTGTTTGCACTTGAACCCATTCTCAGTTCACTCGGTGTTTGATCCTCACACTTCACTTGTATTCTTCACTCTGGGATCGAAAACCTTGCTCTGGATACCAATTTTTAGCATTCTAGCTATTATTTCAAGTGCAAGAATGATGAAATATTGGATGAGATATATGGTGTAGGGCTTATTTATTAAATGAAAGAAATGTGGTATTTAAACATGTTTTATTCTAATTGTCATCTAACTACCTAACTAACTAATTGAGTAATTAATTAATTATTTATTACATACAACTAACACTAAACTTGAATTACAAAATTTGAATACGGAGAACAACGTTCTCCGTTTTCTAACACTCAAACTAAGAACGTTCTTGGTTTCCAACAATGTGCTGTGTCAATTGAGTTTGTTTTTATTATTATTTTTTTTTTGAATACATGAAATATGTTTTTGTTAGACATAAGTCCTCTTGATCATGATTTTGACATAATTAACAAACATACAATATTCATGTATCATTTGATAAAACTAACAGTTTGAACCGAGTTACATTTTAGGAAAAACAAGCAAACACTATACACTTGGACACAAGCTTGGAACACAAAGAATCAAGCAAAAAGTAGAGAATGTGCTGGAGAAAGATGCAATTCTGTCTAGTGTCATTAGTGGTTATAGTAGTTATTTAGTAGACTCATCAATGTGATTTCATGCTTAAGTATTTGCCAAATTAAAAATGAAATATTAAAATAAACAAGTAAACAAATCGATTAGCATGTCAATTGATGAATCCATTGTGCAATCGATTGCTTGACTCAAAATTAGAGTTTTCACTAAGTACATCGATTGGGAAATCGATTACTTAAAGGATTTTAGTGAAACCTGAACTCTGGGTTTAAACCAATCCATTGGGCAATCGATTAGTACTTCAATTGAGAAATCGATTTTGTAACTTACAGAGCCAAGCAAACACTTTGCAAATCGATTGGCAAATTGATTCAGAAAACTCTTTTTCATCAGACTTGGCCTCTGTAATCAACCAATCGATTGGGACATCAATTGAGAAATCGAGTTTGTGATTCATAGATCCAATCACTTATTGAATCAATTGATTGTGAAAAAGTTTTTTATCAGACTTAGCCTCTGTGATGAATCAAATCGATTGGACAATCAATTGAAAATAGTTTCTTAAATTGCAAGGTATATACTAATTGATTATGTAATCGATTGGAAAAATAAAATGCTAAATCATATATCAGAAACATGTTCCTAGTCGATTGGCACATCGATGTTTTCTAAATAGCTAAGCCACTGTAACAATTCGAATTGATTGGTAAATCGATTGGAATAAAACAGCTAAATCATTGTGACCAGGCAAATCAATTGACGAATCGATTGGAGCAAAATATTGGAGTCACTGTGATCAGTCCAATCGATTGACAAATCGATTGGAGTAATTGTTTGAGTTACAACCAATTGCCAAATCGATTATGTGAATAAATATGAGTCGAATGAGTAATCGATTATTTTGATCTCGTTGTTGGAACAAAACACTTCCAATCGATTACCCAATCGATTCAGATATGAACTTGCTTCAGTTTCTGATTTATGCATTAAAAGAATCGATTAGCAAATCGATTCATTCTTATATTTTCAAAAATCAAGAAAAACAAGAATGCGATAATCGATTGGACAATCAATTATGCTGTTTTAAAACTTTTATAAAATCGATTGAGGAATCGATTGAACTGTTGTTTTTCTTAACATATATAAACTGACTCAAATCACTTTTTCTCAAAACTTTTGAAACAACCAAGACAATAATTCATACACGTTTTCATAACACTGAAATCTGGAAAAATACTTTGAGAGAAAGAATTAAAAACACACAAATTACACTTTTGGTAAGTCCTTATTGTGTGTAATTCATAGTTTGATTGAGTCGCCTTCATTAGTGATCTTTGATCTTTTATCATCTCTGTAAACAATATTTTGAAAAGAAAGTTCTGTAAAAACCCAGTATAGAAATTGGTGACTATCTTCGTTGGTGAGGGTGTTCATCAAGAAGAAGTCTCATCGTTATCTTGGGAGAGTTTGCCGATTAACTCGAGGGATACTGCGACTGTGTAATAGAAGCAAGAGAGTTGGATAGATAGGCCTTGTGTGAGCTGGACAATCTATAAAACATACTCAAGACAATTCTATTGGAAAAAGGCTGAAATCGGTTCGATTTCAGGACTGGATGTAGGCTGTCATTCTGACAGCTGAACCAGTATAAATCTCGGTGCACAATTTTCCTATCCTTTCTCTTTATTTCAATATTGCATGAAAGCTTAATCTTGAATGTATGTGTTAGCAAAATTCTGTCTTGATTGATATTTTGAATGAGCATTGTATGTGCACACTTATATTGATTTACTTGCAATCTTTGTTCCTGAATAAATTCTGTAAATTGTCTTTGTTAAACTGATTAGTAATCTTGTAAGATTAGTAAAGACATTTCATATAAGTTTTTAACAAATATAGGCCATAAATTTCTAATAGTTTTAACTTTTAATTTAATATCCTTGAAATGCTTAGTTTTTCTTTTCTTTTCTATCATCAATTAATTAATTACTATTATAAGAACTAATTATTGTTTAAATGGTAGAAAGATATTATGATAACTATTGAGTAGAAGGAGATTGTCGACATTTGCTATTATTTCATTTTGTTGGATCTAATGTTCACCGGAATTTTATGCCTAAGTTATTCCATGTTGTTGATGAGTCCTTATGTAGAGAAAGTGAAGTACTTTATTAGTGTTAGAACGTCTTTTATTAGTTTGTAATCAACTCTAAATCTAAAGAATTAAAGATAGAAAAGAAAAAGGAATGAAAAGAATAAAAAATCTCTTTATTATTTGTGCCTTAAGTAAGTGTACTAATTTGTATTATATATCAAACACATGTTTACGAGATAGTTATGTTGCTTTCTGCTTTAGTTTTTAATCGAGGTGTCTAATTTAAATAACAATGTCTAACTATGATGTCTAAATGAGTTATTAGCATATGCCTATGCCTATGCGACTTGCTACTTACTCTATTTCTTGTAAACTATGCCAAGCATTCCTGAATTAGTTTAATGTATAAAGTTTCATGACATATAACATCTTCTCTTCAAAAAATGAGGAGATTAGTGTGACGGCTAGTACAGCTAAGGCAGCCATGGAATTCATAGAATAAGCATATCTCATTTTCATTTGGATTTTTACATTTTTAGCCTTCCTTTTTTATTTGTGTTTTGCAAGATTCACCATTTCTATTTGGTTTGTCTATATCTATTTTAAGACATTTTAATTTTATTTAATATTTTTCAGTTGCAAGGTTTTGAATTTCTACCAACTAATTGTGTATATCACTTCACCGACTAATTTTTGAACTTCTTACTTGCAGTTTCTTTTTCCTTCCAATTGCAGTTACCCAACTCTAACATTGAGGTATAATTTTTTTATAATAATATCCATTTGTATGCTTTTTCATTCCTTCCTATCTTTTACTTTACAAAAGTGATACTCCTTATGTTCTTTATTATAAGAAAAATATATATTTTTGTTTATTATAAGTAATTTTAATTAACTTTTCAGTTTTTAATTTTACTATTCTTATAACACCTTTCACTAATTTTTGTAATAATTATATATATATATATATATATTAATAAATCAATTTTATTTTTATCAATTTTACTTGGTTTTCTTAATAAATATACAATTAATTAAATTTTCATATATTATATAACGGAGGGAGTATATGTTATTTCTTTCATAATGAAAACAATGTTTGACTTTAATTATTGGCCCTTAGAGTATATTAAAGTCTCATTATCTAAATGTTACTTAACAAATAGAGTATACAAGTTTACCCTTCCGATTATTTAACGATTTCTAGATACTAATGGAACAGGTTTAATATTAGTCTTAAATGAGCTATTTTGAGTGCTTCTTTGGATAATTTTGTTTTGATGGATTTTGAGATTTTATTGCACACGCCGCTAACATATGCAATTTATAAAAGTGTGATTTTAAACTATTTATTGTGAAAGTTGAATCTTGAATGTGTTAATTTACATTCATAATGAAAACCAAAAGAATATATTTCAAATCTACAATACATTAACAATTCTCAAAGTACAATTTTGTCATTCATAAATTTAATCTTTGGAAAAAATTTATAGTCACAATTGTAAATTACTCTACTTTTCTTCATATAACCCAACTTCTTCAAATTTATGTCATTTTGAAATATTTTAGGTTTACACACTGCAACACTTCAACATTCTGCAAAGAAAGCATATATTCCCAAGAAGAAAATCAGAGAGATTCAAAAAAAAGTAAATCGCAAATGAAACGCCATAAAAAAGGGGTCGCCATAATTTGTGGTACAAGTCTGGTAAATGTTTGTCACTTCCTCCTTCAAACTTATTCTAATTTCAGTTCTTCCTTCTATGAGTGTTGTTTCCTATAATTGCAACTAAACATTAACCGCACGTTTTCCTCTCAGATCAATCACAAATCTAACTCAACCATTATTCAACGAATTTGTTCCCAAATAAGATTCATAAATTTCCATTGATGAGAGTAAATTTCAGTAATCACAAAGAAGAACAATTTTTTAATTGAAAAAAAGGAAAGAAAGAGAAAAAACACTTCCTAAATGGTGCCTTTGGTCTTCTCTAAGCCAAATTTGGCATAGGCGCCAATGTTGGTTGCAGTTTCCTCAACTGTTTTCTTTGTTGCTTATTCAAACTTACTTAATATATAATTTTGAATTGAAATCAAATAGAAAGAAAAAAAAAAGACAAATAAGATATATCAAATCACTATCAATCAATATCATTATTTCTCAAATCTTCCAATGTCTTTCTTTAACTCTTTCAACATTAACATACTGCTTCTCTTCTACTGCCGCCGGAAATAGAATTCCCTTTTTTTTATTTTATTTTACGATTAATAAATTCAAATTATATTTGCAATGTGCAACCAATATTATTCCTTATCCAATTTGCTCCTTCATGGATGAAATATATCATATTAATGTTTGCTTTCATTCTTATTTAACTGCTTTTATCCTTACTGCTTGGACTATGGTGTATTATTTTTTTTTTAAGGTCTATAAGATATGAACTTTGTGTTATGTTGCAATAAAATCTATATAAAAAGAAATGCACTTAAAAAATTTGATTATTTTATTTTATTCATATAATATTATTGGTTAATATTTTGGTTTTTTTTCTTATCAATTTTAAAAAATCTATTTCTTAGTTCTTTAAATTATTTTTAGTAACCCGTCTCATTTCATATTCCTTTGCATTTTTTAAGGTTTTTTGTTTGTACTTCTAAATGTTATTACAAAATGAAATTGCATCTTCAACTTCTTTATGTTTTCTTAACTCTTTAACTTCCAAATCTTTTGCATTTTATTTTCAGAAATATATTACAATATGAAATAAATGATTAATTTTCAATTTATGTTTATAAAATTTGCATTGGTTCACAAACAAGAAATGCAACACCATTGAATGACATTAACACCTCAAAGGAAACTTGGAAAATAGAAGATAGAGTCACAAATTACTTCACTATTGTTAGTAAAAATGGGAATGTGTAGGATGAAGTTATTTTGATGGATCAACAAGTCTATATTTTAACTTTTTCTTTATGTTTGGTTAACAAATATCTTCATTCTATTGGTTAATATCTCATGTTATAAATTATTTTTTTATTAAAAGGTTGATCATATACATGTTGTTATTAAAAGGCAGATCAAATACATGCTGTTATACGACAAGATGGTTCTGTTAAATGGAGGGGCAAACTCAAAGATAATCAAACATACATCATCCACAATTTTTCAATTTTACCAAGTACTTTCTGGTTCAAATATTGCCGTAATGAATTCAAAATTATTTTCAATTCTGCTACTTTTAAAGAAGAGATTGATCTCCCTGAAATCCCACCGACTCAATGTCGTTTTGCATCTTTTAGCACCATTTTGAATGGGCAAAACCTTTCTAACAACTTAATTGGTAATACTATCAATTCTTTTTTTTTAATTGAATAATATATATGTGTTTTTTTATATTTTTCGTGTTTCAATGGATAACTTATGTTTTTTATTTATAGATATTATTGGGGTAGTGGATGAAGTCATTTCTTCAATTTCAACATCATCAACAAAAAAAATCTGTGTCAGCGTCAAACTAAAATATCTCAAGTAAAAACAATATTTACATTTAATTAATATACTATACAAAACATGTTTCAAATGATACGATTCATTTGATCAACATAAACATCCTTACTTGCTCCCTATGGGAGGCTTATGGTACACAATTCCTCAATTATGTTAACGCTCACCCCAATTCTGGTCCCATCATTATAATCTTCTACCATGCATAAGTCAATCCTCCAAAATGTATTATTAATTCAACTCAAGTACTATTTGTTTAATGAAATATTTCAATTGTTACAATATACTTAAATGTAGTTGTTAATTAATTAATTCTATATGGCAGGAAACAATGAATCCATAATCACTAATGCATGGAGTGGAACTAAACTTCTTATCAATGAAAACATACATCAAATCAAGGAATTCACAAATCAATAAGTTGACCAACTCTTTACAAGTGTCTTCCAAATGTTGCAGTTATGATTTAGCCTAATTATAGGTCAAGCGATTTTAATGGTGTCGACCACTCATCTTTAGTTAGCAGTTTTGTTTATAAGTTCTTTGTTTCTATTAAGTAGTCAACTTTTAATAAATGCAGGTTACCTGCAATAGATGATATAGATAACTACATTCAGGACAGTCAACTACAAACTCAGATCATATCTTTATTTCAATACACTTCACAAGATAAGTTTATGTACAATGCTCAAGCTAAAACTCTTTGCAAAATCAAGGCTATTGGACATGTAACTATAATTTCATAACACTATTTTTTATATAGATATATACATTATTCAATTGTTACAATTTTTTTAATTAGAACATGGTTTTTAGGAAATGATTTGTGTCACTGTGGTAACTCTATCAAAGGTTGTGCTAGACAAATTTGATTGGTTTTATCTTGGTTGCACTAATTTCACAATCAAAACTAAATAAGGGATTACAAATTATCAATATAAATGCGGTGTTAAGGTTGACAAACCAATTCTAAGGTACATGAAACTTTAATAGATGGTGTTTTTTATATTTTAGAAGTATGTAATTTCATTTGTTCTTCATAATTCAAAATATATTGTCCAATCAAAGTAAAACTAAATGATTACAATTTTCTAACTTATAGGCAATGGAATAAAGTAGAAATAATTTGTATATTATTAAGGGTTAGTGTTACTATTAGAAAGGTTTTCTCTTAAGTGTCGTATAAGGATATGAATTTGTTCTCAAACTAAAAGCAAATAGACCATAAGAGTAGTTCAATATTTAATACATATGTGGTTTAAGTAAATCCATATATAGTTTTGGTCCTATTGAAAATAAGAGTGCAGACCCGTCAATTTTAACTAATATAGATAATACCATTGAAACCAATTCCAACGTACATCAAACTTTAATAGATGATGTTTTTTGTATTTTAGAAGTATGTAATTTCATTTGTTCTTCATAATTCAAAATATATTCTCCAATCAAAGTAAAACTAAATGGTTACAATTTTCTAACTTATATGCATATGGAATAAAGTAGAAACAATTTGTATATTATTAAGTGTTAGGGTTACTATATCAAAGGTTTTCTCTTAACTGTCGTATCAGGATATGAATTGTTCGCAAACTAAAAGAAAATAGCCCATAAGAGTAGTTCAATATTCAACCTTAATTTATCAGAATTTATAAATCAATATTAGAGTCCTTATATCAAACACTTATTGATATCAATACTAACAACATAAAACATGTACAAAATGATCTTTTAAGTTTTCTATGACAATTGCTTTTGTAACTTCCTTATGTGGGACCAGAATTGTACTTCACTACTTGGAATTTCAATATTTTAAATAAGGAAGAATATGATTGAGGATGTATATAATACTTAGTCCAAGTAACTTGATAATTTAGATATTTATTGTTTACCGCATAATATGACATAACACATTTACCTGAAACATGTTAAAGGCTGGTGATATTGACATAAGGATATATCCATCAGAACTTCAAGACATAATGTGAACCACTCTAGCTTTTCGTGTAAAACTACAACCATCTTCAAAACAGTGTTCTGTAAAAAGTCATGGAGTGATGCTGCACTTATTGCTGCAATTAAGGCACAATTTCAAATTGAAGAGGTATTCAAACCATATATCGCCTTATTGTATATTCTAACTGTAATAAATTATATATATTAAAATTGCACAACTTAATTTAATAGAAGTCCATTTTCAGAACACATCTAAAGGAGAACCGAGTCGTGAAATTCTTAGTCAAGAAATACTATTTGACATTGTAAGTATATCTACATGACTCTCTATAAGTGCATCATTTTAATAAATACATTATTATTTCATAAATCTTTATGACAATAATCTAATTAATTCCTATAAACTTTATGAAATATGTAGCAATCATTATCAATGACTAGTGAAAACGATATTAAAAATGTTCAGTCAACTACACCCGCTAAAAGGCCTCCAATTGATGACCAACAAGATAATGTGGGTAACGATGCAATAGCAAGTGCCCAACTATCATCATCAAAACCACTCAAGAAAATCAAATGTGAATAGGAACTACAATGAAATTATATGCTATAGAGTAGATGATGACATCATTTATGTTAAAAACTATTATTATATGTTGTAATCCTAATGTCTAATTATGCTTTGGTCTCATGAAGTCTGAATCATGGGATATATATTCTCAAATCATGTATTGTTGTAAACACTAAACACAAGTACACTTTTTGGTTCAATGTTATTATTATAGGATTAATGTTTAATTGATTAATGTCTTTAGCAACAGTAATATGAAAAATATTGATATGTTATCTATTGAAAAAATATAAACTCTGTGATTATTCTTATATCTCTATATTTAAAAAATCTATTATATATATTTAAAACAGAACCCCGAATGCCAACTCACACCGAATGCCACCTCACCCATCAAATGCCACCTATACAAATATTTCCCACATCAGCCAAAAAGCTGATGTGGACCCCTCCTCCTTTCTCCCCTTTTCCTTCAATCCTCCTCTCAATCCCTAATATCCTAATCTCTTTAATATCAATCCTCCTCCCTTTTTCTTCAATCCTCCTCTCAATCCCTAATATCCTAATCTCTTTAATATCAATCCTCCTCTCAATCCCTAAAATCTTTAATCCCGTATCATTCCAGAGCATGCAAAATCGTCTCTCTTCCCTCCCCGCCCCAAAACTGACCCAAGCGCCCATTCGCTCCGCGCTCGGGAAGGCAACGAAGTTCAGTTCATGAGACCGGACCAACCCTCTCTCCTCGGACCAACCCATATCTGGAACTCCTCCTTCCTCCCCCTCGTGGCTATGCGAGTGACTAGCGAGGACCCCGATGACGGTTTTAAGCCTACAGGCGGGAAAGTGCAGGTTAACTACTAAATCCAACAAGAATCTCATCTTTTATTTCATTCTTCACATTACATGTACCGAGTTAAATATTTGCACAGGAGCTCAGCTTTAAAAGCAAACCAAATGTGTGGGCATATTTCTCTGTTAAGGTAAGTCTTCTATAAGGACTATATTTATCGAATGAGTATATAATTATCTTCAATTACCTGCTAATGGCCTCCTATTTTACCTCAGGACATGTTTTTGCTTTTGGACAATCTAGGGCTTTAGCAATTGCAAATATGGTTTTGGGGCTGAAGGAAATCCAATTTCGTGGAGAAATCCGTACCAATGTTGATTACACAATTGATCTTCTGAATGTAAATCACTTACCATGATGTCAAATTAGTTTTATGAGAAGTGTGTATAGTGCAGAAGTGACATTATTTCAATATTTGTTCTGTCAGGCTGCACACTATAGAGAAAACAAACTTCACACTGGTTGGCTGGACAGTAGAATTGCAATGCGTGTTAGAGCAGAGAGGTTTCCCTGGTATCTGTCTGTTGTTGGAGGGGCACTCTATGTAAGCAATGTTTTTTTATATATATTTTTCTTCTTGTGTTTTTGTTAGTTTCTCATCTTGGAATTCACGACCTCTGCTTTATCCAATTAATACAGAAAGCTTCTGCCAGCAGTGCAGCTTTGGTTTCAGACTATGTTGGCTATCTTGAAAAGGGACAAATCCCTCCTAAGGTATTATATACAAATGGGAGAAACATGTGACATATTGGATTAAGAGGGAGATTTAATTGCAATATTTTTATGTTCTGACTTATTAGTGTATGTTCTGACTTCCATGCTGATGGTTAAAATGACCTCAGTTTTACAGTAAAAATGTAGAATAATGCCTATTCTAACAATATGCGCAGCAGTTTAATAAATTCGAAATTTATTAAACACAAGATTAAACAAGGTCCCTAAGAGTCAATCCTAATGAACATCAAACAATATCAATTATTGTTTATATGGAGAAATGCATCAGAAACAATTATTATTCAAGATGTTGATTTTCATGCAATCATGCTAAGACAATTAATCATGTAAAACCACTTAACACAGAATCTTAATCATGCATTCAATCAATATCAAAAACATAATAATTGCAGAAATTTAAACGAGATAAGGGAAAGAAAAGTGTACGCAGATTTTTATACTGGTTCAGCCGCCTCGTGACGGCCTACGTCCAGTCCTAAGATCGAACCTGATCTTAGCCTTTCCAATAGAACGTCTCAGAATCAGTTAACAGATTTTACACAGCGCCTTGCCTCAATCTTAAACTATTCTCCCTGTTCTATTTTTCCCTCCCTGAATTCCCGAGTTTAAATCCCATAAACTCTTCCAAGAATTCAGTCAAGTGTCTTCTTGTTGACAGCCCTCAACCCGGAAGATCACCACCAGTGGTAACTGGATTTTCTCTAAGTAGTTTGGTTACAGAAGTTGATTTACAGAAATTCGAAACAAAAGAATTTTACAAAGTTCTTGAACTTTCTTCTTCTCAAAGCAGTCTTTCTCTCTTCAGTCTTTTTCAATCCTTGTTGATCACACAATGTAGATTGTTCATGGCTGAAAAAGATGTTCAAAGTAATATTAGTGTGAGAAAGTGTTATTGGTATATGATGTGTACATGTTATGACAGTTGTATGTTGTGTATATGTTTCATATTGTTATGAGAAGAAGAGAGTGAAAACAATTTATATAGTTTCAGGAAAAACAACACATGAATCGATTTAATCAATCAATTCATTAAAGTTATAAAGCATACTAATCGATTTACCAAATCGATTTCGCGAATCTTGTTTTTCTTGAATCTTGAAATTGCATAAACTAATCGATTTATCTAATCGATTATTTTAATAAGTTCTTCAGACCTGAATAGCAGTTTATATTTGAATCGATGTGCCTAATCGATTTGGAATGTTTTGTTCCAACAACGAGATCAAAACAATCGATTTGCTCATTCGATTCAAACATTCACATAGTCCTTAAGTCATCTCTGTTACTAGAACTTTTGTACCAATCGCTTTAGTCAATCGATTTCCCTAGTTACAGGAACACAATGATTTTCACAAATCGATTTGCCTAACTGATTTGACTAGTTACAAAGAGTTGGCTTAAATCAAGGTAATCGATGTGCCTAATCGATTATGGACTTAAGTCTGAAGAACATTTTATCAGTTGGTTCATTCAATCGATGTACTAAGTCGATTGATGCCAAACTTATTTCAAAAGAAATATATTAATGGATTGTGCTAATCGATTGCGTAAGTCCCAGACCAAGATTATTTTGAAACTTATTTTATTAAATCGATTAGCCTAATCGAGGTTTGAAACATTGACTTTGTTCTGTAACTCTCACAATCGATTGTGTTAATCGACTTCAACAATCCAAATATCCTTGTGATTGGAACAATCGATTTGCCACATCGATTAGGTCACAAAACAGCATGCCACTGACTTGCACAATCATTTTCAATAAAATGACCAATCGATGTGTCTAATCGATTTAAGACAATCAGGTTAGACCTGTGATACGAATAATCGATTTGCCAAATCGATTAGCCTGCAAAACAACATGCTACTGACTTGCACACTTAATTTCCAATAAATGTGCAAATCGATTTGCCTAATCGATTGCTTGTTCACTAAATTTACATTTACATACAACCCTATTACAAAATCGATTTCACTAATCGATTTGCTCAATGAATCTTCAAACTTTTGTTGATTCCTTGAGTTCCAAGCTATTGTCTCAAGTTTGTACGGTTGAGTTGTTGTTCCTGAAATTTTTCTCAGTTCACAATGTCATATTTATTTCATGATGTATGTTTGTCAATAATATCAAAAATGGACTTATGTCTAACACATGCTACATTACAAAAGCTACTTTCTATGTTCTGACTTATTAGTGTATGATTTTTTCTTCAAAATAATAAAGAATAAAAAATGAAATATTATTCTATTGTTCTGTTTTGCTGGATATAAATAAATTCATATCCCTATGAAGTACCCAGTCGTCATGAAGATACTTTACACCTTCTAAAACTGTCAAGATTTGTAATTCTATTAACCGGAGTGTTATCCTGCTATCAATAAATTATGTAGTTCTATTTTGGTTAAGATTTGTAACTCCTCTATGATTGAATACACTAGGATGAAGAGAATGCAAAGGCCATTTGATGTACAATATCAATGCTTGAAGTTCATTTTTCTTTCGAACTTAGAGGAACAACAGGTTTTGTAAATCTGTTGTAAGTGCTTTTATTAAATCCACTAAACTCTTAAATTATGGATGACATGATTCATAGTCCATTTTAAAGCATTTTGAAATTAAAATTTCTTTGCGTGTGGGGTTCTTATGATCTCCTCTTTTAACATATTTTACTAATGCCGTTTTTAATGCAGGTTGTTTTGGCTGCTAATGACTCATCTTATATCAAAGGTAACACAAATTAAGTTCAATGTCAGTACTTCAAATCTTTTTACTGCTAACTCCAAAAATGATTTACCTGTAAGATCTTAATCAGATATCATTTGTTTGTTATATTATGAAAATTATGATTTCTTTTTCGTTTAGTCGTGTTTTCATTATTTTAAACAAAAGTGACAACAGACCCGACATCATTAGTCGTGTTTTCTCTATTATGTTATGGGAAAGTTATTTGGTAAAGTCACAACATGTAATATATTTTGTCACAATTTTAATTCATTTAGTCTTTGATTACTCTTTTCTCTTAACTATATTGTGGCTCAATTGGAAAAATGATTTTGCATAAATAGAGATAAGCCCATATTGACAAGGACACAAGTTGAGATATACATGCAACAATGACAAATGCAAGACAAAATAATAGATTTTTCTATAATAATGAAACTGGTAAAAAATGATACAGAAAGTGAAAGCAAAAATTAGAAATTAAGTATGCTTTTTCTATTTTCCTTTCATTGAATATGTGTCACATAAATATTAATCTAAGTATAAAAATGAGTTGAATCAATTTTACACACAATCTGTATAAGTTTCAGTATAAGTACTTGTAATTTCTTTTTAATTATGTGTTTCTTTTTTTTTTTAACAGTTGTGTACACTGTTGAATTTCAAAAAAGAGGTTTGCCGCATGGACACATATTAGTGTTCTTACATTCTGAAGATAAAATACAAACACCATCTAAGGTTGATAATACCATATCCGTAGAAATTCCGGATAAAGATATTGACCCTCTTACTTTTAGTGCAGTTGAACGATTTATGATACATGGACCATGTGGTATTTTAAATAAAAAATCTCCATGTATGGTTAATGGAAAATGTGTGAAGCACTATCCAAAGATATTTCATGATAAAACATCAATATATGAAGATGGGTTCCCTATATATATGCGACGAAATGGTGGTCGATATATCTTGAAGAATGGTAGCCAACTTGATAGTCGGTATGTGGTCCCATACAATAGACATCTTTTGATAAAATATGATGCCCATATTAATGTTGAGCTTTGCAATCGTTCTAGATCAATTAAATATCTTTTCAAATATATCAACAAAGGTCCTGATCGAGTTAGAGCAGTCATCTCTAATGTAGAAAACTTTGATAACAGTTCAACAAGTTCAATGCACTTTCGTGATGAAATTAAAGAGTATCTTGATTGTAGATATATTTCTCCATCCGAGGCTTCATGGAGAATTTTCAAGTTTAATATGTTTTTTAGAGAACCAGCAGTCGAACGCCTTTCCTTTCACCTCCATGGGCAGCAAACAATATATTTTCCAGAATCCATGCGTATTTCTACCATTTTAAATAGAGAGGGAATTGAAACCACGATGTTCACATAGTGGATGAAAATGAACTCTGTAGACATGGAAGCTCAACAACTAACATATGCAGAATTTCCTACTAAATATGTTTGGAACAAGACTAGTAAAAAGTGGACCAGACGGAAAAATGGAAGGTGTGGTTGAAGAATATATTAGTTCCTCCCACAAGTGGAGAAAAATTTTATTTACGAATGCTCTTAAACAAAGTACGAGGCAGTCGATCATTCGAAGATATTAAAACTGTTAATGGGTTTGTACATCTAACTTATAAGGACACATGTTATGCACTTGGTTTACTAGAGAATGATAAAGAATTTGATGATTGTATTAAAGAAGCAGCGACATGGGGTACTGGAATTCAACTACGCCAACTCTTCTCAACAATTTTACTGAATTGTACTGTTATTAATCTAGGTTTGCTTTGGGAATCTAATTCAAAGTTACTTTATGAAGATATTTTATACAGGCAACGCCGACTACTAAACTTCCCCGACCTCCATTTGTCAGATGACCAATTAAAAAACTATGCGCTTTCAGAGATACAAAAACATCTTAGAAAGGTCGACAAGCCTTTGGAAGATTACAAAGGAATGGCCATTCCCAATAGCAATGTAATTGAGGAACTGAACAATAGTCTTATTACGGAGGAGCTAAATTATGATATGTTAAAATTGCATGAAGAATACTCTTAGTTGCTACACGGTCTTAATTCAGATCAAAAGGCAATTCATGATTTTGTGCTTCAATCAATTACCTTGAACTTGTGAAAGATACTGTTTGTGTATGGTTCTGGTGGAACGGGCAAAACTTACCTTTGGCGAACACTACTTGCAAAATTAAGATCGGAAGGTAAGATTGCTCTAGCTGTTGCAACTTCTGGCATTGCTGCTCTATTACTACCAGGTGGCCGAACTGCACATTCTAGATTTCAATTACCTTTGAATCCAAATGAGGCTTCAACATGTTCAATCAATAAAGGCACACATCTTGCTGAATTAATTATGCAAACATATTTAATTATTTGGGATGAGGCACCCATGGCCAACAAATATTGCTTTGAGGCAGTAGATCAATCACTTCGTGATATTATGAAAGGAATCAAAGAAGACTACGGTTTGAAACCATTTGATGGAATAACTACTATATTGGGTGGTGGCATTCGTCAGATTTTACCTGTAGTTCGAAAAGGTGATAGGCATGATATGATCCAAGCTTGCATAAAAAATTCATACCTTTGGAATTCATGTGAGGTTCATTTGCTACGTCAAAATAAGCGTCTACAATCAAATGAGTTGGACTCAATCTCAAAAGATGCAATGCAAAACTTCGCAGATTGGATACTTGATGTAGGTGATGGAAAACAGTGCTCGGATATCGGAGAATCATGATATCAATAGAACAAAACTTGATGCTCCCAAAATCACATGATGATTTTCAATCTATAGTTGATGCTATTTATCCAAATTTAAATAGCCACATTGGGGACACAAATTACCTTGTGTCGCGGGCTATCTTGACACCTAAAAATGAAATAGTTGACGATATAAATCAACGCATTTTAAATAATTTCACAGGCGAAGAAATGATATATTTATCATCAGACTCAATTTGTAAGGCAGATTTCAATGTTCAAGATCAAGATCTTCTTTACCCTACTGAGTTTTTGAATACACTCAAATTTTCGGGTTTGCCGTCACATATTTTAAGGCTTAAAAAAGGAGCAGTAGTTATGTTAATGAGAAATTTGAATCAAGGAGCTGGGCTATGTAATGGTACAAGAATGAAAATTACACAACTTGGAAAATGGTTTGTGGAAGGAGAGTTGTTGAGTGGATCTATCATTGGAGATAAAGTTCTCATTCCAAGAATATCTTTGTCGCCTTCAGAAACCAATCGGCCTTTTATTCTTAATCGAAGACAGTATCCTATATCATTATGTTTTTCCATGACAATAAATAAAAGTCAAGAACAATCGTTGAAGCACGTTGGATTATATTTGCCAAAACAAGTATTTACTCATGGACAATTGTATGTCGCCATCTCGAGAGTAACCAATCAAAATGGATTACATATTCTTAGTAACGACGATGAGCAGCCCAGTGAAAACAAGGTCTTAAATATTGTGTACAAAGAGATTCTTTAGTTGTTGGTTTACATGATTGTACAGGTAACACAACAGCATTTGTATACAATCTGTTACTGAATGTTCACTGAACATTTATATATTTTACAAATATTTTAAAAACCAATCATTTTTTTATTATAGTTATTTTGGTGTTTACATGTCATTTGGTTGTTGGCTGCTACATTTGGATTTCAATTATACTCAACTCTTTGTCTATATATCCTTCAATTTTCATTTTACAAATTGATAATTTTCTTTCTTTAATTTATTAGAATTCTAAGACAAAATGGGAATGTTATGTACACTGCAGAAACAAGATTGCCCTTAGACGTCAACATGGAGGAATGCTTGCAGCCTACTTCATTCTTTGTTAGTTTCACTGATGTTTTTCATTGGGTTACTTAAAACTAAACTTATTTGTATACAAATTCTCAACACACACCTTATGCCTATTAGCGAACATATAGAGGGTAATATGTGTAAGACCCGTAATTTTAAATCCTAAGTTATACAATTTTAGGGTATTTTGTGTTAAATTGCTTAGGCTTTTAACCCAGTTTTCGATATTTAATGAGTTTAAGGCCGAAAATATACTTTTGGAAATTGGATTAAAATTATTTGTCGAAGAATAATTTATTTAGGTTTCGAAGGATTTAATTGTGGGCGGTTTTGTTCAAAATATCTCAGGTTGCTGAAAATTATATTTGATAATTGAGTTGCGACGAGAGTAGATATTTTTTATCAAAATAGTTTGAGATGTGAGTGAAGTTATGGATGTGAGAGTTGTTAGATATTTATTTGTTTAGGTTTAATTATTATATATTATTATTATTATTATTAGTAATATATATGTATATAAGTATAAGAAAAGGAAAGGAAGGAAATAGAAAGAAAAGAAATATAAAGGAAGGAAAAAGGAAGAAAGGAGAAAGGAGAGAAAGAAACAAAACATTTTTTCCTTCTTCTTCCTTTGCCCGCGCGAACCACTCCTTCTCCCTCTTTTCTTCTTCGTTGTTTTTGCTTCCTTTTTCGTTCTTTGGCTTCAAGAATAGAAACCCAAGGATTAGTGGGTAAGAGAGCAAGGTTTTCTTAGCTTCATACTTCCTCGTTGTTTCGAAAATGAGGAAAAACGGTTTTAGGGATTTCAAAACCGTCAAACACAAACCTCCCCATTTCATCTAGATCTAAGCTTTGTTTCGCAAAGAGATAGAAGGGAAAATTGCTCACTACCACGCTACGGTGCTAGGGAACCAACTTTGGAAGCGACGTTGCGAGCGGAGATTTTACCGGATTTACTCGCGGTACCGTAATCGCACGTTAAAGCTAACGTGAAGGTAAGGGCTCCTTCCAAACTTTTAGTTTGCATTTAGGGACTTATCTGTGGTTGTGTGGAAAAGAATTTTGTTAGGGTTAAAGTAATGTTTCGTGGAAAATGAATTTAAACCCATTTATGTATGATTTTGAGTAAATGAAACTTGTTCTGTTTGAGTAGTGAGTTGTGTTGATTTGTATTCGTCGTATTTGAAGTGTTCTTAATTAATACTGATGAAATTTGATATGTGTATGATGGATTTTGTGGAGAAATGAATTGATGTGTTTTGGTGTGAGTTGTTGATTGGATTTGATAATAAGTTTGAGTTTGTTTTGGGTGGAATTTGAAAACCATTAAGTTAAATGAGTATTAAGAATGGGGAATCTCTTAATGTCTTATTTACTTAATGTGTGTTTGTGAAAATCGTTTAAGTTAAAAGAGTATTAAGAATGGGGAATCTCTTAATATTTTTGTTTACTTAATGTTTTGTTGTGAAAATCGTTTAAGTTAAAAGAGTATTAAGAATGGGGAATCTCTTAATATTTCTGTTTACTTTATGTTTTGTTGTGAAAATCGTTTCAGTTAAATGAGTATTAAGAATTGGGAATCTCTTAATGTCTTGTTACTGAACGTTTTGTTGTGAAAATTGTTACAATTAAATGAGTATTAAGAATGGGGAATCTCTTAATGTCTTATTACTGAATGTTTTGTTGTGAAAATCGTTTCAGTTAAATGAGTATTAAGAATGGGGAATCTCTTAATGTCTTGTTTACTGAATGTTTTGTTGTGGAAATCGTTTAAGTCAAATGAGTATTAAGAATGGGGAATCTCTTAATGTCTCGTTTACTTAATGTTTGTTGTGAAAATCGTTTAAGTTAAATGAGTATTAAAAATGGGGAATCTTTTAATATTTGTATTTACTTAACGGTTGTTGTGGATGGAGTCAGTGTGTGCTCATGCATTTCATTTTGGTAAATTGTGCTGACCCGTGATAGGTGGCACCTCGGTAAATAGTACTGACCCGTGATAGGTGGTACGCTTATGATTTACGTTTTTGGTAAGTTGTGCTGACCCGTGATAGGTGGCACCTCGGTAAATAGTACTTTGGCCTGTGATAGGCGGTACATTTACGACTTACGCTTTTTCTTTTAGTAAATCGTGCTAACCTGTGATAGGTGGCACCTTGGTAAACAGTACTAACCTGTGATAGGTGGTACATTTACGATTTACGCTTTTTAGTAAATCATGTTGACCCGTGATAGGTGGCACCTCGGTAATTGGTACTCTGGCCTGCGATAGGCGGTACAATTATGATTTACGGCCCTTCGAGGAGGGTTTTGGTTTGGAATTCCGAGTCCATGCTTTTTGGCATATACGCATTGCATTAGTGTGCTTGGCACACGAGTCGTGTTTGATTCAAGTTATGATTGAGTGATTTAAACCTAAGATGTAATTGTAATTGTGTTGAAATTGCTAAGTGCTACGTATTGATTATCGTGTGTAAGTGTGATGGATTGTAAAACTATTTCGAAACCCGATTTGTCGTGGTGTTTGTGTGGGAATTGCTAAGTGTTAAGATTTGGAGTTGTTGTTTGAATATGATTGAGTTAGTTTATGTTTTTTTGGAAGAATTTACAGGGGAATCGATTTCCCAATCGATTTGATGAGTTACAGGGACTTCGCAAATTTGCCAAAATCGATTTACCCAATCGATTTTGTAATATGTTTTTCAAAACCATTTAAGAAATCGATTTAGCAAATCGATTGGATTCATTACAGGAGCTCAGCAAAATTGACGAAATCGATTTGGTAAATCGATTGGCTTCAATACAGGGGATCAGTTTTTCATTCAATCGATTTCCCCAATCGATTGGCTTCAATACAGGTGATCAATTTTTCATTCAATGGATTTCCCCAATCGACTGGCTTCAATACAGGGGCTCAGTTTTTCATTCAATTGATTTCCCCAATTGATTGATTTAAGCCCAGAGTTCAGTTTTCACTAAAAACTTTTAGAAAATCGATTTCCCCAATCGATTGGCTCAGCAGAAATTCTTATTTGAGTTAGATAATCGATTGCTCAATTGATTTATCAATGTCTTGGTCAGTTATGTATTACTTGATGGATTGAGAACTTTAGTTTGATTTCATTTTCATTTGTAAGCATTGTATGAACTTTTAGCATATGGGAAAACCCTTTTAAGGTGCATGCTAAGTGGAAAGGTTATTTGTGCATTTAAAAACTTAAATGTTATGTGTTAACTGTTAATTTCGGTTGGTGACCCTTTACAACTATTGTGGAAATATGGGCTTTGCCCTCAGATGAGAGTCAGGACGATCCTACCGGTTTGTACCCTACGGATGGGAATGTAGATGAGAATGCTTGACTGTAGCTATGTTAGGAGGATCTTACGGGGCGCGTGGAGATCGCTCAGGGTATATAGTTTTTGGTAGAATGATCAGATTAGGTTGACATAAAGGGAACAAATGTCTTTATTTTGGATTGCGGTTATTTTAAATTGGAAAATTGTATCTTTGCTAATATTGTCAGCATGACATCTTATGTTAATGAATTCCATGTACCACTTTTTGAGGTGTAAATACTTTGGATTCATATTTCAAAAAACTTTTCCGCTGCTTATAAATTGTAATGACTTAAATATTTATCCAAAGGTATTTCCTTATTTATTTTTCTATTTTATTTTAATTTCTTTTGAAAAAAAAATACAGCCTCGCTTTGAAAATCGGGGCGTTACAATATGAGTGGTCGTTTACTTCCATGTAAACTCCTGGATAGTTGTTTGTCAATTGTCAGTCTTATTTTTCCCTTTTGTGATCTATCATCCAAGTATTCAAACATAGTTGACATATTGTTTGGGAATCTTACCTAAAAATGATTTTATTTGCATACTAGAAGACACATGTTTATTAAAATCATATGCTAAAGGTTGGAGGATTATTTCCAAGTAGCTATAGTTTATGTCTTACTTTTTTCTTTAATCAATTTCTTCAAGTTTGCAGAGGTTTTCGCTAGGGATGTGGCGTCGTTTTCAACTACTTGTGAAAATCTTCTCCCTCGACCTTGGATAATTGATAACCTTGATACTTTAAAATTAAAATGGAGCAACAACTCCTGGAAGAAGTTAAGTCTCATGTGGTGGAAGAAATATACAATTCTTTTGATTCAATTTATGATTCTCAAATATTTTGTCGAAGGGCAGTTTGATAATCAGTTTTCTTTATCATTGCAGGTTATCATATTTGTTGATAACTCTGGTGGAGATATTATTTTGGGTATTTTGCTGGGCTCGAAATTTGAATTTCATTGACATAGCAAAGTTACATGTTGTTTTGTTCAAGTGTTCACGAATTCATGTGAACATATAGTAGGCACACAACTCCATCTTAGAAGCACCATTTTCTGACAAAAGCACCAACAATATGCCTATGATACATGATGCTGATATCCAATAAACTTCAACACGATTATTAAGTAGTGTGCATCTGTTAAAGTTCAGCCCTTTGGCTTTTACATATAACTATAGTTGTTGTTATGTATTGTTAGGACTGTTATTAATAACAGATTGTATACATGTTTAACAAATGTAGTCTGTTGGTAATACATTCTTTCTTTCCACAAATAAATATTTGTATCACTTTCTTTTTTTATATTTTTTTATTAATTTTTTTACAAATAAATTTACAATAATTCACATTTCCGCTTATAACTTACCCTCGAAATTATTCATCTCATCACTTTCGTCATCAGCTGAGATTCACTACTACATATTTATTAATGGCCTCCGTAGTTACACACAAAATAACAACTTACCATTTAATTGTTTTTTTATTTATTTTCTTTACTTTATTAACTATATATTAAATTAATTGGTAGCATAATTATGGATTCATATTAATATTATCAACCCTATATAAATTAAAATTATTAATAATAATTAATTAAAAGTATAACTTTAAGACTAAATAATATTTTACATCTTATAATTAAGTAAATAAGATAGATATTGTGATTCTTTTTAGAGTTTAAAGTTTAGGATTTATAAACAATCAAACTATTTATAATCTTTTTAGAGTTTAGAGTTTAAATTCGAAATTTTTATTTCAAAAACGAAATCCAAAATTTATAACAAGTCAATTATAAAATATTAATTGTAAGCCAATAATAACTATCTATCAAATACAATTAATATCTTTAACTATACATCGATCAAATACATTTT
>JBBPBT010001132.1:8225406-8316931 GCA_037974875.1 Cicer bijugum | reverse complement strand
TATATTGCAATTTTAATTTACAATAATTAAAAATATTATTAATATTAATAGAGTATTTATAATTATTAATCTTTAACTATTTATTTAATTTATGTCACGTTTAACAAAATAAACCAATCCATACCGGTTGAGTTCCAGTTTCTATAACAAAAAATATCAAATTTTAATTTTTAGTTTCAAAATCGAAATCCAAAATTTATAACAATTCCGTTATAAAGTATCAAACAATTATATTTATACGTCAAATACAAATAATTCAAAATGAATAACTTTAATTTCATGTCATTAACACAATGAAACAACAAATTAAATTTAATAAATTTTAGAAGAAAAAAAACTGAACAAAATTCAAATACAAATATTTTTATACTATATATATTCATCAATATCGAAACTAGAAAATCAAAAACAAAATACCTCATATCTCTGAAATACATATTTTGCAAAACAATTTCAGATGGACTATACTCTTCTTGAACATCTTAATGATCAACGCAATAATTGGAGTATCAGAGTTCGAATTGTTCGCATGGGTAGTGTCTACACTACACAAAGTGAGAATGACTCAATCTCTTTGGACATTATTTTGTTGGATGAAAAGGTATACAATCACAATTATTTAACATTTACATTTTTATTTTCGTATCTAACATTATTTTACTTTAACTCACAGAAAACACCTTTGCATGCAACAATCAAAAAAGAACTTCTCCCGACTTTCAAAAACATCATACAAGAAGGTCATATTTACAATATCAAAAATCTCAAAATTTCAACAGCAAATGACTCTTACAGACCTGTGGTAGGAACAAAGAAGGCATGGTTTTTGACAACAACTACTGTAAATAAAATCGAGGACCCAAAATTTTCCATTGAAAAATATTACTTCGATTTTATTTCATTCAAATCACTACCCCAAAGATTGGGAGATAAAGTCAATCTAACGGGTAATAATTCTTTCAATACAAATTTTAATTTTTAAAATATCAAATATATATTATTTTGTACTAACGATTTTTTTTTTATTGTAGACATCATTGGAACACTGCATGCTGTTGGACAGGAAGAACAAGTTTATGTTGGTGACAAGCCTACAAAAATACTCAGACTAGAAATCAAAATGCATGGGTAATAATTTTTAATATAAAATACAAATTAATTTAAATTTAAAATATACTAACATTAGTAAAATTTCATTGCTAAATAACATTTAACATATTATTTATTTTTGGATTTAATTATTAGGGGTCAAACTATCAAAGTTACTTTATGGAAGAACATATTTGCTGATTTTCAACTCTTATTTGTCCATCACAAGCTACATGATGGTCCTAAGGTTGTTGCAATAACATCAACAACGGTTAAAAAATTCAGAGGTATCAACATTAATATTAATTTAATTTTTTACACAAAATTCTATTAAATTTTCTATTTTTTATACCTTAATTGTTAGTGCACATCCACTTTTTTTATTGTAAATACAGATGACTACTTAATCAACTCAACTTCAACAAGGGTTTATATTAACCTAGACATACCTGAATTCAATATGCTTTCACAAAGGTCTACCATCTACTTCTTTTTGTTTGATTTATTTTCACTTATTCTCTATTTTCGATATAATTCTATAACACCACATTAACATCAACAAAAAAAATTACAAAAACAATTTAAAAAAAATTATATTCTGTTTGCAGTGATTCCGGTCAAAGTCAAGAAGATGAAGTTAGAGAAATACCACCTCAAGATTTTTCCCACAATACACCAGAGAAAAGAATGGCGAGGAATCGAACAACATTAAAATATATAATGGCCATGAAATGGGAATCAAATGTACAGGTGCACTTACTTATTTAACACCACATATATAAATGCAATCACATTAGTTTAATCAATTAAACTTTTTAGCACAAATTGAGAGATTATACACATAAAAATTTATATTTCTATTACATTTTCATATAATTTATATAATATCAACAATTTACATAAAAATTTACATTTATATTCGATTTTCATATAATTTATATAATATCTAAAATTTATATATAATATTTCAAAAATATAGGAAAGGGTATTCACAATCTGTGCAACTATCAATGACATTGATTACAAATTTGGATGGAATTACATTGGATGTGAAAATTGTCTCACAAAATTAACTCAACAAGGCCAGCAATACTATTGTCCCTCGTGTGCAATGACATCAAAGTACCCTGCACCAAGGTATCACATAAAAATTTTACTTTCTCTTCAATCATTTTGTTTAAATCATAATTATTACATGATTATTTATAGGTTCAAGATTCAATTGAGAGTGTCAGATGAAACAACAACAACAACATTTACTATGTTTGATAAAGAAGCTCAAAAACTCCTCAACAGTACAACAACTCAACTGTTGGAGAAATTGGACAATATAGAAAGATCATCCACTCTACAAAATTTGTGTAACCGCAAGCTCATTTTTGAAATACGGTTGTCAGATAAGAACTTGAAAGAAGGATTGTAAACATATACGATCACAAGAACTTTTGTCCCGACCAACATTTTCCTCGATCCAACAAATAGTATCCACATCAAACAGGTATGACGTTTAAAATATTTAAAACAATAATTTTTTTTATGCATAATTATTGTCAACCATGAAATAATAAATACATTTTTATGGACAATTAATACCATTGTATTCTCTTCCAATAACTAGGAACCGAAGTCACCGCCACCGTCAAAGTCTGACTCAAATGATAAAGAGGATAAAAAACAAAAAGGTAAAATACATGAAGAAGTGCATTATAGAGATGAGGATAATGATAAGGACAACAATGACAACCAGTTATCCAAAGGAAAAATCAAGATAGAACAAAACAATAAAAATATTCAGATATCATCTTCAGATGAAGATACAATCAAGACAACAATTACAAAAAAAAAAAAAAGATTGTGGTCGAGAATATTACATCATCTGAAGAAGAGCCCATCCTTCTACATATCTTAAGGGGGACAAAAAAGAAGAAACAAAAAGAAAAACAATCTGGTAGTGTAATGAAATTGATCCAGCAAAAAAAACCAAAAGAAGTGAAAAAAATAAAAATTGATGAATGTATTTCCAAATATTTCGCTTTAATAATTTTTAAATTCAACAATAAAGCACTACTTTTTGTAACTCAATTTCAATTATCAAATATGTTACTTATGTTCTACAAATGACATTGCTACAATCAATTATATAACTATTATAGTATATTAAAAAAATAACTCTCACACCATATGTTGAAATGCCATGGATGGAGATATGATTTTTTAATCTTTTTGCCTACTATTTATTTCTCCTAATTAGTAATGTCTACTCAATATTTTCTAAATTAATGTCATTAATATTTCATAATATCACTTTATTATTTCATAACGTCTACTCATTGTTTTCTAAATTAATCCTACATTATATAATTGTATACACCTTTTCATAATATATAATATTGAATTTAATAACATTAAAAATTTCTTAAAATTCTTTTGAGTTAACGACGTTGATCTTTGACAATTATGACATGAAATTTTATATTAAATTTTTTAAAAATACACTTATATTAAATAAATTAACACAATTTAAAATTAAACCCGTGCAATGTGCGGGTCATATTCTAGTTATATATGACTAAAGAGCAAATTGATTACTATCTTAAATAATAGTATTTTTGTTTTTGTTGCATAATACAACATAAGTTACACAATTAGGCTATAAAATAACTCAAACTTTCATACTTTATAAATAATATATTACATTTTATTTTATAAACCAAACTGGTTCGTTTATTTTATAGAAAATCAACTCATATTTTACTTTTTTTTTAACAAATAATATCAATCAATAATGGAAATTTAGTACAATACGGTTCCTAAAATCAATTATTTTGAAAATGTACGGTTTAATGACAATTATGTGTTTTGTAAAATATTGATAAAGTTTTTGGTTAAGCAATATCATATATTTATTGTTCCTAAATTGGTTTAGCATTGTCAATGTAGTTTTTGGTAAGATTAAAACATATAATATTGCTTACATTGATATAAAAAAAATTAGATTTAATATGAAAAAAAATTAACCTTCAACATGAAACAATAACTACCTCTATCATGAAACAAAAATTAACCTCCATCTTGGAAAAAAAATAATTGTATATCTACATCATGCAGGAAATCATAAAAGATAATATGGATGATTACATTATTGTTAGAAAAATGAGAGCTACAAAAGCAAGACATAAAAGGAAAACTATATTGGACAAAAGAAGAGCAAAAATGATGAAACTTGATTGTCACTCTACTATGTCAAATCGCAATTCTGAATTAAATGTTATATATCATCATCAAAGAACTCATTTGTATGATATTACATTGGGTGTTAACAACAAATGTTCAATATCTTCTTTTAATCAGAGTTACACCTCAAACATAAAGACAAGGAGGGTTGTTATACAAAGTCAACCACATTCAAAGTTCTGCCATCGGATAAAGGGAAAGCAACAATCTAGATTACATGCTTGGGGGCTAATCTTTTCAGAAAATTTCAAAATGATGATTCAGGTTCGTCTTCAACATCAAAAGCATTACCAAATATGCTCCCATTAAATACACAAACATATGAAAATGACATTAACGATGATGACTTACATGTCTCGGATCCTGAATTCGATGATAGTGAAGGTACATACCGTATTAGCCAAATATATGTTTTATCTTTTGAAAATCATGTACAAACTAAATGCAAATGAACAAACTAAAATGATTCCCTTAATAGATGCAATTGATGATGTCGTGAATAGTAATACTAATGAAGATGAAGTTTTCCTCAACAATAACACGTTTGAAAAATCTGCCAATAGATTTGGTCTATTTATGCATTTTAAAGTTATAATTTAATATGTTTAATATTTAATATGTTAGGAAGTTGTTAATATTAAATTACTTGATGTTGATTTATTTCAGTATATTCTGATCTTGGTGATGCCAGAATTAAATGCAATTATTGTGGAGCAAACATGTGGTACCAAGAACGAATGAACAAAACTTCTCATTCTGCATATCCAAAATTTTCCATGTGTTGTGGCAATGGATAAGTCAACTTCCCCTACTAAAGACACCACAACCACTTCTTCAAAAAATACTTTTCACGCATGGTTCCCCTAAAAGTAAAAACTTCCAACAATTATTAGGATGTATAATATGATGTTTGCATTCACCTCTTCGAGAGAAAAGTTGGACATTAGGTTTAATACTGGATGAGGACGACCAAATATGAAAACACAAGGTCAAACATGTCAAAGGATAGGCAGTTTGTTACCACTACCGGGTTTGCACAACTATATATTTATGATATTGATAATGAGATCCTAAACAGAATCCAAGGATTCAGGTAAACTTATCATCTAGAAGTATTATGTTAGCATTTTTAATATACATTTTATCAATTATATTATGTTCAGTAAGCTTCTATAGCAACTAATAAACACAAAATTGAGTATACAATTTCATATAGTTATCAGACATTCATTAATATAATAATAATAATAATAATCATAATAATAATAGAGAGAAACGTCATGCTAATTTACAATTTTTTTAATCTAAAAAATCAATAAATTTGGGATTTTTAAATCATATGCCTTAAAAATAATTGCATGTGTCCTATCACATTTTTCAATACTATCTTAGTAAGCACTAACAATTTCATATTATAAATTATAAATATATAGGAACAACAATATTGATCAACAAACAATTCAAAAGCTTAGTAACATGCTTTACCAATACAACATACATGCTCAATCATTTAAAATGGCAAGAGTACAGTTACTGATGACTCTTCATCATATGCATAATTTTTATTGATTCTAGTCTTATTTATCTTTAATCATTACTTAATTTAATGAGTTATTTGATATATTTTGTTGATTTTAGTTATTTGATTTAATGAAATGTTTTTGTTCTTATTTGCTTAATTAAGTAGAGATTTTTTCGTAGTTTTGCGTTGTTACTCTGTTTTAGTGCAGTGCTGAATTTTGGTGAGAAATCAACATGACCTATGTTGAGTATTGCCGCCATATCTGGAGTTGTAGTTGTCCTATTGGAGTCAAACCAAGTGCTAATGAAAGCTAAGATCCATCTCTATAACTTTCATGCAGACACCGGAACCAAATACAGACTCAAAAGATGAGAAATATACAAAATACGTCAGACAGCAGATGTTGTGCGCCTGGAGCGCGCCCTGCGTGCCTGTAGTGCATTTCCAGCCATTCAGTATTGTCAATACGCGCCTAGAGTGCAAAGATCGCGCCTGAGGCGCGTGATGCGCATCAGCATTCATAGAAACCCAATTTTTTACTGTTTAGGGATCTTTTTGACTCTTGGGAAGTTGGGAGACTTGTGCCCTAGCATAGAAACTCAAAGACGACCGTTCTTAACGCCATTGGATCAGTTTTATCAAGAATTATTCATGAATCCTTCTTGTAACTCTTCTCTAATCCCTATCTTTTGTATCACTGTCATGAGTAACTAAATCTTATTTGTTAGGGATGAGTGGAACCAGATGAAACCCTTATTTTTCTGATTTGATTTCCAATTATATGAATGAGTTTATTGAATTATTTTTCTCATCTCTATGTTTAATGATGTTTATTGCTTGATCAACATTAAAAGGTTCTACGATTTGTATTTTGAAATGGAATTGGACTTTACGAATGCTTGAGATGAGAAATTCATGAATTTGTAGTATAGGGATAGATGCAGGTCATGAAACCAATTAAATTAGTTGCAAAGCAATAGTTTACAAGAGAATTTCTATACGATAATGCTTAATTTTGATCTTAAATCTACTAAGGAATTAAGGATTACTTTGGAATTAAAGGTTCTGTCACTAAGACATTAGGGCAAGAATAATAAAGAGAATTTGGTAACAATTCAATAAAGGAATTCAGTAACTAGGATCAAATTAGACACCAAGGATGGATTCGAAGTGAAACTCATCCCTGACATTTTTCTCATTATAAAGGATCAATTTTATTATTGTTGTTAATTTCAAATATTATTTCAATCAACTTGGGAACCTTTTGTTCAATTTTAGTAATTAAATATAATTCAATAGTAAATCGCAATCCTTAAGTTCGTCACTCGGTACTACCTTTTTATTATTACTTGCAACGATTCAGTACACTTGCTGAAATGCTATCACGTTTTTGGCGTCGTGTCGGGGATTGCCATATCACTATTGAATTTAATTTATTTACATAATTGAAATTTTTGCTCTACAATAAAATTTTTTGTTTTTTTTTTAATTTTACCTTATTTTAAAACTCTTTATTACTCACAATCTGTCTAACCTTGTACGCGAGGCTAGTCCTCAGTTGAACTTATCTTTGATCCAGAAATGGAAAAAACAGCGAAAGCACATAGAAAGGCAGCTCGAGAAAGGAGACAAAGGGAAAGACATTTAGTAGTGGAAGAAGAGGTTTAGGATGATTTTGTCATATTTACTGAAATGGTCGATCCGCCACCACCAGAACGTACTCTCGGAGAGTATGGGAATCGAAATAGAAATCATGCTCGATTACCCATTCATCACCAATCGGTTACATTCAACAAGTTTGAAATAAGCCCTGCTCTACACCGAGAGTTGAAGGAAATTCATTTTGCCAGTATACATAACGAAGATGCCAATAGACATCTCACAAATTTCTTTGAATTATGTGAAATAGTGAAGATGGATGGTTTGTATGAGGAAAGCAAGAAATTGAAACTATTTCCATTCTCATTGATAGATGATGCTAAGGAGTGGTTTCTTTCATTCCCTTCCAACAGCATCACCACATGGGATGATCTTGAGGATAAGTTCTTGGAACAATATTTCCCCCAGCCATGTTCGTTAGAAAAAGGCAAGAAATCGCCAGTTACAAACAGAAAGAGGGGGAATCTCTTCATGACACTTACAGGAGATTTAGAAACTTGCTAGCCGGATGTCCTAATCATGCTTATGACGACACTGCCCAAATGCAAATATTCTGTAATGGCTTGAGGCCGAGCACTAGAATTATGTTGGATGGCACAACATGTGGTTCTTTGAATTACAAGACTGCAACAGAAGCACGAAAGATTATTGAGATCATGGCATCAAATGAACATATGATGTTGTATGACAGAAGTGGTGGGTCAACATGTGGTGTAATGGAATTGAATGTTATGGATGGGTTAGCTCCAGGCAGGTTACTATCGAAGATGGAAGAGGTTATCGCCACTGAGATAAAGAAGGGAATGGCAGCTCTAAATGTACAACCCCAAGTGGCCCTTGTCAAATTACTAAAGCAGACTAGTTGTAACCTTTGTGGAGGAGCACATAAAACTGGAGTTTGTGAAGCACTGGACGAGAATGAGGTAGAAGAACTAGAACAGGTGAATTTTGTGAGTAATAACAATAGGCAGAACAACCCCTACTCTAGTACGTACAATCCTGGTTGGAGAAATCATCCGAATTTTTCTTGGAGAGATCAACAAGGTGGATCTCAAGGTCAACAAGGAGCTCAAACAAACCAATTTCCACCTTGAAAGGCTGCTTGGGAGAGTGCTATAAAGAAAATCGCGACAATCACAAGTTCTTTCATTGAAGAGTCAATAGCCATCCAAAAAAATCACTCTACATCCATAAAGAATCTGGAGACTCAAGTGGGTCAACTTGCTCGACAAATGGCACAAAGAACGTCTGGTGACCACGAGGAGTCGCAAGGTGAGTGAACAAGTTCCACCTGAAGCCAAACAGAGTAGAAGTACTCTAACTTCAACCCACCTAGAGGAAATGGCCACACCAACATCAATTGAGGATCACATCGCTTTTGAAAAGGAGCAAGAACCTATGGTACAAAAAAGGGAACCACTGCCAAAACCAGAAATTCGACTTCCATTCCCTCAAAGATTAAGGACGGAAGAAACTAAAAACAATTTGGTAAGTTTCTTGATGTTTTTAAAAAATGATATATTAACATTCCTTTTGCAGAAGCACTAGAGCAGATGCCAACATATGCCAAGTTCATGAAGGAGATTCTGTCGAAAAAAAGAAAAATCGGCGATGAAACAGTTATGCTTACCGAAGAGTGTAGTGCTATACTACAGAGGAAGCTGCCACCGAAGCTCAATGATCCTGGAAGTTTCTCAATCCCGTGCGCTATTGGAAATAGAACTTTTGGGAAGGTTTTGTGTGATCTTGGGGCTAGTGTAAGTCTTATGCCCCTTTCAATATACAAAAAACTGGGCATTGGAAAAGTCAAAGACACAGAACTGATGTTACAGTTTGCAGATCGCTCGATGAAACACCCCTACAGAGTGGTGGAAGATGTGTTGGTTAAAGTGGATAAGTTCATTTTTCTAGTGGATTTCGTGGTACTAGACATGGATAAGGACTGTGACATTCCTTTGATTTTGGGGAAACCATTCTTAGCAACAGGGCGAGCTATGATTGATGTGGCAGATGGCACCTTAACATTAAAAGTAAATGAAGAAACTATCACTTTTAACATTTTAAAAGCCATGGAATATTCAAAAGAAAGAGAAGAGTGCATTCTAATTGAGATCTTAGATGCGATAGTCAACGAAGAAATGAAGCATCAAGCATCCAGTTTTCCATTAGAAAGAATGTTATGCCTACGCCAAGACATTGTTAAAGAAAGTGAATATCAAAAGGTGGAAGAGTTCTTGGCTATGTTAGAAGCAGCACCATCCTACTCCCCCCATTTTCCTACTAGATGGGAGGAGTGGAAAGGGAATGAAGACAAGCCCTCAGAGAAAAAGACACCACTGGTTGAACTCAAGCAATTTACTCTTCACTTGAAATATGTATCTCTTTGTGAGAAGGATGATGTGTTCTTCCTGTCATATATACCACCTTGACAATAGTTGAGACGTCAAGCTAATGACTTTAAAGAAGCGCTTCGTGGGAGATAACCCACAGGTAGAGGTAACTTTTATTTTTTGCAATCTTATTTTTGTTATTTGGATGTGTTTCTTTCTAATTGTGTGTAAACGTGCACTATGATGAAGAATTATTAACAACTTGCATTTGGTCTTAAGTTTTATGTTTGACATTTTGAAATTTAAACTATATTTCTTTGCTAATATCATTGCTCAATTCGATAAGTTTCATTAATTCATGCATTGTTGATTACTGTTTGGTTGTTGAAGTTTAACTCGCATTTAAAAAAAAACACTAAATAAATTTTGTAGTAACATGTTTGACATCATTTAGATAATTCATACTATTTTTTATTATCCTAGCTGTGAGCTTTTGAGCCTAAACACTTAAATTCTTTGTTGTGTGATTATCCAGACGTGTATTATCCCTTCAGAACTTGCACTAATTCTGACTTGCATCACTTGTAATTTATGCATACATTGAGGCAATTTTACTTGGTCATTTGAGCCTTTCTGACTACCCTATGAAAATGTTATCCTTTGCTAGCCCCTTTGAGCCTTCCCCTTTATTTCGGTTACTAGCCACATTACAAAACAAAAACCCTACTTCAATTACATCACCTTACTTGGAGTTAGGTAGAAATTTTTTGTCATGTCTTGATCAAATTCTAAGTTTGGGGTTGCTCATGGGATAGAAACCTTTTAAGTTTGAGGTGGTGATTCTCACAAAAAAAATAAAGAAAAAAAAAGAAAAAGAAAAAAGAAGAAAAGAAGAAAAAAAAAACGATAAATAATATCTTGATAAATAATATCTTCTTGGTTCTTTTGTCAATGCTTGAGAATCTCCAGAATGAAAAGGTGAAGAAAAAAAATGGTAGAATAATTTGAAAATATATGCTTAACTCCAAGTAGTAAAGCCTACTATCCCAAAATGTCCTACCCTTACCTAAGCCCCATTACAACCCGAAAGTCCTCCAAAAATGTATGTGTTTGCTGCATTGTGATTGCTAACTAGAATTTTTTTCAAGCCTATGGTAGTGTGATGCATGCTCTAGGATTTGAGTGATAAATTCATAACCCTTCTAAACACTTGAGAGAAATTTTGGTGAGGTTGTGTGAAGAGAGAGTTGAATTTGATAAATGAATGCCAAGGTGTACAAACCTCGTTATTTTTGTAAGCAATCATAGAGTATGATGGATGTTTTGTAGTAGCTGAAACTTTGAGAATTGAGTTTGATTTGAATTGAGAAATTGAGTTTAAGTTTGCTTTTAACTGCACCAAATATGAAATTAATTTTTGCTTGGGGACAAGCAATAGATTAAGTTTGGGGTTGTGACGACTCTTCATCATATGCATAATTTTTATTGATTTTAGTCTTATTTATCTTTAATCATTAGTTAATTTAATGAGTTATTTGATACATTTTGTTGATTTTAGTTATTTGATTTAATGAAATGTTTTTGTTCTTATTTGCTTAATTAAGTAGAGATTTTTCGTAGTTTTGCGTTGTTACTTTGTTTTAGTGCAGTGCTGAATTTTGGTGAGAAATCAACATGACCTATGTGGAGTACTGCAGCCATATCTGGAGTTATCGTTGTCCTATTGGAGTCAAACCAAGTGCAAAGGAAAGCTAAGATCCATATCTATAACTTTCATGAAGCCACCGAAACCAAATTCAGACTCAAAAGATGAGAAAAATGCAAAATACGTCAGACAACAGATGTTGTGCGCCTGGAGCGCGCCTGAAGTGCATTTCCAGCTATTCAATACTGTCAATACGCGCCCGGAACGCAAAGACCGAGCCTGGGGCGCGTGACGCGCATCAGCATTCATAAAAATGCTATTTTTTACTGTTTAGGGATCTTTTTAACTCTTGGGAAGTATGGAGACTTGTGCCCTAGCATAGAAACTCAAAGACGGCCGTTTCTGACGCCATTGGAGCAATTTTATCAAGAATCATTCATGAATCCTTCTTGTAACTCTTCTCTAATCCCTATCTTTTGTATCTCTGTCATGAATAACTAAACCCTATTTGTTAGGGATGAGTGTAACCAGATGAAACCCTTATTTTTCTGATTTGATTTCCAGTTCTATGAATGAGTTTATTGAATTATTTTTCTTATCTCTGTGTTTAATACTTTTTAATGCTTGATCAACATTTAAATGTTCTACGATTTGTATTTTGAAACGGAAGTGGACTTTACGAATGCTTGAGATGAGAAATTCATGAATTTGTAGTCTTGGGATAGATGCAGGTCATGAAACCAATTAAATTAGTTGCAAAGCAATAGTTTACAAGAGAATTTCTATACGGTAATGCTTAATTTTGATCTTAAATCTACTAAGGAATTAGGGGTTACTTTGGAATTAAAGGTTTTGTCACTTAGTCATTAGGGCAAGAATAATAAAGAGAATTCGGTAACAATTCAATAAAGGAATTCAGTAACTAGGATCAAATTAGACTCCAAGGTTGAATTCGAAGTGAAACTCATCCCTGACATTTTTCTCATTATAAAAGATCAATTTTATTACTATTCTTAATTTCAAATATAATTTCAATCAACTTGGGAACCTTTTGTTCAATTTTAGTAATTAAATATAATTCAATAGTAAAACGCAATCCTTGAGTTCGACACTCGGTACTACCATTTTATTATTACTTGCAACGATTCAGTACACTTGCTGAAACGCTATCAAGTTTTTGGTGCCGTGCCGGGGATTGCCATATCAACATTGAATTTAATTTATTTACTTAAATGAAATTTTTTAGTAGACAAAGGGAAAGACATTTAGTAGTGGAAGAAGAGGTTTTGGGTGATTTTGTCATATTTACTGAAATGGCCGATCCACCACCACTAGAACATATGGGAATCAAAATAGAAATCGTGCTCGATTACCCATTCATCACCAACCGGTTACAGTCAACAAGTTTGAAATAAGCATATATCGAGAGTTGAAGGATATTCATTTTTTCGGTAGACATAACAAAGACGCCAATAGACATCTCACAAATTTCTTTGAATTATGTGAAATTGTGAAGGTGGATGGTTTGTCTGAGGAAAGCAAGAAATTGAAACTATTTCCATTCTCATTGATAGAAGATGCTAAGGAGTGGTTTCTTTCATTCCCTGCCAACAGCATCACCACATGGGATGATCTTGAGGATAAGTTCTTGGAACAACATTTCCCTCAGCCATGTTCATTAGAAAAAGGCAAGAAATCGCCAGTTACTCACATAAAGAGGGGGAATCTCTTCGTGACACTTACAAGAGATTCAGAAACTTGCTAGTCGGATGTCCTAATCATGCTTATGATGACACTGCCCAAATGCAAATATTCTGTAATGGCTTGAGGTCGAGCACTAGAATTATGTTGGATGCCACAGTAGGTGGTTCTTTGAATTACAAGACCGCAACAGAAGCACGAAAGATTATTGAGATCATGGCATCAAATGAACAGATGATGTTTTATGACAGAAGTGGTGGGTCAACAAGTGGTGGGTCAACATATGTCGGTAGTCGTGGTTACATGGATAACTTATACTTTGACGGTATGATTATTTGTAGCTATGCTGGGTTTCCTGACCTTTTTATTACATTTACATGTAATCCTAATTGGCCATAAATCCAATCATTGTTAGCATCAAATCATTTAAAAGCTACTGATCATTCATACATAATTGCGGGGATATTTAAAATGAAGTTTAACGAGCTACTAGCAGATTTGACAAAGAAACAAGTTCGTGACAAAATACTTGCATGTAACTATTCTTCTTAATATTTATAAATAGTTTATATGTTGTAAACTTATATGCTCATCATGTCATAAATGGAAAATTTACCTTTGTAGATATGTACACCATTGAATTTCAAAAGTGAGGTTTGCCACATGCTCATATCTTGATATTCCTTCATCCATCAACAAAATACCCAACACCAGATGATATTGACAAAATAATTTCAGCTGAAATTCCGGACCATGTCTGAGATCCAGAATTGTACAATTTGGTCAAATCGCAGATGATACATGGACCATGTGGTTTATTAAACCAAAATGCACCGTGCACAAAATTTAGAAAATGTCAAAATTTATTTCCCAAAAAGTACCAAGTTAGAACAATTGTTGATCAAGATGAATTTCTAGTGTATAAAAGAAGTCATAATACACGAATAAATGAGAAGAATAGAATTCATCTAGATAATCGGTTTGTTGTCCCATACAACCAAGGTTTGCTTAGTAAGTATCAAGCTCACATCAATACAGAATGGTGTAATCAAAGTACATCAATCAAGTACTTATTTAAGTACATTAACAATGGCTGTGATAGAATAACTGCAACGATAGTGCCAAATGAATCATCTCCCGGAGAACTAGAAGTTGATGAGATTAAACAATATCTTGATTGTAGATATGTGTCACCCAGTGAAGCATGTTGGAGAACCTTAGATTTCCCAATACATGGAAGAAATTCGGCTGTTGAAAGATTGTATTTTCGCTTACAAGGTGAACAATCAATTTACTATCATGATTATGAAAATATTAATAATGTTTTGCAAAAATCGTCAGTTACAGAGTCCAGGTTCACCTCATGGATGGAAGCAAATAAGGTATATCGTCAAGCTAGAGAATTAACATATAGCAAATTTGTGTCCATGTTTGTATATGTTAAAAGTAAAAGATGTTGGAAACCACAGACTAAAGGGTATACGGTTGGAAGACTTATATGGGTTCCACAATGTACATGAGAGTTAAATTATTTAAGAATTATGCTAACTCATGTCAAAGGCCCACAAAGTTATGAACAAATAAAGACATTTTCTAATTTTATTTGTGATAGCTTTCAAGATGTATGTTTTGCAATGGGGTTGCTTGGAGATGATAAATAATACATTGAAGCTATCAAAGAAGCACATAAATGGGGATTTAGATATTTCTTGCAGAAACTTTTTGTCACCATGCTCTTGGCAAGTACTATGAATCGACCAACTCATGTGTGGAATAAGAGTTGGCATTGGTTAGCCGATGTAATTTTATATGAGCAAAGAAGGATCTCAAACAACAATGGTATGTATAATTAATCATCCAATTACTATATTTAATTATGATAATATTACTCCAACTACAATAGTGGTCAATTATTGTTTGTTGATACTAAATTATATTAGGAATAATATCTTAAAGTTATCATACTAGAAACACAATTGATTTGCTGCACAAACTAAATGGCTTTTTTTATTGAATTCATTCATTTGTTTTTATATGTTACCTTACAAAATAATTTACTATTCCCAATTAATTCCGAACAAAAAATATATACGCATCATCATACCAAATTTAATTAGCTTTAATGATATCAAGATATAATACATCTCATGTTGTTACTCCATCTACAGTAGAATAAAAATGTTCTATGTTATTAATGCTAAATGACGAGGAAATTCAAAATTTAACCCTCGTGCAAATTGAGAAACATTTGCAAGATAACAGAAAGAGCTTAAAGGAATACAAGTCAATTCTATATCCAAAAGGGTATGTGACAACACAATTGGGGAATAGACTCATTTATGAGTAACGTAACTACAATGTAGCAGAACAATATCAAGAGTTTCAAACTTTGTACGCAACGCTTATAGGTTAGTTGACAATTGTTTTCAAATAAATTTGAATATGATTTTTATTCAATATTATAAATTTTTATTATATTGGTTGAAAATAGATGAGAAAATTGTGATCTTCCTTAAAATCATGAAAGCTATGGAGGAGCAAAAGGGAGGAGTATTTTTCTTTACGGCTACGGTGGCACAGGAAAAACATTTATGTGGCGAACGTTGGCTTCAAAAATACATTCATGCAGAGATCCAAATACCACCAGAGTTGACAATCAGTAGCTTCAATGATCCACTTCAAGCAATCGTTCAAAGCACATATCCAAATTTAATCCAAAATTACAAGAATGAATATTTTTTGCAATGTAGAGCAATTTTGGCATCAACAATAGAGATTTTTGATTCAATAAATGAATATGTGATGAACTTAATACAAGATATTATTATTATTATTATTATTATTATTATTATTATTAAACTTTTATTTATATAATTATAGTTATTGAATTATGTGTACATCTGTTGGAAATGATGATGCTTTAATGAAAATTTATTGAAAATAACGATGACATTTATGAGAGCTAGTGTTGTTTTGAATAGAAAAAATGAAGACGTCCCACATATGAGGAATATCACACACTAGTAGGGTATATAAGATGGAGGTATGATACTTGGGGAGGGCCCCAAGAAGTACCCCAATTTTGTGAAAGAGGGAGAAAGCAAACAAATTGACCACCACACACGTGCGCGCGCCGCCGCCTTGCCCGACCTTGGCCTTGGCTTTGGCTTTGGTTGCATGGTGTATTAATTTCTAGCATGTGAAAATTAATTATTTTAATTAATTGAATGCTTGCGTTTTGTCTCTAATTGATACATTAATTACGTAACTGGCCTCCACTGAGTCAACATTAAATATCTGATCCAGTCTTCCTTTCTAAATTTGTGCGCCTGTTTTAGCCCGGTCAAAACCCTAATCTTTGGTCTCACGTATCTGTTGTTGCCTGGTCGAAACTCATAGTCAAAACCCTATGTTTGGAGCGCACATTTTGGGTGACCCCTAATTCTCTCAGATCCAGTTGCAGATTTCCTCTATAAATACAGGGTTCTCCTCAGTTGGAAAATCACATCAAAAGCTCTTTGTATCTAAGGCTTTTCTCACTTTGTAAGCAATAAGCTTCCCTGATCTAGTTTTTGATTTATGTACCAAACATACAAGTGTACATTAAATAGTTGCTTGATCTAATGTTTTGAATCAAGAAACATTTCAGGCATACATGAAGACACTACAACACTTGGAACAATAGTTTGCAACTCAAGGAATCAACCATAGTTGGAGGATGCACTTGAGGAAGATGCAGTTTATGTAGAGTTGTATTAAGTGTCTAGGTATCAAGTTAAGTAAACAATCACTAGAGTCTCACACAAGACATGCCAATGAGTTGTTGTCATTCATTCATGTGTTATGAAACTTAAAACTGTAAACACTCGATTGAACAATCGATTGAATGAGTTATCAATCGAATGGCACATAAACTGTCTTAAACAACTGAGGTCTGTAACAAGATCAGTCGATTGTCCAGTCGATTGCACAATAGACTGACAACTCGATTGATGCTCAAATTCAAGTTACAGAGAGCACTCAGTCTGTGCCCACTCGATTGTTCACTCGATTGGCAACTTGATTGTCTGCAGTATCTGAGTCATTTTGACCACGATACTCGATTGATCAATCGATTGATGCAATATTTCATATCACAGTGAGCACCCAATTTTGAACAACTCGATTGCTCACTCGATTGAAAGGAAATTATGGCATCAGGTCTGAATCATCCGATCACGACAATCGATTGACCAATCGATTGATGCAACATTTCATATCACAGTGAGCACCCAGTTTTGGCCAACTCGATTGCTCACTCGATTGAAAGGTTTTCATAGCATCAGGTCTGATTCAGTAACTTGATCAATCGATTGACCAATCAAGTGAAGCCTATATAATTCAAGATTCCAGAAACACAGAATATACGACACTCGATGCAGCAATCGATTGTATCCTTACAAATTCGATTGGGCAATTGATTATCCTGGTGTTTGCCTTGAATATATATATGGTGCCTCAAATATTTTTCAGAACAACCCAAGAACTACTAATAACAACCAAAAACAAAAAGAACTCTTGCATAAAAACTTTTCACAATTTCAGAACCTCTTGCTCTCAATCTTGCATATCTCTGAAAACATTTTGAAAGAAAAGTTTTTCTAACACACAAAAATATTCATTGGCATATCAAATCTTTTGTGTGGTGCTAGAGTGATTAAACACATTTCTTGATACTATTCTTCTTTGTTCGTGACAAAGACAATTCTCTGTAATTGAAGCTGTAACAAATCCAGTTTAGAAACTGGTGGCTATCCTTGTTGGTGTGGGATCATCAAGAGGAAGTCTACTTTGATCTTGTGTGAGTTTGGGGATAAACTACAAGGATCAAAGGGGTGACAAGATAGAAGTGAAGGGAGTTAGATTGATAGGTCGTGTAGAAGACTGGAAAATCTGTAAAAGTACTCGAATTCATTCTATAGTGAAAAAGGCTGGAATCATGATTATGATTACAGGACTGGATGTAAGCCGTTGGATCAACGGCTGAACCAGGATAAATCTTGGTGCAATCTTTCCTATCCCTTCTCTTTAATTTTCAGCATCGTTTAATTGCTTGTTTTGCATGCTCCTTGAATAAATCTTGTATGTGATTTTAAGTTTCCGCTGTGTGTGTAAATTGTATGATTGGTGCATAATTGAATTGGGAATTATGTCTAACTAGTTGGAGTTGATCTTAATTCTCTTGTTATTAATCAAAAAGAAGTCATAGTTTTCCAACACACTTCTCCTCTGATGATTCCTCATCATATGCATATTTTTTTTAATTGTTTTTAGTCTTTAGTTAATTTAAGGATTTATTTGATATATTTTATTAATTTTATTTCTTTGATTTAATGAAATATTTATATTCTTTTTTCCTTGATTAAGTAGAGATTTTCGGAGTTTTGCGTTGTTACTTTGTTTTGGTGTAGTGCTGAATTTTGTTGAGAAATCAACATGACCTATGTGGAGTACTTTAGCCATATATGGAGTTGTAGATTTCCAATTTGAGTCAAACAAAGTGCAATCAAAAGCTACGATCCATAGCTACAACTTTCATGAAGTCGTTGGAACCAAATGCAAACACAAGAGAAGAGAAAAATGCAGTATACATTAGACAACAGATGTTGTGCGCTTGAAGCGCAACAACTGCGCCTGAGGTGCATTTCTTGCCTTTAAGCACTGCCAATGCGCGGCTGAAGCACATTTTCTGCGCCTAGGGCGCGTGGACGTGACAACATTCATTAAAAATGCAATTTTTCACTTTTTAGGGATCTTTTAGACTATTGGGAAATAGGGAGACTTGTGCCCTAACATAGAAACTCAAAGACGGCCGTTTCTAACACCATTGGAGCAATTTTATCAAGAATCATTCAAGAATCATTCTTATAATTCTTCTTTAATCCCTATCTTTTTTTTATCTCTGTCATGAGTAATTAAATTCTATTTGTTAGGGATAAGTGTAAACAGATGAAACCCTTATTTTTTTGATTTGATTTCTAGTTATATGAATGAGTTTATAAAATTATTTTTCTCATATTTGTGCTTAATGCTTTTTATTGTCTGATCAACATTAAAATGTTCTACGATTTGTATTTTGAAACGGAAGTGGACTTTACGAATACTTGAGATTAGAAATTCATGAATTTGTAGTCTAGGGGTAGATATAGGTCACGAAACAAATTAAATTAGTTGCAAAGGCGATAGTTTAACAAGAGAATTCTAGTATGGTAATGCTTAATTATATCCTTAAATCTGATAAGGAATTAGGGGTTACTTTGGAATTAAAGATTCTGTCACTAAGATATTAGGGCAAGAATAATAAAGAGAATTCGGTAATAATTCAATAATAGAATTCATTAACTACGATCAAATTAGGCACCAAAGTTGGATTCGAAGTGAAACTCATCCCTGACATTTTTCTCATTATAAAGGATCAATTTTATTACCATTGTTAATTTTAAATAATATTTCAATCAATTTAGGAACCTTTTGTTCAATTGTAGTAATTAAATATAATTCAATAGTAAAACGCAATCCTTGAATTCGACACTCGGTACTACGGTTTTATTATTACTTGCAACGATTCAGTACACTTGCTGAAATGCTTTCGAGTTTTTGATTTATCACTCAAATCTTAGAAATGTATCACGCTACCATAGAGGGTTGTCTCAGATCCAGTTGCGGATTTCCTCTATAAAAAGAGGGTTCTCCATAGTTGGAAAATCACATTAAAAGCTCTTCGTATATAAGGCTTTTCTTACTTCTCCCCCTTTTTACTTTTTCTTCTCTTTCTTTCGAGTGGTCTTAGTGTCATATTACGAGTGGCAGTCATTCGACTGCCATATTGAGGATGTAATTCTAGAACAGTTTTTCTACAGTGCAGTTGAACTCCGATACAGAGTATCTGGGTTGTTTTATCCTGGGGACTTCGTGGTTGATAGTCTTCCATGCAAAATTTGGGCAATGCCTCGAAATGTCTTAAAGAGAGCAACCTAGTCCGTGACTCAACCCAATAATACTTTTGGTGGCATAAATTATTTAAATTTCTTTTTCGAAATTCAAAAACAAAAATTTTAAGACATTTTTGAACTGCCATGTCGATCGATGAAATTACTGGGATAGGTTCTTCTGCTTCTTCCAGAAAATGATAAAATAGTTGCTGAATTAACTCAATGGGAACATAATGATTACTTATGTAAGAATTATATTCTTAATGGACTTATTGATGATCTGTATGACTACTACAATTTCTTCAACAATACTGCTAAACATGTTTGGGATGCTCTAAAGAAGAAATATGATATCGAGGAAGCTGGAGCCAAAAAGTATGTTGTTAGCCGCTGCCTCAAATATCAGATGACAGATGACATATCAGTGGAAGCTCAGGCTCATGAAATCTAGAAAATTGCTCACGAGATCATCTTTGAATGTATGTCCCTAAATGAACAATTTCAAATTGCTGTTATTATTGACAAACTGCCCCCTGCTTGGAATGATTTTAAAAATTTTCTCAGGCATAAAACAAAAGAATTTTCTCTAGAAAGTCTGATAACTCGCCTTATAATTGAGGATGAATCTCGTAAACAAGACCAGAAAGATGAAGTTCTTCTTGTGGCAAATAACAAGAAAGAGAAATTCATTAGATCAGTTATGAAGCCAAACGACAAACAACTAAAGAATTAGAATCGTTCTTCAAAGAACAACAATAATAACGGGAATCCTCCAAAGGTCCCAATTGCAAGGCAGCACCCACCTCCTAGAAATGGCCCTTTACCCTTTCTCTATTTCCATTATGGGAAAGAGGGTCATATGGCACGCAAGTGTAGGAACAAGCCAGGCCATGCTAATCAGGCTAACTTAACAGAAAAGCAATTCATTGCTATGATAACTAAGATCAACCATGTTGGTGGATTAGATGAATGGTGGATAGACATTGGCACCTCACGCCATGTCTGTTATGATCGTGCTATGTTTAAAACATACACTACTGCTGAAGATAAGAAAGTGTTGTTGGGAGATTTCCAAACCAATAATGTTGTTGGTATTGGAGATGTGGAACTAACATTCACCTCTCGAAAGTCCTTAATTCTGAAGGATGTCATGCTCACTCCAAAAATAAGGAAGAATCTGGTTTCTTGGTTTCTTCTTAATAAGGCATGGTTTACTCAGTCTATAGGGGCAGATTTGTACACCATTTCTAAAAATGGTATTTTTGTTGAGAAAGGGTACGCCAGTGATGACATGTTCAAAGTGAATGTTGAAATCAATAAAATTTCTCCTTTTGCTTACATGTTGTGTGATTTTAATATTTGGCATGCTAGACTCTGTCATATGAACAAATGTGAGATTTCAAACTTAAGTAATTTAGGCTTAATTCCAAAGTTATCTCTAATGGATTCCAAAAATGTGATTTATGCAGTCAAACTAAAATAACTAAGAGATCACATAAATCAGTAGTTAGAGAATCTGAACCTCTAGACTTAATACACTCTGATATATGTGAACTTATTGGGACGCTAACCAAAAATGGAAAACATTATTTCATCACTTTTGTTGATGATTGCTCTAACTTTACTTTTGTATATCTAATGAAAAATAAAAGTGAATCGCTTGACATGTTTAAGATCTTTGTAACTGAAATTGAAAATCAATTTAGTAAAAAGATTAAGAGTTTGTTTAATGAGTTTTATAAAACCCAAGGAATTATACATGAAACTATTGCACCGTATTCACTTAAAATGAATGGTAAAGCTAAAAAAAAAGAATATAACTCTTACTGAACTAGTTGTTGCTATTATGATTAACTCTAGTGCTGCATCTAACTTGTGGGGGGGGGGGGAGAATTATTTTCACTGTTTGCTATGTTTTGAATAGAGTTCCTAATTCTAAAAGCAAAACATCTCCTTATGAGATAATGAAGAAAAGACAACCCAACTTGTCTTATCTTCGAACATGGGGTTGTTTGGCTTTTGTCAGAATCCTCGATCCCAATTGAATTAAACTCGCAAGTAAAGCCTATGAATGTGTATTCATTGGGTATGCAATAAATAGTAAAGCATATAGGTTTTATGACCTAAATGCAAAAATGATCATAGAATCAAATGATATTGACTTCTATGAAAATAAATTCCCGTTCAAGTCGACAAATAGTGAGGGCAGCGAACCTGGTCAAGTTCCTGTGATAAGAAGCACTGAAAGCAACAAACAAGACGAAACAGAAAGTCAAAGGATTAAGAGAGTAAGAGTTGCTAAAGATTATGGACCAAAATATATGGCCTATAATTTAGAAGAGGATCTTGCAAATCTTAAAGAAGCTCTGTCATCATTGGATGTAGATCTATGGCAAGAAGCTATAAACGATGAAATAGATTCTCTAGAGTCTAACAAGACATGGCATTTAGTAGACTTGCCTCCTGGTGCAAACCAATAGGTTGTAAATGGATTTTGAAAAATAAACTATAACCTGATAGATCTATTTATAAGTACAAGGCACGCCTTGTAGCCAAAGGTTTTTAGACAAAGAGAAAATATAGATTTCTTCAACACTTTTTCACCAGTTACTAGACTAACATCCATTAGGGTGCTTATATCACTTGCGGCTATTCATAACCTGGTGATACACTAGATGGATGTTAAAACAGCATTTTCAAGTGGTGATCTGGAAGAAGAAAATTATATAGAACAACTTGAAGGTTTTATAATTCATGGATAAGAAGGCAAGGTCTGTAAGTTAGATAACTCTCTGTATGGTTTTAAACAAACTCCTAATAAATGGTTTTTCTAAATCTTTTATCAAATTTATTTCTATGAGCACTTAAGGTTGGAGCAAAACTCAAATATCCAAAAACACGTAAATAAGATAAATCAGGAAAGTATCATACAACACATAAAAAGGAGTTGGAAACTTATTAGGAAGCCTAGTAATCAAGTGCACAACATGCTTGCTAGCATAATCCCAAAAACACAGTGGAAGGTGAGCATGAAAAAGTAAAACACGAGCAACACTTCAAATGTGTTGGTGTTTGCGCTAATAAAATTCATTTTGTTGGAGCGTAACAACACACAAAATTTTATAAATTATCCCTTTTGAGTTGTAAAAGTTGGTAAGGATAAACTCAAAACTATTATTAGTACAAATAATTTTTAAAGTAGAATTAAACTAATTTTGAATTATTAGAAAATGGTAAATGTTTTTGGTTTGTAAAAAACAAGGGTCACACAGAGTAGAAGAATTATTACACGGAACAAAAGAAAAAAGATTATGAATATACATATGTTTGTCACCAGAAGGATGGTCAAGTCTTAGATGGCAAACATTAAGGGGTTTAGGACAATTGGTAGGATTATTAGTATTAATAGAATGAATAGCATGCTTTAGGGGGGATGATCGGACATAAGGGGCGGTGACAAGGTAAAAACCATTGTGAATCTCAGTTGCACAATTAACCTCTTGGATTGAAAGTCCTGTATTAGGCGATGTTTAACATCCAATATACGGTGACAATGTAAATGCGAAGCTAAATGAGGAACATAAATCAAATTGCAAGAAAAGTGAGGTATATACATAACATCATTCTATTAGAAATCATCAAAAAAATAAAATAGTGCCAACACACTTTGCGGATATGAAAGAGCCATTATGCAATTTTAAATAAATTGATGGAATTTGACGCTATGATTGGAAAAACTCTAAAGAGTAGCAAACGTGGTTAGTAGTTTATGTGTCTAATATCCAAGAAATAAATTTAGATGTGTTGCAAGACGAACAAACAATACTTGAATCATTTCTAAGAGAAGTGAGACGATTCACATGATGACTTTGTGAAGAAGAATTTCTCTACAGAAGTGCTAAGAAGGCTTTATGTTGATCAGATGTAAATCCAAAATCGGCAACATCAACAAGTGAAGCAGTAGAAGCAACAAACTTGGTGTCTTCGTCAATATTATTATGAGTGTTTGTGCCCTCATTTGAAGATGAGTTGGGACACCATGTTTCTTGAAACAGAAATTCTTGGTGTGACCAATTTTATGGAAAAAAGTGCAAGTTTCAGTGCTTCGACTACGACTAGAAACACCTCGATCGTGATTAAAACTCTTGCTTCTTGAATTGGCATGACCAGGACCAAGAAACAAATATTCCTGTTGAATCAGCATCGAAAATAATTTGCTGATAGGAGGAAGGGAATCAACCAACATGATTTGAGAACGAACAAATGAATATTATTCGTTCAAACCCTTCAAAAAGCGAATAATGTAATCGCCTTTTCGATATTTCTTGATAGTGGGCAGGAGAAAACAAGAACACTTGATAGCGCAAGAGCATACAGGAAGACTAAAAAAAATCTCCAATTCCTACTAAAGTTTCTTCAATTGAGTGTAATAAACGATAACCATGAAGCGTATGTAGCGTCACCATGAAAATAATGATTAAAACCATAACAAATCAAGCTAAAATAATCTTTCCAAAAGTGGTTGATGAAGAACAAAATGCCTTTGTCAAAGGTAAGCTAATAACGAACAACACTCTCATTGCAATGGAATGTTTTGTAGGTTCAAAAATAACACCAAAGAGAATAATAGCTCTGAAGCTAGACATGGCCAAGGAGTATGACATGATGAAATGGTCTTCTATCAATGCAGTGTTACAAAAGATGGGTTTGAAGGTGCAAACACAAGAAATGAGGGTGGAACTATGTTAGACTAAGTTGATAACTTTTTCATTATTTGATTAAACTAGTTCAGACTTGATGATTTACATGGAGTAGAAGCAATAACAAAATTATTGAATGTAGAAATAAAGTGACAAAAGTAATTTATCCTAGTTCACCACTAACCTGGCTATATCCAGTCCCTTCACTTAGAATGATTTAATTCATTAATTCAACAACTTGAATTACAAAGCACTTGACCTCCAAGTCAGTCTTCTCAAACAACCTAACAACCCCAAACTTTTGAAGAACAAACACATTGACTCTATCAGCTAAGTATTCACAATACAATTTGACAAATCCAAATTGTTGATGATGCCCTAACACCACTATCGAGTTTGAATACAAAGGTTTGAAAATTAAGTTGTTGCTTTTAACAAGCTGATTATAACAATGATTATCACACTTTAAGAAGAACACTTAGAAAATATTTATCATTCGAATAAGTGTTTCTCCCTTTAAACTCTAAGATGAATTTAGAATTTTGAGCTTGAATTCTTCTATTGTTTTTTTTTTTTATGATCTTCTTATACAATCTTGAGTATCTATTTAAAGATAAAATTAGGACTTTAATTTAGTCCTTGTTTAATTCTGAATTGTATCTTCATTCCAAGCTTGGTCAATAAGGATCTTATTAAAAAAATTAAACAAGATACTTTTTGATAATATGTTGTTTAGCCAATGCTTTATTCTAAATCCAATATTAGTAGGTCTTCTATATTGATTATGTTCGTATTTTGTTTTAGACTGATTCTTAATTGAGTTTGTAAATTCTTTAGATTGATTCTGTTAGTATTTTGTTCAAATTGAGTTTGTAAATTTTTCAGATTGATATTGTTCATATTTTGTTCATATTGAGTTTATAAATTCTTTAGATCGATATGAATCATATTTTATTAAGATTGTTTTAGCAAACTCTTCAGATGAAACTTTCTTCTTATTTCTTGCTTTGATCTGGGTGGGAACATATTGTTGGACAGGTTCTTGGACTTTCACAAGTAGGAATATGACTAAGTCCAATACAATATTTTTGTCCATTGTCAAAATCAAAATTATATATTTGTAAATAATAAATGTATCTTTTTGTGATTGTTTCTTCTTGTAAACAACTCTTGATCATATCTTCTTGTAAATAATTCATATATTCTTGTAGATAAATCTTGATCAAATTTTCTTGTAAATAATTCATATATTCTTGTGAAAATTTTGATCAAATCTTCTTGTAAATAATTCATATTTTCTTGTGATAAAAAATGATAAAATCTTCTTGTAAATAATTAATATCTTGTGATAAATCTTGATCAAATCTTCTTGTAAATAATTAATATCTGTGAATATGTTGTATTTCTTATTGATTTTGTACATAATACAATATGGTATAAATAGCCTAGGGTGTACAAATAAAATAGAAAGCTAATTAAATTCTAATTAACTCAATTATTTACAATAAAGGAGAGAAATTTTGAGGCTATTAAATGGGTAAGAGATTATTCCTACGATACAACTAATGAAAGTTGTACAGCTGCCCCTTAATGCACATAACTGTAACCAACACTCCCCCGCAAGTTGGATCATAGATGTCAACCATGCCCAACTTGAAACTTAAGTTTTCATAGGTGGCTCTAGGAAGTGCCTTGGTCAATATATCAGCAGTTTGGTTGCTTGAGGGTGTGTGTTGGAGAGAAATTAGTCCATTGTCAACCTTTTCCTTGATGAAGTGTCTATCAATTCCCACATGCTTTGTTTTGTCATGTTGCACATGATTTTTAGTAACGCTTATGGCAGCTTTGTTATTGAACAACAAGCTTACTTCATGGTCAGTGTAAACATGTAGTTCTGCAAGCATGCTTTGCAGCCACATCCCCTCGCAAATCCTGTGTGCCATGGACCTAAGTTCAGCTTATGCACTACTTTTAGCAACCACAAATTGTTTCTTGCTTCTTCAGGTCACTAAGTTTCCCCATACAAAGGAGCAATACCCATTGGTTGATCTTCTATCAGTCATTGAGCTTGCCCAATCTACATCAGTGAATTTTTTTTCTTTCCTGCTTGTGTCCTTCTTGAAATTCAGCCCTTTCCCTCGTGCCTTTTTCAAATATTGTAGGATGTTGTTAACTGTTTTCCTGTGAGCGTCCCTAGGTAATTCATGTAGCGACTAACCATGCTAACAGAAAAACCAATATTTGGTCGTGTGTGGGTTAGGTAGATAAGTTTCCCAACCAACTTTTGATGTCTTTCTTTGTCAGTATGTGGGCTCTCTTTTTCCTCTCCAATTTTCACATTGGATTCCATAAGAGTGTCTGTTGGACTGCATCCTAACATCCCTGTTTGTTGAAGTAAGTCAAGTGTATATTTCCTTTGAGATAAATAGATTCCATGTTTGGACTATGCAACTTCCATTCCCAAAAAATACCTTAACTGACCAAGATCTTTGACTTCAAATTCCTTAGCTAGAATCATTGTCAATCCTTCAATTCCAGTATAATCTTCACCTATAATAATAATGTCATCCACATAGACAATGAAGATGGTTACCTTGCCTTCCTTTGTATGCTTTAAGAACATTGTGTGGTTAGTTTGACACTAGGAGAAGCCATGTATCCTAACCACTCGTGTGAGCCTATCAAACCAAGCCCGAGGGGATTGCTTGAGTCCACATAGTGATCTTTTGAGTTTACATACCTTGCCTGAATTTTTTGATATTTCAAGTCTAGGTGATATTCTCATTTAGACATCCTCTTCAAGTTCACCATTTAGGAAAGCATTTTTTAAATCTAACTGGTGAAGTGGCCAATCCAAATTTACTGCTAGAGAAAGGAGTACGCAGACTGAATTTAACTTTGCTATTCTTTTCAACTGCCTTAATTTCTTCCATTATAGCAGCCTTCCATTTTGGAACTAGGACAACTTCATGAAAGTTTTGAGAAATTTTGATATCGTCCACAAAACTGATGAAGTTCTTATACACATGTGATATCTTTCACTAGAAACATGGTTTGCAATTGGGTGTTTAGTACAAGACCTTACTCCTTTCTCACAACAATAGGTAAGTCTAAGTCTTTGTCATTAGAAACATTATCAAATAAATTAGAGGAAGAATTAATGCATAGTATGCTACCTTTGTGAGTAGGTTCAGGATCTGAATTTTGGGCAGAGTCTTAGTTATACTTTGGAAGATGATAGCGTTTCAACAAGTGTACTGAATCATTGCAAGTAGTAATAAAACGGTAGTACCGAGTGTCGAACTCAAGGATTGCGTTTTACTATTGAATTATATTTAATTACTTAAATTGAACAAAAGGTTCCCATGTTGATTGAAATAATATTTGAAATTAACAACAGTAATAAAATTGATCTTTTATAATGAGAAAAATGCCAGGGATGAGTTTCACTTCGAATCCAACCTTGGGTCTAATTTGATCCTAGTTACTGAATTCCTGTATTGAATTATTACCGAATTCTTTTTATTATTCTTGCCCTAATGTCTTAGTGACAGAACCTTTAATTCCAAAGTAACCCCTAATTCCTTAGTAGATTTAAGATTAGAATTAAGCATTACCGTATGGAAATTCTTTTGTAAATTATTGCTTTGCAACTAATTTAATTGGTTTCATGACCTGCATCTATCCCTAGACTACAAATTCATGAATTTCTCATCTCAAGCATTCGTAAAGTCCACTTCCGTTTCAAAATACAAATCGTAGAACATTTTAATGTTGATCAAGCAATAAAAAGCATTAAGCATAGAGATGAGAAAAATAATTCAATAAACTCATTCATATAACTAGAAATCAAATCAGAAAAATAAGGGTTTCATCTGGTTACACTCATCCCTAACAAATAGAGTTTTGTTACTCATGGCAGAAATACAAAAGATAAGGATTAGAGAAGAGTTACAAGAAGGATTCATGAATGATTCTTGATAAAACTGCTCCAATGGCGTTAGAAACGGCCGTCTTTGAGTTTCTCTGCTAGGGCACAAGTCTCCCAACTTCCCAAGAGTCAAAAAGATGCTTAAAACAGTAAAAAATAGCGTTTTTATGATTGCTGATGCACGTCACGCGCTCCAGGCGCGCGTTGGCAGAGCTGAAACATGTGAAATGCGCTCCAGATTCATGAAAATGGTAACAATGTCGGAGTCATGAAAAAATATTTGGATGCAGTTGTAAAAAATCTACATGCAAAAATTTCCTCCTAACCCGTAATAACCTCAAAACAGTTGTTTTAAAGAATTCAGAATTCACAGTTTTGCATACGCATCAGAGGCACAATAGTAACGAGCAACAATTGTGCTCGACAAGTATTCTAATCTTAAATTAAAGTATCTAATAAATTTTCCTAACATATAACTCATTCATAACATCACACAAATATAGATAAGTTGCATGCATGTTCTAAATTAATAGAGATAAACTCAATTTTTCAATGAAATTCTTATATGGTGAATTTCTTTGTTTTTTCCTTACTAATTTGGTTCTTTTCTTTCATTCCCCTTTATTCCAAACAATTTAAGAAATTGCAATAAAATTTTATCCTCTAATCTCTCATGATAAAAAGGTAAAGAACTCCCCTAATTATAATGTAAAAAGGAACTTGTGTCTCAACTCATTTTTGAACTCCTTCAATTTCATATTCCCTACTTCATCTCAAATCCCTCTTGGTTGGTCTTGTTATCCTTGTTCCATTGATTTGAGCTGATTCACAAGGCTGAAGAGAAAGACTTTTGCATGCAATGGTGTTGGGCATATTTGGGAATGTTAGTTAACTTTTAGTTTTGGAAGATTTGGAAAAAGGGTGAAAATGGGGAATATAGAGAAGAAAATAAATAGTACCAAATAGGATTTTTCCCAAAATTGGTTTACCGGAAGGAACAGAACGAGCGTAAAAATATTTGTGAAGGATTTATGAGAGGGAAAAGGAAGGACCCTCCTAAATTGTCCCTTGGCCTTATCCGTTATTACTCGTGCCCCCTTTATAAATTAAAGTTTAAATAAAAAAAATCCCTATTTCAAATTTAATAATATTATTTGTAACACGTGTATTTTACTAAGTTTTAATTAGTTGAGTTATTACATCGTTTCAGATTTTACACACATGCTGCGCTAAATCGGTGGGTATTGCAAAATAATTAATGCTTGCATTTTTAGTGGACAAGTGAATTAGTGGAATAATAATCTTTCTTCTTCTCTAGAAAACCTGACAGATCTCCAAGTTTCGATGGCTCTAGTACAGGTTTCTATCAACATTTTTGGAACTTACGTGACCTAGTTATATTTTAGGAATCCTGCTCTTAGCTTGACTCTAATTCTTTTCCTTCAACTCTCCATTCCACTAACATTACTCTAATTCCAAAAGGTGATGAACTATTTCCGATGATGTATTGGTGACCAATCTCCTTATGTTATGTTGTTTATTTGTTAGTGGCCAAGGTTGTCACCAACATATTGAAACTTGTTCTCCATAAGTGCATATATGAAAACCAATTTTCTTTTGTCCTTGTTCGATCCATTTTGGATAACACTATGGCGGCTATTGAGATTGTTCACTATATGAAGTCCAAAATATATGTGAAGATGGGTTATATGGCTCTTAAGCTTGACATTAGCAAGACCTACGATAGAATTGATTGAGAATATATATTGATGTTATGTAAAAAATGGGTTTTGCCGATATATGGATCCATTAGGTGATGTTGTGTGTGGAAAAAGTAGATTATTTAGTTATTGTTAATAATGATCTTATTAGTCCAAATCACCCTGGGGAGAGGTATGTAACAAGGCAACCCACTCTCGCCCTACTTGTTAATTATTTATGCAGATGGTTTTTTAGCTATGAACTAACAAGCTCAACAGACATGAGATATGCATGGTGCTAAGATATGTAGAAGGCCTCCTATTGTTTCTCATCTTCTTTTTGTAGATGATTACTTCATTTTCTTTAGGGTAATATGATGAGGCAAAATCTTTTTTGATGTATGTTTTAATGACAACAAACCTTATAAAAAAAGATTAAGTTTTATGAATAGTGGTGTACTAATTATTGCACTTGAGTTTTGTTTAAGGAACATGAATTGCATAAGTGAATAATCAAGAAACCATTTGCTTCATCAAAGTGTACAAGTAGCCACTAAATGATGAAGTAATCTCAAAAAGAATGTATCATATATCAATCATTGAAAAGAATAATTATTATATCTTCAAGATAACATCTTCATGAAGAAGATGATCAAATAGAACAATCAATGATCATGCTATGCCATAAATCAGAAGCAAGATCATTTGAAAAGGAAGCAAAAATACAAACACATAACGGATAACGTTTTTAACAGAATTCTGGAAAACGGAGAACGTTCTCTACAGTTCTGAAATTTCAAGAACAAATGATCTCCTCAGTTGAAGAATAAATTGCTTATGGATTTCACAATCATTGCTTTTGGATTTCACAGTCATATAATCAATACTCTTCAAGGAATATAAAGGATTCATCTAAGAAAAGAATTAATCCAAAATGAAAAGAAGAAAAGCTTAGCAAAAAGCTGTCAAAGATAAAAAAAAAAAAAAAAAAAAAAAAACCAGCACTCATACAAACAGAACGGAGAACGTTCTTGACAAAAGACTGGAAAATGGAGAACTTTCTCCTCAGCTTCATTACAACAAGAATGCTTAAGTCATCTTTTATTGAAAAGAAAGCTCCAACAATTTACAAGTACATTTCTAGTTTTCTACAAGGAATATACAAAGCTCACAATTGAAAAAGAAACACTCCAAAAAGAACAAAGGATAAAAGGTACAACTCATGATAAAACCAACAAAATTACCCTCCAAGTTCAATAATGATCATTCTCCAGCATGTTAACATCATTCTCCAATAGCATCAATCTATAGAAAGTTCTCATCAGTCTCCATAATGATAAGCTCTATCTCCAAAATGATCAAATCAATCTCCAGAATGATAAGATATGTCTCTAGAATGATTAGATATGTCTCCAGAATGATCAAACCAGTCTCCAAACTGATCATCAATCTCTAGAATTTTTAATAAACATTCTACATCAATTCATCATCATTCTCCAAGTCGTTTTGATAGAACAGAACTCCAGATCAAATCAATGGAATCAACAAATATATCTAAAGTATAAAGGATTATTAAACATAATAGAAATCTTATCAAGAACGAAGAAATCGGTCTAGCCAAACAAAACTCAAAATTGTTCAAAGTCTGGAATAATTTTTTTCATATAAATTGGTCTTTGGTCAAAACTGACAGTGCACTACCAACAAATATTTTTGACCATTATTAAATGTCCTAAAAGCCTATAAAAGTAAGGCTGATGCTCAAGGAAAAAGTAGAGCTTCAAGTACTAAGCAATTCATTACTCATTTCAATCATACTTGAATATCTTTCACTCACATACATTGAATCAGTTATGATTTTTTCCATTATTTATCTAGAATCGTTCTCGTGTATTTCTCAGTCAAAGAATCATAACTCAAACAAGTGTTGAGCTTTCTCATATTCTGACAAAACACTTTAAGTTATATCATTGTAAACTCAAGGCTATAGTGTGAAGTATAGTTTTGAGTAAGCTTGTAGGAAATCATTTTATGTTTAAAAGGTGAACTATAAAATCCTATCTGAAGATTGATAGGTGATTTGACTGAACTTTTTTATGGGTGGAAAGGATTTGTTTTATAACATATCAAGATTGATCTGAAATAGGGTGTGCAAAACCACGATTGTTCTCTGTTTTAGCACTTAGTAAAAATCACATAGTTGTGAGGACTGGACGTAGCTTGAGTTTGGTGAACCAGGATGTATCCTTGTGTGATATTTCTTCCCTTATCTATTTACTTTCGGTCTGTTTAATTATCTAGTTAAATAGATAAGTTAAATTATTGATTTTAACTAACCAAGAACATTATCCGTTTTCTGGTTAGAAACCAAGAACGCTATTCATTTTATGTTTTCACCATCAAGATCAATCTTGAGTTATTTTCTTAAGTTTTTAACAAGAAATTTTAAATAGGAACATTTACAATTCAACCCCCCGCTTTGTAAATCGACATTGCTACTTCAATGGGCATCAAAGTTCGGTCTCTAAAGTTGAACACCTAACAAGTGTTAGAGGAAAAGATTCAGGAAGAAGAAGTAATGCTAGAAACCAACATGTGATTTAGGGTAAACTTAGAAAATAATGAGGTAACCATCTATGAACTTTGTCCTATATGTGAACAAATGGAAAAAGAATTTGATAATCTTTTATGTGACTAAAACATTCTTGCTCATTAATGTGGTTTATTAAAATAACAACTTCGTAAAGAAAAAGAAAAAAAAAAAAAAGAGAAAGGTCATTCAAAGCCTCTAGCAATCTGATTTAAAAATGTTTGAGCAACAAAATATTTTCAATGAGATACCCATACAAAATCATCTTTCAAAATGTTCTGAAACTAAGGAAGAAAATACCTCTTTAAATATAAAAGTTCAAGAATTGAAATGACTTAATCAACTTGGTAAATACCACTGAAAACTTTCAAAAGAACTTGCAGGAATCTCAGCTTGAGAAAATTGATGAAATTGAAAACCAAAAATGTTATAGGATTCTTCGTAAAACAGAAAATGAAATTCTCAAAAATGACTTGGGAAACTTTATCAAATCTACTGAAACCTTTAAAAAAAATCATGGGATCTCAAGTAGGAATTTTTTATAAGACTGGTCTTGGTTTTGATAAAACTCAAAAAACAAAAATGTATGAAAACTTATTTGTTCTTGAAAGTAAAAAGGAAAAATGCAAAACCAAATGTTCATATTGTGGTAAAATTGGACATCTAGAATTTTCATGTTACTTTATGAAAAGAAATGAAAAAATAAAAAATAAAAGGCTATTTAGGAAAGAAGAACATTCTGGAACAAAAACAAAACCTTCTCCAAGAAACTTGAAAAAAGGAGAACATTCTCTAGATAGTTGGAAAAAGGGGGAACGTTTTGGAAGAAAACATAACTTTCTCTAGCAAGTTTGAAAAAAGGAGAATGGTCTGGAAGTTGATCAAAATCAATTTCAAAGACGTTTAAAACTCAGATTTTCAAACCTTCTCCAAGACCAACAACAAAGTATTCCTATTATTCCAAAAATGGCCACTTCGAGTCAACTTGCTATTTATAAAGAGATCAAGTTTTAAAGAATCTCCTAAAAGAAGATATACTAACCATCAAGGATCCAAACAAATATGGATACCAAAATCATTACTAACATGTGATATAGGAACGCCATCCAACATTAAAGAAAGAACATTGATACATGGACAAAGCATGCTCAATACACATGAATGAAAAAGTATGATGCCTCCTCTCATTACAAAAATTTGGAGTGTCTATAACCTTTGAAAACATCAATAAATCAAAGTACATGTATCATTAGTTGAAATAATTTTGCATAGATTAAGGATGTTTGATAAGAGAAAGATAACTTTGTAAAATTGATTTTAAAGTTATTTTTAAGAAAATCCCACATGATTGAAGTAAAACAATCATCCTCATGTTTCAATTTTAAAGAAAAATGATTATGTTTTATAATTAGATGAATTTTCAACCAAATCATGTTTTTAAGTCTTTTGAAAATGAATTGTCATTTCTATAAGAAATGATCTAGGGAAGTTGGAATTATCATTCTTCAAATCATTCTTTGATGAAAATGTTATTTTACATGATTTGCTAACAAAGAACTTTCCAACAATATGAAGCTATCAATACATCATGTTACTGTGTATCAATAAAAAAGATCATAAATGAAACACCATATAAAATCTAAAAAATAGGAAGTCAAACATCTCATATTTTCACATTGTTGGTTGTTATTGTTATATCTTAAATAACAAAGAAACCCTTGGAAAGTTTGATGCAAAATCAGACAAAACCATCTTTTTGGAATGCTCAACTGAATCTAAGGGATATCTCTTTTTTTTTCTGAAATAAGCATGCATGTTTTATTCGATGAGTTTGATGACCATGATTTAAGAAAAATAGATTATGAGGAGGAAGAACAATCTGGACAATCATAGCAAATTGTTTCATAGGAAAACAAGATTGATAAACAATCTCTATTTCATACTCCTCCTAGTGTTGAAAAATAACTTTGGGGTAGAAAGCATAATATTTGCTTTCCATGTTTTTAATCTTGACTGTATTAGAAAATATCTTTAACATACGTTCATATTAGCAAAACATACCATACTTTAATATTTTTGAATGTCAATATTATGTTTTGTATGATAAAGAAAGTATGGGCAAATTTATTTTAAAATGTCATTAAAGTATATTTTCTACATTATATAAATATTATAGAATATAAAATCTCATGGCCCAAACTAAAGATGAAATCAATATGCATATATTGTTTGATTTGATGATCTTGATTTTAGTGAAAGAGATAATGAAGAAGAAGAAGAAGAACATTCTAGACAACAACAACAACATGCTTCTCAAAAAACCAAGATAGATAAATAATCTCCGTTTCATTCTCCTCCTTAAAGTTGGAGTCCAATAAGTGATCACCCTCAAAAATTAAATCAAAAGGTGAAGAATAATTATAATGTAATTGTATCTAAATAAATCAAAGTTGATAATTTTTTAATATCATCCATGAAAATTCCAAAGCATGATCATGGAGTGGCAAAGAACAATCTAAGAGAATGATCAATTTAAGCAAAGAGGTTCATTATAGAAGTAGTACCAGAATATTATCCAGAAAAAGATAACATTTACTAGAAAAGCAGAACATTCTCCACAACGTTCTTGACAATAAATTTGCTTCATCAAATCAAAACTATGTTGCCTATCATGGTTAAAAAACATCAGCAACTTCTACAATGTGTTTGAACCATTTGGCACTCCTACACCTACCTCACTATTAACCTTTCCTCCAAAACATATCCCCATTATCAAATTATTGGAAGAACTAATTAGGAGGAATTTATTATTGGTACCAAAATTGTTGCTGCTGGAGGTATAACTACAGTGGTTGACATGCCTCTGAATAATCATCCAAGAATTGTGTCTACTGTGGAGGATATAGCAAACAAGGGAATTATGTGTTACAAGTGCTTGACTATGATGAAGTTGTTGTCATGTCTGGTTTATTTAATGTGAATCTACATCTTGATGAACTTGGAAGAACTAACAACATTTAAAAAACTCATCTTTGAAAAAGATCAACTAAAGGAGGTACACTTAATCCCAATTCTTATGATATTTTCATCATGATAATAATGAATATTTATTAATGATATTATGTGATTGATTGAGTCCTCTTAAAATTAAGAATGCATACTTTTTTTTAAGCAAATATGACTTTAAGACCCATAGTTTTAAATTCTAATTTATGTATTTTAGTGTATTTTGGTATTGAACTCTAGGCTTTTTAGCCAAGTTATTGATATTTTGTGAGTTTAATGCCCAAAAATATCTTTCGATGTCCCGATTAAAATTATTCGTTGATAAATAAATTAGATTAAGTACGGTGAATCTTTTGCCAGAGAATAATTGATTTATGTTACGAAGAATTTAATTACGGGCAGTTTGGTTAAAAATATCTCAGGTTGCTGAAAAATGAATTTGTCAATTGAGTTGCGACGAGAGTAGATGTTTTTAACAAAAAGTGGTTTGGGAAGCAGTAGGTGAAATGGTAATTTTATGAAATATCTAGATATTTTTAGATATTTGTTATATAAATATATAGAAAGAAAAGGAAAGGAAGCAAAAAGAAAGAAAGGAAAACACAAAGAAAACAGAAAAACATTTTCCTTTCCCTGTAGCTCGCGAACTCCATCTTTTTTTTCCATCTCCATTCTTCTTCGTTTTATTCAAGAAAAGGAACCCAAAGCTTGGTGGGTGAGATCCTTGTCAGCTTCATTCTTCTCCTTTGATTCAAAAACGGAGAAAACCGGTGTTGGTGTTTTCAAAATCGTCAAACACAAATCTTCACTTTTCTCCTAGATCTAAGCTTCGTTTCAAGAAGTGATAGAAGGGAAAGTTGCTCACTTTCATGCTACGGTGCTTGTGAACTAACTTTGGAAGTGATGTTGCAAGTGGAGATTTTATCGAAATTAATCGCAGTACCTTAATCACTCGTTAAAGTTACCGTTAAGGTAAGGAATCCTTCCAAACTTTTAGTTTGCATTTAGGGACTTATTTGTGGTTGTGTGGAAAATAAATTTGTTGGATTTGAAGTGTAGATTTGGAGAAAATGAATTTAATGCTTTTATGGGTGAAAGTATGGAGTTGGGTTTTTGGTGAAATTGATGAATGTTGTCATGGAAAAGGAATTTGATTCATCTATGTGTGTTGTTGAGGAAAAGAAATTTGATGTGTTGAGTTGTGGTTTGTGAAAATTAGTTTGGCATGTGTTATGTTTGAATTTTGTGGTGATTGATGATTGAACTTGGTGTGAATTTTGTGGTTTTTGAATTGATCGAAATTAATGTAAATTGTGGATTAAATTTGATGTGTGTGGTGGAAAATAAATGTTTGAGTATGCTCTGTGTGAAATTTGAAAATCGTTAGATTTAAATGAGTATTAAAAATGGGGAATATTTTAATATCTGCATTTACTTAATGATTGTTGTGAAAATCGTTAGAGTTAAATGAGTATTAAAAATGTGGAATCTTTTAATATCTACATTTACTTAATGATTGTCGTGGATAGAGTCAGAGTATGCTCATGCATTTCATTGTACATGGAGACCGATTGGGTCATGGTGATAGTGGTGACCGGATGGGCCACGAGATGATGCCATGTGATTTGTTGGTTCATCTTATCCTTTTGGGGAATGTCGGGTCGTGTAAGGCCCACGATAGACTGCACATTTTTGGTAAATCGTGTTGACCCGTGATATGTGGTACCTCGGTAAGTAGTACCTCAGCCTGTGATAGGCAGTACATTTACGATTTACGTTTTTAGTAAATCGTGTTGATCCATGATAAGTGGCACCTCGGTAATTTAGTACTTCGGCCTATGATAGGCGGTACAATTATGATTTACGACCCTTCGAGGAGGGTTTTGATTGGAATTTTGAGTCCATGCATTTTGACATATACGCATTTCATTAGGGTGTTTGGCACGCGTGTCATGTTTGATTCAAGGTTATGATTGTGTGTGTAAACTCAAAGTATGGTTGTGATTGTGCCATAATTGCTAAGTGTGATTGTTTGGATTTGTGTGTAAGTTTGGATTGATTGCGAAACCTTTTCGAAACATTTCAAAACGGAATTCTGCATTTTTCTGATGTGGTAGTCGAATACACTGAGCTTGTAGTCAAATACAAGCATCCTCATTTAGCTACTGACTTGTGAAAAAGTTGTGTAGTCGAATACACTAAGGCTATAGTCGAATATAGTTATGCTGATTTTGCTACTGACTTCTGAAACAGGCTTGTATTCGAATATAGAGATGTTGTATTCGAATACGACAATGAAATTTTGTTTAAAACTTCATTTTCAACTTTGATTATGCATGTTTAACATATGGAAACCCTTTCAAGGTGCATGCTAAGTTGAAAGCCCATCTTATGCATTTGAAATTTAAATGTTATGTGCTATTTGTTAATTTTGGTTGGTGACCCTTTATAATTATTGTGAAAATTTGGACTTTATCCTTAGATGAAAACCATGATCTTCCCACTGGTTAGTACTCTGTAGATGGGAAGGTAGGTTGGACACACTGACTGGAGCTGTGTCAGGAGGATCCTGCGGGGCGCTTGGAGATCACTCAAGTTGTATAGTTTTTTGTAGTATGATCAGATTAGACGGTTGTATATGGAATAGAGGTCTATCTTTTGTGAATATATTTATTGTATGTTTGAAGGTTGTACCTATACCAATATTGTTAGCTAGACTTTTATTTTGATGGGCCCATGTACCACTTTTTGATATGACGTGGAGGGAGTTAAAATTCTTGGGGCAGTGTTTTTGTACAGATCTGCCGAGAATATCCCATAGGTATGAGCTATGTCTGATAGGCCTCATAGCTCCGGTGTATTTTGATGTTTGAATACTGTGGATTTTCATTTCAAAAACTATTCCGCTGCTTGTAAATATTTGTTGACTTTGTCGTTATGTTACGACTTAAATGTTTATCCAAAAATATTTCCTTCTTTATTTCTTCGTTTTTATGAATTTGTTTTGAAAAAAAGATACACTCACGTTGTTAAAATCAGGGTGTTACAATGACTTTAAAGTTTAATTGATTACATCACTCTTTGTAATTACTAGTACATGCATATGCCTAATTTCTATCCTAAATTCAACATTTTTCACTCTTTGTTCTTACATTTTTCATGATGGTATAAACAAGTGTGAAAATCTAGTTTGATGTGATGTAGCTAAATATCACTAGAAGGGGGGGTTTGAATAGGGATTTTGCTGTTTAAAAATAATTTCTAAGTGTTTTTCAAAATTATCCTCTCACTGAGGATGGCTAGCTCGAGGATGATATTTTTCAACTTGTTAGTTCTAAGTTGAGCCAAAGAGTAGAAGTAGAGTAAGAGAGACACACACACAATTTTATACTGGTTCACCCAAAGATGGCTACGTCCAGTCCTCACACCCTTGTGAGATTTCACTAAATTTCAAACAGATCAATCCTCAACCCGAGGATGATTACAAATCGTGTATTCTTTAGCTTCACCAAGCTTACAATCAATTTCTGAATATTTCCAAGTGTAACTCACTAGGAAATTACAAAGTGATATGAGAGTGATTGATACTTAATACTTTCTCAAAAGATATACAAAGATATAGTGTAGAATCAAAGAAAGTAAGAAGTGAGGGTGTTTTGCTCTTGATTAGCTTTAAGATGCTTGATCTTTTTATGCAAGTGTGTTGTGTGTTGAAGAAGATCAGCTTGCTGCAATTTATAGAGTTCTTGTGATGTTCATTTCATAAGCCAAGCCTTTTATGACCGTTGGAAAATCCATTTGAGAAATACCAAGGTTTTTCTTCATAATTACGAAAATGCCATTCAGCTCATTTGAAATATGCCTTCCATGTTTTAGTACGAGGTAGCTGGTTTCTTGGCATTTGGGAACATGAGTTGTCCTATTCTCTTTCCTTGTTTTAAGGTTTGAATGTTGTGTGATGTCTTTTTCCTTCTCTTTCTTCCAAACCTTGAAACACTTCACATGTTAGCTTTTTATCTCTCCTCCATTTAATGCCTTATTGCAACATGTGATCTCTCTTTCATCCCTTTCTTCAAGACCTTGTGAAGGCTTCACGTGAAGTCTTCTTGCCTTGCCTTAAGATATGTGATTCATTTATTTAGGACAAGTTTTGTTGATGCCTTTTTGAAGATTTAATATTATAATCCTTTTCAAATCACATAAAGGTATTATGTAGCCTTTTGCCTAAGAAGCCTAAGACATGATGAGTTGCCTTCATAAAGTGTTGGGATGCATTTCAAAATGTTGACTCTAGACACATGATACTATCATCATTCATCGCGCCTTTTTGTATTCTTGCAACTTTTCTTCAAAGGTCTTTCTTTAAAATAATAGTATTTTGCCTTTATTGAATGAATCAACAATTCATTCTTTAATACCATTTTGCCCTTGTTGAATAAAACATTCTTTAGTACTATTCTGCCCTTGATAAATGAATTCAAATAATTCATCTTTTAATATTGTTCAGCCCCTTGTTGAATGAGTTCAAACCAGCGAGGATGCAGATTTGCAGCTCGTGAGGCCATCCTCAGCATTTTCAATACTTAGCATTTAACATAGAATTTTCTTCTTTTTCCTTAATGAATAATAACTTGTTTTTCTTATGTGAATACACTCAAAAGCACAGATTAGTCTTTAAAACACAATCATAATCTTTTCATTAATTTTGTTATCATTAAAACCAATTTGGAGAGATTTTGTTTCAACAATCTCCCCCTTTTTGATGATGACAAAATTCTTTTAGATTATGATATTTGTATTATGTAAGAGTAAAATAATTAAACTCCCCCTCAATCATACAAGTGATAATTTTGAAAAATTTCCCTTTTAACATTCAAGTAAAAGCAATTTTTGAAATTATACAATATTGAGGTAAATAGAACATTCATAAACTCCTAAAATAAATTCCAGCAACTTAAGCATCATACCATAGGTTCATGAATTCAGCCATTACAATCATAATAATTCAGCCAAAACATAATAATCATAACATCAGATGAGTTCAGTCATAACATCAGCAAACATTGAGTTTAAACAACCATAACGTTAGTAAGCAAAACATAATATGATTTTAAACATGTTATCAAAGAGTTAACTAACATAAGACAAAATATAATCCATAATCTAACTCCCCCTGAATTAAGTCAACATCAAAAAGCAACAAATTAAAAACAGAGTCATTCAGCGGAAGAGTAATCTTCAGATGATAAAGATGTAGAGTTGGGAGCAAAAGAGAACTGGGCTGGTAGGGTAGGAGGTTGATCATTTTCAGCAGCTGATGAACCCAAATGTTTGGTAACCCATTCCAGAATGAGTCCAAACTGATTAATGGTTTTTTGAAAGTGAGAGAAGTTTTCCAACAATTTCTTTTGATCCTTCTGAATGGTCTTTAGTAGCTTAAGAACCCTTTTGTTCTTAGTTCTGGCCGATTTCATGCTGATGGTGGAATCATCACGAGCCCTTTTGGATTTTGAGCTTTTAGGCTTATCCTTTGAGACATTTTCAGAATGTGGGGGCAAAGTGGATTTGGATTTTTCTGGTAAATTCGGATCAGAATGAGATGAAGCAATATTTGGAGAAATAGGAGATGAGTTCAGACTTACTTGAGATGGTAAAGTAGATGCTTTTGCATGCATGTTCCTATGAGGACTTTTGGAAGAATGATGATCGTAGGATACGTTCAGATCAAAAGCCAAATCTTCACCATCACCATCTTTAACAGTATGTGTTGATGGATCCTTGTTGTCTTGTGGAGATTGAGGAAGTGTTGAGCCAGCAGAGTTAAAAGAGGGGGTGCGAGATTGAGATTGAGATCTTTGTTTCTTTGAGGCAGCTTTTTCTTTCTTTGAGTTGGGGTTTTGCTCAGGCAGATTAATGCGCATTTGTTTGATGTTTTTCATAGAGAAGAAGTTGTTGCACTGAATGCGCTCTTCATCATCAAGTGGTACCTTAAAGAACTTAAATATTTTGGTCAAGATCATCCCATAAGGAGCTGATCGACCAACAATGGCAGCATTCAACATATAGCTAAATATGATATTGCCCAGATGAAGGGGTGTTCCAGTTAACAAATGATGAAGGATTAAAATGTCAAGTTCTGTTACTTTTTCATAACTACCAGCGCGAGGAGCAATCGAGTGGACAAAAATGTTGTGATAAATCCGACACATGGGAGGAAGGTTTGAAGCTATGAGAGGTTTCTGAGGATTTATCAGGATGATTTGAAGGACAGAATTTCGAGTGACCATATACTGCATATACCAAGTTTCAGCAAAACAGTGTGCTCCAGCATCTTGTATATTAAGGATTTTGCATAGAGAAGTAGGGTTTACGTCCAAATGTACTCCCTTAAGTACAAAACTGAAACCAGTGCTTCCTTTACATCCATTGCAAGCAGCATAAAAGGCTTTTACTAGCCTTGGGTATTGTGGTTCATTCACTCTAAAGAATGAGGTCCAGCCGAACTTATCAAATACCTTTACAACATTAAAGCCACCATTTTTCAGATTGATTAAATCAATATGCTTGCCATGAACCACATATTTGTGAACCCATTTTGAGGTGTAACTTAACTCCGAATCTTTGGATTCAAAATGAGGAACAGGAGTAGTTTTGGAAGAGCGGGATTTCTTTGGTGTCGGTTTACCATGTTCAGGTGATTTGGTTTTCGGCCTCTTTGGAGTGGAAGGTTTGGAGGAAGATTTTGGGATTGTTTTAGCAGAGATATTTCCTGGTGAGTTATCCGAGTCAATCACATGCACAGTAGAGTCTTCAGTGATCTGTTTGGTTGAATGAACAGCCCCAGATTGAATTCTGGAAGACCGTCTGGTTGAGGCAGTGGGTTTGGTCGTTGAGGGCTTCTTTGGTGTTTTAGACGATGGTTGAGGAGGAGCCCTAGGAGGGGATACAGATTTTTGTTTAACCTCTTGCCTAGTGGATATAGAACTCGAGTAATTTTCAGAATCAGTTTCTGGATCAAAAGGACGCATTTTTCGCTTGGCAGTAGTTTTGATGCGTGCCATTGTTGTTGTGAGAACTTACACAGAGGAAGATGGAATTCATGAAGGGAAGGAAGAAAGGAAATTGACTAATTTTGGAGAGAGAAACGAATGAAAGAGAGAGAGAAGAGAATTAAACACGGAGAGAGAAAATGAATTAAAACTGGAGAGAGAAAGTAAATTAAAAAGAAAAGATTTTAATGAAAAAATAAATTTGAATTTGAAAAAAGAAAGTAATAAAAAGGAGAGAGAAAACAAATTTAATGAGAGATGTGATTGAAAGGTTGAAAACGTGAGAGAGAGGAAAAAAATTGATTGATTGATGAGAGAGATAGTAGAAATGCATCAGAAACGTGAGAGAGAGAGAAGGAAACATGAGCCGTTGACGAGGCGTGATGATGGACTGCTTTTAATGCAGTCTGCGCAATTATGGGAGATGGGGAGTATTCATCACGTGCCAACCAATTGACCAATGGGTAAAAGGAAGCATGCGCATGGCCTTGATTGATTCATCAAGAGGAGGTTTTCACATAAAAGGACTAAAGTCCCCCTATTTAATTTTTGACTTTATTTGAGGAATCAGATTTGCCATATATTTATCACACAAAATTAAAAAATAATAAAAACCAAACAATAAGATAATAATAGAAAAAAATAAAAATGACAGATTTAAATTATTTTGGAAAATTTATGATGGAGAGTTCTTCTAAGATGAGTTTAAACTGATCCTCTTAGAGAGGTTTGGTAAAAATATCTGCTAATTGATTTTCAGTGTCAATAAAAATCAGTTCTAAATCCCCTTTTTGCACATGATCTCTTATAAAATGATGTTTAATTTCAATGTGCTTAGATCTAGAATGTTGAATAGGATTTTTAGAGAGATTTATTGCACTTGTATTATCACAGAGGATGAGAATTTTTGTGTACCTTAGTGAGTAATCCTCAAGTTGATTTTTGATCCATAGCAGTTGTGAGCAACATTGAGCTGCTGATACATACTCAGCTTCAGTGGTTGAAAGAGCAATGGTGCTTTGCTTTTTGCATGACCAACTTATTAGTGATTTTCCAAGAAATTGGCAAGCCCCACTTGTGCTTTTTCTTTCAACTTTATCTCCAGCGTAGTCCGCATCACAATAGGTTTTAATATCAAGGTTAGAGCACTTCTTGTACCATATTCCCAGATTTATAGTGCCAACAAGGTATCTAAAGATCCTTTTTACAGCTGTGAGATGAGATTCTTTGGGAGAGGATTGGAATCTTGCACAAAGACCGACTGCAAAGACTATGTCCGGTCTGCTTGCTGTTAAATACAACAAGGATCCTATCATCCCCCTGTATTCTTTTTTGAAAATTGGAGTTCCTTCATCATCTTTGTGGAGTATGGAGGATGGATGCATAGGAGTTCCCATACTTTTGGCTGAACTCATTTTGTATTTGTTGAGTAGATCTTTGGTGTATTTTTCTTGAGATATGAAGATACCATCACCTCGTTGTTTAATTTGCAAGCCAAGGAAGAATTTTAATTCTCCCATCATACTCATCTCAAACTCACTTTGCATGAGATTGGAGAAATCTTTGCACATCATTTCATTTGTGGATCCAAATATTATGTCATCGACATATATTTGAACAATCAATAAATCTTTTTCATGAGTCTTCTTGAAAAGAGTTGTATCAATTTGACCCCTAATAAATCCATTTTCTTTTAGAAAAGAGCTTAACCTCTCATACCAAGCTCGAGGAGCTTGCTTTAAGCCGTAAAGAGCTTTTGAAAGTTTGAACACATGATTCGGCCTCTTTATATCTTCAAAACCGGGAGGTTGATGAACATACACTTCTTCATTTAAGAATCCATTCAAAAAGGCACTTTTGACATCCATTTGAAATAGTTTTATACCTTTATGAGTAGCATAAGCTAAGAGGATTCTTATTGCTTCAAGTCTTGCTACGGGTGCAAACGTTTCATCATAATCAATTCCTTCTTGTTGATTGTACCCTTGTGCCACTAGTCTTGCTTTATTTCTAATGACTTCTCCATCCTCATTTAGTTTGTTTCTAAATATCCATTTAGTCCCAATAAGGGATTTATCCAGAGGATGGGGTACAAGATTTCATACCTTATTTCTTTCAAATTGAGAGAGTTCTTCCATCATAGCTTCAACCCATGATTTGTCACCAATAGCTTGATCAATCGTTTTGGGTTCAACTTGTGATATCATGGCCATGTTGATAGTGCTTTCCCTTAGAGAATTTCTGGTTCTAACGCCATCCTCTGTATTCCCAATGATTAGATCAGGAGGATGATGAGTGACTGTTTTCCATCCCCTAGGAAGTTGTTGAGAGGTTGTGTCAGACTCATCATCTGCACGAGGACCGGGTACTTGAGAGGTTGACTGTTCATCTTCTTCATTTTTATCCAACTTCTCTAAACACAAGTCATCAAATTCATCAAAAATAACATGCATGGATTCCTCCACAGTTTGAGTCCTAAGATTATATATTCTATAACCTTTTGACGTTGTGGAGTATCCTAGAAAAATTCCTTTATCAGATTTTGGATCAAACTTTCCCAAATTTTCTTTATTATTTAGAATGTAGCAATAACACCCAAATATATGAAAATAGGAAATATTTGGTTTTCTCCCCTTCCATAATTCATATGGAGTTTTGTTTAAAATTTTTCTGATGGATGTACGATTAGAAACATAACAAGCAATGTTGATGGCTTCGGCCCAAAAATATTTTTCAATGTTGGCTTCATTTAAAATCGTTCTAGCCATTTCTTGTAAAGTTCTATTTTTCCTTTCAACAACCCCATTTTGTTGGGGAGTTCTAGGACAAGAAAAGTTGTGAGAAATACCATTTTCTTCACAAAGATTTTTAAAAGATTCATTTTCAAATTCACCTCCATGGTCACTTTTCACCGAGACTATTTTTGATCCTTTTTCATTTTGAATCTTTTTGCAGAAATGGTGGAATGCCTCAAAGGCTTCATCTTAATGTTTTAAAAATAAAACCCAAGTAAACCGAGAAAAATCATCAACAATTACAAAACCATATCTTTTTCCACTAAGACTTGGAGTTTTAATAGGACCAAAAATATGAATGTGAATAAGTTCAAGAGGATGATTTGTTGAAACAAAGTTTTTAGAGTGAAAACTACTTTTGACTTGTTTTCCTTTTACACAAGCTTCACAAACTTTGTCTTTTTCAAAATTAATTTTTGGAAGACCTTTTACTAATTCTAAATTTGCTAATTTAGAAATAGTGTTTAAGCTTGTGTGACCCACTCGTTTGTGCCAAATCCATTTATCATTTTCAATAGAAACAAAACAAGAATCAGTGGGTAAATCATCAAGATAAAGTTCATATAAATTTTTTTTTTCTAATTCCAGAAAATAAAACTCTACCCGAGGATGAGTGCTTAACCTCACATAGAGTAGGCTTAAAAATAACTTCATAACCACTATCACATAATTGACTAATACTTAGCAAGTTATGTTTTAAGCCATCCACATATTGAACATTTTCAATTTTTGCAGAATTATTCTTACCAATAATACATGTTCCTTTTATTTGAGCTTTATCATTATTACCAAATGTGACCGATCCTCCATCCTTTATTTCTAATGACATGAAACAGTGCTTATCTCCCGTCATATGCCTTGAACAGCCACTGTCCAATTACCAAGGCTTTCTTTTGTTGATTAGATGATGAACCTGTTTTAGAGTTTAAAAGAGACTTAGGTACCCATATAGCTTTAGGTCCTTGTTGGTTAGTTTTTCCTCTTTTGAGGACATTTCTTTTATGATAGCAAATAGAATCATGGTGCCCATGTTTACCACAGAATGAGCAAGCTGACTTTGCATTATTAGCTTTCCTCTTAGCGTGACAAATTTTGGAGGTATGCCCAAATTTTTTGCAAAACGTGCATTTCGGCCTATCCTCTAGTTTTTTGGCAAGAAAAAGTTTCCATATAATTTTTGTTTTTGAGAGCTTTCAAAACCAATACCAGCCTTGTCAAATATTCCAGATTGAGACCCCGTTATCTTTTGAAATATTTCTGTAGATTTGACAAATTTGGAAATATCATTTTTTAGTTCCCTAACCTCAGTTTTCAAAATTTCCTTTTCTGCATCCTCGTCGGGAGGATGAGTTTCAACTATTTTCATGTTTAAAAATTTTTGTTTCTCAGAATTTTGAAATTGAGATTACTGCAAATCTTGAATGATTTTAACATATTCATCATTCTTTTTCCTAAGCTCCTCATTTTGTCTCTTTATCTCAACAAGTTGGTTTTTTTTGAAATATACATGTTTGAGATAATGTGTTGGAGTCATTTAAGAGGCTATCAAATTCAATTTCTAAATTTTCACAATTAGGACATAGATCAAAAATACTTACCTTGTCATTTTCTGGTTTTGCCATGAGACAAAGGTTGGCTTCTTCTTCCTTTTCTTGCTCCGAGGATGACTCATCACTATCATCCCAAGTAATCATCATGTACTTGTTTTTGTATGGAAATTTTCTAGAATTCCTTTTGTTGAAAGGGCATTCAGTTTTGTAGTGTCCCATCTTGTTGCATCCATAACAAGTTATTTGACTTTTGTCAATTTTTTCTTTTTGAGATGCTCCTCTATTCTGTCCTCTTCTGTTTATCATCCTCTGAAGTCTTCTAGAAATCAGAGCGAGTTCATCCTCATCTTCAGACAGAGGATACTCGGCATTTTCCTTTGTTATGCCATCTTCATTTTTCTTGGAAGATGAACTTTCTGTTTGGCTGGTTTTTAGAGCAATCATTCTTCCCTTTTTGTTTGGTTTGTCCGCCAACAACAATGGTTCATGAGCTCTTAGAGTTCCAACCAAATCTTCTAATTTCATGTTGGTCAAATCTCTTGCTTCTGTAATGGCAGTTACCATTGGCCTCCATTCTTTTGGTAGACTTCTTAGGATTTTTCTTATCCTTTCATGAACGGAGTATACCTTTCCAAGAGATCTCAAGTTTTTTAATATGATTGTTAACCTTGAGAACATTTCATCAATAGTTTCCTCCTCCTTCATTTCGAATAGTTCGAATTCTCTTACTCCCATATCTATCCTTTCTTTTTTGCATGGCTTGATCCTTCATGATGGATCCTTAGAGTATCCCAGAGCTCCTTAGCATTTTTGCACTCTTCAACTCTATCATATTCTTCCCTGCTCAAAGCACACGTTAGAAATAAATGAGCTTTAGAGTTTAAGAGTACCTTTGCATTTTCATCTGCCGTCCATTGTGCTTGAGGTTTCTCATCGGAGGTTGCATCTGCGTTGTTGGTTCTAATGACATGATCTCCATTTTCCACTACAGACCACATGTTGTTGTCTTGTGATATGAGAAATAGCCTCATCTTACCTTTCCAGTGATAGTAATCAGTACCATCAAAGTAGGGAGGTCGGCTGGATGATCCTCCTTCAGGAATATACTTAGCTTTTGACATTTTTCTTTTTGGATCTTTTTCTCTTACACTGTTAGGTGTATTTTTTAGAGAACCTTGCTCTGATGCCAATTGATGTAGCTAAATATCACTAGAAGGGGGGTTGAATAAGGATTTTGCTGTTTAAAAATAATTTCTAAGTGTTTTTCAAAATTATCCTCTCACTGAGGATGGCTAGCTCGAGGATGATATTTTTCAACTTGTTAGTTCTAAGTTGAGCCAAAGAGTAGAAGTAGAGTAAGAGAGACACACACACAATTTTATACTGGTTCACCCAAAGATGGCTACGTCCAGTCCTCACACCCTTGTGAGATTTCACTAAATTTCAAACAGATCAATCCTCAACCCGAGGATGATTACAAATCGTGTATTCTTTAGCTTCACCAAGCTTACAATCAATTTCTGAATATTTCCAAGTGTAACTCACTAGGAAATTACAAAGTGATATGAGAGTGATTGATACTTAATACTTTCTCAAAAGATATACAAAGATATAGTGTAGAATCAAAGAAAGTAAGAAGTGAGGGTGTTTTGCTCTTGATTAGCTTTAAGATGCTTGATCTTTTTATGCAAGTGTGTTGTGTGTTGAAGAAGATCAGCTTGCTGCAATTTATAGAGTTCTTGTGATGTTCATTTCATAAGCCAAGCCTTTTATGACCGTTGGAAAATCCATTTGAGAAATACCAAGGTTTTTCTTCATAATTACGAAAATGCCATTCAGCTCATTTGAAATATGCCTTCCATGTTTTAGTACGAGGTAGCTGGTTTCTTGGCATTTGGGAACATGAGTTGTCCTATTCTCTTTCCTTGTTTTAAGGTTTGAATGTTGTGTGATGTCTTTTTCCTTCTCTTTCTTCCAAACCTTGAAACACTTCACATGTTAGCTTTTTATCTCTCCTCCATTTAATGCCTTATTGCAACATGTGATCTCTCTTTCATCCCATTCTTCAAGACCTTGTGAAGGCTTCACGTGAAGCCTTCTTGCCTTGCCTTAAGATATGTGATTCATTTATTTAGGACAAGTTTTGTTGATGCCTTTTTGAAGATTTAATATTATAATCCTTTTCAAATCACATAAAGGTATTATGTAGCCTTTTGCCTAAGAAGCCTAAGACATGATGAGTTGCCTTCATAAAGTGTTGGGATGCATTTCAAAATGTTGACTCTAGACACATGCTACTATCATCATTCATCGTGCCTTTTTGTATTCTTGCAACTTTTCTTCAAAGGTCTTTCTTTAAAATAATAGTATTTTGCCTTTATTGAATGAATCAACAATTCATTCTTTAATACCATTTTGCCCTTGTTGAATAAAACATTCTTTAGTACTATTCTGCCCTTGATAAATGAATTCAAATAATTCATCTTTTAATATTGTTCAGCCCCTTATTGAATGAGTTCAAACCAGCGAGGATGCAGATCTGCAGCTCGTGAAGCCATCCTCAGCATTTTCAATACTTAGCATTTAACATAGAATTTTCTTCTTTTTCCTTAATGAACAATAACCTGTTTTTCTTATGTGAATACACTCAAAAGCACAGATTAGTCTTTAAAACACAATCATAATCTTTTCATTAATTTTGTTATCATTAAAACCAATTGGGAGAGATTTTGTCTCAACATGATGTTCAAAATTATTGTCTTTCATAATTAAACAAATGGCTGTTTTGTCAAGTCTAAATCATTGAATGCATTTTTCATATTTTGCACAATAACATCTTTCAAAGTATCATGTTAAAATGAATTAACATCATTTTCTAAAAATTCACCTCTTTATGTCCTTAAAAATATTCTCTATTATATCTCAAATTGTTTTTGCATATATTGAGTAGTCTATACATTGCTTAATGATTGAGTATCATTTTTTGAATATGGCTTCTAATGTGACTTTTGAAAAACATAGTTCTTCAACATATTTTAAATATATATTCTTGTATAGGATTTATTTTTTAAGGATTTAAAAAAGAAAATATATTTTGGTATTCATGAAAATGATTTGTATCTCTTGTTGCTTTAAAAACTCAAAACTAATCCAAAAAGACTATGACATGACGTCAAAATTGATATTTGAACATTTTTAGGCATATTAATATATAACTTTACAAATGAGTCTTATTTGTTGCGTATTTATTTATTGAAAATTGATCTCAAGTGTTTAATATATTTTAAGCATGATAGATAGAAATAACAACAATAAAAATATCTCATTCTCACTTACAAATGAAATTAACCTTGATCACGTGCCTTATTGTTAATTTGTATGGTTGAAAAATTGTTGTAACAAAACAACTTTTTTTTTTAATGTAACCAAATCTCTTGGCATAACTTTTATCCATTAAAAAAAATTAGTCTTTGAAAAATACAAACATTATTAGCATAAGAATATTTTGTAAAGAGAGAGAGAGAGAGAGAGAGAGAGATTATATTTGACATGATATCATATTCATCTTATTTCACTTCCATGTATGCGCTCATTCTGTCTAGTTTTAAAAAATGAAAAACTGATCTATTTATAACAATTAAGTATAATCATATTCAAATCAAAATGTTACCTCTTGTTAAAGTGGATAAAGAGAAAATAGGCATCTTACTTATTTTATGGAATTTGTATTATTAAAGGATATTAATTTCATAATATTCAGAGTGAGTTTTTAGAAAATATTATTTTCTTAAAATTGAAGTCATTTCATTTTAAAAATAATAAAAAATGAGAAGAATATACTCATTGAAAGATTTTTCAAGTGTGTTAAAATGATTGCATATGTTTGCATATAATTATGTCATATTGTTGTTGTTATCATTATCCATATTTTCTTTGCAATATTGACTATTACCATCATACATGTTATGTTTCTTGATATTAATTGCCAACTTGAAAAGTTTGTTATATGAGTGCATTGATCAACCGAATGATTTTTATAAGAAAGTATACTCATACTATTGCTCCCTACATTTTTACTTTAAGTTTTATTCCCCAACCTTTTTGATAGATGCCAAAAGGGAGAGAGAAATATAAGATGGATATAGGAGGGAAGTAATTACTGAAGAATGTTAAGAATTAAACTCTTGCATATGTTTAGGGGGAGTTTAATTAGAATGATAAGAATTAAACTCTTGCATGTGTTTAGAGGGAGTTTAATTACATATCTATGAACATTCTTGCATTTTATTTATATCCATCCATAAAACTTATGATTTATTCAAAAGGTTTGTCCTCATCAAAAACAGAGGAGATTGTTGAGACAAAAACCTTTTTGATGTATGTTTTAATGACAACAAACCTTATGAAATAAAAGATTAAGTTTTATGAATGGTGGTCTATTAATGATTGCACTTGAGTTTTGTTTAAGGAATATGAATTTCATAAGTGAACAAGCAAAAAGTCATTCACTTCATCAAAGTGCATAAGTAGCCACTCAATAATGAAGTAATCTCAAAAGTATTCCCAAAATGATAGCATCAATCTGCATAAAGTTCTCATCAGTCTCCAAAATGATTATCGGTCTTCATAATGATCAGATCTATCTCTAGAATGATCAGATATGTCTCTAGAATGATCAGAGCAGTCTCCAGAGTGATCAGACTAGTCTCCAGAATGATCATCAATCTCCCTAATTTTCAATAAACATTATGCAACATTTTACCATCATTATCCAAGCTGATTTGACAAAATTAGAACTCCATATTAAATCAATGGCATCAACATATATATCTGAAGTATAAAGGATCATTAAACACAAGAGAAATCTGATCAATAACAAAGAAATCAGTCTAGTCAAACAGAACTCAAAAAAGTTTCAAAGGCTAAAACATTTTTTCATATAAATTGGTCTTTGGTAAAAATTGACATAGCACTACCAACAACTCTTTTTGACCATTATTAAATGCCCTAAAAGGCTATAAAAGGAAGGTCAATGCTCAAGGAAAAAACAGAGCTTCAAGTACTAAGCAATTCATTACTCACTTCAGTCATACTTGAATTTCTCTCACTCACATACATTGAATATGTTCTGATTTTTCTCATTCTATTTGTAGAATCATTCTGGTGTATTTTCTATCAAAGAATCATAATGCAAAAAGTGTTGAGCCTTCTCAGATTCTAACAAAACAGTTTAAATCATATCATTGTAAACTCAAGGCTATAGTGTAAAGTATAGTTTTGAGTAAGCTTGTAACATTTACAATTCAAACCCAAATTTCTTATAAATCAACAATGGTACTTCAGAATAGACATGGAGGCTACAATTACGAAAATAATTCTTGCAACCTATGAAATCGTATTGGGGTAAACTATCAACTTGAATAAACCTGAATTATTTTGCGGTCTCAATATCTCCTTAGAAGGCAAGGAGTCGATTACAAATATTTTTGGTATTGGGTGTGTTGTGTACAAGAAATTATATGGGGCTCCCTTTGATGATAAGGAGGAGCAATCAGGTTACATTCAACTTTATCAGGATAAAGTGTGGAAAAAGATCAATTTTTGGAGAAGCAAAAGTCTCTTTAGAGCGGGCAATGAGGTTCTCATTTTAGTTATTTTACAATGAATCTCATCTTACATTATGATCATATTTCTTCTCACTTCGATCTTAGGAGTCAAGATTGAAAAAATGATGAATTCTTTTTGGCAGGGTAGTAAAAATAATGAATCAAAAGGTATTCATGGGTTTTCTTGAGATCTCTGATCTATGCACAAAGATGTTGGAGATATAAGGTTTAAAAATACTAGGATAAAGTGTGGAAAAATATCAATTTTTGGAGAAGCAAAAGTCTCTTTAGAGCGGGCAATGAGGTTTTCATTTTAATTATTTTACAATGAATCTCATCTTACATTATGATCATATTTCTTCTCGCTTCGACCTTAGGAGTCAAGATTGAAAAAATGATGAATTCTTTTTGGCAGGGTAGTAAAAATAATGAATCAAAAGGTATTCATGGGTTTTCTTGAGATCGCTGATCTATGCACAAAGATGTTGGAGGTATAAGGTTTAAAAATACTAGGATAAAGTGTGGAAAAAGATCAATTTTTGGAGAAGCAAAAGTCTCTTTAGAGCGGGCAATGAGGTTCTCATTTTAGTTATTTTACAATGAATCTCATCTTACATTATGATCATATTTCTTCTCGCTTCGACCTTAGGAGTCAAGATTGAAAAAATGATGAATTCTTTTTGGCAGGGTTGTAAAAATAATGAATCCAAAGGTATTCATGGGTTTTTTTGAGATCGCTGATCTATGCACAAAGATGTTGGAGGTATAAGGTTTAAAAATATTAGCGCGTTTAATACAATGACCAAATTGTTGAAAAAAAAAAATAATATTTATAGAGGATGGATGCACCTATGCATGGAAAAGTTACAATACTAGGAGTAGAACCATATTAAATATAGACATGTTCTTCCTAAAGTTATTGATTTATGGAATGGTAACCATTTATGGAAACAATCTCAATTTATGAAATAGTCAAATCCTTGAGAATTACATAGACTTATGAATATAGAGATAAGCATGGATGTGGCTTTCCAATGTCACTAATTAAATGAGTTTTTAGTGGACAATTAAACACATTTTGTTCAACATATATAGTACGAAGATTAGGTTTATGTCAAATAGAGTTTGGAGACCTAATAAAGATTAGCTATATATTAAGACTAAGACATATCAAACAAACTATTTATGATATTAAATAATACTTTTCACCATAAATACTCGAAAACATTCAAATACATGCAACAAGTGCAAATGCACATATACTTCGTAGATTTTTAAAAAATATAAAACCATTTAGCGGCTTTCTTTCTTTGGAAGCTTCTATAATTTTTACAATTTAAAAAAAATGAGATTTAGGTTATCTTTAGAAAATTATTATTAAGTTATCTATAATCAATTAAAACAAGTTATATATATTCTACTAACTATGGGAACATATTTCTTAAATCTTAACTCAACCGACACATATTCGAATCTTCGAATATGAGATTTCATAGTTGCGTTAATTATAGTGAAATTTATCATTTAAAAAAAATTATATACATAATTTTTTTTTAAAATAATTAAATTACTATTTAATACAATTTTGTTGGTTAATGTACCAAAGATAAAATCAATTCAAAATTTAAATTTTAATTTAAAATAATTAAATATAAAAAAAAAGACATGAATAATTTAATACCCATCAAAACTCTAGGATGTACCAATACTTAGGTATAGTGGACTGATTGAAAATTACGTGTGTAATTCAACTTATCCCGTCGTTATATTAACATATTTAGATACAAATTTTCTAAATTAACTATTTAATTTACTAAATTGTAAATTGGCACACTTAATTATATCCCATAACTGAATAAGACTAAATATTTTGATTGGACCAACTGATTTTAATAGCAAATTATATCCACAATTTTCCAAAGCAAAATAGAATTTACCTTTGAAAAAGTTATATTTTTTAAGTTGAATTAGTCTAAAAACAGAGGTAAAGTAAAGTTGACGTTCCAAAAAGGGACCTACTGGGCAGGTTTTGAAGATGAGAACGATGTGGGCATGTACAGTGTACACAACACAATCACCCAATTACAATGCCCACTTGCCAACAAGGCTCTTTATTTATTGGACAAATGTCTCATTATCAACTTGTTCACACTTTCTTATGCCATGCTCCTCTGGGTCCCCTCTTCCTGCTAGAACATTACAGTAGACACTTTTCTCTCTATTTTATTAAATAATTATAATTAAAGTTTCCTTTAGCAAGTATAATTTTTTTTTCTTTTTAAATCATCTTTAAATAATTATAGATAATTTATCATCGTCCAATATAAATTAATTACATATTTAAATTTGTATATGGAATAAATATTAATTTATAGATATTACTTACAATTTTATTTATATGATAAATTTTTATTAATTATTAAATAAATTATACATAATTTTTTAAAAACTATGTAGACTTACAATAAATACATTAATAAGCAAGTAAAAAAAATTCAAGTAATTAGCCCCGTTCATAGAGCTCAAAAGGTGTACTTTTGTTTTATTTTTTTGACGAAATTACATATATGTCGGACATAATTGAATGCATTCGAATTTGAGATTTATTTATTAATTTATATAATTAATGTGTGTGATTTTGTCTTAAATTGTTTAAGAAAAAACACATGTATTATTCAATTAACCACATATATTGTGAAACCTAACGTTCGACATTGTCCATGCCCAAACAACACAACGATACGGTAGAAAGAAATTTCAGATATTGCAGGATCATGGATTACAACACATATATGAATGAAATTAAATATATACAATTAACAGTTATCATTCTCTCCTATAATCCCTCTTAATAACATTTTTATTTTTGTGCACAGTTTGTTACACCTACTTTCAGCTTCCTTTTAAGTCATATACAATTCACCCTATGCAACTTGCAACTACAGTAGTAGTGTTTTTGCTCCATCCTCGTCGATCTCCTCCCATTTCGATCACAAAAACTCAAATTAAAAAAAATTAAAAAATTAAAAAGAAAAGAAAAAATTTAACGTAAATGTTACAAAGCTCCAATAATCTTAGGCTTCTTGCAACAGTCGAAATTAAACACTTCCATTTCCCTCCTCTTTCCATTGCAGAACACAGCAGCAATAGCATTGCCATTATTATTATTAGCATCCGATCCAGGGAGTTTCAAAATATTAACCCCAAAAAGGCGAACCATCTGAACCGGCTCAATAACCGATCCAACCGGAACAAACAACCCGACCTCATTAACATTTTTCCTATCTTTCCAATCAATAAAAAGCTGCTTATCTGGTCCAGTGGACCGGTGAAAACAAACCGTATCACCAGCTTTCAAATTCTTCTCCTTAACGAACCGGCTCCAACCTTTTGTAAGAACGTAGCTTTGGCTACTATTCCAATAAGAGTAACGAAACCGCCACACTTTCCCTCCAACGTCTTCGAAATTCAAAAGCACCCCCTTCCCTGCCGACGCGCTTCCCGCGCCGCAATCAACGGATTTCTGTAACGGAAAGTGCTTCTCCGCGTGTTGTTTCGGTATTACTAACCTGTTCAGTTTCCCAACGTCGCTTGGCGTAACTGCCTTCTCGAATAGAGCCTCACGCGCCTTTTTAACGCACGCGCTTGTTGCTAAACCGGCAAAAGTAACACCGCCGGCGCAGCCGTGTCGCCTAGCTACGAATCCGCGGCTGCGCTTGCTCTGTTCAAGCTCGTCATTGTAAGTGTGTTTTCTTAACATGTCGACGATCTCCGACTTCGAATGCGAGTTGAGAAACTCAGCCTCCATGTCGTCGTCGTCGTTATCGTCGCGGGAAAGTGGCTTGAAGTTTGTTACAGCGTCCTTGCCGCGGAACCGTTGCGCCGCAACGTCGTAAGCTTTTGCAGCTTCGTCTTCCTGGTTAAATGTTCCGAGCCATACGCGCTGGTGCTTCTCGTAAATCTGCGATCCCCAACGTCCGTTTGGTTGTGGCACAACACCTTTGTACTTCGACGACGGAAGCTTCCGCGATTCAGCTTCTCCAACGCCGCCTCCGTCAGAATCCACGACTGCACTCGCGCCACTTCCAACACGGCAGAGACTGTTTGGAGGTTGCGGAGTTGACGGTTTCTTCGCCGGCAATATTGATATCGAAAGTGATTCTGTGGTGCTGCTTTCGTCCACTGTGCAACTACCTCCATCCATTTTTTTCTTCTTAAAAATTAAAATGAAAGAGTTTGTCTTTGTTGTATTGTATAAAGCAATAGAAGAGAGTTGTTATGTTGTACATGTGTGTGGGAATAGAAAGAGGGAATATATATAGAAGGAAAGATATACATGTCGATAGTTAGTTTGTAATTTAATTTAATATTATTATAAATAAAAAGGGAAATATGCTTAGTTGAGATAATTTATAAATGATTAGCTGATAACTAGTTGCTTAATTTTTTGTTTGATAATAATAAAGAGTATTTGAGAGTGTAGGGACGTTGGGGATGGTGTGGTGTGTGGGTCAACTAGTTAAAATGGGGATGGAACTAGGAAGATTCATTGGTGTGAAAGGGGGACTATAAGGAATGGAAGGAGTAAGGGGTAAAAAGGGAAAGGGTGGGTCTATTATATCATCTAAGCTCTGTTGCAAGTTCATAATGACTTTGGGTTGGGTGTATATATGTTTGAGTTGTGGGCTTTGGATGTGAAGTAGGCCCCACATATTATCAAGTTGATAGGGGTCACATGAGGAGGGTGGACCTTGATTATGTGAAGTTCATTCCCCCTGAACTCTGATGTTACTGTGTGCACTACCCCTCAGTATGGTCTACCCTCTCTTTCTATAAATTAATTATACACATCAACGGACACATCACGTAAAAGACGTGGTTACTTCAATTTTTTATTTATTTTTAAGTTAAAAATTTATCAAAAAATTAAAAATAAAAATAAAAAAAACAAATATTGGAGCACATAATTTATAGTAAAACAATACGATTTATTTAAATATATGATTAACAATAATTTATGTGATCTTAATTATTTGCAATTAAGTTAACATATATATATATATATATATATATATGAAAAATGAGTGTATCTAAAATATATTTTCTTTCTATATCTCTAAATTGAATATTTAATTTTTATTTAATAAATAAATGTAAACATGTATGATTTGATACTGCTACTCTAGATCAAAATATTCTGAATTATTATTATGCTGCTTTGATAAGGGAAGAATCTTGTTAAACACTAATTTTAAGTGAACAGATGGAAAGGGGGAAGGGGATTATTTTCCACTTGGATGGGTTGTGGGGTAAGAGTTTTATTTGAGGCATGGATAGCATTGAACAATAGATATATTCAACCAACAATAAATTCTTACCCTCCCTCATTTGTCCCCACTTGGCTTCATCTAATTCGTCCTTGCCAAGTTCTACTTTGTCTTATTAGCTGGGTTCATCTGTTTTTATTTATTTTTATTTTTTAACTCAGGACCTTAATCTCTGTTTGTGAGTTTGAAGGAGAGAAAAATACAGTGCTCTGATAAATGGAATAGAGAAAAAAGTAAAGATTATTTTAAAGAAAATATTTTTATAATAACCATAAATGAATGATTATTATTATATATTTTTAATATTAAAAGTATTATAACAAATAATAAGATATACTGAATTTGAAGAATTTATTAAATTTTTTCAAAATTCTCCTTTAATATAATTTTTAAATTTACTCAAATAACGGGAATTTATACTATAAAGAAAAATAAATCCTGCAAAATATTCTTTTTTCAAAGTGTTCTATTCTTTTAACTTTATCCTTTTTTTCTCTAAATTCTTAAATACACACAAAATCTAATTCAACAATTAAGGATTTGTTTTGGACTTTGGAGAGAAGAGGAGAAGAAAGCTTGGAAGAGAGGAGAAAATAAAGAAACTTTTTACATTTTTAAAAAGGTGATTTTATAGAGAATGGTAGAAAAATATTTGTGATGAATATATTTTTAATTTATAGAGTATTATATAACACTATGAAAATGATTTGAAGTATTTGTAAAAGTTCTCTAAAATCTTTAAAAATAGTACTCCAATACAATTTTTGAGTTCTCCAAAATCAATGAATTTTGAATAAAATCAAACTCATCTATCCTCTTATCCCAAAACTCTTTTCATTCTTTTCATTTTTTTTCCTTTCAAAATCCACCCCTCCCCTTGCCTCCAAACTAGCAAAAAAAGTAAAAAAAAATGTGTTTGGAACTTTGAAGAAGTAAATGGGGGTGACTTTTTTGAAAAAAGTAATGGTAAAAATTAAAGTGCGCGCTTTTGAAGGAGAAACCTTTGAGGGATTTATTTATTTATTTATTTATCATTCTCTACAAGGTAGGTTATCTTATTAGAGATAGACCGAGTTCACGTCTTGATTAGAATAATTTTTGGACAAAATTTATTTACTTTTCAACATAACTTTCCACTAAATTAGCCACATTTTTATAAAAAAACTAAAGAGTTAAAATTAAAAAATAATATCTTATTCAATGTTTCTTAGTTGATCAAGTGAGAAAATTAGGTTCACATTCAGTTAACTTTTGAAAGTAAAATAAAATGGACAAAATAATAATAATAATAATAATAATAATAAATAATGTAAAAAAAGAAAAGAAAATTCCTCCCACATAGCTCTCCGTTGGTTTGCAATAACAAGGACGTTTCATAATTTGTCAAGTGGATTTTTTCTTTGTTGTTATGCGGATTCATTGTCCAAAGTGAAACTTCTTAAAATGACTTGGAATAATGGTGGTTCAAGTTACAGATTGAGACAAACATCCTTGTGATGCATCATCATCATTATTATTATTATTATTATTATTATTATTATTATTATTATTTTTTTTTTATTATTATTATTATTATAATAATAATAATAATAATTATTATTATTATTATTATTATTTAATTCGTATACGTTGTCGTATTTCTCTCGATATATATAAAACTACTAATTATAGCCATTCATTAACCCACAGAAACAGTCTTAATAAGTTGAGGCATACATATTTGGGGTTGGGGCAACTCAATATGAATCATATTGTCAAGATCTCCTCTTATAGTTGGATACTTTAAATTTTCATTTATTCATTTAATTTTTTTTTTATATCTTTCTTCTTATTACATAATCAATATATTATATTATTATCTCTATTTCTTTATCTCTTAAATAATCAATTAAGTGTATGGTTGTTTAGAAACATTTTATAAAAGAATATACTTTGAGGAACAAGTAAATAATGGAAAACGAGGGTAACGAAAATGCACTTGGGTTATGAACGGAGGAGTACTTGGAGAGGAAAAAGTATTTGTATGATAAGAATATTTTAGACACAAAATTTAAACACCCATAAAAATATTATTTAATTATTTAATTTAATATTTTTTATATTTATTTTATTTTTGTGAACTTTGTAATAACATAATAACTGCTCTTTCTCAAGTTGGTCATTTATTTTAATTTTAAGTGACAATTTTGATATTTTATATTTTAAACTTTCGACAATGTTGTTCTTTTTTTTACAAAAATTCAAAAAAGAATCACCAAAATTTTCAAACAAAACCCATAAAATTCATTATCATCTTCAATAAAAAAACAAATTTAATCAAATTCATATCTTAAATCTTGAAGGCTTAATTGCAGTTTTGGTCTCTCTATTTTAGCTGAATCGCGAAAGTAGTCTCCCTATTTTATTTATCTCCTGTTTTGGTCCCCTAAGCAGAATTTTGGTCCAAAACTTAATGAAATTTCATTTTTTTTGCATTTATTTAAGTCACATCATGCCTCAAGATCTCATTTGCAACAATTGTACCTATAATATATAGTCATAAATGGTGTAGTACGACTTTAAATAAATGAAATTTTATCAAATTTTGGACCAAAATTTTGTGTGCTTCTCCACAAAATTCACACCTAAGATTTGCCCCTCACTTATGCGACATATACCCGATATAAGACAAGTATCACACTCTTCATATAATTGTAGTAGAATATCATCATTATTATCTTTCATGCTCTACAGCGCATAGTTATCTCAAACAAGGAAGAGACAAACCACTAGACATTACATTAGCAAGTTCAACAAATAAAAAAAAAATAGAATTTTTTTTTCAAATCAAAAAAATAAAAATTTTTTTTGCAGAGCAAAAACTTTCAATTAAGTAAATAAATAAAATTCAATAGTGATATGGCAATCCCTGACAACGACACCAAAAACTTAATAGCGTTTCAGCAAGTATACTGAATAGTTGCAAGTAATAAAATGGTAGTACCGAGTGTCGAACTCAAGCATTGCATTGTACTGTTGAATTATATTTAATTACTACAATTGAACAAAAGGTTCCCAAGTTGATTGAAATAATATTTAAAATTAACAACTGTAATAAAATTGATCTACATAATAATAAAAATTTCATTGATGAGTTTCACTTCGAATCCAATCTTGGTGTCTAATTTGACCATATTACTGAATTCCTTTATTGAATTATTACTGAATTCTCTTTATTATTCTTGACCTAATGTTTTAGTGATAGAACGTTTAATTCCAAAGTAACCCCTAATTCCTTAGTAGATCTAAGATTAGAATTAAACATTACCATACATGAATCCTCTTTTTAAACTATTGTCTTTGCAACTAATTTAATTGGTTTCATGACATGCATCTATCCCTAGACTACAAATTTATTAATCTCTCATCTCAAGCATTCGTAAAGTCCATTCCCGTTTCAAAATACGAATCGTAGAACATTTTAGTGTTGATCAAACAATAAAAAACATTAAGCACAGAGATGAGAAAAATATATCAATAAACTCATTCATATAAATAGAAATCAAATTAAAAAAATAAGGGTTTCATCTTGTTACACTCATCCCTAATAAATAGGGTTTAGTTACTCGTGATAGAGATATAAAAGATAGAGATTAGAGAAGAATTACAAGAAAGATTCAAGAATGATTCTTGATAAAACTGCTCAAGTGGTGTTAGCAATGACTGTCTTTGAGTTTCTATGCTAGGGTATAAGTCTCCCAACTTCTCAATAGTAAAAAAGATCCCTAAAAAGTGAAAAATTGTGTTTTTAATGAATGTTGTCGCGTGCATGCGCTCTAGGCGCAGAAAACGCGCTTCAAGCACACACTGGCAGTGCTAAAAGGCAAGAAATACGTCTCATGTGCAGAAAACGCGCTTCAGGCGCGCGCTGACAGTGTTGAAAGGCAAGAAATGCGCCTCCAGCGCGACTTTTGTGCTTCAGGCGCACATCATCTAATGTATGACTTATACTGCATTTATCTCCTTTCTCGATTCTGAATTTGGTTCTTGTGTCTTCATGAAAGTTGTAGCTATGGATCTTAGGTTTCTATTGCACTTGCATTGACTCCAATTGGACATCTACAACTCCAAATATGGCTGACATACTCCACATAGGTCATGTTGATTTCTCACCAAAATTCAGCACTGCACTAAAACAAAGTAACAACGCAAAACTCCGAAAAATTTCTACTTAATTAAGGAAATAAGAACATAAATATTTTATTAAATCCAAGAAATAAAATTAACAAAATATATCAAATAAATCCTTAAATTAACTAATGAATACAAATAAATAAGACTAAAAACAATAAAAAAAATATGCATATGATGAAGAGTCATAATTTTACTTGAGAAAAATAAGGCTAGGAAATAAAACCCAAACTTGAGGTAGAAATTTATAACTAAATATTCGAACATTAGTGAATTCAAATTGTTTTGTCCTAAATTTCCCGCTCTACCAATTGCATTGTTTAGAGTTGCAAAACCTCTTCGTGGTCTATAATGGTTTATTCCTATTAAATTGATATTCTTTATAAAACACGTAAGTCACCACATGTTATAGCTAGTCCATATCGCTTCTCGAATTTCCCATCTGACCTTGGTATTGACATGCGTGCAAGAAAACTATACCTTGAACTAAAAGGTAATCTTTTATATTTTTTGAACTAAATTTAACTTTTGTTATTATTCAATAAATTTTGTCCCAAACAATACTTTGAAGAAGAATATCGAGAAGGAAAGGGGAAGGGATCCTCTTCCATTGATAGAAAACTTAGAGGAGGAGAAAGTTCCGAAGAAGACAAAAAAGAAGACTAAGTCTACCATCATCAACTCATTCTTCAACTAATGAGGTAATTTCTTATTCATAATTTAGAAAACATTTTGTTTGAATTCCAGGGTCTTGCCAAAACCACTTCAAAAAGGTAAAGAAATCACAAGAAGTGCTACCAGTCATTTTTATGGAATTCCTTGATTAAGTACACTTATTTTTCATACAATATTTTTCTATCGATTATATATATATTTTTACTTACCGTGGAATTTTTTTGGTAATAAGATGAAATTCCTAAGATTCCTCTAAAAGGAAATTTCAAAGTCAAAGGTGTTAGGGTATCATCAGTATGCGGAAGCACATGATCTAATCAATTGAGAACAAAGAGAAGTAAAATAATAACAAGAGATGAACACACAGGATTTAACGTGGAAAAACCCCCTTAGTGTAAGAGGTAAAAAAACCACGGGCGCTCAAGAGCAAAGTTCCACTATATAAAAGAGAGTACAAGATATCCTCTTATAATGATGAGGACAAAGAAAGAACAATATTTTTCACTCAATATTTTCTCTCACAAAATAAACTCTCAAATGGAATAAAAAATTCTCTCCAGAATATCCATTCAATGGCTTTGTATTGTTGATGTGTGTTTCTTATTTTTATGCCTTCTGTGCGTTGCCTTTTATAGTCATGTAGAGTACCTTCTTCATAATGAAGTAACGTGACATGTGGCAATGAGCATGCAAATAAGGAGGAGGTGTGTAGCATGTAACAAAAGGCTAGGAAACATTTCTTCATTGCATGTCCACGTGAAGCAAGGCAAAATTGCTGGAGAAAGCTTCAACATTAAGGACTTAACATTGGCCACAAATTAAATAGCTTATAGATGAAGGAAGTAAATGAGAGCCACATATCTCAACAATCTCCACCTTGGCTCGAATTCAACAAATTGCTCAACGCCAAATAAAGCCCCAAAGGGCGTTCAAGTACTGTAAAGACCAACCAAGTCTAAGCAATGCTGAAACTTGGTATTTGGAAGTGACTTGGTCTACATATCTGCTGGATTTTCTGATGTGTGAATCTTTTCAACAATAATTTCACCAACACTAATAATATATCGGATAAAGTGACGTCTAACATCAATGTGTTTGTTTTTATCATGATAGCGATTGTTCTTGGTCAAATGAATAGCACTTTGGCTATCACAAAACACAATTAGAAGACCCTGTGTTAGACCAAGTTCATTGACCAAACCTCGGAGCCAAATAGCCTCCTTCATACCCTCTGTTGCTGAAATGTATTCTGCTTCTTTTATAGACAAAACAACAATAGATTGAAGTGTAGCTTTCCAACTGATAGCACTATCACAGAGAATAAAGATGTAACCAGAGAAAGATCTTCTTCTGTCAAGATCACCACCATAATCCGAATCAACAAAACCTACAACGTTGTTGGTTGTAGCCTTGCTTCGGTCAAAGATCAAGCCAATACCTGAAGTACCTTTTAGATACCGAAAGATCCATTTTACAGCACTCTAGTGATCCTTTCTAGGATTATGCATATACCGACTCACTATGCTAACAGCATATGCTAAATCTGGTCTAGTGCACACCATTGCATACATAAGACTGCCAACTGCACTAGCATATGGAACGTGTGACATATGCTCCTTTTCTTCCTCTGTATCTGGGCAAAGATCTGAAGATAACTTGAAATGTGCAGCAAGTGGAGTAGAAACAAGTTTGCAATTATTCATATTAAACCTTTCAAGCATTCTCTCAATATACTTCTGTTGAGATAATATCAGTTTACCAGCTTGACGATCCCTGTAAATCTCCATACGAAGAATCTTCTTAGCTGCACCTAATTCTTTCATATCAAACTCATTACTGAGCTGGGTTTTCAGTTTCCTGATCAAAGACTTGTTACGCGATGCAATTAACATATCATCAACATAAAGTAACAAGTATATGAAAGAACCATCTGGAAAGTTTTGAAAATAAATACAATAATCAAATTGACTCCTGTAATAACCTTGCCCAATCATGAAAGAATCAAATTTCTTGTACCACTGTCTGGGAGCTTGCTTAAGGCCATACAAAGATTTATGTAGTCGGCAGACAAGATGCTCCTTATCAAGAACAATAAATCCCTCAGGTTGCTCCATATAGATTTCTTCTTCCAGCTCTCCATGAAGAAAAGCTGTCTTGACGTCAAGTTGCTCTAATTCCAAATCAAACAAAGCAATAAACGCAAGCAAAACACGAATGGAGGTATGACGAACAACAGGTGAGAATATCTCATTAAAGGCAATGCCTTCCTTTTGATAAAAGCCTTTAACGACTAATCGTGCTTTGCATCTTGGATCTTCAACTCCGGAAATGCCTTCTTTCTTCTTATAGACCCATTTACACCTCAATGGTTTCTTGCCTTTTGGAAGCTCTGTTAAAGCCCAAGTACCATTCTTATGAAGACTCTCAATTTCTTCATTCATAGCCACTAGCCACTGTGATGAGTTAGCACAAGAAACAACTTTAGTGTAGCTGGCAGGTTCAACACCATCATTTACCTCTTGTGCGACAAACAATGCATAAGCAATTAAATTGTCATCATCTTTGAATCTAACTGGCTTTTTGATTGGTCTTTTGGTTCTGTCTCGGGCAATACAATAATCATCTCCTTGCTGTTGAATAGGAGAAGTGGTACTATCATCATGATCACAATCATCATAATGATCATCAATGCTAGACTCATTTGTTGAGGAAGATGGAACATAGATATTAGGAGCTGTAGGCTTCAACTCCACCTTCTCGTTAGCACCCTGCAAATTTCCTGTACTAGTAGATGAAGGCACAAAAGATTATTTTCCAGAAGATAATAATGCATCCTCATTAAAAGTAACATCTCTACTGAGAATTAACTTCTGTGAATTAGGACACCATAAACGATACCCCTTAGACTTAGATGCATAACCAATAAATATGCACTCAATAGCTCTTGGAGATAATTTGCCGTCATTGACATGTGCATATGCAGGACATCCAAAAATTCTTAAATTAGAATAATTAACAGGATTACCTGACCAAATTTCTTCTGGAACATTGAAATCAAGTGCTGAGTGTGGAGAACGGTTGACCAAGTAACATGCAGTAGATACTGCCTCAACCCAAAAATCGTGTCGATGCCATAACCCAGCATTTGAGAGCATACAACGAGCTCTCTCAAGTAGAGTCATGTTCATTCGTTCTACAACACCATTTTGCTGGGGATTTCTGGGGATGGTTTTGTGTCTAGCAATACCATTATTTCTGCAGAACTCATTAAAGTCACCATTACAGAACTCTGAACCATTATCCGTTCTGAGCTTCTTCACTTTCTTCCCTGTTTGATTTTCAACAAGAGTTTTCCACTTCTTAAAAGTAGGAAAGGTCTCACTTTTATGCCGTAAAAAATAAACCCAGACCTTACGTGAAAAATCATCAATAATAGTCATCATATAGCGGCGTCCACCATGGGAAGGAACTTTAGAAGGTTCCCAAAGGTCAGAATGAATATAATCAAGAACACCTTTGCTGCGGTGAGTTGCAGTGGAGAAACTAACCTTTTTCTGTTTCCCAAAAACACAGTGTTTGCAAAACTCCAACTTACCGAACCCATGTTTTCCAAGATGACCCTGCTTGATCAGAAGGTGCATGCCTTTTTCGCTCATATGGCCCAGGCGCATGTGCCATAGATTGGTGACATCATTATCAGGCATGGAAGATGATACTGCTGTTGAACTTGTCATTACAGACCCTTGCAGGACATATAAACTACCAATTCGATTAGCTTTTAATAAAACAAGAGTACCTTTTGATACCTTTAGAACTCCACATTCAGCTGAATATTTGCACCCGAAAGACTCAAGGGTGCCAAGAGAAATTAAGTTCCTCTTTAACTCTGGAATATAGCGGACATTGGAGAAAGTTCTAACAATGCCATCATTAGTCTTGATCTGGATGGTACCTATTCCTGCAACCTTGCATTGGGCATCATTGCCCATCAAGACAACACCACTATCAATAGATTCAAAAGTGGTAAATAAATCCTTGTGAGGACACATATGAAAAGTACATCCAGAATCAAGAATCCATTTTGTTTTACTCCTCTTATTAGAAGAGATAACAGATAAAAGAATATCACTGTCAGAATTAGCTTCAACATTAGCAGCTTCAGGGGATTGTGGAGATTTCCCTTTTTCTTTTTTTTTGTTGTTTTTTCTTCAAGTGAAAATAGTCAGAAATTTCGTGCCCTGTTTTCTTGCAATAGTGACAGAATTTGTTGGATTTATGTCCCCTGGATTTGGATATGAACTTTTTGTGACTGGTGCTCCCCTTTTCTAGAGTTCTACCTCTAAAAGTCAAACTTTAATCCTTGTTTATAGAAGAATGAACTTCAAGATCAAATTTTTCTTTTGACAATAAATTTGATTTAACATCTTCAAAGGATAAGGTATCATTATTTCCATGTAACATGATTTCTTTGAAGTGTTTATAGGTAGAAGGTAAAGAGACAATCAACAAAGCAGCTTTATCTTCATCTTCAACTTGGATATCAATATTTTGCAGATCCATAATAATAGAATTAAACTCATCAAGATGAGATTGAATAGGAGTACCTTCAACCATTCTTATTGTATACAACCGTTCTTTGAGACGAAGCTTGTTTGCGAGGCTCATGGTCATGTACAAAGTTTCTAACTTTAACCATAATGCAGCAACGGTTTCTTCATTGGCTACTTCACGGAGAACTTCCTTGGACAAGCAAAGTTGGATTGATGAAAGCTCCTTTTCATCCAACTCGTCCCATTGATCATTAGTCCTAGTAATCGATTTCTTTGACTTCCCATCTAAAGCTTTCTTCAATCCGCTCTGGATAAGAACGACCCTCATTTGGACTCGCCAAATAAAAAAGCTAATCTTGCCATCAAACTTCTCAATGTCAAATTTAGTAGACATTTTGAAATTCTCAATTGAATAAGAGCTCTGATACCACTTGTTAGGATATCAGCAGTATGCGGAAGCACATGATCTAATCAATTGAGAACAAAGAGAAGTAAAATAATAGCAAGAGATGAACACACAAGATTTAACGTGGAAAAACCCCCTTAGTGTAAGAGGTAAAAAAACCACGGGCGCTCAAGAGCAAAGTTCCACTATGTAAAAGAGAGTACAAGATATCCTCTTATAATGATGAGGACAAAGAAAGAACAATATTTTTCACTCAGTATTTTCTCTCACAAAATAAACTCTCAAATGGAATAAAGAATTCTCTCCGGAATATCCATTCAATGGCTTTGTATTGTTGATGTGTGTTTCTTATTTTTATGCCTTCTGTTCGTTGCCTTTTATAGTCATGTAGAGTACCTTCTTCATCATGAAGTAACGTGACATGTGGCAATGAGCATGCAAATAAGGAGGAGGTGTGTAGCATGTAACAAAAGGCTAGGGAACATTTCTTCATTGCATGTCCATGTGAAGCAAGGCAAAATTGCTGGAGAAAGCTTCAACATTAAGGACTTAACATTGGCCACAAATTAAATAGCTTATAGATGAAGGAAGTAAATGAGAGCCACATATCTCAACAAGGGAATAAGAGTCTTCTAAATGCAATCAAAGACTCCATGATATGAATGCTGATATTATGAATGACAACATGAATGTTGATACAACGCCCGTAAGCACTATTATCTCAAAACGTACTTTAGAAGGCCCCTCGAATGCACGATAGGAGAATTTTACTAAGGTACATTTTTACACTTCTTCTATTGTTTAAGCTAACTCCACCTTTTTTTTTTATCTAATCAAACCTCTTGATTCTTTCCATAACGGTTTTGGGCATCAAGTTCATTGCAGCTCCTCTAGCTATCAACACTTTATGGATTTTAACCCCTTCATCAACCTCCACTTGAATGAAAATTTATTTTAAATGGCCATTTCTTTTGTTTGGGGAACAATCAAAGAACATTGAGTTCCACACAAGCTTCATCAATGGTATTGGCATGTGGGCAATCATTCTTAACCTTTCTTGTAACATATCATTCTAAGGCTTCTAGACTAAGCACCTGGTCAATATATTCTACTGGAAAAGTAGTTATCATACGAACACCTCTTTTAATTTTGGGACATCTCATTTCAAGCCTTTTAGGCCCTTCAAACTTGGGTTCTAGTCATCTATTTTTTTTTTGGACCGATTTGGATGCTTATAAAAAGGAGGTCGCGAACTAGTTCCTTTAAACATATGATTCGAATTGGCATCATCAATGGTTGATTCAAACTACTCCTTTTATTGAATTGGTCTATCATTTTTGTATTCAAAAATGGTAGTACAAGACTTTTGATAACATGTTTATTTATGCCTTTGTATCATTGAATAGGGGGAACATTGTGAGGAGGAAAAAATATTGTTTCCCTATAAGGTAGTATATAAGGTTCCTTAATGATACAAATAAAAATAGGTTTGGGAATGTATATGTGAGAAGGAATAAAAAGAATGTTAGTTAGTTAGTTGTCTTTTATGCTTAGCTGCCAGAATGTTAGTTAGTTAGTTTTCTTTTTATGCTTAGCTATCAGAATGTTAGTTAGTTAGTTTTCTTTTTATGCTTAGCTGTCATTCTATTAGAATTTGGAGCCAAAATAGATTACTATAAATAGAAATCTGTTAGGAGTAGTTATGGTGGTTAGAAAGAAGTAGAAATGGTGGGACTGATTCATAGGAATCAGGAATCTTCTTCTCTAAGCTTTTAAAGTGTTCTTCATTGTGAAATAATACATTCAATTCAGAATCACTTTGATTCTGAATAGCATTCTTCTCTTCTATCCCTAATTCCTCTTCTCTGAGTTACCAGTTGTAACACTGGTATCAGAGACACCAATTCTGGTGTCCTGTGATCGATTGTTTCCGCTGCTATTGTGTATGGTTTTGACGAGAAACATGGCTCGTTCTTCGGATGATTAGAATTTAGAGAGAGAAGAAATACGCACGAGGCTTGACCTAAATGATGCGAGGACGAAGAAAACCGAAGAATTGCTTGCTGCAATTGCAAGCAAATTAGGCGCGCGATCTATTGACGATCATGGTGATGGAGGCAGTGAGATTGGAGATCGTGAATGCATCAGGGAGAAAGGGCAAAATCGTTGGCGGAAATTGGAAATCCCAATTTTTTCCGGTGAGGACGCTTTTGGTTGGACATGCAAGCTAGATCGCTATTTTTCGTTGCAAGTGGTCCAAGAAGAAGAGAAAATGCAGGCGATTCTGTTAGCATTGGAAGGAAGAGCTTTAAGCTGGTTTCAATGGTGGGAGAGGTGCAATCCAAATCCTTCATGGGATGCTTTCAAGGTGGCTGTCATAAGGAAATTTCAACCATCAATGATTCAAAATCCTTTTGAATTGTTGCTAGCTTTGAAACACGTTGGTACAGTGGAAGAGTATGTGGAGGAATTTGAGATGTATGTTGGCGCTCTAAGAGAAATTGATCAAGAATTTGCTAAGGGCATTTTTCTGAATGGATTAAAGGAAGAAATTCAGGTAGAGCTAAGATTGTTTGAACTAAAAAGCCTTACTGATGTTATTCAAAAAGCTCAAATGATAGAACAGAAAAATTTTATTTTGAATAATAAGGGGAGCACTAACTATCCTAGACATACTAGCTTTACAAGAAATAATTCTTTCAGCAAGGTGGTAACTGTTGATTCTAAGAATACTACTAATAAAAAAGTTGATAGTCTTGCTAGTGGTAGTGTTGTTAATAGCTCGGGATCAGTTAATATGAATGAAAGAAGTAGGAGCAGAGGGGGAGAGTTCAAACACTTAACAGGAGAAGAAATAAGGGAAAAAAGAGAAAAGGGGTTATGTTTCAGGTGTGATGAGCCTTATTCTAGGGAGCATATATGCAAGAACAAGCAGTTTAAAATGTTAATAGTGGAGGAAGAAGATATTAGTGAAGAGGAGGATAAAGAGGACTTGGTTTCAAAACAATTTAATGCTCTTTACCTATCCTTATGTTTCATGGCAGGCTTAACTTCATCCAAAATCCTGGAAAATTTCAGGGGATTTATATGGGAAATCTATGATCATTTTAATTGACTGTGGTGCCTCACACAATTTCATATCACAAGAAATTGTCTCTCAATTGCAGCTAAGGGTGGAACCAACACTCACTTACTGGGTAGAGGTGGGAGATGGTCATAAAGTGAGATGTCAAGGAAAATGTAAGAAGCTAAAACTTGCGATACAAGAGCTGGAAGTAGAACAGGATTTTTATCTGTTTAGCTTGAAAGGTGTGGATATAGTTTTGGGGTTGGATTGGCTAGCCAGTTTGGGGGAAGTGAAGGCTGATTTTGGGAAACTTGAATTATCTTTGAGGAGAGGCAAACAATGGGTCAAAATTGTTGGAGATCCTTCTCTAGCAAAAACTCAATTACACTTTGGTGTATTTATGCAAGTTCTGAAACAAGAAGGGCATGGATTGTTACTACATTGCATTGAAGAGCCGGATACAAGGAATTATTGGGAGTGTTGCAAGAGTTTGAATGGGTGTTTTAGGACCCACAAGGATTACCTCCAAAGCGAAAGCATGATGATGCTATTCACTTAAAGGAGAATGCTGAGGTTCCCAATTTGAGACCTTATAAATGTCCACATTATAAGAAGTCATAAATTGAAAAGCTAGTGGGCGACATGTTACAAGCAGGGGTCATTAGACCTAGTATTAGCCCTTATTCCAGTCCTATGATTTTAGTCAAGAAAAAGGATGGAGGATGGAGGTTTTGTGTAGACTACAGGGCTTTAAACAATATAACAATTCCAAACAAGTTTCCTATTCCCATTATAGAAGAGCTTCTTGATGAATTGCATGGGGCTAGTGTGTTTACTAAGCTGGATCTAAAGGCTGGGTATCACCAAATCAGAATGAAAGAGGAAGATGTGGAAAAAACTGCATTTAGAACTCATGAAGGCCTCTATGAGTTTTTGGTAATGCCTTTTGGTCTATCAAATGCACCTTCTACATTTCAAGCCTTAATGAATGAGGTATTAAAACCATTTTTAAGGAAATTTGCTTTATTCTTTTTTGATGACATATTGGTATACAGCCCCGATTTGTCTTCACATGTTTCTCATCTAAAGCAAATACTAGAATTGTTAGCTCAACATTCACTCAAGGCCAATAAGAAAAAATGTAGTTTTGGTCAATTGAGTTTGGAATACCTTGGCCACATAATTTCAGGAGAAGGAGTTTCAGCTGATAAATCTAATGTTGCAGCTATGCAAAATTGGCCAATTCCAACTGACATTAAAGGACTAAGAGGGTTCTTGGGATTAACAGGATATTACAGAAGGTTTGTGAGGGATTATGGCAAGTTAGAAAAACCTCTTACTGATTTATTAAAGAAGGATAATTTCCATTGGTCAGAAGAAGTTGTTTCTACTTTTCAAGCTCTCAAATCTGCTAGATTGACTTACCAATGTTAGCAGTCCCTGATTTTGAGAAGGTGTTTATCATTGAGACTGATGCATCAAGCAAGGGTTTAGGAGCTGTTCTGATGCAAGAAGGAAGACCACTAGCATATTGGAGTAAAGGGTTATCTCTTAAAGCTCAGTTAAAGTCAGTCTATGAAAGAGAATTAATGGCTTTAGTGCAGGCAGTCAAGAGGTGGAGACATCACATTTTGGGTAGACATTTCATTATTATGACTGATCAAAGAAGTCTTAAATTCTTAAAAGAGCAAAGGTTATTCACGGATGAACAATTTAAGTGGGCTGTCAAGTTAATTGGATTGGATTTTGAAATCCAATATAAACCTTGAAGTGAGAATACTGTTGTTGATGCTCTTTCGAGAAAGGGTATGTATTCAACTATTTCAGTTTTGTCCAATGAAGAAACTGAAGATTGGATATTGGATGTTCAACAGGATTCCAAATGGAAAAAAGTTATGCAAGATTTAGTGGTTGATCCTAATTCACATGCGGGTTTCGAATTGAAGGGAGGATTACTATTGTTTAAAGGAAAATTGGTCATTTCCAAAACATCTAATAGAATCCCTATAATTTTAGCAGAGTGCCATAGTACTCCAATGGGGGGACATTCAGGTTTTTCAGAACTTACAAGAGAATTGCCAGTTTTCTGTTTTGGGGGGGCATGAAAAAAGATATCAAACAGTATGTAGAAGCATGTGATATATGCCAAAGGAATAAATACTCCACATTAGCTCTAGGGGGTTGGTTTATTACAGCCATTACCAATTCCCACTCAGATTTGGATGGACATTTCTATGGATTTCTATGGAGGTCTTCCTCGGATCAAGGGAAAGGATACTGTTTTAGTAGTGGTTTACAAGCTTTCTAAGTACTCTCATTTTATTGCTTTGGGCCATCCTTTCTCAGCTAAAGAAGTGGTTGTTGTCTTCATCACAGAAGTTGTTAAACTTCATGGCTTCCCATCAACAATTGTCACTGATAGGGATCCTATATTCTTAAGCCAATTTTGGAAGTAATTGTTTAGATTGGATGGAACTCAATTAAAAATGAGCACCTCTTATCACCCTCAGACTGATGGCCAGACTAAAGTTGTTAATAGGTGTTTGGAGACTTACTTGAGGTGTTTTGTGGGACCTAGACCTCGGAAATGGTTAGATTGGTTTGCTTGGGCAGAATTTTGGTATAATACTACTTTCCAAAGTTCAGCAGGAATGACTCCGTTTAGAGCTGTGTATGGGAGAGATCCTCCATTGTTGATAAAAGGGTGTGCGATTCCATCCAAAGTTGAAGTTGTCAATCAACTGGTCCAAGCCAGAGATGACATTTTGAAGGAACTCCAGCAGAATCTACTTCATGCCCAAGATCAGTTGCGAGTTCAAGCTAATAAGCATAGGAGATTGGTGGAATTTTCAGAAGGGAATTGGGTCTATTTGAAATTACAGCCTTACAAAATCAAATCCTTAGCCTCAAGACCCTATGCTAAACTGGCTGCAAGGTTCTATGGTCCTTATCAGGTGCTATCTAAAGTTGGTCCAGTAGCCTATAAACTACTGGTACCTTCTCATTCTAAAATTCACCTAGTTTTCCATGTCTCTCTTTTGAAAAAAGCCTAACAGCCCCAACCTCTTCCTTCGATGTTGAATGAAGAGTATGAACTCCAAGTAGAACCATATGATATAGTAAACTGGCGTGAAGATCAGCAAGGATTAGTGGAAGTTTTGGTCCTTTGGAAGAATCTACCTACTTGTGAAAGTACTTGGGAGAGTGCAGCTAAATTGCAGGAACTATTTCCAACTTTTCCCCTTGAGGACAAGGTCATTCTTTTAGGGGGGGGGGGGTATTGATACAAATAAAAATAGGTTTGTGAATGTATATGTGAGAAGGAATAAAAAGAATGTTAGTTAGTTAGTTTTTTTTTATGCTTAGTTGTCAGAATGTTAGTTAGTTAGTTTTCTTTTTATGCTTAGCTGTCATTCTATTAGAAATTGGAGCCAAAACAGATTACTATAAATAGCAATCTGTTAGGAGCAGTTATGGTGGTTAGAAAGAAGTAGAATTGGTTAGACTGATTCATAGGGAATCAAGAATCTTCTTCTTTAAGCTTGTAACGTGTTCTTCATTGCGAAATAATACATTCAATTCAGAATCACTTTGATTCTGAATAGCATTCTTCTATTATATCCCTAATTCCTCTTCTCTGAGTTACCAGTTGTAACACTTAACATGCGTTAAACCATATGTTCTGTTGTAATGTTGTGGTATATAAGGTTTTTTTTCTTCTCATATAGACCTTTTGGTTTGCTTCCAAAACTAACATTATACGACCAAGCTTATTCCTTATCAACAACTTCCTTGGCTCTCTGTTTATCAAAGGCTTGCTTCCTTTCAGATCTATTGAATGCCTTAGTTGTAGCCTTGTTAAATACAAAGCTATGTCAAGGACACATCATCACCTTTGGATTAACATTGCATTTCTTTTGTAAAAACTCCACTAAAGACTCTTTGATTCAAGGGTAAATCTTGCTTGAAGGCTCCACTTTGAATTGTTCAATGACAGTGTAAGGATCATTCTCCTCTTCTTCCAGTGTAGTTTTAACCATACAAATAATCGAATCAAGTATGACGTAGTTAGCAAAAGCTTTAAATGTACATCAACTAACTTGAAGCTTTTTTCTACAAGTTTTCCAATTGCCTATTGTCCTTGTCTTGTTTTTGAATTCGAGCACCTCACCTAATTCGTGCGCATTCTTAACCATTTTGAGTTCTTTTCTCCTCAGTGCTTATTCTCTATCTTATCGTCAGATTGGAGTTGATTCTCTATCCCGAGCATATAAAAGGCTCTGATTATTTGGTATGTAAAAAAACTATATTCAAATTATCCATCACACTTGAATCTTGAAATTTGAATTCTTGATATAACAACCTCTAATTATGTTATATCTTTTTGGCTAAATTACATATGTAGTCCCTTAACTTAATTTCAGGTGACGTTTTAGTCCTTTAATTTTTTTTCTTTCCCATTTCAGTATTTCATCTTTTGAAATAATTTCAATTTTACCCTTTAAGTGGGTTTCCTTTAATTCAACGTTAACAAATTCCCTCCTCCGTTTTCTTTTCAGTTTTTTCTCTTTGACATTTCTAAATATCTTGTTTGGTATTCTCCTCTCCCATTAATTTTCCTCTTCTCGTTTTCCTCTTGTTATTTTCCTCATCTCTGTAAAATCGTAAATCCATCTCAACGATAAGTAGAAGGAATCAAGCTTCAAGAAATCGTAAATCGAAGAACACACCATTAGAATCAAGCTTCAAGAAATCGTAAACCCACATTGAGAGGAGAAGAAAGGTAACATGCTTATGGATTCTGATGTTTAGTGATATGATTTGTCTTAAGGTTTAGGTTTAGGGATCTCTGTGAACATGAGGCGGCCATGGATTTTAAGTTTTGGGAACCGTGGATATAATTTTTCATGGATGGAAGAAGTAAACAATAAGAGGAAAACGAGTGGGAGAGGAGAAGACCAAACAACGTATTTGGAAATGTGAAAGAGAGGAAAACTAAGAAGAAAACGGATGAGGGAATTTGTTAACGTTGTCTTAACGGAAACCCACTTAAAGGGTAAAATTGAAATTATTTCAAAAGATAAAATATTGAAATAGGAAAAAAAAAGTTAAAGGACTAAAACGTTACCTGAAATTAAGTTAAGGGACCACAGATGTAATTTAGCCTATTTTTTTTTACTATTTATAATAAATACTTTAATTGAAACAATTAATTTTTCCCCAAAAATAGTAAGCTTATAAAACTATAATAGTTATCAATAAATTTAATATTACAGTAAATTTTCTTAATTTTTGTGATTTATTAAAAGAATCTTACATTTAGAGGTGAAAGTAGCAATAGAGTATCATGCATCCACATATTGAATGCGAAATCACCGTATAATTTTTAATTTTCTTAATTTTTGTAATTTATTAAAAAAATATCTTATATTTAGAGGCGAAAATAGCAATAAAAATCATCCATCCACGTAATAAATGCAAATTCACCGTATAATTTTTATTTGACAGAGGTGTTAGTTTTATTTAAATTGTGGTTTTGCAGATGGTTTGGAACAAATATTTGTGAGTTCAAAGCTATTCACTTTTTCTGATTGGTACAGTTGCCCTCATGGCCATGGGTGTGTGTTAATATAATCTTCATGCTTTGGGGATCAATGTGTATGTTACGGTTGTAGTCGAGGGTTTGAAGTATCCATCCTTAAATAAATTTATTTTTCATTTAAGAAAAAGATACCAGCCAGTGCAGATAAGTTAGATTATCCTTTTTATTCTTTTATATATATATATATATATATATATATGAAAGTTTGCTGATAAAAAATTGTTGTCTTTTTGTGGAAGTATATGCTTTGTAACTTTAGTACTAACGAAAATATATATCTATAGTTTATTATATATGTATCAAATTGATCTATTGTCGGTTTCCTCTTTTAGGGCTGCTGCATAGAATATTACAAACGTCAAAAGTCTATCAGATTCGACAAAATTTGGATGAATCTCAATCTTATATACGTAATTTATATCATGCTCTTTCATACACATGTAGATTAAATTAAAGGTTAAATAAACATTTAATCTTTATAAAAGTTTATTGTTTTAACTTTATAAAAAATTTATTTATTTTTAATTTTAAAAAAAAATTTAATTTAATTTTTATCTTTATTTTTAATTCTATTTATGTTTATCATTTAAATTTTTGAATAATTTTTTTTTCATTCATATTTAGAACAATATAAGAATATCTCATACAAAAATTTATAAATTTTAAATAAATCATCAAATAAGTATGATTTTTTTAAAAAAAGTTTTTGACACTTAAAAACTCATATTTAATTTATCTATCTTTTAAAAAATCTAAATATTTGTGAGGAAACTTTTAAATTGTTCTAAACATGCATAAAAAATAAAATAGAGACCAAAATTCTTATAAAATAAAACAAGGACCAAAAACAAAACATAAATTTTTTAAGGGACTAATGATGAAGAATTTTTTTTAAGATTAAAAATAAAGAACTTTTTATAGGAATTAAAAATTAAATTTTAAATTTTATAAGGATTAAAAATTTATTTAACTCTTAAGTTAATGATAAATAATCTAGAATTTGTTTGATTATGTTTTCTATTGATAAAATTAACTCATTCTTTTTAGTACCAATTTATTCATCGGTAAAAACTCAAATGGACCCTACTAAATAATGTGAAGCTTATTAAATCCATAAATCCAAAATATCACAACAAAATATGGAAGTTCGGGTAGTTTAATTGGTTTGAACTAAAAGTTGAAGGAGTGAATGAGTCAACAGAACGCGTTCAAACTTTGAAGAAGATATAAAATATTAATTAACTATTAATATTTGTAAATAAAAAAATCTTACAACAAAATACTTTACTATCTCATTTACAATTTTTACACCGAAAACAAATCCAATCACAATTTTTTTAAGGAAAAGTTATAAACTCCGTCACCCAATTTTGTATGGAAAAAATCTAATAAAACTCAAACTAATTCTCTATATGATTATAGTAACTTTTTTTTCTTTCTTTCTTATTCATATAATTACATAATTAACGTAAAAATAGCAACAAAAATATGTGAATTATAAAACTTCATTATTTATTAATGTTATAGAAACACAAATCATTATCCTTTTGGAAAAAGTATCATAGTTTACATAAAACTCATGAATTACAAAACCATGTATTGTGAAGCCATGTCACATTTTTATATTCGGTGTCTCATGAAGATACTTCATTGGATCTTCTTCATCGTAACATATCTGAAATGTTGGTTTTACGGTTTCAACTTTATAACTGAAACTAATAAAGCATAATATAGTGCCCATCCAACAAACTTATTTATTTAAAATAAGACTTAAATATATAATTGATTTATGTAAATACGCATTTTTTGGTTTTAATCTCTAAGTTTTCTTGCTTAATTTTTTTTCTTGTAAATATGTGTATTCTATTTTTGGTCCTTATTCTTTTATTTTAGTCCTTCTAATTTTTTTTTATTAAATAAGAAAATTGTGTTTTATTAGTCTCTTATTATATAAATCCTAAACTCTAAACCCTATTATTTTTATTATTATTATTATTATTATTATTTTTATTATTATTATTATTATTATTATTATTATTATTAATCGACCCTAATCACGAGTATTAGTGGCACTCCAACACATTACATCAAGAGGTTGCAAAAGAAAATTACAAGCTTTGTAAGCATACAATTGGATTACTCCAATAATTTGAAATGAAAAATCCAGAATATATGCTTAGAAACCAAGTCCAAGATAGGACTTTTCACTTGTTCAATAATCTTCTTTGGTTCTAGATTATCCTTCTTAAACAATTAATATATTGTTTTTGGTTGTGTAAAACCACTATATGATAGCCATCCAAATCGGTTGCCCAACCTTTTTTACTTTTTGGTTTTTCATACAGTCAAAAAAATGCAGAAAGTGGAATGACCTTGCCAAGTTTTTGTCAAAATCCCATCCAAGCCAATGAAATGCTTATTCCCAGATTCTTTTGTTTTTCCGAAAGTTAAAGAAGAGGTGGTCCACAGATTCCATGCACTAAAAAAGAAAACTACACATGACATAACATATGGATTAGATATTATATCTCTATTGCTTGGTTTAACATAAGAGAAAAAGAGAATAAAAATGTTGTGCTTGTGTGTATGACTAGTAACATCCTAAGCTTGAAAACAGAAACAAATATCAAATAATAAGTTCCTAAATTCTAGACCATTATTTAAAGCAGAAAAATAAATATCCCGTGTTGCAACTTTTGTAGGCATTCTTTCAACTAATCTCTTTGTTGCCTCAATAGCCGCAAACACTTTCATTCTCAGAACTTCAAATTTGGCTTTTGGGACAGATTTTGTTAAGATATCTGCAGTTTGATCTTCAGTCTACAATAAATCAGTTTGATATTTGATTATCAACAAAGATTTGTATTGGATCATTTTTCTCCATACGTAAATCTACGAAAACATTTCTTAGTCAAATTGTTTGATTCAAAGCTGCAATGGTTGCCACATACTCCGACTCTATCGTGCTTTGAAGAAGAAAAACATTGAAAAGTAGAAAAGAGTAGCCTTAGAGTTCAAAGAGAGAAACACTTATTCAAGTTAGAAATATTTTGAGCGTTCTTTTTTTAGAGTGTAAGTTATTATTATTATCAGCTTTATTAGAACCAACTATTCAATTTTTAATCTTCTATATCCAATTCGATAGTGGTTTAATTCTTTCTTCAATCTAGGGTTGTTAGGAGAAGATTTGGCTTGTAGGGTCAAGGTGGTTAGTCCCTCAAAAGTCTAGGGTTGTCAAGCTGTTTAGGAACACAAACTTGGAAAGTCAGATATTTTGTAATTCAAGGTATTTAAATTTTTGGATTAAAGCCTTATGAACGAGGGACTGGATGTAGCCAAATTAGTGGTGACCCAGGATAAATATACGTGTCAATTTATTTATGCTTTCATTGTTTGCTACCTTTGAATCCAATTGCTTCTACACCTAGTAAGTCAACAAAATTGAACTAGTTTTATATTTAAATATAAATTATCAAAAAGTTATCAACTTTGGCAAATACAATTCAACCCCTTTTCTCGTGTTTTCACCTTCAATTGGCGTTTGAGCTCGATCTCAAGGCTGAACACTTTACACAGTTTGAGAAAAGATGCAAGGGTTCAATATTTCTAAATTAAGTGAAAAAACTACTTGATGAAACATCAATAGACCACCTATGTTTGATGGAGAACATTTTTATATTTCACAAGATCTTGAACTTTGGGACTTGGTGGAATATGGTTATATTGCTCTTAAGAATACTGATTGTATTCATATTCCAAGAAATGAGATGAATGCTAATCATAAGGAGATGTACAAGATGCATCATAAGTCTAGAAAATTCATGATAAATGTAGTCACTTTCAAAGAGTTTGACAAGTGTACCAATAAAAAAAGAACAAAAACCATTTATGATAATTTGATTATGACTTATGAAGGAAATAAGCAGGTTCAAGAGGCAAAAGTAAATCATCTGGCAAAGCAAAATCTTCATCTTAGGGATACAAATTTAGCAAAGTAAAAAAGGTATATACATCTGTCAAACTAATTATACAAAAGAGATTCACAAGAATTTTAAGATGAGTGGTTGCAAATATATGGCTACATCAACGCACCTTATTTGTTCATTTGAAAAATATGATTTAGGCTAGAAAGTTGATCAGAAAATCTATAGAGGAATGATAGGATTCCTACTTTACCTTATCGCTTCCAAATTTAACATCATGTATGTGCAAGACTTAAAGCTAACCCTAGGGAATCACATTTAACTGTTGTTAAGAGAATCCTGAGATATCTAAAAGGAACTACCAACATTACAAGAAAACATGAATTTTGTGAGGGCCAAAAGCCCTGACAAAGGGAAAAAAAACAGCCACAAAGGTGGATTTTGTGAGGGCTTTTGGTAGCCACAAAGAAGCTGGTTACAAAATTTTGTGAGGGCTTTTGCAGCCACAAAGTGCCTGAAACAGGTTGGCATTTGTGAGGGCTTTTGCAGCCACAAAAGACAGGCATTTGTGAGGGCTTTTACAGCCACAAAAGTCTGCATTTGTGAGGGCATAGGCCGCCACAAAGGACATGCTGAATTTGCCTGATTGGACCTTTGTGAGGGCTTTTGGCCGCCACAAAGGACAGACTGGATTTGTTGACTGGACCTTTGTGAGGGCTTTTGGCCGCCACAAATGCCAATGTAATTAAAAAATAATATATTTTGTGAGGGCTTAGGCCGCCACAAAATAATTCGTATTTAATAAATTAATTTTTAAATTCAAAATTAATAGTTTATTATAATATTATATATAATAAATTAATATAAATATAATATTAAAATTTAAATTATAATTAAATTTAAATTAAATTTAAAATATAATGTAAATATAAATTAAATTTAATATATAATAAACTAATCTTAATTTAACTAAAAATTTAAAATAAAATATTTAAATTAAAATTAAAGATTAATAATTAAATTAAAGATTAATTTAAATAATAAAATATTAATAATAAAATATTTAAATTAATAACAAAATATTTTGTGTAGAGAGAAGGAGGAGAGAATAGTTAGATTGAGGTTTTAGAGAGAAGTTGGATGTAAAAAAATGAAGGAGGAGGGGAGAAAAATATATATAGTGTTAACTTGAGCATTTGTGGCGGCCAAAGCAGCCACAAAGTCCACGTAGGTTTAAAATTTTGTGGCGGCCTTTGCAGCCACAAAGTCCACGTGCGCATTCCTTTGTGGCGGCCTTTGCAGCCACAAATGCCACAGGTCACATCAGTCCTTTGTGACGGATTTGGCCCTCGCAAATTGATTTTTTGTGGCTGTAAAAGCCCTCACAAAATCCTTAAATATTTAACTGGATTTTGTGAGGGCTTAGGCAGCCACAAAATCCAGTTAAATATTTAAAAATTTGTGAGGGCTTTTTCTGTCACAAATAAAGACCAATTTCAATTTTGACATTTGTGATGGCTTTTTCGGTCACTAATTTGTGAGGGTTTTATTCGGTCACAAAATATTTATAAAGTTGACCACAAAATGGTGTTTTTCTTGTAGTGCAACCTTACATTGTTCTATAAGAAATATCCTAAGTACAAGCTGAGTGAATATTGTGATTTTGATTATGCTGGAGATAAACTTGAGAAAAAGAGAACTAGTTGCAATTGCATATTTATAGATGACAACTTAATATCTTAGCCAAGTAAGAGACAAAACACCATTGCAATATTAACAATAAAGGCTGATTACATTTCAGTAGCTGGCTGCAGTTCTCAACTACTTTAGATGAAACATCCACTTGAAGACTACAAAATCATATAATCCAACATTCACATCCATTGTGATAACACTTATGCCATTTGTCTAACCAAAAACCATATCTTACATTCTAGAGCTAAACACATAGAGATCAAACACCATTTCATTATGGACTTTGTTCAAAAAGGGGTACTAAACATTCAGTTTGTAGACACGGAAGACCAATTGGTTGACATACTCACCAAACCACTACAGGAAAATAGATTTAACTTCATCAAGAAAAACCTAAACATTATCTTCATACTTGACTGATTGTGTGATAACTTCAAAGTAGTTTAGTTTTACATAAGTTTTTATATTTTCTTGTAATATGTTATATTCATGTTATTAAAAAAAATCACTCTCATTTCTTTTTGTCTGATGACAAAAGGGGGATAAATATATTTGATAAAATGGAGATAAAATGATACTTAGATTTAGGGGGAGCCCTAAGTTAGGTGGAGTCAAAGAAATACAAAGAAAAGTTGTTATAAAAAATACAAGTTTTGTCATCATTAAAAAGGGGGAGATTGTTGGAATCAATCTGAAAATTTACAAACGCAATATGAACAACATACAAACAAAATCAATATAAAGAATTTACAATTTCAATTTAAACAAAAAAGAAACATAATGAATTTGAAGAATTTACAAACATATTTTGAATAAAATACAATTCAGAATCGAACAGGGATTAAATTGAAACCCAAACTTTAACTACAAATAAATACTAAAGACTGAAGAAGAAAAAGATCGAAAAGCAGAAAATAGTAGTCTTAGAGTTCAAAGAGAGAAATACTTGTTCAAGATAGAAATATTTTGAGTGTTCATTTCTTAGAGTGTGAAAGTTATTATTATTATTATTATTATCAACTTTGATAGAAGAAAATGCTCAAGTTCCAATCTTTAATTTGTATCCAACCGGATAATGGTTTAGTTTCTTCTTCAATATGGGGTTGTCAAGTTGTTAGGAGAAGACTTGACTTGTAGGGTCAAGGTGGTTAGTTCCTAAAAAATGTGGGGTTGTCAGGCTGTTTGGGAAGACTAATTAGGAGGGTCAGATGTTTTGTAATTCAAGATATTTAAATTAGTGGATTAACATATTATGAATAAGGGTACTAGATGTAGCCAAGTTAGTGGTGAATATAACCATCTTTCTTCTTGACTAATAAAACTGGAGCACCCCATAGAGAGACACTCAACCATACAGAACCCTTAGCTAAAAGATCCTCTAATTGAGCTTTTAGTTCTTTTTACTCTAGAGGTGACATCTCATAAGGGGTAATGGAAACTAGTTCAATACCAAGAACTAAGTCTATTGGGAACTCTACCTCTCTGGAGGTAGGGAAATTATATCTTTTAGGATGACATCTACAAATTCATTCACAATATGAATTGCAGCAACATCAGGTTTAAGTTGTGAATCTGAAGACGACATTAGTAGAAAACCTTAGCCCCCACTACGAAGGAATTGAAAGAGGTGAGACACTAGGGAGTAGAATTGATCAGTTTCGTTTTAACTCAGAATAGCAAGACAAAAATATAAAATCTTTTATCCGAAGTCTACAATTACACAATTAGCTGAAAGTCAATTTATTCTTAAGATGGTGTCCATTTCTTTCAAAGGTAGAAAAAAAATCAATTGGATAAACTTTATTAGATACAATATTTCAAATTTTACAAACATAATTGAATTACTCCTTTATAGGGCATCTTAATATTCAACTACTGATTACTCATTGGAACACCCATCCTTTGTTGCCACTTAAGTTGTTTGTTCTCCTTCAAAATTCGTAAACTTTCTTCTAGGGTGTAGCTTTTATGAACCAAGGTGGCATGAAAAGTTATCTCTTGTTGGGTCAAATTTCTCTTAATCTATGGTTTCAAACCCTATACGAACTAATTTATCTTTCATCGATCATTTGGGGCATATTTTGTTTGGGCACAAACCTTGCCAATTCCTGTATCTTTTCCACATAATACACAATTGACATGTTTCCTTGTTGATGGTGTGTAAACTCACACTTGTTAATCCAGAAAGATGGTACAAAAATTATCCCAGTTCATTGGTGTACCCTTACTAATTATGTATGCCTTTGCACCCCTCTATCAATTATCAGCTTCTCTTAATAGCATATGAGTAGCAAAAATTACTTTTTCTTCTTAAGTACATTGCACCATAAGAATTTTTTTAGTCATTTCAGACAACCATGATTGATCTTCCAATGGCACCAGACTCCCTAGAAAAGCTAGTGAAAGTCATAAAACGATCTATTTGCGACATATGGTGGTGGTGGTGGTGGTTGAGCCGGTCCGATTGTTTTCGCGAGATAATTCATTATGTTGGTTGTAATAGTTTGTTGTTGTTGCATCATATATGGTTGTTATTACACCATTTGCGTTATTTGTTCCCAACGTTCATCATTAGTCCTTCCTCTACGAGGCCTACCAGGTTGTCTTGCATTTGGTTCCATATAGTTATGCATACCAAACACAAATATTAAGTTGATTAAACTTAATATTCAATGAATTGATAATTGAAAAATATATAGTCTCAAAACAAGAACAACGTCTAATTCTAACAACCACAATATGGTTGGTTCAATTGGGCTCTGATACCAAAAATGTAACACCTTAAGTGAATTATCTAGAATATAACTCGAACATTAACATCATTCAAAAAAAGAGATAAGTAATACAGATCCCGACACTAAGTCATGCAAATGTATCAATATATATACTAATCCTTCAAAATAAAGAGAAAAATGGAGTACTTAACACATTCGTGGTTCAAAAATTTCCTAAGAATTATAATCAAACTATAATATAATTTGTGATGCCCAACTCTTGATCTATGTCTTTTTACCAATAAAATATTCATATAATGTGGGATGAGATGGCATCTCAGTGGGTCTCTAGGGATGCAACCGAATCAATTAACATTCTAATTCAAGGATATACTTATCATTTGAGTTTCTCTTCTTTTGTAAGTTACTCTCGAGTTACCTCTTCTTTCTCTAGTTTTAACTATATTTAAATATTTAAGCCATTAGACATGAGTAATCTAATAAGTTAAACTCTACTTAACAAATATGTCATACAAAATACATTAGTTTTAACAATGTCCTCTTCTTGCTGGTAAGTTTATTTTGGTAATATTGGATATATTTATGTTCGTAAGTGATGTCACACTTAACCTCACTTACCCCTTGCTTATGTCTAATATAAACAGATAATTCATCTAACTATAATAAATCCTATACTTCTTACCTTATTCATACATCTAGTAATTATATAAGAATATAACATACGCATACCCATCTTCTCAATTACAATATTGTATATTCATGAATACATTAAAAACTACCACACACTCAACCATGCAAATTCTTATGATTTTATGAAATATAACATAAAACATCACTAATTGATATGATAATATATATTGTTAAGTCAATTATATTATAATAATTATAAATGTAAAATAAAAATGAAGGAAACATGATTAGGATATACTTTTTCTAAAACAATCACAAATTTATGTTAAAATAACTCAAAACTGAGTCTAACTACATCATCAATTGACAAAAATCTATAAGTATTAGAATTGAGTCAACAAACACTCTTTGAAATTTTTTTGATGTCTATATTATTGATTAAAATTTAATTTTTTCAAATTAATCCCCCTATTTTTGGAATTTATCCCAAAACTACAGAAGATCATAAAAATAAGACAATAGTTTTTATCTAACTTGCAACTCATTTCAAACTCTTAAACCTCAAATTCCTAATCTATGGTAAACATTACCTCGTACATGCATGTAAGGAAATAGAGGAGGATAATCCACGCACCTCTTTGATTTTCAAAAGAAATGAGAAGATGATGATACTTTCAACTCTTTCTTCCTTGGCAAAAAAAATGTGCACTCTTCCTTTCACTTTTTCTTGATTTGTCAAGGTTTTTTTCTTCCTATTTTCTCCTTCTTTTCTTCTCTCTCATACCCTTCCTTATTCTCCCTCTAAGATTTTAACGATAGCCAAGAAAAAACATATTTGGTGCAATCCTACATGGTTTCTTGAATATTAGTTCTTCAAGAACTATATCAAAAATGATTTTCATAAACATCTATCAAGGGCAATTAATTGTTTGAGCAATTTTTTAGAGATGATTGATTTTTAAATTATTAATTCTTTGGGAACTATATAACAAATTATCATATAAGATAATTCAATAAAAATCAATCTTTTGCATTCCTTCAATGATATGCTTTAATGTTAAATTCTTCTTGAATTTAACAAGAATAAAAAAAAAATAAAGGTATGATAATAAAATAATGATATGAAATAAAATAAATAAAAATTTCAAGGAATATGATAATGTGAAGAAGATAACAAAAGGATAATTTTTATTTATTTATTTTTTAAGAATAGTAAGAAGAAACTTTCTTAGAATAAAACGTCTATAGTTGATTATTTCATCATAAAAAATATTCTTAGAATAAAATCTCTAAGTTGGTTATGTCATCACACATATGGTAAAGATTTGTTCTCCTAACTTATTATGTAATTAACTAAAATAAGAGAAATATAAAATATAGAAGAAAAATATTAATGGTGAAAAATAGAAAAGAGAAGAGAGAAAAATATAGTATTGCATTATTCTCTTCCATTGTGTCTACTTTACAATGGAAATGATTCCTATTTATATGACATCAATTTGTAGGTTGCATGTGAATGATCACATTAACACTAAAAATAAAGGTCACTAATTAATATTAAGGGGTAAGTGAATGATCATAATATTAAAGATCGCTAGCACTAAATAGATCCACTTACTTACTAATGACATGAGAGTCACATGAATGTAGAAGACAATGTAAGTGGACATCCACTAAGTACTATGATCATAAAAAAAAAAATTAATTTTAATTTTAAATTTGTATTATTATATTTTAATTTGTTGGCCCTCTGTCTAACACATTTATGGATATATACGTTACAAAATTCTCGAATAAAGATCATACTATCCTCCTCTACAGTCACCCAACATTCTTTGATGAAATTGAGATTGAACCTATTAAGATTAAGAGTTGAGCTACATAAAGGATTGCCTATAATAAGGTTCGGATCAAATACTAATAAATGAGTGAAACCACTAAGGAGATTTGACTACCATAAAATGAGTACTAGTAGAGTGAAAATTGTCGTGGACTTCAATTTAAACCATTAGAAGATAGCAATGAGTTCAATGTAAAACTCAAGTTATAAAACTCTTTTACCTAATAAACTAGTCTTTTACAATGAACTGAATTGATAGGCGTAAGTCATAATATGATACAATGAATCCACTATTAGATTAATTAACTATGGATTGACATTAATCAATTATTATGAAATATTATTAAATAAGTTATGGTTAATTAGTATTATGGATTGTGATGGGTTATACCATTTTATTAAACCCAATGAGAGGTCTATGCCCTCATTCGTTTAGCTATTTATTCGTTAACCATCACAGTGAACCTAATAATGAAAACTTTGAAACGCTAGACAATAGTGAGAGTAGTTCACCGCTCATCCTTTTCTCTCTGCCAACTATCTCTCGAATTTGAAAAGGTGCGTGGTGTATATTTCTTTTTATAGGAAGATATGCTAAAAACATGTATAAGTTGTGAACATCAAATTCTAACATCCACCTAATTTCGATCATGAACATGTTTAGGATGTGCAACCGCATAATGTCCCAAATTGTCACAACACCAAATTTTTTTTGTATAGTGTATAACAAAAATTATATAGCTAAAAAATTGATGAATACAAAATTAAATAGTAAAAAAATAACAAAATTTGAGTGTTTCTATATTTTTTCTTCTTAAACTCTAAGTCAAAAATTTTAAATTTATAAATTATTGTACTCTTATATGATTAAATTTGTACAAAAAGATTATGGATTTTTTTTTTTACTTATACTAAAATTAGAACCCTAAAAAATAATTTTTTTTTTGTCTTTCTCTCAATTCTCATATTCTTGTTACTCATTGGTCCCTCAAGTTTGTGAAGAAGAACAAAAATCAAATTAATTTCATAAGAATCTCATTTAGCCAACAATTGTTCGTCTTTACCATCATCTTAAAAAAAAATAAAAATTCTTTTTTACTGAGATGATTGTTGAATGGAAACTTTTTATACTTTTTATATGTTGATCGCATCAAACATAATAAAATTTCTTATAATATATTAATCATAAGAGTCATGATACATTGATTTATATGTATTAAAAAAACATATCAAATTGATTAATATTGCGTTAAACATAAAAAATTCAATATCAATGTATGACTTATTTAAAAAAATTAAGAACACAAAACTTATATGAATAAAATATGATATCGATTTCAAACTTTACACATCACGTTTAAATTCTTAAAATAGAATCTGTGTCCACCAAATCATAAAGAATCGTAGAATATCTACTAAATCATGCATTATAAGTTATAACATTGTTAAACAAGTTTTTTTTTTTACACATATCAACAAATTGTTTAACTAGTGTAAACCAAATTTCGACCCACATAAAAATTTCCATTTTGTAAAATATATATATGCTTTAGATATTTTTCCTTCCTTCCAATATGAACGCAAGTCACCTTCTGATCTTTACATAACCAGCGCAAAAGTGCGTTCTTTTTTATTTTATTTATTTTTAATAATAAAAGAATCTTCAACGTGATCTCGAAGAGATATTGGGTTGAATGCCATTTCCTTTTTTCTTTTTTAATGTGATAAGCCCTTATCACAAATCAACCAAACAAATACCAACAAACGGTTTTGTATAGAAGTTGTGATGGTGATAAGAGGCGAGGAACCCCATTATTTCGTTTGTCTTTGATCCTAAATAAAAAATCCTCTTAGTTAAATAGTATTTCTCCCTTCTTAAAAGGAATAATATTTTACCCTTGATCTTCTCAAAAGCAAAAGCAAATGCTTCAGTTTATCCGCATCATTATTCCTTTTTTTCTCCATTAAATAATAGTATTTTTTTATGATCTCACTAACCTAATTAATTTATTAAAATAAATTCAATTGTTATTAATAAACTTGAGTTTAACTAAAGAAGTTAGACTTATATACAATATAAATAACTGAAGTTTAAAATTTTAATACAAAAAATATTTACATTCAATATTTGGTATATTTTAAATAGATTTATCTTTGTTATAGAAAATTTGTAGGATTATCTTCATTAAAAAGAAATCTATGAAAAAATAATAAATTCAAATGTTTTACTTGTTTCCACTCTCGTTTTGCTTACCTAAGGCTGCGCTTCAAGTTGGTGATGACTTAAGATTATGTTGCCACATCATCCGCATATCTGAAAAAGTGTATGGCATCCAATTGGAAAGAATAACCAAGATGTTACACGTTTGTTTGAAAATTGTTGGTGCACGTTTTATGATGAAATCATTATAGTTTTCGGGAATCAATAGGTTAGTTGCTTAATTAATTAATTAATTAAATATACAATAATATGTATGCATATCCCTTACTATTAAGATAAACATAGCTTCACCAAAATAATATTAAGATAAGCATATTACACGTGTATATTTCCCTAATGAGTTTAACATAGTGTGTTTAATAATGATTTCAAAATTGGACTTGATTATCTCATTACGATGATCGCATCGTCAATTTCAATTCCTTTTTTGTAATGGGAATTTCTTTTTCTTTCTATTGGTTTAAAGAGGATAGAAGGATTCATTAATCTTTTTACTAGATCATGTGTCATCAATTTGTAATACTGCACTAACTTACAACATAATAATATTAACAACCACTCATCAATAGGTGTAACACGAACGGGAGAAATCTTTATCTTATATAATGATGTTATATTTAATTTTAAATATAAGAGATACACGAGTTAATAAAAATGACGTTTTTGATATAAAACTTAATGGGTCTTTTTATATTTAGATCAGAGGTAGTATAAAAAAGAGTTTAATTAGAAGGATAAATTTAAATAAGTCTCAATCACCTGAAATCATATCAACATAAATATATTAACTATTAAAATATTAATATTGTTATTTTTTATAAATTAGGATAGTAAAACAAATATAACATAATAACTTATTAAAAGACGTACAACTTTTACACAGGACCGGTCCGAAGGGAATAGTACTACAACAGGTTTTAGACATTCATGGAAAATAATTTTTTTACTTAATCCAAAATTCAAGTTTTCTTTTACTTAATAGAAAAATCCCAAATTTTCATATTTTTAAAATTAAAACATATAAATCTTTTTTAAATTCAATAATATCTCAACGGATATTAAATCAATTAAAAAATAATATTATATCATATTAATTATATTAATTTAATAATATCAAATTAAATTTTAGAAAATTTACTTTAAATTTTATATTAAAATTCGCTTTCGGCCTCCTCATGTATTGTACCAGCCCTCTTTTACAACATATTTTCAGTTTTGCAATATTAAAGTAATGCATTGTTTGGTTTATGATATATATATAGAACAAAAAAGTAAGGAAAAAGAAAAATAACATAAAATGATATCAATGTTTAATGGTTTATGTAAAGAAATATAAAAATAAAGGTTTAAATATATTTTTACTCTATCTATTTTATTTAAAATTAATTTTTAGTTTTTCTATTTCTAAAATTGAGTTTTTGTCCCTTATTTTACAATTTGTAGGATAAATTGATCCCTCTCCATTTGTGATATACTCATTAATAACATGGCAGCAATGTAACACAACTAAATTAGATAAAATATATAAAATTGCTTTCAACGTTTTTTTTATTTTTCTTGGTAAATATTCGTTTATGTTGTTATTAACAAATGCACTCATGAAGCT
>JBBPBT010001132.1:8205911-8224774 GCA_037974875.1 Cicer bijugum | reverse complement strand
TAAACATAAATAAATAAAAATAAATGTATAAAATATAAATTTAATATATTTTTATTATTTGTTCTAAAAAGACTATATTTCGATTAATAATTTCAAAAACATCTTAATCTTAGTAACATACACAACCAATTACTCATTTGATCCTAATCTTAATCTTAATTTTGATTTTCATCTTAATCTTATTTTTATCTTATGTTGGGTGCGTTTGTTTGATCTTAAATAAAAATAATTTTTAATTAAAAAAATTTATTGATTATTTTGTAGAAATTTGTTTAAAAATGATTTTTTTTTTTAATTTCTGTTTGTTTACTATCACAAAAATGATATTCAATCTATTTGTATATAATTTTATAAAAGTAATATTTTAAACTATAAAATTACCATAGAGGACATGTCTTTTTTAATGCATAAATATCTCTCTTTCTCTAAGCGATATCTCTCTATGTCTCCGTTTTATCTACTACCCCCCTCCCTCTTGCTCTTCCTCCATTCATTTTTCGAAACTAATACCAAACAACAAAATCAAACCTTATAATAGACTCCAATTTTTTTTTTTACTAATTTAAATACCTTCAACGTTTGCTATTAGAAAATACTTTATATAAAATATCTAAAAAATACTTTATATAAAATATCTAAAATAATGGAGAATATTTATACTATAGAATAATTGACCATAAATTTAATTTAAAAAAAGTAACATTTTCTAACAAAAGTTTAAAATATTAATATGGAAGCCTTCTAAACAATTTGTGTGTTTATGCTTGATATATATACAAATGGTAAAAATTATTACTACTGTCGTTGTCTAACTTTTGTCAGCAATTGGTCTCTAATTATTTGACATCAGCATGTGTTGGATCATGCCATTCACCATGATTAGGTACACCAATATTATCATCTCCATCATTAAAATATTGCTCATTGTTTTGTAGTCCACTAATATTCTATAAGTTTTCAAGAACATCCAAGTCACTTGAATATGTTCTTCTTAAAAAATTCTGGAGTGCAAAACAAGACCATATAATAGCATTTTAGTTTGAAGCTTGAACTTGGGCATTTCTTGCTATATTTTTCATCTTGCTTTCGCAACACCAAAAGTTTTTTCAATCAAACTTCTCAAACCAGAATTGTGATAGTTAAATGCTACATTTTATTATATGAATCTTTGAGCCAGTCTAAATTGTGAAAGATGATACTCCGTATTCCTGTACGAACCTAGGAAACCTTTAAGTAAGGGATATCCTGAATCAACAACAAAATACTTACTTATGTATAAATAAAAAATATATTAGACAAAATTATACGATAGGTATTATACATATAAAAATAGTTCCAGATGTATAATACCGACTTTCAAGAGGATAAGGACATCGAAAACTCAGTTTACGAAGAGTATCCATAAGAATCATTGCATCATGGACATATCCTTCCCATCCACACAATGCAAATGTAAAACACATATTATAATCACACACAACCATCACATTCGTACTAGTATATCATGTCCTACTGAAAAAAGGTGTCTGCTTATCTATTAGGGCAAGTATTTTAATATGTGTTCCGTCTATTTCCCCTATACAGTCTTTAAAATAAGGCCAATATCGAGGATCTATAATATATTGAGAAGGATCATCAAAAGGATCAATAGGTCTAATGAATTTTTTTACCTAACTTGCATACAACTTCTAAAACTTTATGAAAATGGGTATGGATGGTTTGACCTGAATATTGAAATCGTTCTTGGGCATTTATGTATGATGAAGGTTGACCTATCATATATAAGAATGCAACAACACTTTCTTCTACTCCGATGTGTTTGGTAGGTGTTAACCCACATATATTGGTTGACTCCCATAGCAATTTCTGAAAGACTTGTTTCCTCATTTGAAGTTGTTAAAAAAATATGTTATCATTTCCTATTATCAATTTTGTATACCACTTGTGACATGAGAGAATTGAAGCAGTTTTCTTTTCTTTAACAACATATTTCAGCACATGATTTGTGACCATAAAAGCCGCTACAACTTGTGCAATATGATATTGATGTCTAATATTGTGTTGGACTTTAATTTCCATTTCGAAAGTAATATCACTCTCATCTGAATTGTCTGTCATCTTGTTACCCAAAATATAAATTTTTCACAACACATTATTTGACAATCATATTACATTAAACTAATAAAAATAAAATAGTTCAAACTACTAATATGATTGTATCTTAATGGTGAACGTGTGAATAGTCTTTTTTCAAGAAAAGTGTGAAGTCAATCAATAATTATATCCAGAGTGGTGGTATTCATAATGTGAATAAATGTTTTTCTATTTTTCTTTGTTGGCAAGGACTCTTGTGGCTTTAAAGTGTAAATGTGATCCTTGTAATATAGATGGAAGCTCACCTAACATTGTCAAACATTTGACATAACTAATATTGTCCTCTAGTGTTCCTTGGCTTTGTTCCATCCCATCAATGATACGGTCAAGAGATCGTTGAAGTTTCTCTGATGTCCTCATTTGATCCCCTTTCACTAAATTCTTCCTTTTTTTAAAGAATGTGGTGTTGGGTTGGTTTGAGCTTCATTCCCAACTTCAAAGCTTTCATCTTCTACTTCTCCTTCATCATTAGTAATTGGATTATTCTCACGATCTTCTTCAAACTGAGATACCGATCCTTTAAAAGGTGATTGCTCTTCATATGGGTTGTAAAGAGCAAATTCGGTACATATTACACCACTGAAATATTTCTCAAGCAAATCAATGAATTTAGGTCCTCTATTCTTCTATTTCATAATCTCTGGATCTTCTTGAGAAATAAATATATAAATAAATTATTACAAAAAATGTAAGTCATAAATTACTTTTATAGTACACCAATACATAACCATACCTTACTTTTAGTTGTCCACCATTCATCGTCAGCTTTAACAATTTTCTTATCATGATTTCATCCTACTCCAATATGATTTTTCACTAATTTCGCAAATTATGAAAACTCTCTTTTCAACGCATCCCATCTGTTTTTTAGTTGGGTGCGAGCATAAGCATAATTAGTTCTCTTTTGAAATTTCTCAGTAGCATTCTTCCAACCTTCTTTATTGAAGTGGGTGTTTGGCCTATTACCAATCTCTATTTCTTCAATGCAAATTTTTAGAAATGGTTCAGTTTTATTGTTATCCCATCTTGCAACCATTCTTCCATCACTCTCAGAACTTTTCGCATATTTTTTAGTTGTCATTCTAATTGATATTTAAATCAACAAAAAGATTAAATTACATATTTAAAAAAATTCATAAAGTAACTTACCATTAACCAAATTTCTAACTCGTATACATGATAAACATGTTGTCGGTTATCCATAGTCACTAAGATAATAGTCAATACTTGGTAGAATCTTTACTATACTTGTAACACCCCGATATTTACCAGCGCGAGTGTATTTTTTTTAACAAAGAAATAAAATAAAGAAATAAAGAAAGAAATACTTTTGGATAAAATATTTAAGTCGTAATACAACGACAAAAGTCAACAATATTTACAAACAGCGGAAATAGTTTTTGAAACAAAAATCCCAAGTATTTAAATAGAAAAATACACTGGGGATATGAGACCCATCAGACATAGCTCATACCCCTAGGGTATTGTCGGCAGATACCTGCATAAAAGCAATGCCATAAGAATATCTATTTTCCCCACGTCACCTCAAAATGTGGAACATCGACCCATCAAAAGAAAAGTCATCAGACAGTTTAATTCTAGATGCAAATCTTCCAAAATAAAATAAATACAACCACAAAAGAAAGACATTTAGTCCTTATACAACCACCTAATCTGATCATGCTACAAACACTATACAACCTGGGTGATCTCTACGCGCCCTGCAAGATCCTCCTGACACAACTTCAGTCAGGTATGTCTAACTACATGCCCATTTCCAAAGTACTAACCGGTAGGACGATCCTGATTCTCATCTGAGGGCAATGCCCAGATTTCGACAATAATTGTAACGGGTCACCAACTGAAATTAAAAGATAACACTTAGCAAAATTCTTATATTTTCAAATGCTCAAAAGAACCTTTCCTCTTAGCATACTCCTCGAAAGGATTTTCATATGTCCAAAAATGCATAAACAATGTTGAAAAATGAAGTTTTGACAAACTGCACTGCCATAGCATATACAACTGAGAAAATGCAGATTTTCAATTCTAAAATAGCTCTGAATCAATCAACACTTCAAACATTAATATTATCAATTATGAACACAAAATTAATACCAAATTAGTCTCCACAAATTTACACCTCAATTATACATCGAATATTCATAACATCATTTATGAACACTTAAGTATATTGAAACTTAATCAACTCAACTTCACACCTCAAAGCAATTACGAAAAATCACAACAACAACCAAATATGTATATACAATCATCATAGTATTACAAACATAACTCGCATGCCAAACACTATAACGCAATGCATATATTCCAGAATTCCAAACCAAAACCCTCCTCGAAGGGCGTAAATCATAATTGTATCGTCTATCACAGACCAGTACTAATTACCGAGGTGCAATCTCTCATGGATCAACACGATTTACTAGCGTGCAGTCGCTCACAGACCAGCACGAAATACAAGAGTGAAGTCGCTCATAGACCGACACGATTATCTAGAGTGCAATCGCTCATAGATCATCATATTCTAGAGTGCAATCACTCATAGATAAGCACGATTTTCTAGAGTGCAATTGCTTACAAATCTGCACATTCTAGAGTGCAATCTCTCACATATCAGTACAACATACAAGAGTGCAGTCGCACACAAACTAGCATGGTTTTCTAGAGTGCAATCCCTCACAGATCAGCACATTCTAGAGTGAAATCTCTCAAAAATCCGCACAACATACAAGAGTGCAGTCGCTCACAGACCAACACAATTTTCTAGAGTGCAATCGCTTATAGATCAGCACATTCTAGAGTGCAATCTCTCACAGATCAACACGATGCAACAATCCCCACAAGAATAAGATGAATCAACAATTCACATGACATCATCTGTGGCCCATCACGATCACCACTACCACCATGGCCCCATCGGGATCACCATGTACTATGAAATGCATAAGCATACTCTGACTCTTTTCACCACAATCATTAAGTAAATGCAGCTATTAAAAGATTCTTCATTTGTAATATTCATTTAACACTAATGATTTTCATATACAACGCAGAGCATACTCAAACATATTTATTCACACCAATTTCAATTTCCACAAACACATATAAATCACATTTCCAAATTCAATCCACACAAATTGAATTAAATTCATTTTCCACCAATTCACACATAAATTGAATTAAATTCTCTTTCCACCAATCCACACCTAAATTTTTTCTCAAAAATTCATAATATTAATTATGAACACATCAATTTCACCAAACAAGAGTCACTATAATTTTCAAGCATCAATCACCCATATTTAATCTCCAGAATTTTCAATCATAAATCACCACAACAATATTAATTAATATATCAGAGTTATCCCCACCGCTAACTCGGTGCCGAAGGTCTCGATTCCTTTCCGAGACTCAAGGAGCTAACTACATAAACATGAATATTTATAACAATTTGTTCACAATAAAACTAATCCAAACACATCAAAATTCCCAAAATTAAATCTTTCTCACACACCAAACATTTAAAACCAAATAATCTCTTTTATTTACTTAAAACTAAATAAAACAAATATTGTCCAAATTTCACATACACATACTCGACTATTAAAGCACCAAAAATTTTGAGTTAATAAAATACTCTAAAGTTTTTTTTCTTTTTAAACTCAGTTCAAGTGTAATTAAAAGAGTAACATTTTAAACTCTAACCATTGTTAATTTCAATCTATCTTCTTGCTCAAACTCTTTAACTTAGTTAAAATTTGAACTTTTTCACAACTTTAACAACTTTAAATTTTTCGTAAAATTTCAACTTCAGTTGAAACTCATTTATTTGAAAATAACTTATTACGTAACTCAAACACATCAAATTTAATCACTACACATAAATTACATCAGAAAAAAAATTCATAATATTAATTACGAACATACAATTCATACCTAACATTAATCACTACACAACACCTGAAAACAAACTAAATTCAATTTCAACTAATTCACACATAAACAAATTAAATCCATTTTTCACAAAATCACACCTCAAATTCATCAAATTTCTTTTCCACAAAATCACAAATAATGTCTTAAATGCAAACTAAAAGTTTGGAAGGAGCCCTTACCTTAACCATAGCTCTAACACGCGATTACGACACCACAATAAATTCCAGTAAAATTTAAGTTCGTGACGTCGCTTCAATAGTTGGCTCACTAGCACCGCAACGTGGAGATGGGCAACTTTTTCTTCTATCACTTCTCAAATGGAAGCTTAGATGTAGTAGATAAATGAGGATATATATTTTATAGTTTTGGTTTTTCTTTGCAAACCTAAGAAAGAAGAAGAAGTTTTCCTGGGCAGAGTTATGATTTTGCCTTGCTTTCTCTCTCTCTCTCTCTCTCTCACACACACACACACACACAAACACAAACACACACACACACACACATATATATATATATATATTATAATAATAAAATCAATTCCAAAATAAATATCTAGATATTGTTATAAAAAACATCATTACGTCTGTCACCTCACATCACATTACAAACCACTTTTTTAGAAAAATATCTACTATCGCTGCAATTCAATCGGCAGATAAATTTTTATGAAAAGTGCTGCATCTCAGAAATTTGTTTTCTTCGACAAAAGATTCACCATAATTAAATAAAATTATTGATCGACAAATAATTTTAATCGGGTCTCCCAAAAGATATTTTTGGCATTTAACTCACAAAATATCATAAAATTGGCTAAAAAGACTCAGAAATTCAACACAAAATTTCGCAAAATACATAAATTAGAATTTAAAATTAAGGGTCTTACATTACTACTCTCCAAAAAGAAGTTCCGTCCTCGAAACTTAAGGTAAGAATAATAATCATACTAGGTTTGCACTCTAACTCAACATACATGATAAAACTTGTTTCGTCATGCCTGTGTGAAGAAAGTGTCGTCTATCCCTTTTCATAGGATGCTTAGTAACTTTATACATTACTATAGCTGGAAAGACTCGTCCGTTCTATTCAACATGATTTTTTTACTATCAACAAGAGATTAAGAATGATCAGTTCCTCAATTTGTCAATATGTAGCCAACAACCATGATGGTGGCTTCGACTATCTTAACCGAACGGTAATAGTGCTCTTTGCGACTTGTACTAAAGGTTATCCTAATGCACAAGTGGTCAAAATATCTTCTCAAGGTCCACCGAGTTTCCCTTATCTTCCTATGACTTTGGTTCTATCGACGAAGTACAATTGCTCAAAATATGACACATAGCCTCATATACGTCCACTTGGTACGAAACATCCATTAGGTATCAAAATGAAACACCAAGTATGACACTAACATACTAAGCACAAAACAATCATTACCACCGAGAACTCCCTAATTTCTCCATTGCCCACAAATCCTCGATTTCTTTAGTCGCACAACTACATCAAACCACATTGTCCTTATCAAAATATTGGTCTAATTGTACTTTAATAATTACATCCCAAGATCTGGTTGGTGATCAAAGTCTCCTCAAATATTTTTTTGACAACATGCCATAACTATACCACCTAAAACACACAAACTTCCTTCAGGTTTAGTGCTTCTTTTCAAGAGTCACGTCTTCAGCAAAATCTAATTCGAATTTCATTCCTGATTAGGACCTACATTTGTTTTATGCCTTAACACCTCAAATTTATGCTTCACTAATCCATTTCCTACATACGTTGCAATTCTGGACAAAGTCGAAAATAACTTTCCTACATCTACTACAAACATTCATTCTGATCTTCTCAATCCGATCACGTTCTTTATTTGCAGCTTGAAGATTATCTTTTCATTATGACATGTCAAACATATTGTATTCACTCCATCACTTTTCCATTTATACAAACCTTAAATTTCTACCTCGAATCTTGATACATCTTCATTATTGTGATTTCAATAAATCAAGCCTTACTAGTTTGCACCAAACTTTTCCATTTCATGCTCAATTCTTCCCTACCAAACATAATAGCAACCCCCATGACATGTACTTAAGTAGTGCCTTTGTATCATTGACATACCTTTATAATAATAATGTCTGAATTACAGGTGAGATAATTCCTTTCATGAATCTTTAATTGGCATAAGCTACATCTCTATGTGCTGCTCCAATAAGTTTTCTTAGCACATTTTCCAAAATTTGGTTCATTCGGTGGATACTTATTCCTTCTTAACCTTCACCGAGATGCAAACTGAAAGAATCAAACAATCGAACGTCCAAACTAACAATTTCTCAAATATTCCCAATAAGCATTTCCTATGGAGTAATTAGCTATAACCTCATCCTCATAGTTTGCTGTAAAATATCTCAAAGACCCACATATTTTTCATCGTCCATCTAGTCATTGAAACATTCATTTTAAATCTTAACGTTTGACTACCCAAGACCAACATCTAAATCATAAATCATTTGTTATATTTCTTCTTTTTCACTTTCTATCAATAAATAAAATTCTAAAATTTGATCCTCGAAATCTCCAAATACTCATCACACCGTCTAATTTCATCCATTTCATCTTAAAATACAATACAAGGTCTTATTCATCATTGACTCTAATCGTCTTAGTAATCTCACTAATTAAAAATTCTTCTAATCATGACACAACATTTTTAGTAGATCTTCAAACACTTTCATCCATAACCTGAATTATTTATCCCTTGCCTACCTCGACTACCTCAATTATACAAGTTTAAGGCGTCACTTGGTCCTCCATCCAACCTTGTGGATTTTAAATCATCGACTTAAAGATCAACCATCTTAGGGTCCCAAATCAAATCTCGAATAATCTCCCCGACTTTTCAAAATATTCACATTTTCCTAGTAATTACCATCCTTTAATAGAAGCTGAAAGCTTACATTGCTACAATCTCTAAGTATTCTCGTACTCTATATTACCAATACCACTTAATAGTAACATGTCGTTCAATACATCAAGGCTTAACTCCTTGTTTTTATCCAAACTTCACCCAAAATTCACACTTACGCGCCTATAGTTTCATCTAAAATCACTATCCATACTTACCATCTCCTAATCCACACAGAGGTTTGTCACTCCTATAATTGTCATGAGATTCATACTTAATAATATGAGCCGTGAATCTAGTTTAACTCGAATGCCTGACTTTACCCCTGAACCTATCGACTATTCCTCAACGTTTACTTTATCTAACCAAGGTAGTATTTACCCCTAACGTGCAACGCCCCTTAACTTCAATACAAGTCTCTTTCGTTGACACCCAAGAACCAAATGGAATCCTAGTCTTCTCAATAATTCTATAGTGTTCATACCCCTTTGGCAGTTATCAAACTTCATCTAGTCTCATCCTGAAATCTACCCGGCGAACATCTAATATTCTTCTTAAAAGGATCTCCACTTAGATCTTTACATGAAATCGCCTATTAGTCTAACTTTAATCCTTCCATACCCATCATCTTCGAGTTACCATCAACAACGTAGCCTTTGTGTCCGTGGAACCACTTCATAAATCCCATGCCATCATGATTCGCCTCAACCTCTCCTGACAATTAATAATTTTGAAGATCTTTGCCACTTCTTGAATCCACATATCCTAAAACAAAGAAATAAAGAAAGAAATACTTTTAGATAAAATATTTAAGTCGCAACACAACGACAAAAGTCAACAATATTTATAAATAGCGAAAATAGTTTTTGAAACAAAAATCCAAAGTATTTAAATAGAAAAATACACTGGGGGATATGAGACCTATCAAACATAGCTCATACCCCTGAGGTATTTTCGGTAGATACATGCATAAAAGCACTGCCGCAAGAATCTCTATGTTCCCCATGTCACCTCAAAAAGTGGAAAATGGACCCATCGAAAGAAAAGTCATCAGACAGTTTAATACTAGATACAATCTTCCAAAATGAAATAAATACAACCACAAAAGAAATACATCTAGTCCTTATACAACCACCTAATATGATCATGCTACAAACACTATACAACCCATATGATCTCCACGAGCCCTGCAAAATCCTCCTGACACAGCTTTAGTCAGATAAGTCTAACTACATGTTCGACTCCAAAGTATTAACCGGTAGCACGATCCTGATTCTCATCCGAGGGCAAAGCCTAGATTTCCACAATAATTGTAAAGGGTCATCAACTAAAATTAACAGATAACACTTAGCAAAATTCTTATATTTTCAAATGCTCAAAAGAACCTTTCGTCATAGCATACTACTCGAAAGGGTTTTCATATCTCCAAATATGCTTTAACAATGTTGAAAAATGAAGTTTTGACAAACTGTAATGTCATAGCTGAATACAACTGAGAAAATGCATATTTTAAATTCTAAAAAGGCTCCGAATCAATCAACACTTCAAACATTAATATTATCAATTATGAACACATAATTAACACCAAATTAGTCTCCACAAATTTACACCTCAATCACACATCGACTATTCATAACATCAATTAGGAACACATAAGTACATTGAAACTTAATCAACTCAACTTCACACCTCAATGCAATTACGAAAAATTACTACAACAACCGAATATGTATATACAATCATCATAGTATAACAAACATAACTCGCATGTCAAACACTCTAACGCAATGCTTATATGCCTAGATGCATGATTCCAGAATTCCAAACCAAAACCCTCATCGAAGGGAGTAAATTATAATTGTACCGCCTGTCACAGAACAATACTAATTACCGAGGTGCAACCTCTCACGGATCAACATGATTTACTAGTGTGCAGTCGCTCACAGACCAGCACGACATACAAGAGCGCAGTCGCTCACAAACCAGCACGATTTTCTAAAGTGCAATCGCTCACAGATCAGCATATTCTAGAGTGCAATCTCTCGCAGATTAGCACAACATACAAAAGTGCAGTCGCTCACATACCAATACAATTTTCTAGAGTGCAATTGCTCACAGATCAGGACGACGCGACAATCCCCGCAAGGATAAGATGAACCAACAATTTACATGGCATTATCTCGTGGCCCATCACGATCACCACTATCACCACAGCCCCATCGCAGTCACCATGTGCTATGAAATGCATAAGCATACTCTGAGTCTTTTCACTACACAAATTTATTCACACCAATTTCAATTTGCACAAACACACATAAATCACATTTCCAAATTCAATACACACAAGTTGAATTAAATTCATTTTCCACCAATTCACACATAAATTGAATTAAATTCTCTTTCCACCATTCCACACATAAATTTTTTCTCAAAAATTCATAATATTAATTATGAACACATCAATTTCACCAAACACGAGTCACTATAATTTTCAAACATTAATCACCCATATTTAATCTACAAAATTTTCAACCATAAATCACCACAACAACATTAATATATCAGAGTTCTCCCCACCGCTAACACGGTGCCAATGGTCTCGATTTCTTTTTGAGACTCATGGAGCTAACTACATAAACATGAATATTTATAACAATTTGTTCACAATAAAACTAATCCAAACACATCAAAATTCCCAAAATTAAATCTTTCTCACACACCAAACATTTAAAACCAAATAATCTATTTTATTTACTTAAAACTAAATAAAACAAATATTGTCCAAATTTCACATACACATACTCGACTATTAAAGCACCAAAATTTTTGAGTTAATAAAATACTCTAAAGTTTTTTTTTCTTTTTAAACTCAGTTCAAGTGTAATTAAAAGAGTAACATTTTAAACTCTAACCATTGTTAATATCAATCTATCTTTGTGCTCAAACTCTTTAACTTAGTTAAAATTTGAACTTTTTCACAACTTTACAACTCTAAATTTTTTGTAAAATTTCAACTTCAGTTCAAACTCATTTATTTGAAAATAACTTATTACGTAACTCAAACACATCAAATTTAATCACTACACATAAATTACATCAGAAAAAAAAATCATAATATTAATTACGAACATACAATTCATACCTAACATTAATCACTACACAACACACCTGAAAACAAACTAAATTCAATTTCAACTAATTCACACATAAATAAATTAAACCCATTTTTCACAAAATCACACCTCAAATACATCAAGTTTCTTTTACACAAAATCACAAATAATGTCCTAAGTGCAAACTAAAAGTTTGGAAGGAGCCCTTACCTTAACGATAGCTCTAACACGCGATTACAGCACCACGATTAATTCTGGTAAAATTTAAGTTCGTGATGTCGCTTCAATAGTTGACTCACTAGCACCGCAACATGGAGATGAGCAACTTTCTCTTCTATCACTTCTCGAATGGAAGCTTAGATGTAGTAGATAAATGAGGATATATATTTTATAGTTTCGGTTTTTCTTTGCAAACCGAAGAAAGAAGAAGAAGTTCTCCTGGGCACAATTATGATTTTGCCTTGCTTTCTCTCTCTCTTTCCACTTCTTGAATCCACATATCAACTTTTTCTAGGCTCTCTTCACCCTTGAACTTTGGAGGATTATAACGACGAAAATATTTTCATCCCCTTGACTCAGCAGCACCAATCTCTATTTCCCTCTGCTTCAAATCCTGCAGAGTCATTGCAACAGTCTGTGCAACAATAGAAGCAACCATGTTATTCATAGCTTCAGCCATTTGATCATCTCCATTGTCGTTGACTCTTGTTGCGTCATCCCTTCTTGGAGTCATTGTTTCCTCAATACAAACATCAAGAATAAATCTCAACACCCCTTAGAATAACTCCAAAAACAAATTACGACTACATCAATACACAACAAATATACCAGACCTGACAACTCAGACAACTTAACCCAACAGATGATCAGATAACAACTCCCAACCTATAGGTTTACCTACAATCTAAACCAAAGCTCTGATACCACAATGTAACACCCCGATTTTTACCAGCGCGAGTGTATTTTCTTTAACAAATAAATAAAACAAAGAAATAAAGAAAGAAATACTTTTGGATAAAATATTTAAGTCGCAACACAACGACAAAAGTCAACAATATTTATAAACAGCGAAAATAGTTTTTGAAACAAAAATCCAAAGTATTTAAATAGAAAAGTACACTGCGGGGATATGAGACCTATCAAATATAGCTCATACCCCTGAGGTATTATCGACAGATACATGCATAAAAGCACTGCCGCAAGAATCTCTATGTTCCCAATGTCACCTCAAAAAGTGGAAAATGGACCCATCAAAATAAAAGTCATCAGACAATTTAATACTAGATACAATCTTCCAAAATGAAATAAATACAACCACAAAAGAAAGACATCTAGTCCTTATACAACCACCTAATCTGATCATGCTACAAACACTGTACAACCCGTATGATCTCCACGAGCCCCGCAAGATCCTCCTGACACAGCTTTAGTCAGATAAGTCTAACTACATGTTCGTCTCCAAAGTATTAACCAATAGCACGATCCTGATTCTCATCCGAGGGCAAATCCTAGATTTCCACAATAATTGTAAAAGGTCATCAACTGAAATTAACAGATAACACTTAGCAAAATTCTTATATTTTCAAATGCTCAAAAGAACCTTTCGTCGTAGCATACTCCTCGAAAGGGTTTTCATATCTCCAAAAATGCTTTAACAATGTTGAAAAATAAAGTTTTGACAAACTGTACTGTCATAGCCGAATACAACTGAGAAAATGCATATTTTAAATTCTAAAAAGGCTCCGAATCAATCAACACTTCAAACATTAATATTATCAATTATGAACACATAATTAACACCAAATTAGTCTCCACAAATTTACACCTCAATCACATATCGACTATTCATAACTTCAATTATGAACACATAAGTACATTGAAACTTAATCAACTCAACTTCATACATCAATGCAATTACGAAAAATTTATACAACAACCGAATATGTATATACAATCATCATAGTATAACAAACATAACTCGCATGTCAAACACTCTAACACAATGCGTATAAGCCAAGATGCATGATTCCATAATTCCAAACCAAAACCCTCATCGAAGGGAGTAAATTATAATTGTACTGCCTGTCATAGAACAATACTAATTACCGAGGTGCAATCTCTCACGGATCAACACAATTTACTAGTGTGCAGTTGCTCACAGACCAGCACGACATACAAGAGCGCAGTCGCTCACAGACCAGCACGATTTTCTAGAGTGCAATCGCTCACAAATCAGCACATTCTAGAGTGCAATCTCTCACTGATCAACACAATTTTCTAGAGTGCAATCGCTCACATATTATCATATTCTAGTGTGCAATCTCTCACAAATCAACACGACAAACAAGAGTGAAGTTGCTCACAGTCTAGCACGATTTTCTAGAGTGCAATCGCTCACAGATCAACATATTCTAGAGTGCAATCTCTCACAGATTAGCACAACACACAAAAGTGCAGTCGCTCACATACCAATACGATTTTCTAGAGTGCAATTGCTCACATATCAGGACGACGCGACAATCCCCGCAAGGATAAGATGAACCAACAATTTACATGGCATCATCTCGTGGCCCATCACGATCACCACTATTACCACAGCCCCATCGCGGTCACCATGTGCTATGAAATGCATAAGCATACTCTGACTCTTTTCACTGCACAAATTTATTCACACCAATTTCAATTTCCACAAACACACATAAATCACATTTCCAAATTCAATCCACACAAATTGAATTAAATTCATTTTCCACCAATTCACACATAAATTGAATTAAATTCTCTTTCCACCATTCCACACATAAATTTTTTCTCAAAAATTCATAATATTAATTATGAACACATCAATTTCACCAAACACGAGTCACTATAATTTTCAAACATTAATCACCCATATTTAATCTACAAAATTTTCAACCATAAATCACCACAACAACATTAATATATCAGAGTTCTCCCCACCGCTAACTCGGTGCCAATGGTCTCGATTCCTTTCCGAGACTCAAGGAGCTAACTACATAAACATGAATATTTATAACAATTTGTTCACAATAAAACTAATCCAAACACATCGAAATTCCCAAAATTAAATCTTTCTCACACACCAAACTTTTAAAACCAAATAGTCTATATCATTTGCTTAAAAATAAATAAAAAAAATATTATCCAAATTTCACATACACATACTCGACTATTAAAACACCGATGTTTTTGAGTTATTAAAATGCTCTAATTTTTTTTTTCTTTTAAACTCAGTTCAAGAGCAATTAAGAGAGTAGGATTTTAAACTCTAACCATTGTTAATTTCAATCTATCTTTTTGCTCAAACTCTTTAACTTAGTTAAAATTTGAACTTTTTCACAACTTTAACAACTCTAAATTTTTCGTAAAATTTCAACTTCACTTCAAAGTCATTTATTTGAAAATTACTTATTACGTAACTCAAACACATCAAATTTAATCACTACACATAAATCACATCAGAAAAAAATTCATAATAACAATTATGAACATACAATTCATACCCAACATTAATTACTACACAACACCTCAAAACAAACTAAATTCAATTTCAACTAATTCACACATAAACTAATTAAATTCATTTTTCACAAAATCACACCTCAAATACATCAAATTTCTTTTCCACAAAATCACAAATAATGTCCTAAATGCAAACTAAAAGTTTGGAAGGAGCCCTTAATTTAACGATAGCTCTAACACGCGATTACAACACCGCGATTAATTCTGATAAAATTTAAGTTTGTGACGTCGTTTCAAAAGTTAGCTCACTAGTACCGCAACGTGGAGATGAACAACTTTCCCTTCTATCACTTATCGAATGGAAGCTTAGATTTAATAGATAAATGAAGATTTATATTTTATAGTTTTGGTTTTTCTTTGCAAACCGAAGAAAGAAGAAGAAGATGTTTTCCTGGGCGGAGTTACGATTTTGCCTTGTTTTCTCTCTCATATATATATATATATATTATAATAAAATCAAATTTCAAATAAATATCCAGATATTTTTATAAAAAACATCTGTAAGTCTGTCACCTTACATCACATTGTTGGAAAACTATGACTTCTTTTTGATTAATAACAAGAGAATTAAGATCAACTCCAACTAGTTAGACATAATTCCCAATTCCAATTATGCACCAATCATACAATTTACAAACACAGCGGAAACTTAAAATCACATACAAGATTTATTCAAGGAGCATGCAAAACAAGCAATTAAACAATGCTGAAAATTAAAGAAGAGAGATAGGAAAGATTGCACCAAGATTTATCCTGGTTCAGCCGTTGATCCAACGGCCTACATCCAGTCCTGTAATCATAATCATGATTCCAGCTTTTTCTACTATAGAATGAATTCGAGTACTTTTACAGATTTTCCAGTCTTCTACACGACCTATCATTCTAACTCCCTTCACTTCTATCTTGTCACCCCTTTGATCCTTGTAGTTTATCCCCAAACTCACACAAGATCAAAGTAGACTTCCTCTTGATGATCCCACACCAACAAGGATAGCCACCAGTTTCCAAACTGGATTTGTTACAGCTTCAATTACAAGGAATTGTCTTTGTCACAAACAAAGAAGAATAGTATCAAGAAATGTGTTCAATCATTCTAGCACCACACAAAAGATTTGATATGCCAATGAATATTTTGTGTGTAAAAAAAAACTTTTCTTTCAAAAATGTTTTTGGTTTGTTTCTGTTGTTATTAAAATATTTGAGGCACCACCTATATATATATTCAAGACAGACACAGGACAATCGAATTTGTAAGGAAACAATCGATTGCTGCATCGAATGTCGTATATTCTGGGTTTCTGAAATCTTGAATTATATAGGCTTCACTTGATTGGTCAATCGATTGATCAAGTTACTGAATCAGACCTGATGCTATGAAAACCTTTCAATCGAGTGAGCAATCGAGTTGGGCAAAACTGGGTGCTCACTGTGATATGAAATGTTGCATCAATCGATTGTTCAATCGATTGTCGTGATCCACTGATTCAGACCTGATGCCATAATTTCATTTCAATCGAGTGAGAAATCGAGTTGTTCAAAACTGGATGCTCACTGTGATATGAAATATTGCATCAATCGATTGTTCAATCGAGTATCGTGGTCAAAATGACTCAGATACTGCAGACAATCAAGTTGCCAATCGAGTGAACAATCGAGTGGTCAATCGAGTGGGCACAGACTGAGTGCTCTCTGTAACTTGAATTTGAGCATCAATCGAGTTGTCAGTCTATTGTGCAATCGACTGGACAATCGATTGATCTTGTTACAGACCTCAGTTGTTTAAGACAGTTTATGTGCCATTCGATTGATAACCCATTCAATCGATTGTTCAATCGAGTGTTTACAGTTTTAAGTTTCATAACACATGAATGAATGACAAAAACTCATTGGCATGTTTTGTGTGAGACTCTAGTGATTGATTACTTAACTTTGATACTTAGACACTTAATACAACTATACTAAAACTGCATCTTCCTCAAGTGCATCCTCCAACTATGGTTGATTCCTTGAATTGCAAACTATTGTTCCAAGTGTTGTAGTGTCTTCATGTATGCCTGAAATGTTTCTTCATTCAAAACATTAGATCAAGCAACTATTTAATGTGCACCTGTATGTTTGGTACATAAATCAAAAACTAGATCAGGGAAGCTTATTGCTTACACACATCACCAACCACTTTTTTAGAAAAATATCTACTCTCGCCGCAATTCAATCAGCAGATGAGTTTTTCTGAAAAATGTTGCATCTTAGAAAAAAAAAATCGACAAAAGATTGACCATAATTAAATAAAACTATTCATCGACGAATAATTTTAATCGGGTCTCCAAAAAGTTATTTTTGGCATTTAACTAACAAAATATCTTAAAATTGGCTAAAAAGCCTCAGAAATTCAACAGAAAATTCCCCAAAATACATAAATTAGAATTTAAATTTAAGGGTCTTACAATATTGGTTGTCAATATCTAACAATACCAAAACAATTGAAATATTTCAAATTAGAAACTTCATAATTTATAAGTTTAATGTGCCTTAAGTACTCATAAAAAAAACAATAAATAAACACATAAAAGCCACAAAAAAAAAATTGTATCAGCATATGAATGATGTAAAAATAAAATGATTCAAGTAAAAGGTGTAGAAACAATAAAAAAATGATGTGAAAAAATTTAAAAGAAGAAGAAAACTTACTTGATGAAAACCTATATCAGAGTCTCATGGAAAGAGAAAAATTGTCACAATTGATTGCGTGAAACTGATGCAATATGGAGAAAACTCAATAAGAATTGATGGAGGGTAATTGTGGATTTTCTAAAAATAGTAAGAGTAATTACATCATTTTCTCATATTAGTGAGTATAGTTCCATCTTTTTAATGTTTGTGGCAACTTTCTCTCTCATCTATCCGAGTAGCGAATATGAGAAGCTACAATTTTTTATTTTTTATTTTTAGTCCAAAATAATTTTTTTAACAAAATGATTATTCAAAAATTTGAAACAAACATATTCAAACCCTCCAAAATGATTTTTGGTTTAAAAACATAGATTTTTTCATAAAAAAAAAAAATCTGAAACAAACGCACCTATTATCATATCTTAAATAATAATGTTAATCGTTATCTCTATATATACGTCTAAAAATATATGATAAAGATATCAAAACATTTAGCATAAAATTAAGAAAAACTAAATCTTAAT
>JBBPBT010001132.1:8096071-8205689 GCA_037974875.1 Cicer bijugum | reverse complement strand
GTTTAGATACTTTATAAAAAAAAAAAAAAGCACATTACTTCATTTAGAATGTAATATAAGTTTGATTAGTTTAAAAAGTAAATGTATTTAGTAAAAAAAATTTAACCAAGTACATTTACTTTTTAAAATATCTTTTTTAGCTATAAAATAAAATTTTTAAAGAAAAATAAAAACTAGAAACTGAGGGGACATGAACATAAATCATGAAAAAACAAGTAAAACAAAAAACCTTGATTAAGCCCCGGCTTTGTAACCACTGAGCATATATTGTACAACTTAGCTTGCTTCTATTTTTTCTTTTCTGCTGTACAGAAAACTCTTATGATAAAGGTACTTCCCTGGTTGTAGAATTTTTTTCTCTAGCATCTTTATCTTTTAAGTCGTTAGCAACTCCGGGATGTATATAATAATTAGTGACAATGACACTTGGATAAGTCGTACTAACCAATGGTCTCCAATTGTGTTTTGATGTAATTGAACATACAATATTCGGATAATGATTCTCACTCTGTAGCTCAGTGTTTTTTTAAGAAGAGCTAGATCCAAATACCTTTTCAATTGCAGCTTTATGGCTTGTAGGGAATGACGACTCCTTAGACTGATTTACCAGTTGTATTTGTTTGATCTTGCTTTTTCATCTTTTTCTTTCATGATTTAGAAATCACTAGAGTATGTTCATGATCATGTAATTTTTTCTTTCTATTTGCAGTCTCCCGTGTATCACTATTAACTTTTCTAAAATTGCATTGGGTAGAGGTCTGGCAATCTCCTACAACCCCTACAACCTCTTGATTAATCTCAACAATCTCATCGATAAACCCTATAACCACATTATTATCAATACAATGACATTCGACAATATTATCGATATAAATGTCTTAGATATAAAAATATTTTACACAATTAAAATATAATTTGTTGTGTTATTATATCACAAATATATTTTGACTATTGCATTTTTTTTTAGATGTCAACTTTTTATTATTTTTAATTAATTAAATAAGTTAATAATTTTTTAATATCATCCTACATGAGTCTATGGATGGTCCATTTACAAATCATCAATTTAATTTTTACTCAAGTGACATGTACGTACCTTTCTTGCTGGACCATGATATCATTTTGTTGCTAAGAAAAGTATAATTTTCATTTGTGCTTTTCCTTTCAAGTCTATCATCTACAATGTCAACATCACAATATCCAACTAATTTATATTATGATGACTTCTTTTAGAACAACTCTAAGTTGATAGTTCCTTTCAAGTATCAAAAAAATCCTCTTAATTGTTCTTAAGTGGGATTTTCTTGGATCTGATTGAAATCTGGCACAAAGAAAACACTAAATAAAATGTCTAGTCTTGAAGTAGTTATTATTCCTTAGAAGGTTTTCTGATCAACTCATGTTCGAGAATTATCTTTGTTAAAAGTATAAGTTGGGTGCATTGAAGTGCTCATGGGTTTGCGTCTATTGTGACACCCTAAATCCCAAAATAATATATATAATAATTTATATCATATTCCTATAAAATTTGCAGCGAATAAATAGAATTATAATTTCAAGAAAATAAAATCGTTTGTAACTAATTTAGGATATCACGTTTCTCAAAGTACACATGCACCAATTCAAATTTTATTACTCAAATAAAATAATTTAATCTCAATAAACTTGATTTAAGTATAATTACTTGATTTAATTCTAAAAACATACTAGTACTTCTAAGGTTTTCATACAAAAATTTGATTCAAATTAAATAAGTAAAATACAAAGTAAAGGAAAAAGAAAAAGAAGTTAAAAAATTAAAAAAACAAAAAAAGGAAAAAAAAATATAGTTTTAGTATATTGATAACTAACACCTTCTTAGTTCTTTTGTCAATGGTTGAGAATTTCCACCATAAAATGTGGAGAAAAAAAAAAGAATAAAAGAGGGAGAATAATTTGAAAATGTATATCTAACTACAAGTAGTAACCCTTGCTAAACACTTAAGAGAAATTTTGGTGTGATTGTATGAAGAGAGAGTTGAATTTAATGAATGAATGTTAAAATGTACAAATTGTGTTTTTTTTTTAAGCAACCATGGAGCATGATGAATGTTTTGTAATAGCTAGATTGTTGCTTGGGGACAAACAATATATTAAGTTTGAGGTTGTGATAACTCTTTATGACATGCATATATTTCAATGTTTTTAGTCTTATTTATCTTGTATACATTAGTTAATTTAAGGAGTTATTTGATATATTTTGTTGATTTTAGTTATTTGATTTAACAAAATGTTTATGCTCTTATTTTCCTGATTAAGTAGAGAATTTTTGTAGTTTTGCGTTGTTACTTTGTTTTAGTGCAGTGCTGAATTTTGGTGACAAATCAACATGACCTATGTGGAGTATGTCAGCCATATAAGAAGTTGTAGATGTCCAATTGTAGTCAAACTAGGTTCAAATGAAAGCCAAGATCTATAGCCACAACTTTCATGAAGACACTAGAACACAATTCAGACACAAAAGAGGAGAACAATGCAGAAAACGTCATACAAAAGAAGTTGTGCGCCTGAAGTGCAACATCAATTACAACAAGGATAGCCACCAGTTTTTAAACTGGATTTGTTACAACATCAATTACAAAGAATTGTCTTTGTCATGAACAAAGAAAAGTAGTATCAAGAAATGTGTTCAATCACTCTAGCATCACACAAAAGATTTAATTTGCCAATGAATATTTTTGTGTGTTAGAAAACTTTTCTTTCAAAGTGTTTTCAGAGATATGCAAGATTGAGAGCAAGAGATTCTGAAAAGATGTGAAAAGTTTTTATGCAAGAGTTATGCAAGTTGTTCTGCAAGTTGTTTTGCAAGTTGTTCTACAAGTTCTTTTAAAAAGATTTGAAGCATCATATATATATTCAAGGAAAACACCAGGACAATCGATTGCCCAATCGAGTTTGTAAGGATACAATCGATTGCTGCATCGAGTGTCGTATTTTCTGTGTTTCTGGAATCTTGAATTATATAGGCTTCACTTGATTGGTCAATCGATTGATTAAGTTTCTGAATCAGACCTAATGCTATGAAAACCTTTCAATCGAGTGAGCAATCGATTTGGCCAAAACTGGGTGCTCACTGTGATTTGAAATATAGCATCAATCGATTGGTCAATCTATTGTCGTGATCAAAGTGATTCAGACCTGATGCTATAATTTCCTTTCAATCGAGTGAGCAATCGAGTTGTTTAAAACTGGGTGCTCACTGTGATTTGAAATATTGCATCAATCGATTGGTCAATCGAGTATCGTGGTCAAAGTGACTCAGATACTGCAAACAATCAAGTTGCCAATCGAGTGGACAATCGAGTGGTCAATCGAGTTGGCACAGACTGAGTGCTCTATGCAACTTAAACTTCAGCGTCAATCGAATTGTCAATCTATTGTGCAATCGACTGGACAATCGAGTGATCTTGTTACAGACCTCAGTTGTTTATGACAGTTTATGTGCCATTCGATTGATGACCCATTCAATCGATTGTTCAATCGAGTTTTTCAGAGTTAAGTTTCATAACACATGAATGGATGACAAAAGTTTATTGGCATGTCTTGTGTGAGACTCTAGTGATTGTTTACTTGACTTGATACCTAGACACCTAATACAACTATACACAAATTGCATCTTCCTCAAGTGCATCCCCCAACTATGGTTGATTCCTTGAGTTGCAAACTATTGTTCCAAGTGTTGTGGTGTCTTCATGTATGCCTGAAATGTTTCTTGATTCAAAACATTAGATAAAGCAAATATTTCATGTGCACTTGTATGTTTGGGACATAAATCCAAAACTAGATCAGGGAAGCTTATGGCTTACACTTGTAATTCTTCTCTAATCTCTATTTTTTATCTCTGTCATAAGTAACTAAACCCTATTTATTAGGGTTGAGGGTAACAAGATGAAACCCTTATTTTTATAATTTGATTTCTAGTTATATGAATGAGTTTATTGAATTATTTTTCTCATCTCTGTGCTTAATGCTTTTTATTGCTTGATGAATATTAAAATCTGCTACAATTCGTATTTTGAAATAGAAGTGGACTTTACGAATGCTTGAGATGAGAAAATCATTAATTTGTAGTCTAGTGATAGATACAAGTCATGAAACTAATTAACTTAGTTGCAAAGGCAATAGTTTAACAAGAGAATTCTTGTATGGTAATGCTTAATTTTAATCTTAAATCTACTAAAGAATTATGGGTTACTTTGGAATTAAAGGTTCTATCACTAAGACATTAGGGCAAGAATAATAAAGAGAATTGAGTAATAATTCAATAAAGGAATTTAGTAACTAGGGTCAAATTATACACCAAGATTGAATTCGAAGTGAAACTCATCCCTAATATTTTTCTTATTATAAAGGATCAATTTTATTACTCGTTTATTTTAAATATTATTTCATTCAATTTAGAATTTGTTTTTTAATTTTAGTAATTAAATATAATTTGATAGTAAAACTAGTTCCTTGAGTTCGACACTCGGTACTACCGTTTTAATTATTACTTACAACAATTCAGTACACTATCTGAAACACTATCATCTTACATCTTAAGATTCTCAAAATTATCATAAGTAACCTTATCATTAATATCATTAGCCTCAATGAAGGTACAAAAAGCAAATGAAGATGTTTTTTAAAAAAAAAAAAAAAGAATTTGCTTAATTGTAATTTTTGCCCCTCGATTTTTACTGATTCACGAAATTGGCCCCCTATTCTAAAAATCAATAGTTTTTGTCCCTCATTTTAATTTTTTAACTAAAAAATAATAAAGTGAGATATTTTAAATAACGTGACATATGATACGATAATGTAAAATAATTAAAACCCATGAAATTGGAATAAAATGCAATAAAAACTTAGCTTTCAACTTCGAAATTTTTTCGTATTTTTAATTTATTTAATGAAATATGAATAATTAATACATCTAGATGGTTTTATAGCATATAATTGTATGACACGTCATTAAAAATATGTCAATTATGTATTTTTTAATTCAACAATCTGAGAGACGGACCAAAATTGTCGACTTTTAAAGTAGAGAACTGGTTTCCATGAATTGGTAATAATATGGAGACTAAAAATGCCATTAAACATAAAGAATTAAACACTTTATATTCAGCCTTTTCATTTCCCTGTCTCAAAGTTAATTTTTCTTGCTGAACATCGATCAAAGTTTTTCTAGTTGCCAAGCAGGTTCTACCCAATATAATTCGTACTTCCTCATCTTTATCCATATCTAAAACAACAAAGTTCGCATGAAAAATAAACTTACCCACTTTTATTAACACATTCTTTATATTATCTCATAAGTGTGGAGTATAGATCTATCAACAAGTTGTAGAGAAATGTTAGTATGTTGGGGTTCTTGTAGGCTCAACTTCCTAAAAATAGGCAGATGCATCATATTAATACTAACTCTCAAATCACAAAGTGCTTTTTCAAAATAAGAGTTTTCAATAATATAAGTAATAGTAAAACTATCAGGGTTCTTAAACTAAGGGGGTAATTTTTTTAAGACTATTAGAAATGATTTCTTTTAAAAATTTAGCATACTTGAGAATTTGGGCAATAACTTCAACACAAGGAATATTGATATGCAATTTTTTAATAATCTCAAGGAATCTATCTAACGGCTTATTATTATGCACATTTTTCAATCTTTGAGGGAATGAAATACGTACTAGATAAATCAGGGTCTTCCCTAATTTTGTTAGAAGAAAGCTCATTAGAATGTATCTTTTTTCCCTTTGGAATTGTTTGTCCTTCCTATTTTAGCCATTGAAATAACCTCATTTCCATTCCTAAGAGTGATAGCTTTAGCTTGCTCTTTTGGATTTGGTTCAATTTGAGTAGGCAATGAACCCACGGGTTTTTGTGCTAGTAGATTGACAATGTTAGACATTTGAGTTTCCATATTGTCAAACCAAGTTGAAATTTGATTCTTCATATTATTATACCTTTTTTCTATCATCTTTATGAATTTAGCTAGTACATCTCAAAAATATGATTTCCTCTCCTCTTGGCTTTGCACATGTGGTGGCTTGTAGAAATTAGAGTTTATCCCTTGCCATTGTCTTCTCCAAGAGAAATTAGGGTAATTCTTCCAACCTGGATTGTAGGTAGAAGAATGAGGGTCATTCTAACTACGATTGGTGTTGGTGATATAGTTGGCTTCCTTAGTATGAGTTGCTGGAATTAGAGTAACTTATGTTTTAATTTCAATGGCCTTCAACCTCTCATATGTATATTCTATATAATTTACCAGAACACCAATACAAGGATATCCAACTTTTTTCTTATACTTCTCAAAGCATCTTGCATACTTTTCTTGGCATCACCATATTTTTGGCTAACATAGTTGGCTTCCTCAATCTTCTTAGCCCACAGATGCCCTAATTACTTTCATCATCAAGTCCAAAAAGTTCACCAACATCACCAGAAGGAATGCTTATTGAAGTTTGTTGAGCTTGTGCTGGAATCCGAGTCTCAAGCTGCTTAGCGATTCTATCTACCTTTTATCTCCAAAATGGTATTATCCTCCACTTTGTACATCCCAACTTTTCTATTTAACATGTATATCATCTGAACTCCATTGACAACTATTAGTAACTATTTATTCCACTAAAGCATATACTTCGCTAGGTACATTTTTTAGAAGAATGTTTCCACAAGCAGCATCAATGGTACTTCTACTTTGAACTAAAATCCCATTGTGTAAAATCTGAACAAGTTGTCATATTTGGCAGCTTTGATGCGGAAAACTTCTGATCATGTATTGGAATCTCTCCCATGCCTCATATAAGGACTTTTGCTCAAATTGAACAAAACTGGCGATGTCAGTTCAAAGTTTAGCAGACCTTCATGGATGATTGTATTTTCTTTAAAAAGCTTTTGGTCAGTTGATCCCAAGTTGTAATAAACCCATCATGTTGGGATGACAACCAAATTAAAGCCTTATCCGTCAAAGACCACATAAATAGCCTCAATCTTATGGCATCTATAAAAACACCATTACGTTTTACAATGTGTGCCATCCTTATGAACGTTTTTTGATGAATGTAGGAGTCTTCAGTTGGCAGTCATCAAAAGATGTTCATAAGAATGAAATTGTTTGAAATTAAGCTTTAAACTGTCAATAAAATCTACGGCTGGAGTGAAATAATCCTCTAGCATTCTTGGTACCCATTCACTCATTACTCTTATTTGTCCTCTTTGTCTACAAGCTTTTCATTCAATTTCTAGATAAAAAGCAAAATAGACTCTTGGGAGCGAGTGAGAATGCACAAATAATTAAAAAAAATCTAATAAAATGAATAACAACTAAATAAAGAAATATTTATTTTTGCTTTTTAATAAGCTAAGGTGCAAATCAAATTGAAATGATAATAATAACAAAGAAAATTAAATATATTAATAATAGTAACAAAGAAAATTAAAACAAACAAATTTATTTTTTGATTTTGAATAAAGTAATTAAAAATAAACTAAATAAAAAAATGTCTAAAGTAATTAAAATCTTTTTCGCTTTATATTGTTAAATTAATCTCCAGCAACAACGTCAAAAACCTTTTGCGCAAAATTATGCAATGACTTTGTCAACTAGTAGTATATATAATTATTGTATCCACAAAGACTTATTTAAACACTACCAAGTTGATCAGGATTTTATATTATTTAGACTAATGAAAATTATTGTTGGTTTGTGATAACGGAAGTGTAACGATAACTTAAAAATTATAACGAGAGTAAATAACTACATAACTTTGAATTAATGGAAAGTAAACCTAGGGTCATGATTTCACTTGTAATATCAATACCTAAAATACTAGTTTTATATGAGTTCTTATTTATACATTTAAATATTGTTTTTATACATTTTATATTTCAATTGAAATTAGTTTTTTTAATCAAATTTTGGTATTGTATTTATATTTGTACATTATTTTTCAAACTTGTCAAACATTTTAAATTTTCATATGTATAAGTTAAAAATGTCAAATATTTTTAATGTTTTGTTGTTGTTTGTTTTCATGATCTAGATGGTTTAACCAATTCAACTATTACTTATTAATAAATTATAACAAAGTTTTACTTGTTAACCATTGATATATAATATGATGTGATACTATTATTTTAATTGTGAGATATTTTAGTTAATTTGTGAATTATTTTAATTTAACTATTGATATATGATATGATGTGATACTATTTGTTAATTGTGAATTATTTTAGTTAATTTGTAAATTGTTTTAAAAATTTTTAGGAGTGAAACGATGTTTAAACATAAGAAAATTGATGCATTTTCAAGAAGAAAGATTCCGAAAAAGATCGAAATTGCAAGGCTTCAACATTAACACATGAAAAGCATCCTTCCAGTGATCAAACAATTCAAATAGATGAGTAGCCTTAAAGATTTAAGAAATTATCATGGATAAATTTGATGTCAATTGTTTAGAATGTGACTCCATAAAGCGTCTCTAAATTTGGGAATACCCGATGAATCAAAGAGATGAAGTTCGAAGAGCTTATATTAATTTGGGTCCCTATCACTGTGTAGTCGAAAAATATCCCCTAAATGGAGACAAGCATCCAAGATGATTTCAAGCATCTAGGTTCAAAATGTTACCTTCATGGCTAGAGTACTCTCCGACTAATGTGATGTTTATTGTTTGTTATGTTACTTGTTTAGTACAAAACCAAGTCGTTGGGCTATTTTTAAACATATTTGAGAGAGTCCTTGTTCGTTTCATAATAATGCAATGAAAGTATGTCAAGACTTGTTCAATCAATCTATGTACATCATAAATGGCTTTAATGTATAGAGTGTCAATCTAATCAACAAAATTAGACTTCATCTCAAGAGCTCTATTAATTCAGTTTGTTGGCTCACAATTCAAGCTTGTGCTTTTTCGAGTCCACAACGAATCATTAGGATCAATAAATAGAGGTAACTTTCTTGAAATGGTCAAACTCTTAGTGTCATACAGTGATGAGCTTTGTAAAAGTAGTGCTAGAGAATGCTCCATATAATTCAGAGTATACCGCTCCTAAAATTCAAAAGGAAATTTTGAATATCATGTCTAGTAAAGTGAAAAGCTATATTCAAGAAGATATTGGGGATTTTAAATTTTGCATAATTGTTGATGGATCGTGTGATTAATCTCTAAGGGAGCAAATGGCTGTTATTTTGAGATTTGTGGATACAAATGGATTTATAGAATAACATTTTTTTTTTTGGTTTTATGCATGATAAAGACACTATGGCGATCAATCTTAAAAAAGTCATTTGTTATGTTCTTTCTCAAAATGGTTTTGACGTTTTAAATATCCATGGATAAAGGTACGATGATGCTAGAAGATTGCAAGCATTATTTCTTAAAGATTGTCCTTATGCTTATTATATACATTGTTTGCACATAGATTACAACTTGCTTTGGTTACTGCTTCTAGAGAAGTTTTTTTCCTATTCATGATTTCTTTTCACACTTAACTTTTATTATCAATGTTTTGTGTTCCTCTAGAAAGCATCATGATGAATTACAAAGTGTCATATTAGAGGAGATTTCAACTTTGTTGGAGATTGGTGAACTTGAAAGTGGTAGTGGACAAAGTTATTCTCCACGTGGTAATGCTAATGTTGCTCTTAAGCTTATGAAATCATTTGAGTTCACATTGATTTTGCACACGATGAACGAGGTTGTGAGAATTACTACAGATCATATTTGTCATGCTTTACAACATAAATGTCAAGATATACTTAATGAAATGCAATTAGTCAATAATACAAAAATATTAATTCAAAAGTTGAGAGACGATGGTTGAGATGATTTATTAAAAAATATAATATTATTTTGTGAGCAGTAATATTTATCAAACTTTACAATATAAATATCAAGATATACTTAATGAAATGCAATTAATCTCTTTTATATTATAATTGATCAACAAATACAGAAATTGAATTGCAGATTTTGTGCTAAAGAATAGAATTTCAGAATGTAATCTAATAAAGTTAAATTAGTTTCAAATTTAAAATTGTCCATATATGGCAGAGCACACAGCTGTACTATATTTATGTCGATAATACATATGCGACATAGAAAGATTTAATATCTTGGAGTCCTGCATAGAAAGATTGTACTATTTTTTATTTATTCCATTCCTACTGGATTAAACCAATGAAAAAAGAGCACACAGCTGTTAAAATGCATTATTTTAATAAAGCAACCAATAGCAAGTGCCATAAACTCACCTACTCGTCATGAAAGTATATAATTGGCTTCGCATGGCAAGTAGCAGCTTCCTAGTGTTAGGGTCACCAATTTATGGACCTATCGGTTAAGCATTCTCTAAAATAATATCTTATCCGTTTCACAATTAGCAACTCATTTATAAAAATAAATTTTTAAAATAAATGATCGTCTCAATTTACGATGTAATATTAATTATACTTTTCTAATTGTCTTTTATAATTAATATTATATATTTTATTTTCAATTTAATATTTTTTACTTTACACTAATAATAATAGTAAATACACTAATACTTAATAAAAGTTATTTAACTAAAATATCATTTTCTCTCTTTTATTTACAAAGGAAAAATATTCAATTGAGTGACTTATTATTGTGATCGAAAGGAGTTAAGTTGATTTTGTTGACTTGTAGGCTATGCATGAGCACATTTGGCCATTGCCTTACTAAAAATCAAAGAAATAAGGCCCAGTATACCGCTAAGCCACATAATTATTCCAATTGGTTGAAAGAACTTCGTCAGATACAACCTTTATGGGGGAAGGTTAGATATTAGGATAAGAAAATAAACAATGTAAGTATTTTCTCTGTTTTCTTTTCAAAAAGGGACAGGGGAAATGTGTGAATCTCATAACTTCTTCATTTGGGACCAAGATATTATTTATTTTTTCCAATGTGAAATGTTTATGATTCCATGGTATTAACTTAACTTATATCCAAAGAATTCGTCATTGTGTTTGACTTTATCAAAGGGAATATTCTATCTCCATCTTCAATTGACTTAACAAACACCACAATTCATTTTAATAATACTAATGTGCATAATGTATATTGAGAAAAAACAAATTACATGTGTACTTTGTAGCTGCATTTCATTGATTAAAATATGCAAATTTTGTTAAACAAAAATGAAAGTATTTAAATGATTCAGCCTTTAATTAGTAATTTTTCACAAACCAAATGAATATAAATTTTTATAGAATTATGTGTATGTGTTAATGTTGAAATATATGGTTTAGCATGAAGTTTTGTCAACGTTGTTGTTGGTTCTCAGAAGTTTACTACATATAAATAAGGGATAGATGGATACAAAATTATTTTGTATGGCCAAATGCTCCCACTATGTTTTTAAAATAGGTTTACATAGTTGTAAGTTCTCTCATATCATTATTTTAAAAAGATTTATGCATTTTTTTTATTGTTTTGTTATAGTTAATTTTCTATTATTGTCTCAATTAGATGCTATCATGCATTATCAATAACTAGTTATTTTCTATTTCTAGATTTTTCTTTCTATTCTTTTTTGAAAATAATTAATTTCTAGATTTTCTTTCGTTTTTCAAAAATAATCAAATTTATATTGAAAAAAAATGGAGCATACAAAGTTTTTTTCTTTATTTGAAAATAATCAAATTTATTTTGACAAAACAGAGCATACAAGCTTTGAATCTATGCTGTAAAATTCAATTGTCAATACTTTACCACCGAACTTTTGTTGTGTATATTGTTTGCAAATTTAATATATATATATCATATTAATTCAAATTTTTTATTGGAAATTAATTATAGAATATAGTGGTATATATTTAAAATTATATAATTTAAATATTGATTTTTGTTGATATATATTCTAATTATTATTATTATTATTAATTTTAGTCTAAAGTTTATATCCTCTAAATTTGAGTCATGAATCCACAAGTATGTTCCATAAACACCGTTAATCATCCAATGCCATATAAATGAGAACTCATGCACAAAAACCATGACATTTAAACATACAGATTCATCTTCTAGTAAACACAATAGACAAATTCAACTTAAAACAACATTAAGTCACAAAATAAAAAACATAGTTAATCTAATTAGTAAATATTAAACTTTTGGATAATCGAAAATAAAATTTGTAAGTAATAGTTATTCTAATTAGTTTATATTAGACTCTTAGATCATCAAAATTATAATATCTAAATAATTTTTACTCTAACTAGATAATATTTAATTGTTGAATCATAAAAATTAGAATTTCCAAGTAATTGTTAGTCAAATTAGCTAAAATTTAACTTTTGGATCATTGAAATAATAATTTATAAGTAATACTCGCTCTAATTAGGTTAGATTGAATCGTTGGATGATAAAAATTCGAATTTCTAAGTCATAATTAGTGTAATTAGGTAAGATTACATTGTCCGATCATCTAAGAAGCGGTTCCAACCTTTCTTTTCTAATCTTGATGTTCAAATGGTTCAATGTAACATAGTTAAATAAACAATAAGTTAGAAATTGTCTTTTTGATAATTCAATGGTTCAATTTTAACTTCTTAGACTAACTACAACTTAGAAATTATGATTTTGATAATCTAATAGTTAGTGAAGGTGCAAACACGAAAAATGGGTTGACTTTGGTTGAATAAATTTATAATTTTTTTCATTATTTGATTAAAATGGTTCATACTTGATGATTTATTTAGAGTAGAAGTAATAATAAAACTAAGGAGTACATGAATAAAGTGACATAAGTAATTTATCATGATTCACCAATAACATGGCTACATCCACTCCCTTGAGTCAGAAGAATTTAAGCCACTAATTCAACCACTTGAATTACAAAGCACTAACCCTCCCAAGATAGTCTTCTCAAACAGTCTGACAACCTAAAACTTTTGTGGAACACACACACCTTGACTCTACCAGTCATGTCTTCTCCACACTATCTGACAACCCTAGATTATTGAAGGCACACTAAAACCAATATCGATGTTTGAATACACATGTTTGGAACTTGAGTAGTTGTTTCTAAGAAGATAATTATAACAATGACTATCACACTCTACCAGTCATCTTCTCCACACTATCTAACAACCCTAGATTATTGAAGGCACACTAAAACCAATATCGATGTGTTGAATACACATGTTTGGAACTTGAGTAGTTGTTTCTAAGAAGATAATTATAACAATGACTATCACACTCTACCAGTCATCTTCTCCACACTATCTGACAACCCTAGATTATTGAAGGCACACTAAAACCAATATCGATGTTTGAATACACATGTTTGGAACTTGAGTAGTTGTTTCTAAGAAGATAATTATAACAATGACTATCACACTCTAATAAAAACACTTATAAAACATTTCTCATTTGAACTAGTGTTATTCTCTTTGAACTCAAAGATAAATTGGAATTTTGAGTTTGAGTTTTTCATCTTTTTTCTGATTTTTCAATGATCTTTTTCTTCAACCATAAATATCTATGTATATATAAAATTAGGGCTTCAATTTAGTACTTGATTAATTCTGAATTGTATCTTCATTCCTAGCTTGGTCAACAATGATCTTATTCAAAAATAATTCTAAACAAGATGTTTTTTGATAATATGTTCTTTGGTCAATTCTTTATTTATGAATACAATCTGAGTAGTTCTTCTATATTGATTATGTTCGTATTTTGTTCAGATTGAGTTTGTAAATTCTTCATACTGATTATATTCGTATTTTGTTTAAATTGAGTTTGTAAATTCACCAGATTGATAATGGTCGTATTTTGTTATGACTATTTTGCAAATTCTTCAGATGAAACTTTCTTCCTATTGCTTGCTTTGATTTGAGGGAACATAATGTTGGACCGTTTCTTGAACCACAAGTCCAATTCAATATTGTTTCCTTTGTCAAAATTTGCATCATACATTTGCAAATAATAAATATAACTTTTTGTGAGTATTTCTTGTAAACAATTCTTGATCATATCTTTTGGTAAATAATTCATACATTCGTATAGATAAACCTTGATAAAATCGTGCTGTAAATAATTCATATCTTGTGATAAATTTTGATCAAAACTTCTTATAAATGATTCATATTTTCTTGTAGATAATCTTGATCAGTGGCGGATATTCTTAGTAGCGGGCAGGAGCCACAACACCCTTTATATTATTTAATTTCTTATATATATATATATATATATATATATAATAACTAACAAAATATTATCAAAATAATAGTGATAAATTATTAAAATATCATTGAACTATGTGATACAACAATCTCTATATATACATAAACTATGTGATACTATTTTTCATGTTAATCATTGATATATGATATAGTGTAATATTATTTTTTAATTGTGAGTTGTTTTAATTAATATGTGTATTTTTTTTAGAAGTGACACAATATTTAAACATAAAAAAAATTGATATATTTTTTCGAGAAGAAATTTTTTTGACAAAGATTAAAATTATAAAATGGATATATTTTATTTGATTGAATTGTGTGAATTGTTAAAATTGTGTGACTTGTGAAAATTGTGTGATTTGTGAAAATTGTGTGACTTGTGAAAATTGTATGACTTGTGAAAATTGAAATTTTAATTTTTTTTTTAACTTGTCTACTATGTATGAATTGTGTGATACTCTAAAAAAAACTATACGACTTTTAAAAATTTCAATTATAATATTTAAATTTTAATTATAATATTTCAGTTAAATCTTGACCATAACTTATTTTCAACTTGGTCAAATATTTTCTTCAATTATAAATCTAAATCAAATCTTATTTTAGATTGTCTTCAAAAACACAAATCTTCTCTCACAAAATACTTTTGTTAACATCAAAACTCTAGGTATGAAACCAACTTGGTTCCCCCTTTTTGATGATGACAAAACTATATTTTTTATAAGTATTTTTTATAAGACTCCCCTTAAGTCTAAGTATTTTTTCTCCCGACATTTGTCATTAAAGAAAAAGACTCGAAAGTGAAACCTTCCTCCGTTGTTTTTTTTAAGTTGCCTCCAATTTTTTTATTAGAATGAAAATAACATAACCATAAAACTTATCCTAAGTATGAAACTAAACTAGTAAGGTTAGCGCATCATCAGTTAGGTAAAAAATGATGTTTAGTTTTTTCTTCATAAAGTCAAACCTAACTTCAGCTAGTAAGTAGTTTAGTGAATATGTCAATCCATTGATATTTTGTGTCTACAAATAGGATATTAAACACACCTTTTTGAACAAAGTCCCTAATGAAATTGAGTTTGATTTCTATATGTGTAGCTCTAGAATGAAGTATAAAGTTTTTGGTTAGGAAAATGGTAGAAGTATTGTCACAGTAAATAGGAATGTTAGTTTCTAGAATTTTGTAGTCTTCTAGTTGATGTTTCATACAAAGTAGTTATCAGCTACAACCAGCTACTGAAATGTATCCAACTTCTCCTGTTGACATCACAATTGTGTTTTGTCCCTTACTTGACCAAGAGATTAAGTTGTCACCTAGAAATGTGTCATTTCCACTTGATTTTTTGATAAGATCCCAAGTGCACAATTTTATCGTGTAGTAAAAATTATTGTGCCCACAAGGACTTTGTTATGAGTACTAGTGTCTCTTTACTATGATGATTAGCTAAAATAATAAATGTTTATAATGATTTTTGGTTTAAAATTCACAATAAAGTATTGGATTGTAGTTTTCACAATGATGGATACAATAAAATTAACCTTATATGAGTTATGGGTGTTAAACTCTTAAAAATTAGATAAATAATTGTAACTAATGCCTTCTTTCAAAGAACAAAAGTATATTTTAAAATAACAACAATCTATTTTCATGATTGATGTATTAGCAAAATTCTTTAAGAGAAAATGTCTTTCATGATTTCAAAAGAACCACAATCTTTTTTCATGATTTGATTCTCTTGTCCAATCTTAAGGGTCAGATATCAAATCTACCTTGTGGTATACTATTTAAAAGATCTACACCCATGACAAAAAGAAATAGAAATTATTAGAGATCCAACTTTGGAAATTGTACAATCTGAAGACAAGGAATATCTACTCACATATGATCATAGTAAAATCAAAAATTAAATATCAAAACGTTGAAAATATAAAATAATATAATAAAATGACAAAATAAAAATAAAAAACTGGATATTATTGAAACTAGGAAATTTATAAAAGAAATACAAGAACAAAAGAAAAAGAAGAGATTGTGAGTAGGATAATTGTCTCTAAAACTGAGTATTTTGGTCCTTTTTTATAGTCTTGAGTGCTTTCATGAGCTTTAATTACAAGAAACCATCAAAATTTCATAGGAGGAAAACGGTTCAGCAGAAAATGAGCAGTTTATGGCCATAATGGCTATTACTGTCAGACAGTAATAGGTGTAGCAGCAGAAGATGAACAAATTATGGCCATAATTGTTATTAATGCCAATTAGTAATGCTTGCTGACTTGAAGTGACAAATTTTTTTTTCTTTCATCCATTATTGCTAGATAGTAATGCTTGTTGGAGCTTGAGTTTCTTTTATTTTATTGAATATGATGGATCACTACTGCACCACATGACTTCAAGGCTCTTTTGAACCAAAAATCTTCACTTATTCCTTCAATTCTCCTTGCAATCAAAACAAAACCAAAAGGTAATAAAATAGAACTAAAATCAAATTAAAAACATCAAATTAACCTATTAAATAAAGCTATAAAAATAAATAAATTCTAGCTTATCAAATTCCCCCATGCTTGAATCATTGTTTGACGTCAAGCAATTGTTTAAGATAAAAGTTATGGACGAGCATATACCAGTAATAGGAACTCAACATTCAGTTCAAGTGTAGGCAATAGGCAACTTCCACAACCAATGGATAACCAACTTAGGCTCCTTTGAAGACGTAATTCTCATCAATATGACACTCAACTCTCAAATTCTCTCAGTGTTTCAGGGTAATGGGCATTCACTCAAAATTTCACAAATGCAATGTTTCTGCTATAGGCTTGATTATTAACCAAATCTCAAATACATCTCTCATGAGAGCATATGTTAATCAAAAACAATTTTCAAGGTGGGGAAAACCAACAAAGAGATATTTAAAATGCTATTTCAAATTAAACATATGATTATAGATACCCTTTTTTAATAATTGGAGCTCAATGTATTCAAATAATCTTTCATCATCCCAAAATTTAATCATCAATCAAATGTGTTACTCCGAGTGGAACACCTTATTGTGTCTTTTCAAACTAAGGCTAAGAACATTTTTTTTCTTTTTCTTTTCGTTTATGTTTTTATTTATTTATTTATTTATTTATTATTACTTTTAAAAGTTGCTCCACATTATTCAAAAGGGCATGCAATAATAAATTTATCGATAAAGCAAGGAACCAAGAAAGATATTTCATGTTAGGCTCAAAGTGCGCAACTAGCAGAAAATATGAAACAAAACAAAACAAGTCTTGAGGCCTGAAAAAACTAACGCTAAAGTGTTTTTTTTTTTTTTTTTATTTCAAACATGATCACAAGAGAATTTAGCCTTGAGACGGTTGCAAGTCAAATTCTAGAGAATTTAGTCAATGGTGAATAATCACTCAAAACAAAGAAAAGGTACATAATATTTGATGATGTAACCCAATCCCCTATATAAGCCCAAAACTCACATTTAGTAGTTAAATCAATAAGAACACACTGTCAAAGAGTAAACAAATTTATCAAATTGATAGTGTGGTATCTGAAGGTGAGTTCATTGCCTACTTAACAACAACATGCACATAAATTATGCTTCCCTATCAAGGACACCAAAATATTTTCTTTCCAGCAAGGGAAAATTATTTATTTCTATATATATATATATATATATATATATATTAACATGTTGAGAAAACAATCTAACAAGAAAACGTACCCCAATGTTTGGACCAAACATTGTCCTCAATGTAAAAAGTAAAATAGTGATGAAAGGGTTAGGAAATCTACAAGATTATGGTGGTGGTGGAAAATGGCCTTGTGCACATATTACGACCATAATGATCATTATTGCTAGACAGTAATTCTTGCTACATTCTCTTGTTTTCTTCATTTTTCTTATTTTAGCTTAGCCTACAAAACAAAAAGAAATTTTCAAAAAATAAAACCATGGGTTGCCTCCCACACAACGCTTGTTTATGGTCTTTAGCTTGACCTTCATTTTGTAAATCTTAAGTTAGACATTGAAGAATAAGACTTACACCTTTCTCTATTGGTTTCCTAACTACATAATGCTTCAACCTTTGACCATTCACAATGAAAACTCCAGTGGCATTACTCTAGATTTATACAGCTCCAAACTGGAACACCTTACGAATGAAATCTACCCGAAAACAACTTCAATCATGAATTGAAAAGTAATACAAAGTCACCTTCTTTGAATTCTCTTCTTGTTATGTGTTTATCATGCCATTTCTTGGTTCTTTCCTTGTAGAGTAATTTTAAAGTGTACTTATTGTATTTTAGTGTATTTTTGGTATTGAACTCGGAGGCTTTTTAGCCAAAGTTATTAATATTTTGGAGTTTATATGACCAAAAAGATATTTTGATGCCCGATTAGAATTACTCGTCGATAAATAAATTAAATTAACTGCGGTGAATCTTTTACGAAGAGTTTAATGTGTTATGGGTGAAAGGGTAATTTAATAAATGTCTAAGGATTTTGAGATATTTGTTAATTATAATTAATATATGTATATATCTATATATATTATATAAAGAAAAGGAAAGGAAGGAAATAGAAAGGAAAGAAAAAGGAAGAAAGGAAAAGAGAGAGAAAGAAAACCAAAACATTTTCCCTTCTCCTTCCTCTGCATCGCGCTCAATCCTCCTCCTTCCTCCATCTTCATCCATTTTCGTTGTTCTTGCTTCCTTTGAGTTCGAAAATTGATAGTGGGTGATAGGACAAGGATTTCTCAACTTCACTTTTCCTCTTTGATTCGAAAACGAAGAAAAACGGTGTTAGGGATTTCAAAACCGTCAAACACAAACCTCCCCGTTTCATCTAGATCTAAGCCTCCTTTCAATAAGTGATAGAAGGGAAGGTTGCTCACCTCCGTGCTACGGTGCTAGTGGACCAACTTTGGACGCGACGTTGTGAGCGGAGATTTTACCAGATTTACTCGTGGTACCGTAATCGAACGTTAAAGCTAACGTGAAGGTAAGGGCTCCTTCCAAACTTTTAGTTTGCATTTAGGGCCTTATCTGTGGTTGTGTGGAAAAGAATTTTGTTAGGGTTGGAGTATTGATTTGGGGAAAATGTATCTAAGGCTTTATGGGTAAAATCTTAGAGTTAGGTTTTGGTTATATTGATGAATGTTTCGTGGAAAATGAATTTAAACTCATTATCTATGATTTTGAGTAAATGAAACTTGTGTGTTTGAGTGGTGGAATGTGTTGGTTTGTGTTCGTTGTTTTTGACGTGTTCTTAATTGATACTGATGAAATTTGATATGTGTTTTGTGTAGTTTGTGTAGAAAAATGATTTGATGTGTTTTGGTGTGAATTATGGATTGAATGTGAAAGTTTGTTTGAGTTTGTTTTGCGTGGAATTTGAAAACCATTAAGTTAAACGAGTATTAAGAATGGGGAATCTCTTAATGTCTTGTTTACTTAATGTGAGTTTGTGAAAATCGTTTAAGTTAAATGAGTATTAAGAATGGGGAATCTCTTAATGACTTATTTACTTAATGTTGTCGTGAAAACGATTTTGGTGGAGAAATGATTTGATGTGTTTTGGGTGGGAATTGAGGATTGAATTTGATAATATGTTTGAGTTCGTTTTGTGTGGAATTTGAAAACCATTAAGTTAAATGAGTATTAAGAATGGGGAATCTCTTAATGTCTTGTTTACTTAATGTGTGTTTGGAAAATCGTTTAAGTTAAATGAGAATTAAGAATGGGGAATCTCTTAATGTCTCGTTTACTTAATGTTGTTTTGAAAATCGTTTAAGTTAACTGGGCGTTAAGAATGGGGAATCTCTTAATGTCTTGGTTACTTAATGTTTGTTTTTGAAAATCGTTTTAGTTAAATGAGTATTAAGAATGTGGAATCTCTTAATGACTTGTTTACCGAATGTTTTGTTGTGGAAATCGTTTAAGTCAAAAGTATATTAAGAATGGGGAATCTCTTAATTTGTCTGTTTGCTTAATGTTTTGGTGTGAAGATCGGTTAAGTAAATGAGTATTAAAAATGGGGAATCTTTTAATATCTGCATTTACTTAATGATTATTGTGAATGGAGTTAGTGTATGCTCATGCATTTCATTTGGTAAATTATGCAGACCCATGATAGGTGGCACCTCGGTAAACTGTACCTACCCGTGATAGGTGGTACGTTTACGATTTACTTTTTGGTAAGTTGTGCTGACCCGTGATAGGACACTCCTTAACACAATGATCAATTAAATTGACCATGCAACAAGAATCTTCAAGATAATGACTTTTCATAATGTTAGACAAATTGAATTCAATATTTTCATTACCCACAATGAAGACAAGCTCATTTTGTGGCTAAAAAAGGTCTCCCAAGAAGAATTGGGACTTGGGAGTCCCCTTCCATTTCCAATACCACAAAATCAGCCTGTATAAAGAAATTGTCCTACTTTGATAGGAACATTCTCTAATATTCCCACCAAATACTTGATAGATCGATCAACTAGTTGTAAGGAAATGTTTGTGGGCTTTAAGTCTCCCATATTAAGCTTCTATTAAACTGAAAAAGGGACGAGGCTTACACTAGCCCCAAGAACACACAAAGCACGTTCAAAACTCATATAACTAATAACACAAGGAATAGAAAAACTTCCAGGGTCTTTAAGTTTGGGAGGCAATTTATTTTGAATTATGGCACTACATTCCTTAGTTAAAGCAATTGTCTCATTGTCGTTAAGATTTCTTTTGTTTGAAAAAATTTCTTTAAAAAATCTAGCATATGACGACATTAGAGACAGTGCTTTAGTGAACGAGATGTTTATATATAATATTTTTCAAAAGTTCCACACACTTCCTAAATTGCTCCTTAATTTTAGCCTTTGAAAATCTTTGGGGAAATAGTATGGGTGGTTTGTATGGTGTCGGAGGCACATAAGATTTTTCTTTTCCCTCATCTTCCCTCTCACTTGATGGTTGGGTTCTTTCACTCTCATCCCTAACATTCACTTCCACATCACTATCATTGGGTTTCTCTAATTGTTTTTCTAGCAAATTTTATAAGCTAGACTTTTGAGGGTTGTTGAAAGACATTGGTCTTGGAAACTGAGAGGTCTAACCATTGGTTGGGGGATGGGATTAAGGGGAGGATTTTTTGTAGGAAAAATTTGAATGATTCCTCCACCCTTGATTATAAGTATTTGAAAAAGGGTCTCCTTTTTGTGGATTGTTAAGTTAATTAAGTTGCTCATTACCCACCCCACCATTAACAAACATTCCAACTTGGCACTCAACAACCACATGACCAATAATACCACAAAATTCACAAGGAGAAACATTTGGTGTGATATCATTTACATTAAATTTTTCAAATTTCTGAAACAATGCATATACCTTATAAGTAATATGATCTAATGCATCAACTTCATATTTGTCTCATTTCTTATGTGGAGATCGATCACTTAACCATTGGTAATGGTTTTGTGACATGTCTTCAATTACAGAATAAGTATAAGACCCTTAATTTTAAATTCTAATTGATGTATTTCGGAGAATTTGGTGCTGAATTTCTGAGGCTTTTTAGCCAATTTTATGGCATTTTATGAGTTAAATGCCAAAAATATCTTTTTAGAAATTTTTTTTCTGAGATGCAGTATTTTTCAGAAAAATTCATCTGTCGATAGAATTTCGGTGAGAGTAGATATTTTTTTGAAAATGTAATTTGTGATGTGATGTGAGGTGACAGACGTAATGATGATTTTTATAAAAATATATAGATATTTATAAAAATCTAGATATTTATTTAGATATTTAATATTATTATTATAATATATTATTATTATTATTTAAATATATATATATATATATTATATATATATATATGTACTTAAGAAAGAAGGAAGAAACAGAACCCAGAAAAGCCTCGACAGATTTCTTTCCTTTCTTGCTAAGTTATCTTTGTTTTTTAAATCTACAAACAACAAAAACCTTCACTTTTTTCCTAGATATAAGCTTCGTTTCGAGAAGTGACAGAAGAGAAAGTTGCTCCTTGCCACGCTACGGTGCTAGTGGGCTAGTTTTCAACGCGACGTCACGAACTTAAATTTTACTGGAATTAATTATGGTACCTTAATCGCGTGTTAGAGCTATCGTTAAGGTAAGGGCTCCTTCCAAACTTTTAGTTTGCATTTAGGACATTATTTGTGATTTTGTAGAAAAGAAATTTGATGTATTAGAGGTGTGATTTTGTGAAAAATTAATTTATTGTGATTATGTGTAATTTAGTGAAATTTAAATTGGAGGTGTGGCTTATGGTCATTCAAGTTTGGTGTGATTTATTTGTGGATTTTGTAGAAAATGAATTGATGAAATTTGGTGGTTTATGTGTAAAAATGTGGTGTTTTGAAATTGGGTGAGTTATGTTTGAATTGTTGAAATTTAATTGAGTTGTTATATGTATGTTGTGGAATTGAATTGATTGTTGTCGGTGTGAATTGACGATAATTAAATTTGATGAGTTTGAGTTACGTAATGAGTTATTTTCAAATAAATGAGTTTGAACTGAAATTGAAATTTTAGTAAAAAAATAGTGTTGTTAAAGTTGTGAAAAAGTTCAAATTTTAACTAAGTTAAAGAGTTTGAGCAAAAAGATAGATTGAAATTAAAAATGATTAGAGTTCAAAATGTTACTCTTTTAATCACTCTTTGATTGAGTTTAAAAAGAAAAAAAGTTTAGAGTATTTTATTAATTCAAAAATTTCGGTGCTATAATAGTCGAGTGTGTGTATGGGAAATTTTGACCATATTTGTTTTATTTAGTTTTAAATAAACAATATAGATTATTTGGTTTTAAAACTTTGGTGTGTGAGAAAGATTTAATTTTGGAAATTTTGTTGTGTTTGGATTAGTTTTATTGTGAACAAGTTGTTATAAATATTCATGTTTATGTAGTTAACTCCTTGAGTCTCGAAAAGGAATCGAGACTGTTGGCACCGAGTTAGCGGTGGGGAGAACTCTGATATATTAATGTTGTTGTGGTGATTTATGGTTGGTGAAATTGATGTGCTCATAATTAATTTTATAAATTTTTTAGATGAAATTTATGTGTGACTTGGTGGAAAATGAATTTAATTCAATTTAAGTGTGAATGGAATTTGGAGATGTGATTTATGTGTGGTTGTGGAAATTTTAATTTGTGAGAATAAATATGTTTGAGTATGCTCTGTGTTGTGTCTTAAAAATCATTAGTGTTAAATGAGTATTAAAAATGGGGAATCTTTTAATAGCTGCATTTACTTAATGATTGTGGTGAAAAGAGTCAGAGTATATGTAACACCCCAATTTTCAAAGCGAGGGTGTATTTTTTTTTTCAAAACAAAATCATTTAACAAAGAAATAAATAAGGAAATACATTTGGATAAATATTTAAGTTATTATAATTTATAAGCAGCGGAATAGTTTTTCGAAATATGAATCCAAAGTATTTACACATCAAAAAGTGGTACATGGAATCCATCGAAAATAACATGTCATGCTGACAATATTAGTACAGTACAGTCTTCCAATTTAAAATAAACGCAATCCAACAGAAAGACATCTATTCCCTCCATGTCAACCTAATATGATCATTCTACAAACAAAAAAAACTATACACCCTGAGTGATCTCCACGCGCCCCGTAAGATCCTCCTAACATAGCTCCAGTCAAGCATTCTCATCTACATTCCCATCCACAGGGTACGAACCGATAGGATTGTCCTGGATCACATCTGAGGGCAAAGCCCAGATTTTCCACAATAGTTGTAAAGGGTCACCAACCGAAATTAACAGTTAACACATGACATTTAATGTCCGTAACGGATTCTGAAAGCAGTTTTCTAAATATCTCCTTCCCTTACTCGGATCTGATGGTAACCCGACTTCAAGTCAATCTTCAAAAATATCGCGGCCCCTCTCAATTGATCCATTAAATCATCGATGTGTGGCAAAGGATAACGATTCTTAATAGTTGCTTTATTAAGTTGTCTATAATCCACACATAAGCGTGAGCTTCCGTCCTTCTTCTTTACTAGCAAAACTGGAGCTCCCCATGGCGATACACTTGGTCTAATAAATTTCTTCTCCAACAAATCTTCAATTTGGCCTTTGAGCTCATTTAATTCCAATGGCGACATTCGATACGGTGCCATTGAAATAGGTCCGATTTCTGGGTGCAAATCAATCAAAAATTCCACTTCTCTTACCGGTCGCAATCCTGGAATTTCCGTTGGAAATACGTCCCGGTACTCATTGACAAACATCACATCTTCTATGTTCACATTTATCTTTGCCTCCACATTAGCCAGAGATAAAAGCTCATGAGTTCCTTCTCTTAGCGACACTCGGAGTTTGTTGGTGGCTAGATACTTAAAAACTCCTAGTTCGGGGAAAAGAACCAATTTGCGAGCACAATCCAAGATCACATAATGATACGACATCCAATCCATACCAAGAATGACCTCGAGTGATTGTAGAGGTAAACAAATCAAATTAACCAAGAAATCCCTATTTTGAATAGTTATTTGACAATGTAAACATGTAGAGTTTATTGTCAAAGTCTTAGCAGGTGTGGAAACAACCAAATCCAATGGTAAAGCAGACACAGATAACTTCAAACGATTCACACAATCCATAGCAATGAAGGAATGGGTTGCCCCCGAATCAAAAAGTGCAGTTAGAGTGTTACCTGCAATCTCACAGTCACGTTGAATCAGATTGCCAGATGGATTCCCATCTTCAGCACGCACACAATAAATGTGTCCTCTAGCTGTAGGATGAGTAGCCCTAGTTACATTCACAACTGGTTCCACCTTCGGAGCCGTGCAATCCTTTGCCATGTGTCCTGGCTTCTGACAATTGTAGCAGGTGAGAATATTAGGGGTACAAGCGTTAGCATAATGTCCCTCTTCCCCACATCGGAAACATCGAACCACTCGTCCCAATTGTCTCCCGAAGTTCTGGTTCCCTGGGTGATTCTGCCCACTGTTGTTATTTTGTGGTTGATTATAAGGTTTAGCAACTTGTTTCCCCTTGTGGTTCTGATAATTCACCCGACTAGGCCCTCCTGCACTAAAATTCCCTCCTCGGCTAGCCCTCTTATTCTTCATATCCTCAACTTCCCTACATTTTTCCACAAGAACTTGGAAACGTTGAATTCCCAAGGGCAAGACAGAGTACTGAATCTCATACTTTAGTCCATCTTGGAAACGATGACACATGAATGGTTCATCAATCTCTTCACGGAAAAACCTGAAATGTCTTGATAGCGATTCAAACTTAGCAGCATATTCGCCCATGGTCATGTTCCCCTGATGTAGTTTCAGGAAATCATCACCCAGTTTAGTCCTGGTACTCATCGGGAAGTATTTGTCTAAAAACTTCCTTTTGAATGATTCCCAGTTCACCTCCTCGTGAGCAGATCTCATCAACAATCTTGCACTCCTCCACCAGTACTCAGCATCCCCTAATAGCATATAAGTGGCATAGTTGACCTTTACTCCCGCCTAACAGTTAATCATTTCGAAGATCTTCTCCACTTCTTGGATCCATTGATCCGCTTTCTCTGAATTCTCATCCCCCTTAAACTTGGAAGGATTGTAACGACCAAAGTCTTCTAATCCTCTTGACTCTGCAGCACTGATCTCTCTTTCCCTCTTTTCAAGATCACGTTGAGTCTTGGTAGCAGTATGTGCAGCAACAAAAGCAGCCATGTTATTAATGGCCTCCGCCATTCGATCATCCCTATTAGCATTGGCTCTCGGAGCGTCATTCCTTCTTGGCGGCATGGTTTTCCTATAAAACCATCATCAAGTAGAATCTTAACACTACTTCAAATAATTCCAAAACTAACTTCCGACCACATCAACACATAATAATTATTTTGGACTTGACAACTCAAACCACCTAAACCGACGCATGATCAGATAACAACTCCCAACCTACAGGTTGACCTACAATCTATAACCAAAGGCTCCACAACCCCCAAAGAAAACCAAACCAAAGCTCTGATACCACAATGTAACACCCCAATTTTCAAAGCGAGGGTGTATTTTTTTTTTCAAAACAAAATTATTTAAAAAAGAAATAAATAAGGAAATACCTTTGGATAAATATTTAAGTCATTATAATTTATAAGCAGCGAAATAGTTTTTCGAAATATGAATCCAAAGTATTTACACATCAAAAAGTGGTACATGGAATCCATCGAAAATAACATGTCGTGCTGACAATATTAGTACATGTACAATCTTCCAATTTAAAATAAACGCAATCCAACAGAAAGACATCTATTCCCTCCATGTCAACCTAATCTGATCATTCTACAAACAAAAAAAATTATACACCCTGAGTTCAAACACTCAATCATAAACTTGAATCAAACATGACTCGTGTGCCAAGCACCCTAATGCAATGCGTATATGCCAAAATGCATGGACTCGGAATTCCAAACCAAAACCCTCCTCGAAGGGCCGTAAATCATAATTGTACCGCCTATCGCAGGTCGAAGTACCAATTACCGAGGTGCCACCTATCACAAGTCTGCATGATCTACTAAAAAGCGTAAACCATAAATGTACTGCCTATCACGGGCTCATACCGTTTACCGATGTGCCACCTATCACAGGTCTGCATGGTTTACTAAAAAGAAACGTAAATCGTAAATGTAAACAGAGATATTAATAGATTCCCCATTTTTAATACTCGTTTAACTCTAATGGTTTTCACGACAATATTAAGTAAACGTAGTTATTAGGAGATTCTCCATTCTTAATACTCGTTTAACTCTAATGGTTTCAAATTCCACACTGAACATACTCAAACATATTCACAAATTCAATCCACAATTCACACCAAAACACATCAATTCATTTCATAAGCATTAATTATGAACACGTCAAATACGATGAACACAAATCATCACAACATACCACTCAAACACATCAAACCTCATTTCCTCAAAATCATACAATAATGAGTTAAATTCATTTACCCCCAAATCAATACTTCAACCCTAACCAAATTCTTTTCCACACAACCACAGATAAGTCCCTAAATGCAAACTAAAAGTTTGGAAGGAGCCCTTACCTTAACGTTAGCTTTAACTTGCGATTACGATACCACGAGTAAATTCGGTAAAATCTCTGCTCGCAACGTCGCTTCCAAAGTTGGTTCCCTAGCACCGTAGCATGGTAGTGAGCAACTTTCCCTTCTATCTCTTCACGAAACGAAGCTTAGATCTCGATGAAATATGGAGGTTTGTGTTTGACGGTTTTAAAATCCCTAACACCGTTTTTCTTCGTTTTCGAAACAACGAGGAAGTATGAAGCTGAGAAATCCTTGCTTTCTTACCCACTAATCCTTGGGTTTCTATTCTTGAAGCCAAAGGAAGAAAAAGAAAGCAAAATCAACGAAGAAGAAAAGAGGGAGAAGGAGGGGTTCGCGAGGCAGAGGAAGAAGAGGAAGTTGTTATGCTTTCTTTCCTTTGTTTTTATTTCCTTTCCTTTTCTTTTCTTTCTTTTTCCTTCTTTCCTTTCTATTTTCTTTTCTTTTTCCCTCCAAACAAATATATATATATATATATATATTAATTACTTTTAACAAATATCTCAAAATATCTAGATATTTATTAAATTACCAATTCACATTAATTTCTTCGTAAAAGATTCACCGTACTTAATTTAATTTATTTATCGACGAATAATTTTAATCAGGGTATCAAAATATATGTTTGGGCATTTAAGCTCCCAAAATATTAATCACTTGGCTAAAAAACCTCCGAGTTAAATATCCAAAATACACTAAAATACATAAAGTGTATTTTAAAATTATGGGTCTTACTGTATACTCATGCATTTCATAGTACATGGTGAGCGCGATGGGGCCATGGTGATAGTGGTGACCGTGATGGGCCACGAGATGATGCCATGTGAATTGCTGGTTCATCTTATCCTTGCGGGGATTGTCGCGTTGTGCTGATCTGTGAGAGATTGCACTCTAGAATATGTTGATCTGTGAGCGACTGCACTCTTGTATGTCGTGCTGGTCTGTGAGAGACTGCACGCTAGTAAATCGTGCTGATCCGTGAGAGATTGCACCTCGGTAATTAGTACTGGTCTGTGAGAGGCTGTACAATTATGATTTACGCCCCTCGAGGAGAGTTTTGGTTTGGAATTCCGGAATGATGCATTTTGGCATATATGCATTGCATTAGGGTGCTTGGCATGCGAGTCATGTTTGTTACACTTTGATAATTGTATATACATATTCGGTTGTTGTTGTGATTTATCGTAATTGCTTTGAGGTGTGAAGTTGGGTTGATTAAGTTGTGATGTATTTATGTGTTCATAATTAATTTAATGAATATTCGATGGGTGATTGAGGTGTGAATTTATGGAGATTAATTTGGTGTTAATTATGTGTTCATAATGGATAATATTAATGTTTGAAGTGTTGATTGATTCAAGAGCCATTTTAGAATTGAAAATCTGCCTTTTCTCAATTGTATTTGGCTACGACAATGCAGTTTGTCAAAACTTCATTTTTCAACATTGTTTATGCATTTTCGGACATATGAAAACCCTTTCGATGAGTATGATAAGACGAAAGGTTCTTTTGAGCATTTGAAAATATAAAAATGTTATGTGGTATTTGTTAATTTCGGTTGGTGATCCTTTACAATTATTGTAGAAATTTGGGCTTTGTCCTCAGATGAGAATGAGGATCTTCCCACCGGTTAGTACCCTGTGAATGGGAATGTAGTTGGGCACACTTGACTGGAGCTGTGTTAGGAGGGTCTTGCGAGGAGCGTGAAGATCACTCGGGATGTATAGTTTTGTGGAATGATCAGATTAGGTTGACGTATAGGGACTAGAAGTCTTTCTTTTGGGATGTGTTTATTTTAATTTGGAAGATTGTACCTATACCAATATTGTCAGCTAGGGGTGGGAATAGGCCAGGCTTTGAAAGGCCTGAGCCTGGCCTACGATTTATTTTTTCGGCCTAAGCCTGGCCTACGGCCTATCATAGGCTTTTTTTTCTGCCTAAGCCTGGCCTTTTTAATAGTTTGGCCTGGCCTGGAAGCCTTTTTAAAAGCCTTTTTAAACGAATCAATTATTACTTCTTACACAAATAAGGAACAACTACTAAGTGATTGATTAATTGAACGGTTACCGAATATAAAACGACTACCAAATATAGAATTGCTACCGAATATAGAACGACTACTGAATATGGAACGATTAGTAAGTGATTGCCTAATTGATAGAATTTAAATTAGAAAATAATATTATTAATATAATAATAAAAAATAATATTAATAAATAATAAATATATATAGGCCGGCCTGTTAGGCCTAACAGGCTTTTTTATAAGCCTGAGCCTGACCTATTTAAATAAATAGGCTTTAAAAACAGCCTGAGCCTAGCCTTTTTATTAAATAGGCCATGCCATAAGTAGGCCAGGCCATAGGCCCCTACGGACGGCCTAGCCTATTCCCTTCTCTATTGTCAGCTTGACATTTTATTTTTGATGGGTTCCATGTACCACTTTTGATGTGTAAATAGTTTGGATTCATATTTCAAAAACTATTCCGCTGCTTGTAAATTATGTTGACTTATTTGTCATTATGTTATGACTTAAATATTTATCCAAATGTATTTCCTTATTTATTTCTTTGTTTGTTTCTTTGTTTTTTTTAAAAAAAAATACACTCGCACTGTTAAAAATTGGGGTGTTACAATAAGCTTCTTCTATGTTCTTGCTCATCAATGATCCTCCTACAAAATCATCTACTATCAATCTTCTAGTGTATGAGAGTCCATTGTAAAATATATGGACAATTATCCATCTCTCCAGCCCATGATGAGGGCACAATCTCGACATCTCTTTAAAGCGCTTCGAAGCTTCATAAAGTGATTCTATTTCCTTTTGAGAAAAACTTGTGATTTTATTTCTCAATTGAGTAGTTTTGCGTGATGGAAAATATCTATCAAGGAATGTTTGCTTTAACCGATCCCGTGTGGTAATGGATTCAGAAGGTAATGAATGTAGCCAAGCTCTAGCTCTATCTCTTATGAAAAAGTGAAACGTCTTAGTCTAATGGCGTAAACAGTCACTCCATCCATTTTCAAAGTATCACAATACTCTAAAAAAATAGACAAATGGAGGTTTGGATCATCCGTTGGAGTACCAGAAAATTGGTTTTATTGTACCATAGATAGAAATGAAGGTTTTAATTCAAAATTGTTAATAGACCTAGTTAAGACTTTATTTTAAATATAACATGTAATGTTAATTGCTTCAACTAAAAAGTGTTTTGCAACATTCATCTCATTTAACATGGTTCTGGCTATTTCTTTTAATTCAAAATTGTTAATAGACCTAGTTAAGACTCTATTTTAAATATAACATGTAATGTTAATTGCTTCAACTAAAAAGTGTTTTGCAACATTCATCTCATTTAACATGGTTTCTGGCTATTTCTTGGAGTGATATGTTATTTCTTTCTACAACTCCATTTTATTGAGGTGTTCTAGGATAAGATAAGTTGTGAGAGATTCCATTCTCATAAAAAAAACTTGTTTTCAAATTCTCGTCCATGATCACTTCTAATTGTTACTATCTTAAGACCATTTTCATCCATTACTTGTTTGCAAAATGTGATAAACACTTTGTGGGATTCATCCTTACATCCTAAGAATTTTACCCATGTCCACCTAGTGTCGTATTCTAATATAACAAAGTCATATTTCTTTCCACTTAGAGAAGTTGTTTTCATTGGCCCAAATAGATCTATATCTAAGAGCCCAAGAGGCTTTGAGGCAGAGAATATGTTCTTAGGGGTAAAGGAGTTCTTTGTTTAATTTCCCTTTCGACAAGCTTCACACATAATTTCAGTTTTGTAATTAAGCTTAGGTAGACCTCTAACTAGTTGAAGTTTATTCAGTTTTGAAATTAATCTAAGGTTTGCATAAGACACTTAATCCAAATTTGTTTCTCTTCATTTACTAACATAAGACACTTAACATCTTGTTTCTCTAGACTAGACATATTTATCATATGAATGTTATTTTGTCTATGACCTATAAAGAGTACAAATTCGTCCTTTTGATTAAATGTCTTGCATGTTTTTTTATTAAATATAATATCATAACTAGTATCACACAACTAACTAATACTTAATAAATTATGCTTTAGACATTTAACAAACAAGACTTCTTGATATAATGAAATGTACCATTACCAACTATACCTTGACCAATTATCTTGCCTTTTTTATTTTCTCCAAAAGTCATTGTGAATCATTTGCTCAATGTTAGTTCTTGGAACATAGACTTTTCTCCCATCATGTGTAGCAAACATCTCCTATCCGTGTTCTGATTGGTGTTTTAACTTGATTGCTAGGAACATTTGCATCATAGATAAATTTATTCTTAGTTACCCAAATTTGGTTGGGTTTGGGTTTGTTAGTCTTGATAAGTTTCTTGTCTTTTCTTGTATTTAACATTGGACAAGATAATTTGGAGTGACATTTCTTAGAGAAAAAAGTACACAAGATATTATAGGGAATATGTTTAGGTTTAGTTATAGGTTCTTCAAATCCTATACCTCTTTTACAATTTCTACTAACTCCACAAATCATAGGAGCATACTTGCTTCTTTCCATACCATTAGCAAGAAAACGACGAGATACTTTTTCATGCTTAGCAGAGTTACATGTGGTATTTTTAGTTGATGTGGAACTATCCTTACTTTTCAGAGTTAGATTTTCAGCCTTAAGTTGATGTTTTTAATGATATGTTGAGGTTCATTGCATCCTTAACATATGAAGTTTTTCTTGTCAGATTTATCATCATTTCCTTTATTGGACTACATGTAATATTTATGGCGAAATTTCACTTTTCTATTATGCCACATCTTTTGAATTTTTCTAGATATGAAAGTCAGTTCCTTTTACTCAAAGTCTTCATTTTCATCCTTTCAATCATAATTCTCTAATTCTTTTATTACCTTCATAACTTTCTTCTATTTGGATTTCAAAGACAAGGTTGGTTGCTTCTTCTACGGCTCATCCTCCATAAGTTCAATTTCATGTGATATGAAAATAACAGATTAATTCTTTCAGCTTAAGAGTATTCAGATTCTTTTCTTCGTGAATAATAGTGATCTTAGTTCTCCACTTGCTTTTCAGACTCCTTAGTATCTTCTTCACATGATCAGTAGTAGTATAACTCTTTTCAAGTAACTTTAATCTTGAGATCAGAGTATGGAATCTGGAAAACATTGTCTCAATGTCTTCATCTTCTTCCATTTTGAATTACTCACACTTTTTGACTAGAAGGTTGTCATTTGCTTCTTGAACTTGGTTTCATTCTTCATAAGTCAGAATCAAATTATCATAAATACTCTTTGATGTCTATTTGTTGGAGCACTTGTAAAACTCCTTATAAGTGATTGCATGTATCGTGAATGTTATAGACTTATTATAATGTATCTTGTATATTTTCTTATCATCATGCACCCCTTCCATTGAAATCTCAATAACATCAATATTATTTGGAGAAGTATAACCATCTTCCACTAAGTCCCAAAGTTCGGGATCTTGTGAAATAAAGAAACTTCTTATCTTGTCCTTTCAGTGATCAAATTGTAGTCCATCAAAGATAGGTGGTATGTTGATGTTTCCTCCAAGAGCTTCTTCAATGAATCCAAACATGTTAAATCCTTCGATCTTTCCTCAAACATTATAAAGTATGTAGCCTTGAGATTGCTCTGATGCCAATTGAAGATGCAAACATGACAAGAGGGGTTGAATTGTGTTCAACTAGGCTGATAACTTTTTCATTATTTGATTAAATTGGTACAAACTTAATGATTAACTTGGAGTAGAAACAATAACAAAACTAAGTAGTGCAAGAATAAAGTAACACAAGTAATTTATCATGGTTCACCAATAACTTGACTACATCTAGACCATTCACTCAGAAAGATTTAATCCATTACTTCAACAACTTGAATTACAAAGGACCTGACCTTCCAAGACAGTCTTCTTAAATATCTTGACAACCCAAAATTTTTAAGGGACACACACACCTTGACTATACTAGCCAAATAACCTCCACATAATCTAATAACCCAAAATTGTTGAAGACGCAACAACACCATTATCGAGTTTAAATAAAAAGGTTTGGAACTTGAGTAGTTGCTTCTAACACGCTGATTATAACAATGACTATCACACTCTAACAAAAACAATTAGAAAATATTTCTCATTCGAACAATTATTTTTCTCTTTGAACTCTAACATGAATTTGGAAGTTTGACCTTAAGTTATTCTACTCTTTTCTGATTTTTTGATGATGTTCTTCTTCATCCTTGAGTATCTATTTATAGATAAAATTTGGGCTTCAATTTAGTCCTTATTTAATTACGAACTTTATCTTCATTCCTAGCTTGGTCAACAATGGTCTTATTCAAAAATAATTCTAAACAATATGCTTTTTAAAAACATGTTCTTAAGCCAATTCTTTATATCTGAATCCAATATGAGCAATTCTTCTAGATTGATTATGTTCTTATTTTTTTTTCAGATTGAGTTTGTAAATTCTTCAGATTGATATTGTTCGTATTTAGTTAAGATTGAGTTTATAAATTCTTGATATTAAACTTCCTTCATATTGCTTGCTCTAATAATGTTGGACTGATTCTTGAACTGTCTCAAGTAGGATTATGACTAAGTCCAATTCAGTATTTTGTCCTTTGTCAAAATGTGAATTATATCTTTCTAATTCATAAATGTATCTTCTTGTGAGTGTTTATTCTTGTAAACAGTTCTTGGTCATATCTTCTTGTAAATAATTCATATCTCCTTGTACATAAATCTTGATCAAACGTTCTTGTAAATAATTCATAGCTTCATGTACATAAATTTTGATCACATCTTCTTCAAATCTTGACCATATCTTCTTTCCAACTTGGTCAAAGATTTTCTTCAATTATAAATATGAATCAAATCTTATTTTAGTTTGCCTTCAAAAATCACGATTCTTCTTTTATACTTTGTGAAGTCAAATATATTGTTCTTATAAAATTCTTTTTTAAACATCAAAACTCTAATTATAAAACCAACTTCATTCCATCATCTTTTACCTTTTCTGCTAACTACAAAAATCATAGAAGTGGACTTACTTCTTTCCATACTATTAGCCAAAAAGTCTTAAAATGCTTCTTCATATTTGTCCGAATTACATGTGACACCAAAGGTTTTCAATCAAGACTTTCATTGATTTATTTGCATATTTAACCTCGACACTTTTAGTTTTTAAAGCATTGATTTCTTTAGTTAAGTTTGCATTTATTTTCCTAAATGCTTTCATTTTTAGAGATAACTTGTGGTTTTTATTTTAGAAATCATTCATGACATTAATTAAATCAAATCGGGTTAAGTCAGAAATTTTGTCGATTTCTTCATCAAGTGATTCACTTCCAGAGTCAAAATCAATGTATGTGTTGCATCTAGGGCTAGAGTTGGTATGAGTCATTAGAGTCAAATTTGATTACCCTTCATCATCAGAAGATACATCATAATCATCCCATATTTGGACATTTAGACTTGACATGTCCAGGTTCATTTCGTATTTTTCTTATTTTCCTCTACTGGACAACTTGGAACCTTTCTGAGATATTGATTTCCCTGTTATGCCACATCCTCTGTGTAACACCCCGTTATTTCAAAGCGAGGGCGTATTTTTTTTTAAAAGAAATTAAAATAAAACAGAGAAATAAATAAGGTAAAACCTTTGGATAAATGATTAAGTCATTATAATTTACAAGCAGCGGAAAAAGTTATCGAAATATGAATTCAAAATATTTACATAACGAAAGTGGTACGGTCTTCCAGTTTAAAAATAAAAGCAACCCAAAAGAGAGACATTTGTTCCCTCTGTCCACCTAGTCTGATCATTTTACAAAACAACTAAACACCCTGAGTGATCTCCACGCGCCCAGTGAGATCCTCCTAACGTGGCTCCAATCAAGCATTCCCATCCACATTCCCATCTGTAGGGTACGAACCGGTAGAATCATCCTGACTCTCATCTGAGGGCAAAGCCCAGATTTCCATGATAGTTGTAAAGGGTCACCAACCGAAATTAACAGTTAACACATAACATTTAAGTTTTTAAATGCATAAAATATCCTCTCAACTAAGCAAGCACCCTAAAAGGATTTTTCATATGCAAAAAGTTCATATAATGCTTGCCAAATAAAATTGAAATCAAAATAAAGTTCTCAATCCATCAAGTAATACATAACTGACCAAAACATTGATAAATCAATTGAGAAATCGATTATCTAACTCAAAATAAGAATTTCCACTAAGCCAATCGATTGGGAAATCGATTAAATGGATAACTGAGCCTCTGTATTAAAGCCAATTGATTTCCCTATCGATTTCCTGAAGGTTTTTAGTGAAATTTGAACTCTGGGCTTAATTCAATCGATTGGGCAACATAGCTGAGTCACTAACTTAATGCCAATCGATTTCCAAATCTATTTTGTCAGTTTTGCTGAATTCCTATATGGCCAAATCGATTTCCAAATCAATTTCTTAACTGGTTTTGAAAAACATATTATAAAATCGATTGGCAAATCGATTTTGTCAAATTAGCGAAGTCCCTGTAACTCATCCAATCGATTGGGAAATCGATTTCCCTGCAAATTCTTCCAAAAATACATAAACTAACTCAATCACATTCATACACAACTCCAAATCTTAACACTTAGCAATTCCCACACAATCACCACGACATAATGGGCTTCGAAATAGTTTTACAATCCATCATACTTTCACACGATGTTCAATATATAACACGTAGTAAAATCATCACAATCATAAGTTTAAATCAGACACACTTACACATAATTTCAACACATAACACTTAGCAAAATCATCACATTCATGAATTCGAATCAAACACGACTCGTGTGCCAAGCACCCTAATGCAATGCGTATATGCCAAAATGCATGGACTCGGAATTCCAAACCAAAACCCTCCTCGAAGGGCCGTAAATCATAATTGTACCGCCTATCGCAGGCCAAAGTACCAATTACCGAGGTGCCACCTATCAAGGGTCAGCATGATTTACTAAAAACCGTAAATCGTAAACGTACCACCTATCACGGGTCAGTACTGTTTACCGAGGTGTCACCTATCACGGGTCAGCACGATTTACCAAAAGAAAAAGCGTAAGTCGTAAGGGTACCGCCTATCATAGGCCAGAGTACTACTTACCGAGGTGCCACCTATCACGGGTCAGCACAACTTACCAAAAAGTAAATTGTAAACGTACCACCTATCACAGGTCAGTACAGTTTACCGAGGTGCCACCTATCACGGGTCAGCATAATTTACCAAATGAAATGCATGAGCATACACTAACTCCATTCACAACAAGCGTTATGTAAATGCAGATATCAAAAGATTCCCCATTTTTAATACTCATTTACTTAACCGATTTTCACATCAAAACATTAAGCAACAAACATATTAAGAGATTCCCCATTCTTAATATACTTTTGACTTAAACGATTTCCACAACAAAACATTCAGTAAACAAGTCATTAAGAGATTCCCCATTCTTAATACTCATTTCACTGAAACCATTTTCAAAAACAACATGAAGTTACTAAGACATTAAGAGGTTCCCCATTCTTAACGCCCAGTTAACTTAAACGATTTTCAAAACAACATTAAGTAAACGAGACATTAAGAGATTCCCCATTCTTAATTCTCATTTAACTTAAACGATTTTCACAAACTCACATTAAGTAAACGAGACATTAAGAGATTCCCCATTCTTAATACTCATTTAACTTAATGGTTTTCAAATTCCACACAGAACAAACTCAAATATACTTTCACATTCAGTCTATAATTCACACCAAATCATTTTTCCACACAAACCACACAAAACACATCTCAAATTTCATCAGTATCAATTAAGAACACATCAAAATCAACGAACACAAATCAACACAATCCACCCCTCAAACACACAAGTTTCATTTACTCAAAATCGTACATAAAAGAGTTTAAATTCATTCACCACGAAACATTCATCAATATAACCAAAACCTAACTCTAAGATTTTACCCATAAAGCCTCAGATACATTTTCCCAAATCAATGCTCTAACCCTAACAAAATTCTTTTCCACACAACCACAAGTAAGTCCCTAAATGCAAACTAAAAGTTTGGACGGAGCCCTGACCTTCACGTTAGCTGTAACGTGCGATTACAGTACCACAAGCAAATCCGGTAAAATCTCTGCTCGCAACGCCGCTTCCAAAGTTGGTCCCCTAGAACCGTAGCGTTGTAGTGAGCAACTTTCCCTTCTATCTCTTCGCGAAACGAAGCTTAGATCTAGGTGAAACGGGGAGATTTGTGTTTGAATCCCTAATACCGTTTTTCTTCGTTTTTAAATCAATGGTGAAGAGTGAAGTTGAGAAATCCTTGTCCTATCACCCAATATCAATTTTGAACTCAAAGGAAAGAAAAGAAAGCAAAAACGAGCAACAATGGAGGAAAGGAAGAAAGTGAACACGCGAGGCAGCAGGGGAGGAAGAAGATGGAAAATTTTGCATTTCTCTCCTTTCTCTTTCTTTCCTATGTTGTTCCTTTCTCCCTTTCTCTCCTTTCTCTTTCTTTAGATATTTAGTAAATTACCCTTTTACCCATAACGCATTAAACTCTTCGCAAAAGATTCACCGTAGTTAATTTAATTTATTTATCGACGAGTAATTCTAATCAGGCATCAAAATATATTTTTGGGCATTTAAGCTCACAAAATATTAATAACTTGGCTAAAAAGCTTCCGAGTTGAATACCCAAAATACACTAAAATACATAAAGTGTAATTTAAAATTATGGGTCTTACACTCTGAGTTCTTTTGGTTATGACAACAAGCTCCTCTTCCTTTGAATCTTAATTATGATTTTCTAAATCATTATCCTCTAATTATATTTCTTCTTGCAAAGCTTTCTTTTGCTTGAAATTTTAAATCCAAAGCCTTGTTCCTCTTAAACAAGCTCTTAAGCAATGGCATAAAAAATTTGATAACTTGATTATGTCGAATGAGATTAAAGTGAATGAAAGTGACAAATGTATTTACAAATATGAAAATAACATTTGCACTATCATATGTCTCTATGTAGACGACTTACTCATATTTGGTTCGAACATTTATGCTGTTAATAATGTGAAATCATTGTTGAGTAACCACTTTGATATGAAAGACCTTAAAGAAGCTAATGTAATCCTTGGAATCAAGATTACTAGGTTAGAAAAAGGAATTTATTTGGATCAATCTCACTACATTGAAAAGATCCTAAAGAAATATAATTACTTTGATTGTAAACCTGCTTGCACTATATATGATCCAAGTGTGAAACTTTTCAAGAACTCTGGTGAAGGTGTTAGACAAACTAAATATGCGAGCATTATTGACAGGCTCAGGTATGCCACTGATTGCACTCGACCCAACATAGCCTACGCCGTGGGATTGTTGTGTTGGTTTACTAGTAGACCTAACATGGAGCATTGGCAAGCTATCGAAAAAGTCATGAGATACCTTAAAAGGACCATGAGTCTCGGATTACATTATCAAAGGTTTCCTGCTGTCCATGAAGGATACAGCGATGCTGATTGGAACACCTTATCAGATGGCTCTAAAGCAACCAGTGACTATGTTTTCAATATAGTCGGTGGTGATGTATCATGAAAATCGAAGAAACAGATGATATTGGCTCAGTCCACTATGGAATCTGAAATGATAGCACAAGCTATTGCTAGTGTAGAAGCAAGCTGATTGAGATGCTTGCTAGAAGAGATCCCTTTGTGGGAAAATCCATTTCTAGCTGTGTTGATCCACTACAATAGTACCGCGGCTATTGCAAAAATTGAGAATCGTTATTACAACGGTAAAAGAAGACAAATACGTCGTAAACACAACACAGTTAGATAATTACTTTCTAAAGGAGATGTTTCAGTGGATCATGTACGCACTGATGAAAATTTTGCAGATCCATTGACGAAAGGATTTAGCAAGAGAGAAAGTCCCTAATACATCCAAAAGGATGGGACTATTGCCTATAGATCAATGAGTCACTTATGATGGTAATCCGACCTAAAAGACTGTAGATCCCAAGAATTAGGTTCAATGGGTAATAACAAGTCATAGTGATATGAGATGAACATGCTATGTTATATATCAGAGAAACATGATTCCTGAAGTGATAAAAGGATGAGATAATAGAAACTCTTAATGAGATCTATACTCCATGTGGAATAGACTCACCTATGTGAATGTGGAAGTGGAGGCCGCTTTCTATGGAATTTCGAGGCAGAATTCCTAGAGTGTTCACTATACTAGGATACACGTGCATGGCCCTAAATGCACGGGCTTTTGAGAATACACCATATGAAAAGGTTGTGTGTGGGTTTGATGCTAGAGATAGAGTTCAAGACTACATGTCACTCTTGTTGAATCTGAATCTTACTTGCTATACAAAGGTTCAAGTCAAGAGACACCTTTGTTTATGCATAATCTTATAAAAGCATTTTACACTATTCAAAAACTATTTTTTAAATTCAAGTGGAGGATTGTTGGAAATGATGATGCTTTAATGGAAATTTATTGGAAATAATGATGGTATTTATGAGAGCTAGTGTTATTGTAAATTGAAAAAATGAAGAAGTCTCACGTAGGAGGAATATCACTCACTAGTAGGATAAATAAGGTGGAGGTATGAGACTTGGGGACGTCCCTAAGGGGTACCCCAATTTTGTGAAAGAGGGTGTAATTCTAGAATGGTTTTCTATTGTATTGTAGATCTCCGATACAAAGTATATGGGCTATTTTATCCGGGGGACTTCGTGGTTGATAGTTTGTCTTGCACAATTTGGGCAGTGCATCGAAACGTCTTAAAGAGAGCGACCTAGTCCTCGACTTAACCCAATAATATTTTCGGTGGCATAAATTATTTTTCTAAAGGTTTTTTTTAAATTTCTAAAACAACAAATATTGATCCTTAAGTTGGATGCCATCAATTGGCTGTGAATCTCTATTACATGGGTCCCACGTCATCGTTGGATTTAGTCCTCGAAGATTGCCAAAGCAATAACAAAAATGGTAGACGATCTTGTCGATTCAAATTTCATTTAAGAAGTCAAGTACACTACTTGGCTCTCTAACATTGTACTAGTTAAAAAAATCAAACAACAAACGGGGAATTTGTGCTGAGTACATTTATCTTAATTGAAGTAACAATGTCGATTTACAAGAAAGGGGGGGGGGGTTGAATTGTAAATGCTCCTTTTAAAAATTCCTGTTAAAAACTTAAGAAAATAACTCAAGATTGATTCTTGGTTATGAAAACAGAAAACGGAGAACGTTCTTGGTTTTTGTTATAAAATAGAGAACGTTCCTTGATTAGCTTAAAACAAAAAATCAGTTTGTGCTTTATCTTAGTTAATCAATTAAGTTTAACAAATAAAGAGATAGGATAGAGAATACCACACAAAGATATATCTTGGTCACCCAACTTGGGTTATGTCCAATCCTCACACTATGAGATTTTTCCACTAAGTGTTTAAAACAAAGAACCTTCTTGATCTTATAACACCTAGTCTAGATCAACCTTGATCTGTTCCAATCTCTATTACTTTCCACCCAGAAAGCAATAACAGAACCTATCTAACTTTGATAGGATTCAATGCACTCTAAACAAACTATAAAGAAACTCTTATAGTTTGAGTTTTTTTACAATTAAATTCTTTTTGACAGAATCTGAGATTTCTCAACTCTTGTTTGAGAATGGATTCTTTACAAAGGATTCACTGATAATTAGGCAATCTAATATGAGAATACAAATATGGTTCTTCTTTGCGAAATTTCATAACTTCAAGTATGTATGTGATTGATTTATGGGATTTTACAGCACTTGAATTTCTTACTTTGATCCTGGATATTGGCCTTTTATTTATAGGCTTTAGAAGCATTTAAAGAAGATCAAAAAGATCTATTGTTAGTGCTCTATATTTTGACTGAAACCAATATATCAGAATAAAAATAATCCAGCCTTGAATTGCTTTAAAACTACTTTTGACTTTTTCTGGTACAACTTTAAATCAACTTTGTCTTCTAGTTAAAAAGCCTTTTGATGTTTATCACTTGAACTTGGAGGGTACAGTCTCGATCTTGAGTCTTGAATGTAGGCAGAGGAGTTTGGAGAAGAATTATAAGCCATTGCAGAAGAAAATACATTGCTGTTGGAGATATGCAGAAAACGGAGATTGATTATCAATATGGCTCTGTCAATATGATCTTTCTTGAGATTTAATAATCAATTTCGAGTTCCTGTTTTAATCAATCTGGATGTCCTTTGCAATGTCTTATCATATATCAAGGTTGATCAAACTTTCTTGACAGTTTGATTTTTTGAGTTACAAATTGTCTTTATATTTTACTATCTTTGAGTCCTTCTATTTTAGTGATCAAACAACAATTTTGAGCTTGGATGAATCCTATTTGTTCCTTGCCATGTGCGGTTTTTTATTTGAATAAATTTCCACGGCAGACTCTTTCTTAAAGAGGTAGAAAAAGATTGATCAATATGCTGTGATGAACATTTTTTAAGCTGGAGATCTTTCTCTGTTTTAATGTTCTTATTGCTATTTTCTTTGCTTTGCTTGATTCTGTTCTTTAATTAAATTCACTCAAAAACACATGTTAAATTAACATAACATTTTAGAATCAAAGTCGATCGTTTCTAATTTTACAGAGACTAAATCCAAACAAAAAAACTTACAAAAATTAAAATAAAAAAAATGATATATTTGCAAGGACCAAATATATATTTAAATCAAAAATTAATAATACTATTAAATATTATAATTAAAAAAATTATCAATAAACTCAATAAATTGAAAAATAGTTTATATCTAGGGAGAAATCTTTTTAATAGCTTAGATCAACCTTAATCTTGTTACAAGCTTTATTTCTTTCCACCTATAAAGTAAATTAATCACCTATCTATTCAAACTATACTTAAACTATTATCATTTGAGTTTTACAATAATGATGAGATTGTTTTGATAGAATCTGAGATGTCTCAACTCTTGTTTGAGATTTGATTCCTTACAAAGAATTCAGTAGTAATAACACAGTAAGATAGAAAAGTTCATAACTGATGCTTCTTTTTGAAAATGAGAATTTCAAGTATGTGAATGTGAATGATTTATGAGACTTTGATAGCACTTGAACTTCTACTGTTTTCTTGGACATTGGCCTTTCTTTTATAGGTGATTGGAGCATTTAATGATGGTCAAAAGAGCTGTTGGTAGTCATCTGTCCTTTTTTACCAAAACTAACAAATATGATTAAAAATAATTCAACCTTTGAATATTTTGAATCTATTTTGACTGATGTTGTTCCAGCTTTGCTTAATCTATTTGCCTTCGTGTATAAAGATCTTTGAAACTTGGCACTCAATTATTCAAGGACTGAGGATGAACATGGAGAACATTTGCTCCAAGTTCTTGAAATTTTACGCAAGAAGCAATTGTATGCCAATTTGTCGAAGTGTGAGTTTTGGCTAGAAGAAGTGAATTTCTTAGGACATGTGATAACCAAGGAAGGAATCATTGTGGATCCAACAAAGATTGAGGCAGTTCTAGCTTGGGAACAACTTCAGACTATCATTGACATACGAAGTTTTGTAGGACTAGTAAGGTACTACAAGAGGTTTATTGAAGGTTTTGTTAAGATCGTAACTTCATTGACACAACTTACTAGAAAGGATCAATCGTTCGCATTGACAGAGAAGTGTGAGGAAAATTTTTAGTTATTGAAGAGAAAGTTGACAACCTTACCAGTATTGGTATTATCACAATTAGAAGAACCATATGAAGTTTACTGTGATGCATCTCACCAAGGATTGAGATGTGTTCTGATGCAGCACAAGAAAGTTGTAGCTTATGCCTCAAGGCAATTGAAGATTCATGAAATAAACTATCCTACTCATGACTTAGAGCTTGTTGCTGTAGTTTTCGCATTGAAGATCTGGAGGCACTTTACATATGGATGCACGTTCACAGTGTTCAGTGACCAAAAAAGTTTGAAATATTTGTTTGATTAGAATGAATTAAACATGCGTCAGGGATGATGGATGGAGACCTTCAAGGATTTTTATTTCAACTGCAGTATCACCTTGTGAAGGCCAATTTAGTGGCTGATGCGTTGTGTAGGAGACAACAATGATGGCTAGACAACAACAGTTGTGGGAAGCTTTTAAAGACCTGCACTTGAACATAGAGTTTGCACTAGGAATTTTGAAATTTGGAATGATTAAGATTTCGAGTGGACTACTTGAAGACATTGTGAATTCTCAATATGACATCTTAATTCAAGAGAAGAGGAACCTAATAGTGCTAGGGAAAACAACTGAGTTTAAGATCGGACTAGATAATATTTTGAGCTGTAATGGTAGGATTTGTGTATCAGATGTAAGACCCGTAATTTTAAATTATACCTTATGTATTTTATGGGATTTTGGTATTGAACTCAGGGGCTTTTTAGCCAAGTTATTAATATTTTGGAGTTTATATGATCAAAATGATATTTTGATACCCGATTAGAATTACTCGTCGATAAATAAATTAAATTAACTGCGGCGAATCCTTTACGAAGAATTTAATGCGTTATGGGTAAAATGGTAATTTTATTAAATATCTAGATTTGAAGATATTTGTTAAAAGTAAATAATATATATATATATATATATATATTAAAATATATGTATATATATGTTTGTGTGGGGGGAAAAAGGAAGGAAAATTAGAAAGAAAAGAAAGAAAAAGGAAAGAAAGAGAAAGATAGGAAAAAGAAAGGAAAGGAAAAACGTTTCTTCTTCCCCTGCCTCGCGACCACACAACTCCCTCCATCCTTTTCTTCCATTTTCGTTGCTTTCTTTGCTTCCTTTGAATTCGAAAATTGATATTGAGTGATAGGACAAAGGTTTCTCAACTTCACTCTTCAACTTTGATTCGAAAACGAAGAAAAACGGTATTAGGGATTCAAACTCAAATCTCCCCGTTTCATCTAGATCTAAGCGTTGTTTCAAGAAGTCATAGAAGGGAAAGTTGCTCACCACTACACTACGGTGCTAGTGAGCTAACTTTGGAAGCGGCGTTGCGAGCGGAGGTTTTTACCGGATTTGCTCACGGTACCGTAATTGGACGTAAAAGCTAAAGTGAAGGTAAGGGCTCCTTCCAAACTTTTAGTTTGCATTTAGGGACTTATTTGTGGTGGTGTGGAATAGAATTTTGTTAGGGTTGAAGTATTGATTTGGAGAAAATGAATTTAACTCATTTATGTATAATTTTGAGTAAATGAAATTTGATGTATTTGAGTGTTATGATTGCGTTGATTTGTGTTCATCATACATGGCGTGTTCATACTTGATGTTTGTTGATTGATGTGGTTTGGTGTGAATCGTGGATTGAATTTGTTAACATGTTTGAGATGTGTTTTGTGTGGTTGGTGTGGAAAAATGATTTTGTGTGAGTTATGGATTGAATGTGAAAGTACGTTTGAGTTTGTTTTCTGTGGAATTTTGAAAACCATTAAGTTAAATGAGTATTAAGAATGGGGAATCTCTTAATATCTTGTTTACTTAATGTGTGTTTGGGAAAATCGTTTAAGTTAACTGGGCGTTAAGAATGGGGAATCTCTTAATGTCTTGGTTACTTAATGTTTGTTTTGGAAAACCGTTTAAGTTAAAAGAGTATTAAGAATGGGGAATCTCTTAATACTTCTGTTTGCTTAATGTTTTGTTTTAAAAATCGTTAAGTTAAATGAGTATTAAGAATGGGGAATCTCTTAATATCTGCGTTTACTTAATGTCGTCGTAAAGATGATTTTGTGGAGAAATGAATTGTTGTGTTTTGGCGTGAGTTGTGTAATAAATTTGTGAATATGTTTGAGTTTGTTCTGTGTGGGATTTGAAAACCATTAAGTTAAATAAGTATTAAGAATGGGGAATCTCTTAATGTCTTGTTTACTTAATGTGTGTTTGTTGGTTGGAAAATCGCTTAAGTTAACTAGGCGTTAAGAATGGGGAATCTCTTAATGTCTTGTTTACTTATTGATTGTTTTGAAAATCGCTTAAGTTAAATGAGTATTAAGAATGGGGAATCTCTTAATGTCTCGTTTACTTAATGTTTGTTTTGAAATTTGTTTAAGTTAAATAAGAATTAAGAATGGGGAATCTCTTAATGTCATGTTTAATTATTGTTTGTTTTGAAAATCGCTTAAGTCAAATGAGTATTAAGAATGGGGAATCTCTTAATGACTCGTTTACTTAATGTTTGTTTTAGTAAACCGTGCAGACCCGTGATAGGTGGCACCTTGGTAAACGGTACGGGCCCGTGATAGGCAGTACGTTTATGGTTTACGCATTTTGGTAAGTTGTGCAGACCCGTGATAGGTGGCACCTCGGTAAACAGTACGGGCCCGTGATAGACATTACGTTTACGACTTACGTTTCTTGGTGAATTGTGTTTGTCCGTGAGAGACTACACCCTGTAAACTGTGCAGACCCGTGATAGGTGGCACCTTGGTAAACGGTACGGGCCCGTTATATGCAGTACGTTTATGGTTTACGCTTTTTGGTAAGTTGTGCAGACCCGTGATAGGTGGCACCTCGGTAAACAGTACGGGCCCGTGATAGGCAGTACGTTTACGACTTACATTTCTTCGTGAATTGTGTTTGTACGTGAGAGACTACACCCTGTAAACCGTGCAGACCCGTGATAGGTGGCACCTTGGTAAACGGTACGGGCCCGTGATAGGCAGTACGTTTATGGTTTACGCTTTCGGTAAGTTGTGCAAACCCGTGATAGCTGGCACCTTGGTAAACGGTACGGGCCCGTGATAGGCAGTACGTTTACGACTTACGTTTCCTGGTGAATTGTGTTTGTCCGTGAGAGACTGCACAGGTGTTTGTCCGTGAGAGACTACACCCTGTTAAATTGTGAATTGTTGGTTCATTTTGTTCGTGTGGGTAAGTGTGTTATAAGTGTTAAGTGTTATGTTTTGGAATTTGGTGATAACATGTTGATTGCAATACCATTTCGAAACTCATGATGTTGTAGTAATTGTGTTATAAGTGTTAAGTGTTATGTTTTGGAATTTGGTGATAACATGTTGATTGCAATACCATTTCAAAACTCCTGATGTTGTAGTAATTGTGTCATAAGTGTTAAATGTTATGTTTTTGGAATTTGGTGATAGCATGTTTAATTGCAATACCATTTCAAAACTCCTGATGTTGTAGTAATTGTGTCATAAGTGTTAAATGTTATGTTTTTGGAATTTGGTGATAGCATGTTTAATTGCAATACTATTTCGAAACTCATGTTGTTGTAGCGATTGCATTATCAGTGCTAAGTGTTAAGATTTGAGATTATGTATGAATGTGATTGAGTTTCTTTATGAATTTTTGAAAGAATACACAGGGAAATCGATTTACCCAATCGATTTGATGAGTTACAGGGGCCCTGTTTTTTACGAAATCGATTTACCCAATCGATTTTGTAATATGTTTTTCAAAACCATTTAAGAAATCGATTTTCCAAATCAATTGGATTCATTACAGGGGCTCCGTCTTTCACGAAATCGATTTGCTCAATCGATTGGATTCAATACAGGGGCTTTGTCTGTCAATCGATTTACCCAATCGATTGAGTCAATCGATTTACCCAATCGATTGAGTCAATCGATTTACCCAATCGATTGAGTCAATCGATTTACCCAATCGATTGAGTCAATCGATTTACCCAATCGATTGAGTCAATCGATTGATTTAAGCCCATAATTCAGTTTTCACTCAAAACTTTCATGAAATTGATTTCCCCGATCGATTGGCTCAGTGGGAAATCTTATTTTGAGTTTGATAATTGATTGCTCAATTGATTTATCAATGCTTTGTTCAGTTATGTATTACTTTATGGATTGATAACTCTATTTGATGTCATTTATATTTGGCAAGCTTTACATGAACTTTTAGCATGTGGAAAAACCCATCTAATATGTATGATAAATTGAAAAGGTTAATTGTGCATTGAAAAGTAAATGTTATGTGTTAACTGTTAATTTTGGTTGGTGACCCTTTACAACTATTGTGGAAATTTGGGCTTTGCCCTCAGATGAGAGTCGGGATGATCCTACAGGTTCGTACCCTCCGGATGGGAATGTGGATGGGAGTGCTTGATTGGAGCTACGTTAGGAGGATCTCACGGGGCGCGTGGAGATCATTCAGGGTGTTTAGTTGTTTTGTAAAATGATCAGACTAGGTTGATATAGAGGGAACATATGTCTTTCTTTGGGGTTGCTTTTATTTTTAAATTGGAAGACTGTACCGCCTTTGTTACGTAAATATTTTGAATTCATATTTGAGAACTTTTTCCGCTGCTTGTAAATTATAATGACTTAATTATTTATCCAAAGGTGTTTCTTTGTTTGTTTCTCTATTTTATTTTAATTCTTTTGAAAAAAAAATACACCCTCGCTTTGAAAAACGGGGTGTTACACCAGAGATTGCATATATGAGAAAAATAATTTTAGAAGAGGCTCATAAGAGTAAATTGAGTATTCATCCTAGAGCAACAAAGATGTATCAGGATTTGAGGCAAAATTATTGGGGGCTAGGAATGAAGAGACATGTAGCGGAGTATGTATCAACTTGTTTAACTTGTTAGAAAGCGAAAGTGGAGCATCAGCGACCTGTTGGAATGATGCAACCTTCAGATATACCTGAATGGAAGTGGGACATGGATTTTATAAATGGATTGCCAAAAACAAGGAGAAACAATGATTTTATTTGGGTGATAGTGGATCAATTAACTAAATCCTCACACTTTTTACCAGTAAAGACCATCTATAAGGTAGATAAGCTAACTAATATCTACATTATTGAGATTGTGAGGTTACATGGAGTACTGTCGAGTATCGTATGAGACCGTGACCCAAAGTTCAAATCACACTTTTGGGGAGCATTGCATGAAGCGTTGGGAACGAAACAAAGATTGAGTTCAACTTACCATCCACAAATGGATGGACAAACTGAGAGGACAAATCTGTCCTTGGAAGATCTATTGAGAGCATGTGTATTCGATGATAGAGGAAGTTAGGATGATGTACTTCCATTGGTTGAGTTTACCTACAACAATAGTTTTCACGCAAGTATAGGAGTGGCACCATATGAGGCTTTATATGGGCGCAAGTGTGAAATTCCTTGTGTTGATATAAGGACAGGGAAAGTATGATTGTAGGACCAGAGATGGTACAATAGACTATAGATAAGGTCAAGAAGATAAAAGAGAAAATGAAGGTTTCACAAGATCCTCATAAGAGTTATGCAGACAAGCGTCGCAAACTTCTAGAATTTGAACAGGGTGACCATGTGTATCTAAGAGTCACGCCTACGACTGGAGTTTGTAGAGCCTTAAAATCGAAGAAATTGACTCTGAAATTCATTGGACCATATTAGATTTCTGCTCGAATTAGACCTGTTACTTATCGGATTGCATTGCCTCCGATATTGTCCAATATTCACGACGTTTTTCATGTGTCGTAATTGAGAAAATACCTTGCAGATCCGTCTTATGTGATCGAACTAGACACAATTCAACTGAAGGATAACTTGTCATTTGAAGTATTACCTGTAAGAATTGATGACAACAAAATTAAGCGATTAAGGAACAAGGATGTTTCATTGGTCGAAGTGATTTTGAACCCAACTACTGGAGATGCAACTTGGGAATTGGAGAGCAAGATGAGGGAACAACACACGGAGTTGTTTATCGACGCGCAGTTTCGAGGACGAAACTAATTCTAGGGGGGATATAATGTAAGACCCTTAGTTTTAAATACTAATTTATGAAATTTTAGTATATTTTTGTATTTAATTGTTGTGACGTTTAATTCAATTTGACTTTATTTTGGGAATTAGGTATCAAAAATATATTTCGAAGAGTTCGTAATATGTTTAATATATGCGTATATTTATTTATATTTTGAGACCCATTTAAAGTTATTTGTTGGAGAATAATTTATTTACGTTACGAAAAATTTAATACCCGATAGTTTTGTTAAAAATATCACTTGTTGCTGAAAATATTATTTGTCAATTGAGTTGCGACGAGAATATATATTTTTATTAAATTGGATGGAGATGTGAGTGAAATAATGTGTGTAAGAGTTGTTAGATACTTGTTGGTTTGCTATTAATTATAATATATATTATGTATATATGAAAACAAGTGGAAAGGAATAGAGAAAAAGCCAAAATCGTTTCCCCTACATCGCGAGCGAATTCATCTCCTTATTCCTTCTTTTTTCTTTTACTTGAAGAAAAGAAACTCAAGTCTTGGTGGGTGAGAAAAAAAAAGATTTCCCAGCTATCTCAAGAATTTATTTCTTCTTCTTCTTCTCTATTTCGAAAAAGAAAGAAAGCAGTGTTAGTGGTTTTCAAAATCGTCAAACACAAATATTCACATTCCTTCCAGATATAAGCTCTTTTGCGTGAAGTGACATAAGGGAAAGTTGCTCCTTGCCATGCTGTGGTGCTAGTGAGCTAGTCAAAGCGATGACGCGAGGTAAGCGCTCCTTCCAAATTTGAGATAAATAAATTAAATGCAATTAATGCAATTATGTGTAGTGTAGTGGAATTTAAATTTGTAGAAAAGAAATTTGAGGCATTTGATGTGTGAATTTGTAGAAAATGAATTTAATGGAATTATGTGTAGTGTAGTGGAATTTAAATTTGAGGTGTGGTTTATGGTGATTCATGTTTGGTGTCATTGATGTGCTGATAATTAATATTTGGGATTTTTGGAGAAGAAATTTATGTGAAATGGTGGAAAATGAATTTAATTCAATTTATGTGTGGATTGAATTTGGAGATGTGATTTATGTGTATTGTCGAAATTGAAATTGGTGTGGATAAAGATGTTTGAGTATGCTCTTTGTTGTATTCGAAAAATCATTAGTTTTAAATGAGTATTAAAAATGGAGAATCTTTTAATATCTGCATTTACTTAATGGTTGTGGTGAAAAGAGTCAGAGTATGCACATGCATTTGATAGTACATGGTGACCAGATGGGCTATGGTGATAGTGGTGACCGGATGAGTCACGAATGATGTCATGTGATTTGTTGGTTCATCTTATGCTTACGGGGATTATCGCGTTGTGCTGATTTGTGAGAGATTGCACTCTAGAATGTGTTGATCTGTGAGCGATTACACTATAGAAAACAATGTAAGGCATGTGATAGGCGACACTCTAGTAAATTGTGTGGGGCTGTGATGGGTGGCACCTTGGTAATTAGTACAAGGTCTGTGATACGTGGTACGATTATGATCTACGCCCCTTCGGGGAGGGTTTTGGTTGAAATTTTGGAATTCATGCATGTTGGTAGCATTAGGGTGCTTGGCACGTAAGTCATGTTTGATATATTATGATGATTGTATATGTATACTCAATTATTGTTTGTGGTTATGTCGTAATTGATAAGTGTGATTGTTTGGATTCGTGTGTGAGTATTGATTGATTGGAAAACCATTTTGAAACGGAAATCTGCATTATTCTGCAGTTGTATTCGAATACACTTAAGTGAATTTTGCTACTGACATAACACTTGTATTCGGTTACAAAGATGTGTAGTCGAATACAATTGTACTGATTTTGCTACTGACTTAGTACTTGTATTCGGCTACAAGGATGATGTAGTCGAATACAAATGTGCTAATTTTGCTACTGACTTATGAATTAGCAATGTATTTGAACACAAGGATGTTGTATTTGAATACGACAGAGCTGTTTTGTTAAAAACTTCATTTATCAACTTGATTTTGCATGTTTGACATATGAAAACCATTTCAAGGAGTATGCTAGGTTCAAAGGTGTAACACCCCGATTTTTAACAGCGCGAGTGTATATTTTTTTTTTTAACAAAGAAAATACCGTTGGATGAAATATTTAAGCCGTAACATAACGACAAAAGCCAACTATATTTACAAGCCGCGAAAATAGTTTTTGAAATACAAACCCAAAGTATTTACACGACAAAATACACCGGGGCTATGAGACCTATCATACATAGCTCATACCCCCTAGAGTATTCTCGGCAGACACCTATACAAAAACACTACCCCAAGAATTTTAACTTCCCCACGTCGCATCAAAAAAATGGTACAAGGACCCATCAAAATAAAAGTCAAGCTGATAATATGAGGTATAGGTACAGTCTTTCCAATTGAAATAAATACATCCACAAAAGAAAGACAACTAAAGCCTATACAACCCTCTAATCTGATCATGCTACAAAAAGCAATACAACCTGAGTGATCTCCACGCGCCCCACAAGATCCTTTTGACATAGCTTTGGTCAGGTATGACTAACTACTTACCCATCTCCAGAGTACTAACCGATAGGATGATCTTGGTTCTCATCTGAGGGCAAAGCCCAGATTTCCACAATAATTGTAATGGTCACCAACCGATATTAACAAATATCGCATAGTAAAATTCTTAAATTTTCAAACGCTCAAAAGAAACTTTCATCTTAGCATGCTCCTCGGAAGGGTTTTCATATGTCCAAAAAATACATAAACCATGTTGAAAAATGAAGTTTTAACAAACTGCACTGTCGTAGCCGAATACAACTGAGAAAATGCAGATTTTCAATTCTAAAATGGCTATGAATGAATCAACACTTCAAACATTAATATTATCAATTTTGAACACATAATTACCACCAAATTAATCTCCACAAATTCCCACCTCAATTACACATTGAATATTCATAACATCAATTATGAACACATAAGTACATCAAAACTTAATCAACCCAACTTCAGTCCTCTAAGCAATTACGACAAATCATAACAACAACTGAATATGTATAAAAAATCATCATAGCATAACAAAACTAAATTGTGTACCAAGCACTTTAATGCAATGCGTATACGCCAAAATGCATGATTCTAGAATTCCAAACCAAAACCCTCCTCGAAGGGGCGTAAATCATAAATGTACCACCTATCACAAACGGATACTAATTACCGAGGTGCAATCTCTCACTGATCAGCATGATTTACTAGCGTGCAATCGCTCACAGACCAACACGATTTTCTAGAGTGCAATCGCTCACATATCAGCACATTCTAGAATGCAATCTCTCACAGATCAGCACGACATACAAGAGTGCAGTCGCTCACAAACTAGCACAATTTTCTAGAGTGCAATCGCTCACAGATCAGCACGTTCTAGAGTGCAATCTCTCACAGATCAGCACAACATGTTAGACATATGGATAATTGTTTGACATATGTTCACTCGTTTTTGAAGTTATTGACAAACATACACTTTTAAATAAATCTAACAGTGTGAATTGAGAAAATTTCAGGAACATCCATTCAATCCTACAAACTTGAAACCATTGCTTGGAACTCAAGAAATCAACAAAACCTTGAAGATCTACAAGCTAATCGATTAGTAAAATCGATTCTGTAAAAGGGTTGGATGATGTTATTAAGTCTGGGATTAATCAATCGATGGGCAAAATCTATTTGCACATGCTATGAAAAATCAAACAGGCTATCAATCGATCAGGCAAATCGATTGGTACATTTATTAGAAAATAAAGTGTGCAAGTCAGAGAGCTAATTTGCCCCAAATCGATTAAGCAGATCGATTGGTTAAATCACCAAGACTGAACTGATGGTTTACATCGATTGGACAAATCGACTTGAACACTTATTAAAATTTAAAATGCGCAAGTCAGTAGCTCACCTCGCAAATCGATTATTCAATCATTTTTTCTGTTATGTTTTGTCTACATCGATTGACCAAATCGAATGTGAATGTTCCAGAACCAAACCAATGCTAATAAAGCGATTAGGCAAATCGACTTACCAAAATATATTTCAAAATGACCTTGGTTTGGAACATCCATAGTCGATTAGCTCAATCTACTTACTTACTTCTGTTATATTAAAGTTGGCATCAATCGACGTGGTAAATCGATTGACTGAACCAACTGGTTGTAATGAGCTTCAGACTTAATTTTTCAATCGGTTAGGCAAGTCGATTGTTGAAAATCACTGTGTCCCTGGAACCAGTGTAATCGATTGACTAAAGCGATTGGTACAAAATGTTTTAGAAACAAAGATGACTGAATTGGTTGAATCGATCAAGTACATCGATTGTTTTGATCTCGTTGTTGGAACAAAACACGCCAAGTCGATTATGAACATCGATTCAATTAAGAACATTCATCCAAGTCTGAAGAACTCAGTTAAAAGAATCGATTAGTTAAATCGATTATGTTGTGCAGTTTCAAGATTCAAGAAAAACAAGATTCGCGAAATCGATTGTATAAATCGATTAGTGTGTTTTATAACTTTAATGAATTGATTGGTCAAATCGATTCATATGTTGTTTTTTTTCCTGAAACTATAAAAACTGCTTTCATACTCTTCTTCTCATAATGTTACAAGATATAATAACCAACATAATAACTTTGATACTTCTTTTTCAGAGCTACAACACATGAGATAAATCTTTCTCAACCAATATCAATTGAACATCCTTTTGCAATCATGGACAAACAACTTGTGATCATTGAGGATTGGAAAAGACCGATTTGAGAAAGAATACTTTGAGAAGAAGCAAGATTCAGAAATTTGTATATTTGATATGTTTCATATTATGTAATACTCTTTTGTAACAAATTACTCTGCGAAAATCCAGCTGCGACTGGTGGCGTTCTTCAGGGTTGAGGGCTGTCAACAAGAAGACGCTTGACTGAATTCTTGGTCAAGTTTATGGGATTTAAACTTGGGAATTCAGGGAAGGGAAAAGATAGAACTAGGAGATTAGTTTAAGATTGGTGCGAGGCACACTGTCATAATCTGTAAACTGAATCTAAGAAGTTCTATTGGATAGGCTAAGATCTTGTTGGATCTTGGGACTGGACGTAGGTCGTCAAGGGACGGCTGAACCAGTATAAAATCCTGCGTACACTTTTTCTCTTTCCCTTATCTTTTTACATTTCTGCAATTATTTCATTTTGAATATTGATTAATTGTCTTAACAATAATTGCATGTAAATCAACATCCATAACAATCAATCTTGTCAAATGCATCTCTCCATAATTACCATGATCCATATAGTTTTGACATTCATTAGAATTGTAAACTAGGGATCGTATTCAATTTGGTGTGAAATAAAGAATGAATTTATTAATCTGCTGTGCATTCATATTAGATTAGATATCATTCTGTATAATTCTTCAGAAAATCAGAAGTCACATACACCAACACAACATACAAGAGTGCAGTCGCTTACAGACCAACAAGATTTTCTAGAGTGCAATCGCTCATAGATCAACATATTTTAGAGTGCAATCTCTCATAGATCAGCACAACATACAAGAGTGCAGTCGCTCATAGACTAACACGATTTTCTAGAGTGCAATCGCTCACAAATCAACACATTCTAGAGTGCAATCTCTCACAGATCAGAACAACATACAAGAGTACAGTCGCTCACAGACCAGCAAAATTTTCTAGAGTGCAATCGTTCACAGATCAACACATTCTAGAGTGCAATCTCTCACAGATAAGCATGACACAACAATCCTCGCAAGGATAAGATGAACCAACAATTCACATGGCATCATCCCGTGGCCCGTCACTATCACCACTATCACCATGGCCCCATCGCGGTCACCATGTACTATGAAATGCATAAACATACTCTGACTCTTTTCACCACAATCATTAAGTAATTGCAGCTATTAAAAGATTCACCATATTTAATACTCATTTAACACTACTGATTTTTCATATACAACGCAGAGCATACTCAAACATATTTATTCACACCAATTTTAATTTCTACAAACACACATTAATCACATTTCCAAATTCAATCCACAAAAATTGAATTAAATTCATTTTCCACCAATCCACACATAAATTGAATTAAATTCTCTTTCCACCAATCCACACATAATTTTTTTCTCAAAAATTCATAATATTAATTATGAACACATCAATTTCACCAAACATGAGTCACTATAATTTTCAAACATTAATCCCCCACATTTAATCTCCAAAATTTTTAACCATAAATCACCACAACAACATTAATATATCAGAGTTCGCCCCACCGCTAACTCGGTGCCAACGGTCTCGATTCCTTTTCGAGACTCAAGGAGCTAACTACATAAACATGAATATTTATAACAATTTGTTCAAAATTAAACTAATCCACATACAACAAAATTCCTAAAATTAAATCTTTCTTACACACCAAACTTTTAAAACCAAATAATCTATATTATTTACTTAAAACTAAATAAAACAACTATTGCCCAAATTTCACATACACACACTCGACTATTAAAGCACCGAAATTTTTGAGTTAATAAAATACTTTAAACCTTTTTTGTAAAATTTCAATTTTAGATAAAACTCATTTATTTGAAAATAACTCTTTACGTAACTCAAACTCATCAAATTTAATTACCGCCAATTCACAACAACAACAATCAATTCAATTCCACAACACACATATAGCACATCAATTAAATTTCAACAATTCAAACCTAACTCACCCAATTTCAAAACTCCAAATTTTTACACATAACTTACCAAATTTCATCAATTCAATTTCCACAAAATTCACAAATAAATCACATCTTAAAAAGTCATAATAATAATTATGAACATACAAATCACATCAAATATGGATCATCACAAACCACACCTCAAATTTAAATTCCACTAAATCACACATAATCGGATTAAACTCATTTTCTACAAATTCACACATCAAATACATCAAATTTCTTTTCCGTAAACTCACAAATAATGTCCTAAATGCAAACTAAAAGTTTGGAAGGAGCCCTTATCTCCGTTGTAGCTCTAACAAACAATTACGGCACAACGATTAATTTCGGTAAAAACTTCTCTCGCGTCGTCACTTCAAAAGTTAGCTCACTAGCATCGTAGAGTGGCAATGAGCAACTTTTCCTTCTGTCACTTCGCGAAATAAAGCTTAGAAATCGAATAAAAGCGAGAATTTGTGTTTTATAACTTTGAAACCACTAACAATGGTTTTTAGCATACCAGGAAGAAAGAAAGGAGGACAACGCTTGGCTGATCTGATTTTTCTCTTTCCTATCCTTATCCTTGCCTTTATACATATATATATATATATATATATGTAAGTATATAAATTATTATTAAATCAATTCTACAAATATCTAAATACTCTTACACACATCACTTCACTCATATCTCAATCTAATTTAATAAAAATATCTATTCTCGTCGCAACTCAATTGACAGGTAAAATTTTCAGCAAGAGATATTTTTAACAAAACTGCTCGGTATTAAATTCTTCGTAACGTAAATAAAATATTCTTCGACAAATAATTTTAGTTGGGTCTCAAAATATATATTAAAATATATATAAATATCAAACATATTATTAACTCTAATAAAATATATTTTTGATATCTAATTCCAAAAATAAAATTCACTTGGGCTAAATGCCTAAGCAATTTAAGGCAAAAATTTCTAAAATCGAATAAATTAGAATTTAGAAAATTTAGGGTCTTACATTACTACCCTCCTAAAAGAAGTTTCGTCCTCGAAACATAAAATACGAATAACAATCCACACTAGGTTTGTACTCAAATTCAACATACAAGTCACAACTTGTATCACCCAGCCTACTCGAAGAAAGTGTTGCCTACCCCTTTTCATAGAGTGCTTAATAACTCTACACCCTACCATAGTCGGTAAGACTCGTCTGTTCCATTCAACATGTTTTTTTTTCTACAGTCAACAAGAGAATAAGGATGATTAGTCCCTCAATTTGTCAATAAATAGCCAAGAACCATGAGGGTGGCTTGGACTATCTTATCCGAACTGTAATAGCACTCCCCGCGACTTGAACTTAAGGTTATCCTATAACTTTGCTCTTCTCAAGGTCCACTGAGTTTCCCGTATTTTCCTATAACTTTGCTCTTATCAACGAATTATAATCGCCCAAAACTATGTCACATAGCCTCATATACGTCCACTTGGTATGAATCATCCATTTGGTACCAAACCGAAATACAGAGTATGACATCAACACACTGAGCACAAAACAATCATTACCGTCGAGAACTCCTAAATGTCTCCATGGTCCACAAATCCTCAATTTTCTTTAGTCGCACAACTACGTCAAATCGTAGTGTTCTTATCTTTATGTTGTTCTAATTATAACTCTAATAATTCCATTCTCACATCTGCTTGGTGATCCAAGCTTCCTCAAATTTTTTTCGATAACATGCCAAAACTATTCAACTCATGATACACAAACTTCCTTTCAGTTTAGTACTTCATTTCAAGAGTCACGTTTCTAACAAAATCCAACTTGAATTTAATTCACATATCAAGGTCTACATTTATCTCATGCCTAACACCTCAAATTCATGCTTCACTATAAAATTTCTTACATACTTCACAATTCTACACAAACTCAAAATAATGTTACTACAACTATTGTCAGAATTCTTTTTGAAACTTCTCAATTTCGCCGCATCCTTTATTTGTAGCTTGATGATTATATTTTCATTACGACATGTCAAACACATTGTATTCACTCCATCACTTTTCCATTTATACAAACCATAATTTCCTGCCTCGAACCTTGATACATCTTCCTTATAGTGATTTCAATAAATCCAGCCTTACTAGTTCCCACCAAACTTTTTCCATTTCATACTCAATTCTTCCCTTTATAATAATAATAATGTCTGAATTATAGGTGGGATAATTCCTTTCATGAATCTTTAATTGTCATAAGCTACATCTCTATGTGCTGCTCCAATAAGTTTTCTTGGAACATTTTCCAAAATTTGGTTCACTTGTTGAATTCTTATTCCTTCTCAACCTTCATCAAGATACAAACTAAAAGAATCCTAACAATCAAATGTTCTAAAGAATTATTTCTCAAATGTTCTCCATAAGCATTTCGCAAGAAATAATTATCTATAACTTCATCCTCATAAATTTGCAGTAAAATATCTCAAAGACCCACATACCTTTCATTGTTCATCTAGTCACTGAAACACTCATTTTGAATCTCAACGCTTGATTTTCCAAGACTAACATCTAAACCATAAATCATTTGTTACATTTTTTCTTTTTCATTTCCTATCATTAAATAAAATTCTAAAATTTAATCTTCGAAATCTCCAAATTGTCATCACACTGTCTAATTCCATCCATTGCATCTTAAGATACAATATAAGGTCATATTCATCATTGACTCTAACTGTATTAGTAATCTCACTAATAAAAACTCTTCAAATCATAACTCGACTTTTTTAGTAAATCTTCAAACACTTTCATCCATAACATGAATTATTTATCACTTGCCTACCTCAACTACCTCAATTATACCAGTTTTAGGCATTACTTGGTCCTCCATCCAACCTTGTGGATTTTAAATCACTGACTTAAAGATCAATCATCTTAGGGTCCTAAATCAAATCTCAAATAATTCATCTGACCTATCAAAATATTAGCATTCTTCTAGTAATTATCATCCTTTAATAGACTCTCAAAGCTTACATCATTACTATCTCTAAGTACTCTCATACTATGTACTTTCAATTCCATTTAATAGTAACATGAGATTCAATACATCAAGTCTTAACAGCTTATGTTTTTCCGAACATCACTCAAAATTCACACTTATGTGTATATAGTTTCATCCAATATCATTATCCATACTTACCATCTCCTAATCCACACAGAGATTTGTCACTTATCGAAGAAATATATATTCTCACTCCTATAATCGTCATGACATTCATACTTAATAATCTGAGTCGCAAATCTAGTTTAACTCTAATGCTTGACTTTACCCGTCAAGGTATCGACTATTCCTCAGTATACTTTATCTAACCAAGGTAGTATTTACCCCCTACCGTGCAAAGCCCCTTAACTTCAATACAAGTCTCTTTCATTGACACCTAAGCACCAAACGCTATTCCAAATGGAATCCCTGTCTTCTCAATAATTCCATGGTGTACACACCCCTTTGGAAATTATCAAACTTCATCTAGTCTCATCCTAAAATCTACCAAGCGAAGACCTAATACTCTTCTTAAAAAGCTCTTCACTTAGATCTTTACATGAAATCGCCTATTAGTCTAACTATTATCCATCCATACCCATCATCTTCGAGTTACCACCAACAACATAGGCTTTGTGTCCTTGGAACCACTTCATAAATCCCATGTCGTCATGATTTTCCTCAACCCTACCTGATAATTAATCATTTCGAAGATCTTTTCCACTTCTTGAATCTACTGATCAGCTTTTTCTAGACTCTCCTCACCCTTGAACTTTGGAGGATTGTAACGACGTAAATCTTCCAATCCCCTAGACGCAACAACACATATCTCTCTTTCCCTCTTCTCCATATCTCGTAGAGTCTTTGCAGCAGTCTGTGCAGAAACAAAAGCAACCATGTTATTCATAGCTCTAGTCATTTGATCATCCCCATTGACATTGACACCTGCAGCGTCATCCCTCCATGGAGGTATTGTTTCCTCAAAACCAACATCGAGAAGAAATCTCAACACCCCTTAGAATAATTCCAAAAATAACTTTCGACTACATCAATACATAACAACTACACAAGACCTGACAATTCATACAACTTAACTCGACGCATGATCAGATAACGACTTCCAACCTACAGGTTGACCTACAATCTAAACCAAAGCTCTGATACCACAATGTAACACCCTAACTTTTAACAACGCGAATGTATATATTTTTTTTAACAAAGAAAATACCTTTGGAAGAAATATTTAAGTTGTAACATAAGGACAAAAGCCAAAAATATTTACAAGCAGCGGAAATAGTTTTTGAAATACAAACCCAAAGTATTTACATGACAAAATACACCGGGGCTATGAGACCTATCAGACATAACTCATAACCCTAGAGTATTCTTCGCAGACACCTGTACAAAAACATTGCCCCAAGAATTTTAACTTCCCCACGTCGCATCAAAAAAATGGTACAAGGACCCATCAAAATAAAAGTCAAGCTGACAATATGAACATGAATATTTACAACCCTCTTTCAAATTGAAATAAATACATCCACAAAAGAAAGATAACTAAACCCTATACAACCCTCTAATCTGATCATGCTACAAAAAGCTATACAACCTGAGTGATATGCACGCGCCCCGCAAGATCCTTCTGACATAGCTTTAATCAGGCATGACTAACTACTTTCCCGTCTCTAGGGTACTAACCGATAGGAAGATCCTAGTTCTCATCTGAGGGAAAAGCCCATATTTCCTCAATAATGGTAAAGGTCACCAACCGAAATGAACAAACATCACTTAGTAAAATTCTTATATTTTCAAACGCTCAAAAAAACCTTTCGTCTTAGCATACTCCTCGAAAGGGTTTTCATATGTCCAAAAAATGCATAAACAATGCTGAAAAATGAAGTTTTAACAAACTGCATTGTCGTAGCCGAATACAACAGAGAAAATGCAGATTTTCAATTCTTAAATGGCTATGAATGAACCAACGCTTCAAACATTAATAATATCAATTTTGATCATATAATTACCACCAAATTAATCTCCACAAATTCACACCTCAATTACACATTGAATATTCATAACATCAATTATGAACACATAAGTACATCAAAACTTAATGAACCCAACTTCACTCCTCATAGATCAGCACAACATACAAGAGTGCAGTTGCTCACAAACCAACACGATTTTCTAGAGTGAAATCGTTCTCATATTAGAATATTCTAGAGTGCAATCTCTCACAGATTTGCACGACGCGATAATCTCCGCAGTATAAGATGAACCAACAATTCACATGGCATCATCCCGGGCCCCATCACAGTCACCACTATCACCATGGCCTCATCACGGTCACCATGTACTATGAAATGCATAAGCATACTCTGACTTTTTTCACCACAATCATTAAGTAAATACAACTATTAAAAGATTCTCCATTTTTAAAACTCATTTAACACTAATGATTTTTCATATACAACGCAGAGCATACTCAAACATATTTATTCACACCAATTTGAATTTCCACAAACACACATAAATTGAATTAAATTCTCTTTCCACCAATCCACACATAAATTTTTACTCAAAAATTCATAGTATAAATTATTAACACATAAATTTCACCAAACATGAGTCACTATAATTTTTTAACATTAATCCCCCATATTTAATCTCCATAATTTTCAACCATGAATCACCACAACAACATTAATATATCAGAGTTCTCCCCACCGCTAACTCGATGCCAACGGTCTCGATTCTTTTTTGAGACTCAAGGAGCTAACTACATAAACATGAATATTTATAACAATTTGTTCACAATAAAACTAATCCACATACAACAAAATTCTTAAAATTAAATCTTTCTCACACTCCAAACTTTTAAAACCAAATAATCTATATGATTTACTTAAAACTAAATAAAACAAATATTTTCCAAATTTCACGTACACAAACTCGACTATTAAAGCACCGAAATTTTGAGTTAATAAAGTACTCTAAACATATTTTTTTTTTCTTTTTAAACTCAATCAAAGAGTAACATTTTAAACTCTAACCATTTTTAATTTCAATCTATCTTTTTGCTCAAACTCTTTAACTTAGTTAAAATTTGAACTTTTTCACAACTTTAATAACGCTAATTTTTTTGTAAAATTTCAATTTCAGATCAAACTCATTTATTTGAAAATAACTCATTAAGTAACTCAAACTCATCAAATTTAATTACTGCCAATTCACAACAACAACAATCAATTCAATTTCAAAACTCCAAATTTTTACACATAACTCACCAAATTTCATCAATTCATTTTCCACAAAATTCGTAAATAAATCACATCTTAAAAATTCATAATAATAATTATGAACATATAAATCAGATCAAATAAGGACCATCACAAACCACACCTCAAATTTAAATTCCACTAAATCACACATAATCGCATTAAATTCATTTTCTACAAATTCACACATCAAATACATCAAATTTCTTTTCCACAAAATCACAAATAATGTCCTAAATGCAAACTAGAAGTTTGGAAGGAGCCCTTACCTCTGTTGTAGCTCTAACAAACGATTACGGCACCGCGATTAATTCTGGTAAAAACTTATCTCGCACCGTCACTTCAAAAGTTAGCTCACTTGCACCGTAGAGTGGCAAGGGGCAACTTTCCCTTTTGTCACTTCGCGAAATAAAGCTTAGAAATCAAAGAAAAGTGAGAGTTTGTGTTTTATAACTTTGAAGCCACTAACAATGGTTTTTAGCAAACCACGAAGACAGAAAGGAGGAAAACGCTTGCCTAAATTTTCAGCAACAAGTGATATTTTAAACAAAACTGCTCGATATTAAATTCTTTGTAACGTAAATAAATTATTCTTCGACAAATAATTTTAATCGACTCTCAAAATATATATTAAAATATATATAAATATCAAAAATATTATTAACTCTAATAAAATATATTTTTGATCTTTAATTCCCAAAATAAAATTCACTTGGGCTAAATGCCTAAGCAATTTAACGCAAAATTTTTTAAAATCACATAAATTAGAATTTATAAAATTTAGGGTCTTACCAAAGGTTACTTGGTGCATTTGTAATTTAAACGTTATGTGATATTTGTTAATTTCGGTTGGTGACCCTTTACAATTATTCTGGAAATCTGGGTTTTGCCCTCATATGAGAACCCAAGATCATCCTACTCGTTAATACCTTGGAGATCAGAAGGTAGTTAGTCATACCTGACCAAAGCTGTGTTAGAAGGATCTTGCGGGGCGCATGTAATCACCTGGGTTGTTTAACTTTTTGTAGCTTGATTAGATTTGATGTTTGTATAGGGGCTAGATGCCTTTCTCTTGTGGATGTATTTATTTCAATTTGGAAGACTGTATTTATACCTTAGATTGTCAGCTTGACTTTTATTTTGTTAGGTCCTTGTGCCAATTTTAATGCGACATGGGGAAGTTAAAATTCTTATGGCAGTACCTTTTGTACAGGTGTTTGCCGGGAATACCCCAGGGGTTTGAGCTATGTCTGATAAGTCTCATAGCCCTAGTGTATTTTGTTGTTTAAATACTGAATTTTTTTTTCAAAAACTATTTTCGCTGCTTGTAAATATTTGTTGACTTTTGTCGTTATGTTGTGACTTATATATTTTATCCAAATGTATTTTTTTCTTTATATTAGAAATTCGATTTTTGTTTGGGAAAAAAAATAAAACGAGCTATTACATACAAGGTCCTTATGCAGGCAGCTCAAGGATGGAAGCCAGGATATCTGGAGTTAATCTTTTCTTCATTCCCTTAATGGTGGAGACGATTGGGAATTTGTATAAGAAGGTCGTGGCATTGCAGTAGAAGGCTCTTGCAAAATTTGGATAGTAATGTTCAAATGTTTGGAGAAAAGAAGTCCACCCTAGAGCATCAGTATGATGCTGGATAGTGTTGCCATTGATTATAAGTTATCAACAACAAAAAGTCTTCCAATTCTAATAGGGCGTTGAGGCCATTTGTCTTTGAAATTTTTGAATTTTTTGGTGAAATAAGAGGGAGTGTGTTTGATTTGGATTTTTTAGAGGGTGGAGATGGATCAGATGTTTCAGATGGGGATGAAGCTGTTTCAGAGGAAGATGAAAAGGGTTCAAATGTTTCAGATGTGGATGAACGCTTGGATTTGTTTGAGGGGGAAGATGTATGAACTGGGGAGGAATTTTCTTGAGGATTGGAAGTAGAGAAAGGTTGAGCAGGAGAACATTATTGAGTTGAAGAATGAGAAGGAGTACGAACTAGAGAACGTTCTTGATTGGGAGAACGATCTATATTTGGGGATGGGGAACTTTTGGGAAATGGAGAATGTTCTGGAGAGGCGGGTTCAGTGAGTTTTAGGTTTTGTTTGGGTGCATTCATCTTCTTTCTTTGAGGATTTTTTAGGTTGTTTCTAGCTAGGTATTGGGTGATGGTCATGGTAGTTTTAGTTTTAATCGATTATTGTGTTGGTTTTTTTATTTGAGTTGAAGGTTGAGATGGTTTAGGAAGAGAGGAGAAGATTTCATTGATCAACCTCCTTTTTTGATTAGGAGGAGTTGATTGAGAGGGTTCAGAGGAAAAGGAGGGTTTTGATGGAGTGATGGGTTTGGTTTGTTCTTTCTCTGTGACAATTGTGTGTGGAGAGGCATTCGATGAGTCATTAGTCTCTAAATCGGAGAGGATGAAGTAGTATGGTTTTTCGATGGAAGCATTTAAGGTTCTAATGCCAGATTGTACTCTTATGGAACGTCTTGTTGTGAACAAATGAAAGGGAACTTGAGCAGGATTAGGAGGAGGACATGCGTAGAGTTGTGGAAGAACAGTGGATAAAGGTTTGGGATTGATAGGGATATTAGGTTTATTTTCTGGGGATGATGAGAGGTAGTCAGAAAATGAGGTATCAGAGGAAATGCGTGGAGGAGTTGGTCGTGGTGGTGGAGAGGGTGAGCGTTGTGATGATTCAGAGGACGGGGATGATGAGGATGGTGAGTAAGGGTATACATTCTTTCTTGAAGAATGCTTTGTGCACGCCATTGTTTGTGAGTTGCGAAGGTTTTTTTAGTGAGAGAGATTTGAGGAAGAAGATGAGAAGTTTAGAATATTGTTTGTTGTTTTTTAGGAAAGGAGATGGAAGATGGAGTGGTTAGAGTGTCAGTCAGAAATGCTATTTTTGAGGAAAATGATCAATGATTATTTTGAGCCTTGGGAAGGAGGAGAGAATTTTGAGGGCGGGCGTGTTGTGTGTCAGTTCTCTTTGCAGAGAAAGAGACACATGCATTAAATGCCAAAATTTCCCTTTATGGTTTTGAGAGGGAAAATGATGACACATAGGAAAATGTTGGTTGAAAAAAATGGAGACTAATGTATGGAAAAACGAGATTGATAAACGTTCTCCGTTTTCTACAAAGGAAAATTTTAACTAGAATTTTCTGGATTTTTCGTAATTTTCAGTTTCTCTTTGATCAAATAGAAACTATCCTTGACAAGAGGTTTTGTAAAGATGTCAGTAAGTTGATTTTGAGTATCAACAAAGATTAATTCGACATATTTCTTATTGACATGATCACAAATAAAATGATGTTTTATTTCAATATGTTTTGATCTAGAGTGTTGTATTAGATTTTTAGACAAATTTATTGCACTAGTATTATCACAGTAAATTGGAATGCTGGAAATACTTACTAAGTAGTCTTCGAGTTGATTTTTAATCCAAAGAACTTGTGAGGAGCAGTTTGACGCTGAGACATACTCAACTTCAGTGGTTGATAAAGCTGTTGTGTTTTGTTTTTTGCAAGACCAACTTATCAAAGCTTCTCCTAAGAACTGACATGTTCCACTGTTGTTTTTTCTTTTGATTTTATCTCCAGAATAATCGACATTACAATACGCTATAAGATCAAAATGCGAACTTTTTCTATACCAAAGGCCAAGATTAGTAGTTCCAACAAGATATCTAAGGATGCATTTTACTGTTGTTAAATGAGCTTCTTTTGGTGCTAATTGAAATCGAGCGCATAATCCCACTGCAAATACTATATCAGTCCTACTAGCAGTTAAGTAAAGCAAAGAGCCAATCATTCCTCGATATTCTTTTTCAGAAACAGATTTACCATTTCTGTCTTTCTCTAAGGAAGAGGATGGATGCATGGCAGTAAACATGATCTTTGATTCATTCAATTTGTATTTGACTAACAAATCTTTAATGTATTTTTCTTGACAAATGAAAATACTGTTTTCATATTGTTTAATTTGTAATCCAAGAAGATACCTTAATTCTCCCATCATGCTCATTTCAAATTCACTTTGGATAAGTTTCGAAAATCCTTCACACAATTTTTCATTTGTTGATCTGAAAATGATATCATCAACGTATACTTGAACAATAAGTAAATCATTTTTTTCTGTTTTCTTAAAAAATGTGGTGTCATTTTTTCCTCTTGAAAATCCATTTTTGATTAAGAATGAACTTAATTGTTCATACCAAGCTCTTGGTGCTTGTTTTAAACCATATAAAGCTTTGGTAAGTTTGAAAACATGATTTGGTTTTGATTGATTTTCAAATCCTGGAGGCTGTTTCACATAGACTTGTTCATTTAAGAATCCATTCAAAAATTTACTTTTAACATCCATTTGAAACAATTTAATAAGCTTATGGGATGAATATGCAAGACGTATACAAATAGCTTCTAACCTTGCAACTGGAGCAAAGGTTTCATCATAATCTATACCTTCTTGTTTCTAATAACCTTTCCTTCTTTATCTAGTTTATTTCTGAAAACCCATCGTGTACCAATGATTGTTTGATCTAGTGGATCAGGTACCAATGTCTAGACTTTGTTTTTCTCGAACTTCAGTAGTTCTTCTTTCATGGCACCTATCCAAGATTGATCAATTATGGCTTCCTTAATTGATTTTGGTTCAATCTGGGATATCATTGCCATGTTGTTTTCATCATTTTTGAATAATTTTCTCGTTCTCCAGCTTTTTGGTGGAGAATGAAACAGAGATTGTTTATCAATCTCTGTTTTATTTAGACTGTCTTGCTGTTGTGGATCAGTTTGAGTTTCGTCTTCCTCATCCTTTTTACTTATATCCAAGTCATCAAACTCTTCAAATAATATGTGCATACTAATTTTTAAAACATTAGTTCTTAGATTAAATACTCAATATCCTTTAGAATTAGTTAAGTAACCAAGAAAAATTGCTTTATATGATTTTCCATTAAATTTTCCAATGATATCTTTTTTGTTCAAAATATAACAATAACAACCAAAAATGTGAAAGTAAGAAATGTTTGGTTTTCTATTTTTCTAGATTTCATAAGGGGTTTTGTTGATGATTTTTCTTATGGATACACAGTTTAAGATATAACAAGATGTGTTTATGGCTTCAACCCAAAAATACCTCTCAACATTAGACTCTTCCAAGATTGTTCTTGTCATTTCTTGTAATGTTCTATTTTTTCGTTCAACAACTCCATTTTGTTGTGGAGTTCTTGCACATGATAGATTATGAGAAATACCAAGGTCATCAAAAAAGGTTTAAAAAGAAGTATTTATGAATTCTCCTTCATGATCACTTCTTACAGAAATGATGTTGGATTCTTTTTCATTTTGTACTTTTTTGCAAAAAATTTTAAATGCTTCAAATGCATCGTCTTTTTGTTTTAAAAATAACACCCAAATGAATCTTGAGAAATCGTCAACAATAACAAAACCATATTTCATTCCTCCTAGACTTGTTGTTTTGATTGGCCCAAAAAGATCTATATGAAGTAGTTCAAGAGTTCTGTTTGTGGTTACAAAGTCTTTTGAATGAAAACTGCTCTTTACTTGCTTTCCTATTGCACATGCTTCACATATTTTAGCTTTATCAAAATTGAGTTTGGGTAATCCTCTAACAAGATCTAATTTTGAGATTTTTGAAATTGTTTTCATACTAATATGTCCAACTCTTTTATGCCATATCCATTTATCTTTATTGATAGACGTAAAACAGGATTCATTAGGTAGTTCTTCAAGATATAAAACATATAAATTTTTCTTTCTATTTCCAGAAAACAAAGTTTCTTCAGTTTTAGTTTTTATGATTTCACATACCGTTGGTTTGAAAATAACTTCACGTCCATTGTCACAAAGCTGACTTATGCTTAAGAGATTTTTTTTTAAAACCTTCAACATATTGAACATCAGTTATCTGAGTAGAGTTTGTTTTACCAATAGTTCCTTTACCTTTAATCTGAGCTTGGTTTTTGTTTCCAAAAGTAACCGATCCTCCATCCTTCTTGATGAATGCCATAAAATAGTTTTTATCTCCTGTCATGTGCCTTGAACAACCACTGTCCAAGAACCAAGGCTTTCTCTTTATATTTGGAAATTCAACCTGCATAAGATGTTATCTCAGCCTTAGGTACCCACTTTGTTTTGGGTCATTGAGAGTTAGTTTTGAAATTTCCTTTTATACTAAGATAGCACATCATTTTTTCATGACCGGTTTTGAAACAAACTGAACATTTAATTGTTGATTCAGGATTTGATTTGATAATCTAGGTTTCAAAAGATTTTAAACTTGATTTTGAAGTTGTTCCAGATCGTTCCCTTTTTCTCATATTTTCTGGAGAAGGTTCAACTTTTGTTTTGGAACTTTCTCCGTTTTAAGAGCAGCTTGGCGAATGTTCTCCATTTTACAGTTTTTTAACACTGGTTTAGCATAACGATCTTCTCTTTTAATAAACTTTTTGCTTTCAATTATTTCATCTCTCTTTCTAAAATAGCAAGCGAACTCCAGATGTCCAAGTTTATTACAATATGAACATCTAGTTTTACATCTTTCTTCCTTTCTTTCTGGGACAAAAAAATTCTCACACATTTTTGTTTTATGAGTATGATTAAAACCAACACCAGCTTTATCAAAGATTCCTATTTGAGATTCCGTAATTTTCTGGAAAGTTTCAGTGACTTTAATGAAATTTAACAAATCAGTTTTAAGAAGTTCATTTTTTGTTTTAAGGAGAATGTTATTCGTTTTTAGTGCAGATCGTTCTTGACCTTCTTGTTTTTCAAAATTTTGTTTATGTGTTTCTTTTAATTCTAGAATGATTTTTTTGAGAGCATTATTCCTATCTCGACTCTTTTCTTTTTCTTCTTTTTCTTTATGAAATTGTTCATTTAGGAAAGTATATTTTTGAATAAGAAGATTTGAATCATTTAACAAGTTATCAAATTCTTTACCCATTTGTTCACATAAATAACAGGGTTCAGGATTTGATACCTTATCTTCTTCTATTTTTGCCATCAAGCATATGTTAGCTTCCTCACCTTCTTCAGTTTATGATTCTTCTGAATCATCCAATGTTGCCATCATTGATTTCTTTTTGAAAGGAAATCGCTTTGGTGGATTCTTGTTTAAGGGACACTCTACTTTGTAATGTCCTAATTTATTACATCTGAAACATGTGACTTGGCTTTTGCCGACTTCTGTTTTGGAATTTTTGTTTTGAAATCCCTTTTTGATTTGATATCTTCTTCTCATCATTCTCTGTATTCTTCTGGTGAGGAGAGCAATTTCATCAACATCTTCTTGTTCAGTCTCTTCTGGTTCTTCCTCTATTTCTACTGTGATGTTTTCTTGAGATGCCTTTAATGTTTTCATGATTGTTCCAATTAATTATTCGAGGAGAAGCATTTCAAGATTCTTGGCTTCGCTTATAGTTTTTACCATTGGTCTCAATATGATTGGAAGACATCTCATGAATTTTTTTACTCTTTCTTGAACTGTGTAAGATTTGCCAATAGAACGCATTTCATTTACTATTGTTGTGAACACATTTCAAGCAGTTCAATTTTCCTTATGCCAATGTTTTCTCTTGTTTCTTTGACATGACTTGTTCTTTCATGATGAGTTTGCAATGTATCCCATACTTCTTTTGCATTTATGCATTCATCTACTCTTTCACTCTCTTCTCTGCTTAAGGCACATGATAAGAATAATTGAGCTTTAGAGTTTAGGAGTACCTTAGCTTTATCATCAGTTGTCCAGTCTGCTTCTTTCTCTGCAGTTGAGGTTGAGTCATCTTGATCAACTCTTGGTATGAAATCTCCATCTGTAATGATGTGCCACATCCCTATGTCTTGAGATTTCAGAAATAGTTGCATCTTATTCTTCCAGAAATAGTAATCAAATCCATCAAAGAATAGTGGTATGTTTGAAGATCCTCCCTCAACAATGAATTTGGCTTTCGACATATTTTCTTCTAAATCTTTTCTCTAGCACTTGTTAGGTGTTCTTAATATTTCTAGAGACCGACCTCTGATGCCAATTGAAGTAACAATGTCGATTTACTAGGAAGGGGGTTTGAATTGTCAATGTACCTATTTAAAAATTCCTGAAGAAACCTGAAGATTTAACTCAAGAATGATCTTGGTTAGCAAAACAGAAAACGAAGAAAGTTCTTGGTTTTTACTAGAAAACGGAGAATGTTCTTGGTTAGCTTAAAATAAAAAATCTAGTTTATGTTTTATCTCAGTTAATCAATTAAGCTTAATAAATAAGGAGATAAGAAAAAGAATACCACACAGATATATGCTGGTTCACCCAATTCGGGATACTTCATGTCCTCACAATTGTGAGATTTTCCACTAAGTATTCAAAACAAAGAATCTTCTTGGTTTTACAGCACCTAGCTTAGATAAACCTTTATCTTGTTACAAGCTTTATTTCTTTCCACCCAGAAAGTAAATTAATCACCTATCGATCTTGATAGGATTCATTATAATCTATTCAAACTATACTTAAACTCTTATAGTTTGAGTTTTACAATAATGATGAGATTGTTTTGATAGAATTTGAGATGTGTCAATTCTTGTATGAGATTTGATTCCTTACAAAGAATTTAGTAGTAATAACACAATAATATAGAAAATTTCAGAGCTGATGCTTCGTTTTGAAAATGAGAATTTCAAGTATGTGAATGTGAATGATTTATGAGACTTTGATAGCACTTGAACTTCTACTTTTTCTTGGACATTGTCCTTTCTTTTATAGGTGATTGGAGCATTTAATGATGGTCAAAAGAGTTGTTGGTAGTGCTCTGTCCTTTTTGACCAAAACCAGTATATATGATTAAAAATAATTCAGCCTTTGAATATTTTTAATCTGTTTTGATTGATGCTGTTACAGCTTTGCTTAACCTATTTGCCTTCAAGTTTAAAGATCTTTGAAACTTGTCACTCAATTATTGATGTTACAGTTTCGATATAGAGCCTTGAATCTATCCAAAATTGTTTGGTTAATGATTATAAATCTATGTAGAAGTAAGAGGATCACTACTGAAATTCTGCAGAAACGGAGATTGATTATCAATCTGGTTCTGGCAGTATGAACTTTCTGGATATTGATGATCAATCTGGAGATTTTGGTTGATTGTTTTGGATGTCTTTCTGATGTCATTTGTACAGATCAAGGTTGATTGTACTTTCTTGACAGTTTGACTGAAGGTGTTCCAAACTATTTCAACTAGCTTGATTCGAGACCTTTTATTTTAATGATACGAAAGCCTTCTTGGACTGAGATGAGACCTATTTGTTCTTTGCCATGTATTGATGAACTTAGTATAAAATTCAGAGGTAAAAGCTTCGTTGAAATAGTGGAGATTGATTGGTCAAGATGTTGTGACAATCAGTCTTGAATCTAGAGATCATTCTCCATCTTGTCCAGAATGTTCCTGTTTCTTTGTCTGTTCAAATTTTAATTATTTTCTTTGCTTTGCTTGATTCCTATCTTTGAATTAACACACTCAAAAACACAAGTTAAATTAACATAACTTTTTAGAGTCATAATTATCATTCTTAATTAACTTTTGTTTATTTTCATCAAAACTTTAATTTGAAAGTTTGTTTTACCAAATACAAATTTTTAGAACCAAGAGGTGGCTTCATCTCATTGATAACCCTTTCCTCCTAAGGGCGACCTTTCCCTTAGACATGGCTCCATCTATCGGATAGCTCTCTCCTCTCAATCGCGCAACGCATCATCACATAACAATTAGGGAGTTTAATGTCGTTGATAGCCCTCTCCTCCTACAGATGACATTTCTCATAGGGGTGGCTCCATCTAACGGGTAAATCTCCCTAATCAAAATGAAGTAGCTAGGTGCACCTAACGCGGTTAATGATTTAAAAATTATAACAACAATTTCCCAAAACATATATTAAAAATCATTTCATCGTAATTCATGGAAAACATATTCCATCACATAACAATTTAATATTTAAATACTTTAACACATACGTAAATCAAACTAATAACATGTTATATAAAAACAACCATTAAATTAAATAATTGATGAAATCCAGATAAATTTCAAAGGTTGTGTTTCCCAAATTGTTCAATAAATACTTTAATATAAAAAAACAAGTAAAATAAGAATTATAGCATTATAATATATATGACGATGATCGTCGTCAACTCACAACTATGGAGGATCGCCTAAGTTTGTTCTCCAACAACTCTCACAGTAGCAGGCAGGACCTCAGTTGATAAATCTGAGTAAAAACAAATATTCTCAAGACTTTAGAAAAATTATTCTAAAGTTTAGATAACTCTAGGAAACCATAAAAATCGTTAAAACCTACTCTAAGTACAAAATGACATTTTTAAACCAAACTACTTTTTTTTCTTCTAGATATTCAAACTAGCATTAGAGTTTGTGTATTTACCTCAGAGAGTCTCAATAAACAACTCTCAGGAGATGGGTACCCTTTTCCTTAGAGCACAAACCCTAACTCAAATATCCTAACCAATAGAATTTGTAGGAGTATGAGAAATTATGCTTGTGGGGATGTTAAATTCCTTTTTAAGGGTTGAGGGTTTGAGTATTATAGAGAGAGGAGATGCGAAGAAAAGGAAAGGAATAAAAAAAACAGCAACAAATATCGGGGGAGTATTCTGCCGAGAGGGAGAGAGAGAAGAAGGAGAAAAATGAATTAGAGAAAAAAACGAGGTGAGGTGGAAAAAGGAAGTTTGGTTTTTTATTTATTTAATTATTATTATTATTATTATTATTATAATATTATTAGTTTTTGCTTTTTGTTTTTAAAAACACGGCCATAACAATCTTCTTCCCTTATAAAAATTTGTCCTCGAAGTTATTTGACTTTTTATTTAATTAATAAATACTACTGACCTTGAGTTTTAACACAAGTGTGGATACTTTGCATGGATGACTTCTTCGGGTTCCCAAGTAGTTTCTTTACCGGATGGACCACGCCAAAGAACTTTTACTGAAACGATATCTTTTGAGCGTAATCGTCTCACTTGGCGATCTAATATAGCTACTGGATGTTCAACGTATGATAGACTCTCATCTAATTGTACGTCTTCATGATTAATCACATGAGAAGGGTCATGAAGATACTTCCGAAGCATCGAAATATGAAAAACTAGATGAACTCCCGAGAGATCCAGTGGAAGTTCCAAGCGATACGCTATTGGTCTAACCCTTTCTAAAATTTCAAATGGTCCAATGAATCTTTGACTTAGTTTCCCCTTCTTACCAAATTGCAAAACTCCTTTCATTGGTGAGACTCGTAGGAATACATGTTTTCCCACTGAAAACTCTAAGGGACGACGCCTCTTATTAGAATTAGATTTTTTTGCCTATTTTGAGCTATCACTAAGCGATTTCGAATCAATTTAACTTTTTCAATGGCATCTTGAACCAGTTCTGGACCGACTAATTTAGCTTCACCAACTTCAAACCACCCTATCAGAGACCTACACCATCTTCCACACAAAGCCTCAAAGGGAGCCATCTGAACACTAGATTGATAACTATTATTGTATGCAAATTTCATCAAGGGCAAATGTTGATCCCAGCTACCCCCAAGATCCAGAACACAAGCACGAACCATATCTTCCAATATTTGTACAGTCCTTTCAGATTGACCATATGTTTGAGGATGAAAAGTTGTGCTAAGCTTCAAACGAGTTCCTAATGAAGTTTGGAACAACTTCCACAATTGAGCAACAAATTGAGCCCCACGGTTAGAAATAATAGACATCGGTACACCATGCAAAGAGACAATTTCATCCAAATAAAGTTTAGCATATTGAGATGCATAATATGTAGTCTTCACAGGCAAAAAGTGTGCCGATTTGGTTAACCGATCTATAATCACCCACACTTAGTCATAACCCTTTTGGGTTCATGGTAATCTTGTGACAAAATCCATAGTGATGTATTCCCACTTCCACTAAGGTATTTCAACAGGTTGAATTAACCCCGCAGGCTTTTGGTGCTCAGCTTTTACTTGTTGACACACTAAGCACTTGGAGACAAAATCTGCTACGTCTCTTTTCATCTCTTCCCACCAATACAATTCATTCAAGTCTTGGTACATCTTATTAGAATCTAGGTGAATAGTATAAGAAGAATGATGAGCCTCTTCTAAAATTTTCCTCCTAAAGCCACCAACATTTGGAACACACAACCGAGACTTCAACCTTAGCACACCATTAGAATCAACTGAAAAGTCTGAAATTTTACCATTATAAACATTATTTAGCATATTCACCAAGTATGGATCTTGACTTTGAGCTTCTTTGATATCATCAACTACGAATTTGAACGTGGGCTAAAAATAACCTCGAATGACAAGTTCCAATTGAATTCCACTTTCAACAACTTCTTGAAATTCTTTAACTATTGGCCTCTTTACTTCCGCTATATGAGCAAGACTGCCCAAGGATTTCCTACTCAAAGCATCTGCAACAACATTTGCCTTCCCTGGTTGGTATAAGATTGTGCAATCATAATCTTTCAAGAGTTACATCCACCTTCTTTGTCTTAAATTTAAATCTCGTTGTTGAAAGATATACTTAAGACTTTTATGATCGATATAAATCTCACAAGTTTCACCATATAGACGGTGCCTCCAAATCTTAAGAGCAAAAATGACTGCAGTCATTTCCAAATCATGTGTCGGATAGTTCACTTCATGTCTCTTGAGTTATCTAGATGCATAGGTAATAACCTTACCTTGTTCCATAAGTACACAACCGATACCTGCTCTAGAAGCATCACAATAAACTGCAGAAATTTTGCCACCTATAGGTAATGTCAAAATAGGTGCTGACGTTAAGTACTCCTTCAATTTTTGAAAGCTTTCTTCACATGCATCAGTTCATCAGAACTCAACTTTCTTCTGGGTCAACCTATCCAACGAAGATGCAATCTTTGTGAAATCCTTCACAAAACATCGATAATAACTGGCTAAACCAAGAAAAATCTGAATCTCCTTCACTGTGGTAGGTCTGGATCAATTATGGACTGCTTCCACCTTACTTGGATCAACACTTAGTCCATTATTAGATACAACATGATCTAAAAATATCACACTATCCAACCAAAACTGACATTTTGAGAATTTGCATATAATTGTTTATCGCTTAAGGTTTGCAAAGCCAACCTTAAATGTCGCTCGTGTTTTTCTTTACTCTTGAAATAAACAAGGATATCATCAATAAACACAATCACGAATTGATCCAAGAATGGTTTAAAAACACGATTCATCAAATCCATAAAAGTTGTTGGGGCATTAGTAAGCCCAAAGGACATAACTAGAAATTCATAATGCCCATAACGTGTATGGAAAGTTGTCTTCGTTATGTTATCCCTTTTTATCTTCAACTGGTGATACCTAGACCGCAAATCAATTTTTGAAAAACATTTAGCTCCTTGAAGTTGGTCAAACAACTCATCAATGCGTGGCAAAAGGTATTTATTCTTTACAGTTATTTTATTTAACTGCCTATAGTCTACACACAACCGCATGGATCCATCTTTCTTCTTTACAAATAATACTGGTGCTCCCCAAGAAGAAGAACTTAGAAGAATAAAACCCTTTATCAAGAAGATCTTGAAGTTGCTCCTTTAACTCCTTAAGTTCTAATAAGGAGGAATGGATATAAGATGAGTGTTTGGAACTCAATCTCCCTATCAGGTGGCAACCTAGGAAGTTCTTCAGGAAAAACATCTGGAAATTCACATGCTATTGGAATTTTTTCCAATTTCTCTTCAGCCACTTGTGTATCCCTTACCAAGGATAAGTACGCATGACAACATCTTCTCATTAACTTGCTTCTTCTCAATAACTAGCTAGTTGTCAAGGCTGAGATTTGGTTATGCGTTATCCAACAACGTTCTCCTTGAAACAAGAAGACTGATTGCCTCGATATATCAAACTTCACCACTTTGTCATGACAATCCAAAGTGGCATCATGAAAATCCAACCAATCCATACCCAAAATCACATCAAAATCTATCAAGTCAATAACTAGATCTACCAGCAACACCTTGCCATTGATAGTTATATCACAAGAATGATAAACCGACTTAGCAAACAAATTTCCTCCAACAGGTGTAGCTACAACTAAAGGTTCTTCTAAAGAAGATGAACATTTACTAATTCGAGTAGCAAACCACGAGGATACAAAAGAATGTGTAGCTCCAAGATCAAACAAAACATGAGCACTTTAGACAAATAGAAAGTATACATGTAACTATGGCATTGGATGTCTGAGCATCCTGACGAGTCAAAGTTAACACTCGAGCCTGACCTCTTCCTGCTGGTATCTGACCTCTACCACCAAATCCTCTACCTCCCTGTTGAGATGTTCCTGAAACTCTGACATAAGAATTTCCACTTTGACGCACAAGTGCAGAATGAGCCTGAGAAGATGCCAAATCTGTTGGAGCAGATGCATAACTAGAGGATGGATGTGTCATGTCTACAGGACAATCCCTCTTGATGTGACCTATTTGGCCATATTGATAGCACACCTTAGCATTACCATCCCTGGAGCAATTCCCAGAGTGAAACCTACCACAAATAGAACATCGTGTAGCTGAAACACCAGAATGTCTCTAAGGGAAAGTGGATTGTGATGCTGCTCTAGAATCTGATCTACGACTGTGCATGTCCCAGAAGACAACCCACTATGACCACCTCTTTAAGACATGAGTCTTCGTTGCCCCTGATAACCAAACATAGATCCACCACCGCGATTCAAATATTTACTGTAAGATCCTTCAACCCTTTGTTTCTTCCATGAATCTTGTCTATTGCCTCTTTTTCCTTCTGTCATTCCTCAATCTGAAGGGCCAAACTCAAAATCTCAACAAAAGCAGAACAATTAGACCCAACCACATATCTAAATAAGTAATTTTTCAATCCTCTGATGAACCTCTTAACACGCATATCCTAAGTGATAGGATAAGGAGCATGTTTAGAGAGTTGTGTAAAACGAGCACTATACTCTGGAACTGTCATACCCTCCATTTGCTCCAATCACTCAAACTCATGAGCTAATCCATCTCTAACACTATTCGGAAGAAAACAAGTAATGATCAACTGAGAGAACTCTCTCCATGCTAATGGAGGTGGCACCACTTGTCTTCCACGTGACACTATATCAAACCAATCACGTTCCATACCTATTAGCTAAAATGATGTCAATTATATTGCTATTATACCTTAGAACAACCCAATGCTTTCCAAAGCCGCTCTAGACTATCCATGAATTGTTGTGGATCCTCAGTTGCACTAGACCCAGAAAAAGTAGGGGGTTTAAACTTCATGAAGTTTGGTAAAGTAACCTCAATACCCCTCGTTGCAGCAGTCGTCTGATGCTCAACTTGTCTAACCCCTTGTTGACCATTGACATTTTCATGTCTTTGATCACCCTCCTATTGTTGTCAGACTACAACCCCAAAAAGTTATTACACAACATGTTGTAATCCCTACAAATCAGCAACAAACTCTTCCATGGTTGGATTCCCGCGCCTCCTCCTAGGTACCTCAACATCAGCATTCAAACCATGTCCACCAACATTAGCTCTACGCCTATTTCGAGCACGAACAGAAACACGACCTCATTGACGAGCGCCTTGAGCTTGGGAAATTGACTCGTCAACAATTTCCCTTACAGTAGGAATCCTAGTCTTGACTCATCAACAACATTGATAAAAAATTGAATAAGATGACAAGAAGTTGTGGAGAGGTAGTGATGAGGAATTTAAACACAAATTCAAACAAAAGATGAGACTCTCATAGAGTGCTAATAGCCCTTGCAACTAAGTTGTGCTCGGGTACACAATTTACTAACAAGAATCTATTATCATCCTATGTTTGCAGCTATTTGGACCTACGATGAAGTTCTAATACCAACTTTGTCAAGACTCGAAAAACAAATGTCGTGACCAGCGCACAAGCTATACTCCTAGCCTGGCAAGTCAATCAACTAACTCAATAATTAAACAATATATATATATATATATACTTTTTCTCGAAATTTTGACAGAGTATCCTCTGTAACTTCAACATTTTCCAAATTTATAAAATCCTTGTTTAGCTGTCAATTCAGTCATAATTCAAATCACTAATCAAATTGCTTAATACACTTTCCAAAAAAAAATAAATAAGACTTTCTAGACTCCAAAATAATTGCATATTACATTAGACTCGACATATTTTACAAAAAAATGGTCCTCGATCAAATAGGCCTACCAAAAAGAAATATGGTCAAGACTTGAATTTACTAATAGCATGCTAATCAGCTGCTTGCAAATCTAAAAAAATAAACAACATGAAGGGTAAGTCACAAAGACTTAGTGAGGAGACAACAATCACCATCTATTAGAAGGGAAACACAAAAAGGCACGAATAACTACTTTACAATCGGCCGACAATTATGATAAATAGTATTACTTAAAAATCTAGAAAATTCTAAATTTAAATATATATACATATATATTCATTAAACTTATAATTTAACCGTTCGAATAGAAATATTAAAAAAAAAACAGTCAATAAAGAAGCGAAATCAAAATGAACAACCATAAAATCATCATAAAAATCAAATAAGTAACAATACAAATTTTTTAGAACCAAGAGGCGACTTCATGTCATTGATATCCCTTTCCTCCTAAGGATGGCCTTTCCCTTAGGGGTGGCTCCATCTAACGGATAGCCCTCTTCTCTCAATCCCGCAACGCATCATCACGTATCAATTAGGGAGCTTACATCTCGTTGATAGCCCTCTCCTCCTATGGATGACATTTCTCATAGGGACGACTCGATCTAACGGGTAAATCTCCCTAATCAAAACGAGGTAACTAGGTGCACCTAACACAATTAACGATTTAATAATTATAACAACGATTTCTCAAAACACATATTTAAAATCATTTCACGTAATTCATAGAAAACATATTCCATGACATAACAATTCAATATTTAAATACTTTAACTCCTACGTAAATTAAACTATTAACATTTTATATAACATAGACCATTAAATTAAATAATTGACGAAATCGAGATAAATTTTAAAGGTTGTGTTTCTCAAATTGTTCAATAAATACTTTAATATAGAAAACAAGTAAAATAATAATTATAACATTATAAAATATATGACGATGATCGTCGTCAACTCACAACTATGGAGGATCGCCTAAGTTTGTTCTTCAACAACTTTTAGAGTAGCATGCAGGACCTCAACTGATAAATTTGAGTAAAAAGAAATATTCTCAAGACTTTAGAAAAATTATTCTAAAGTTTAGCTAACTCTAGGAAACCATAAAAACCATTAAAATCAACTCTAAGCAAAAAATGTGATTTTTAAACCAAACTACATTATTTTTTCTATATATTCATACTAACATTAGAGTTTTTGTATTTACGTCAAAGAGTCTCAATAAACAACTCTCAGGAGATGTGTACCCTTTTCTCTAGAGCACAAATCCTAACTCAAAAATCATAACGAAAAGAATATGTAGGAGTGTGAGAAATTATGCTTTTGGGGATGTTAAATTCCTTTAAAGGGTTAAGGGTTTGAATATTATGGAGAGAGGAGTAACAAAGAGAAGGAAAGGAAAAAAAACACCAACAATGACGGGGTAGTATTCTGCCGAGAGGAAGAGAGAGAAAAAGGAGAAAAATGAATTAGAGAAAAAAAAATGAGGTGAAAGTTGAGAAACAAGGTGTAAAAGTTGTCAAACATGGAATTTAACATGAAGTGTCTGCCCTCTATGCACCTCAACATAATGGACTAGATGAAACAAGAAACATAAGCATCCTATACATGACTAGAAGTATGTTGAAGGAAAAGGAACCACACATATTTTGGGGTGAGACTGCATCAATTGTTGTCTATATCCTGAATAAGCGTCCAACAAAGAAGTTGCATGAGAAAGTGCCAGGGGAGACTTGGAGTGGTAAAAAAACCAGTTGTAGAAAAGAAGAAAGTTGCAGGACAAAAGTGAAGTCATGATCTTAGTTGGGTATCATTCAACTAGTGCATAAAAACTATATGATCCTACTACATGAAATATTGTAGTTGATAGAGATGTGAAAATAGCTGAGCAAGAAAATTGGGAGTGGAAACAGAAAGCCAACAACACCACACAACTCTAGGACTCGACATAGAATGTCAGCAGCACCAACAAGCATTGGGAACAGAAGACCAACAACATCAACCAACCTTCACAAATTCCTGAACCTATGTTAAATGATAATTAGGCCATTGGAGACACAATTGAAGAAATGATAGAAACAAGAAAATCTTAGAGAGCAAGGCAAACACCAACACATTTAGAGAGTTTAAAGTATACAATGACAATGAAATTGACAACAGTGGAGATCTTGTACACTTTGCTATATTTGCAAATACAAAACCCTTAAATGTTGAAGAATCTATGAAGAGAGGACCTTGAAAGGAAGCAATGATAGAAGAAATCAAGGCAATTGAGAAAAATCAAACTTGGTACTTGATTGACTTACCTCCAAAAGAGAAGCATATAGGAGTTACATGGGTCTACAAACTCAAGCTGGATCCTGATGGGTCAATTGCTAAATACAAAGCTAGGTTGATTGCTAAAGGATTCTTACAAAGGCAGACATAGACTATTCTGAAGTGTTTGCTCCTGTGGCCAGGATTAAGACAACCAGACTGGTAATAGCACTAACTAGTGCTAGGGGTTGGTTGATGTGTCAGCTTAATGTCAAATCTACATTCTTAAATGGATTTCTTGAAGAAAAAACATATGTCTCTCAACCATCGAGATTTGTGATTAAGGTAAAGAAGAATAAAGTGCTCAGATTGAGAAATGCTCTTTATGGCTTAAAGCAAGCCCCAAGAGCTTAGAATTAAAGAATTGACTCATTCCTAATCAACATTGGCTTCATTAATGCACATTTGAATATGGGGTTTCTGTGAAACATTACAATCAATGTGTAAGGTAAGCAATGCTTCTACTTTGCATATATGTTGATGATTTGTTGGTAACTGGGAGCAATAGGAAAGAAATTAAAGAATTCAAGGAAATCATGAAGAATGAGTCTGAAATGTCAGGCTTGGGCAAGTTGACCTACTTCTTGGGAATGAAGTTCACTGAGATAGTATCATGGCTTGTAATGCATCAAAGGAAGTAAGTTGGAGAACTCTTGAGAAGATACAACACGGTTGGTTGCAAACATGTTGTCACTTTAATTGAACTCAATGCAAGACTAGAAAAAAAAAAAGAAAAAAAAAAGATAAAGAGGAGTTGGTTGATGCCACTATATTCAAGCAAGTTGTTGGATCCCTAAGTTACATGTGCAACACAAGACCTAACCTTTGCTATAGTGTGAGTGTCATTAGCAGATTCATGGAGAATCCCAAGCACTCTCACTAGACTGCAATCAAGAGAATCATGAGATACATTCAAGTCACATTGGAACATGGAATTCTGTTTGCAAAAAAAATCAAAGCATGGAAATGAAGATTTAGTAGGTTATTCATATTCTTATTGTTGTGGAGATAAGAGTGATAGAAGAAGCACATCAAACTATGGATTCAAATTCATGAAATCCTCAATACTATGGAGCACAAAGAAGTAGTCAGTTATAGCCTTATCATCATACAAAGTTGAGTACATTGTTGGCAGTTGCCAAGCTCTATGGTTGGAAGCCTTGATGGAAGAACTGGAGATTGATATGTGCAGGTCAGTACCATTAATGATTGACAATATTTCAGCCATAAATCTAGTAAAGAATCTCGTATCTCATGGAAGAAGCAAAATTCATGATAGTGCATGTTGCTAATATAATGACTAAGGCATTGAGGAAAAACATATTTGAGGAGCTAAGACTATTGTTAAGAGTAGTATCACATAGATACTAGAATTAAGGGAAAGTGTTAGATAACTTGTAATTCAAGTAAAACATTAATTGAACATGATAACTAACTAATCACTCAATTAGTTAGTTAGTTAGTCAGAGAGTTGTTAGAATGAATGGGAACAACACATGTATAAATAGCATATTCAATTCATTCAATATATAAGTCTTACTTTTCATATACTAGTGTATTTTTCTATTTCTTGCACTTGAAGTAACAGCTTGATAAGCTAACACGAGTTTCCTACAATAAGAGTTTTGCGTTGTTTTTAATATCAATCGTTAATCTAAGATCAAATAGTTTAGATAAAAATTGATTTATTTAATTTAAAATTATTTTACCTGTTGATTTTAAATCGAACGGTTAAGATTGTTAATAGTGTAGTTTTGAAATGACAGAAAATCTAATTCCAACCGAACCTATACTCTGAGGTTACTACGTATATTACTTAGCCTTTACAACCTACTTTCAGTATCTATTTTGCTTTTAATCAATATAACATGTATTATTGATTAAATAATTTATATTTGACTTGTATTTTTTTTTCTTCAAGATTTCACTTGTATGTAGTTGTTAGTTGGTACCTTGCTGGACACATAAAAATTTTCCATTTCTCCTGTTGTAGAGTTTTTTTTCCAGTTAGTTTGTTGGAGGCTCTAAAAGCCAATTGGGCTGATATGATAGATAAGGGGGATCCTAATAATAATGAGAAGTTTGAGTTGGTTGTTTCCAAAACACAAAAGAAAATAGATAAGCATAAGCAACCATAGGCTGTGAATCAGACATATTTTAGCACCCAAACTAAGGCAGGATCAAGGAATGTTGCCAAATCGAAGTGTATTTTTTGGAACATAAGGGTTATTTCCAACCCTTTTTCCAATTGGCTTTTATATCAAAAGAAAAGAGCTTTGACTTAATTTAAATGTGGAGCGAAATAATATGCCTCTTTTCCTACAAAGGGAGCTTTCTTTACCTAATCTAATGGTAGAAAAGGTAGACCTTTTACTGAAGAAAAAAAAACTTGATAGGTCCATTTGCAATCACTTGTAACAAATGTTCGGTTTTTGCAATCACTATGATCATTTTTCTATAATGCTAAATTTTAAGAACAATGAGATTAGACATTATGTTGCTTTTAAATTTATGTTAATGTGGTCATCTCACTCTAATTGTATTAATGTTGTTAAAGCCGTTTGTAGATCAAAAGTGATTTTCTCTCTTAAAAGTTGAAGTCTTTAAAGATCAGGCTAAAGGAATGTAGTAAACTAACTACCTTTGGTGATTTGCTTCTGAATGCGTAAATAGCTTCTTCACAACTTGATTTAATTCACGATCAAGTTGATATTTGTGGCTATAATGATCAGTTGACGGAGAAGGAAAAATCAGCTTAGTTAAAGAATGATAAAGCCCTTAAATTTGAAGAGGAGTTTTGGTATGAAAAGGCTATAGTTTAAGTAGCAGACTGATGGTGATAGACATACCCAATATTTTCACAAAGTTTTCAAGATCAGACATGCAACTAAAGCAATTGCATTGATTAGAAATGATGATTATATCTTGACTAGTGTGATGAATGCTACGTACTGGATTGTCTAGTAAAGATGAAGTTCATGTAGTTGTATTTTCTATGAACAAAGATAGTGACTCTGCCCTTGATGATTTTAGAATTTATTTGTTCTCATCTGATATCTCTAATGTTGTGATAAAATTCTTTATTTTTGGTTTGATCCTTCCTAATTGGAATACCAATAATAATGTTCTTATTCCTAAGTGCTCTGGAGATGTTCGATTAGGAATAATTCAATTAGGAACGAGCTATCTTAAAAAGCCCGTCTGTAAATATTTTTGTAATGATTATGAATTTGAAATTTGCCAAAGCAATAGAGACATCAGATGAGTTCTATGACATCCCAATAAGAACATATGTTGACTCTGAAGATGTCTTACTTTTGGTTGGATTTTAAATTCAAAATTATCACAAAAATATTTGTCGACGGACTTTTTAAGATAGCTACTAGTATTATTTATGAGCAACAAACGACTTTTATTAAGGGTAGGCAAATTACCTATTGCATCTTCTTTGCTTTTCAAGCTATGAATTTGTTGAATCACAAGACTTTTTGACACTATTGATTCGAATTTCTCGCTCAAACATGTTAATTCTTTTGGTTTTAATTCTACATTTTGTGGTTAGATTAAGAATATTCTTCTCTCTACTAAACTCTTGATTTGTGTTAATAAGGTTTCAGGCAAGGTCATTTTTTGTCTCCCTTGTTTTTTACAATGCTGAGGATGTTTTAAGACGTGGTATCAATAAGCTTGCCACTTATTGTGTTTTCTCTCTTGTTTCTCTAGTTCTAGAGGTTTTTATGTCCTCTCGCATATTTTTTATCTTGATGATATCATGTTGCAAGGGTACACTTGGGAATGTTCAAGCACTCAATAACTTATTCATAGATATGGCAAAACCTCTAGTCAGATTATTAATCCTCCCAAATCAACTTTCTTTGGTAGTTCCATGTCTCAAGCTAGGACGACCAAGATTGCAGATTTAATAGGGGTGAACTCCCTGTTTTGAACAAACTAATATTTATTTCTTTAGGTTCTGTTATTTTCTCACGCAACCCCTATTGCGACCGCTACTATCCTTAAAATTATATATCATTCACATATATTCTAAAACACTTAAATATCAATTTAATTACTAAATTTTTGTTTAATTAAATAAATAATATATATCATAAGTAAGATTTATGGGTCACATATGTAATTAATTAATAAAGTGTATTAAGGTCATTATATAATTAGCCAATAAACTATGGGTCAAATAATATATAATAGTTTATAGCTAAAGAGCATAATAATTATGAAAGTTAATAGTGTAGATACCAGGCGGTTTCTAATTTAATGAGGGGCTGAATTAGTAATACTGCAATTTGGGATATAACTAATAATAGTTATATATAGGGGTAGTGGTCCCCAAGGAAAACACAACAAGACTATTCAGTTTCACAAACCCTAAGGAGAAAACTCTCTGGTTCTCTCTATCCCCATCAAGAGAGCAAGGTCTTCAGGGTGTTTTGCTGAGGAAGATCACTCAACCCATTGGCATTATCATCATCATCCCAGGATTTCATAAATGGCAATTCCCACAGGTACGCTTCCGCCTTTGGTTATTCATCATGTAATTGACATGGATTATTGAGCATAAGGTTGCAGGGGTTGTATTCCAACAATTGGTATCAGAGCCTACCATGTTTAATTCATGATGAAATCCGGTTATTGTCTTTGTTTTAAGATTCAATTTGGGAATTTTGACATGATTAAAAAAATTAGGGTTTGTAATTTGGATATATATATATATATATATATATATATATATATATATATATATATATTATTTGGAATCCTTTGCCATGAACTTGCTTTAGAATAGATTTCTATTCTTTGGTCTCAAAATCAGTGGTAAAAGGTGTGTAGCAAACTTGCTCCGTTTGATCTACAAATTTAGTATGTTATTCCTACCACTGAGTTTATTACTTTAATATATAATTTGAGTAGTTTTATCATCTCTGAGAGTTACTTTGGCATACCCACTTTAGTGGAAGTTTGTTATAAGATTGTTATAGGGTTGTTATTGTTGATTGATATTCCCTATTATTATTAGGAAGACATATCATAAGAAAAACTTTAGAAAATCATTAATGACATTATGTTCATAAAATCACAATATTTTTTTTTGATAATTACCATTTTTTTTTGATAAAATAATAATTATCAAATACTAATGAAACACAGTTTATATTAGTGAACAATATTTTTTTAATATTGTTTTATTTGGATATAATAAATATATGTTCAAGTCAAGTTTGACATTTTGAATGAGTTAATTGAAACTTGACGTCGCCAAAGTGACCTCTCTTGTCTAAATTGCTCGTGAAGAGTGTCAAATGGCTGTGTATATGTTTATTCATGCGGGTATTGACCGGCCCAAAGGAAGGTTAATATTTGGCAGAATTACATATACACCTGCGATGATAAATGTGTGACAATTATTTGGTATACATGTGAGCAATAAATCGGTCCAAAGGAAGGTTTATTGTTTGACATGTCTTATTGTCAATATTTGATCGTTGCAACAAGAGTACCACTAGCAGTTGGTGTTACTGTCCAAAGACTTGACACCAATGGTGCACTGGGTATCTTGAGATGGGTTAAATTCCATGATTTGAACATATGTATTTATTTATTGATTTATTTTCCTATAATGTGAGTTTCTAAGTTTCGTTCCTTATTTAATTTTCAGCATCTATTGCTTCCATATCTGCAAATTTGAGTTCTATTTCTGTCCTTAATGGGACAAATTTTAAGGAATGGGAAGAGAACATTATGATTGTTCTTGGCTGCATGGATCTAGACCTTGCATTAAGAATTGATCGACCCCCTACTCCTAAGGACTCTAGCTCTTCTCAGGAAAAATTAGAGTATGAGAAATGGGATCGCTCAAATCGCATAAGTCTTATGATCATAAAGTGTGGCATTCCTGAGGTCTTTAGAGGTGCTGTCTCGGATGAGATAGATACAGCTAAAAATTTCCTTGCTGAGATGGAAAAACGCTTTGAAAAAAGTGATAAGGCTGAAACAAATTCTTTGCTTCAGAATTTAATTTCCATGAAGTATCAAGGCAAGGGAAATATAAGAGAGCACATTATGATGATGTCCAACATTGCTTCTAAACTTAAAGGACTAAAGCTTGAGTTGTCAGATGACTTACTCATTCATTTAGTATTGATGTCTCTTCCTTTGCAATTCAGTCAGTTTAAGGCAACTTATAACTGTCAAAAGGAGAAATGGACTCTTAATGAGCTCATTTCATTATGTGTGCAAGAAGAGGACAGACAGAAGCAAGATAGGACTGAAAGTGCTCACTTTACTAGCATCTCTAAAGACAAGGGCAAAAGGAAAAGAATTGAGGAGCCCAAGAACAAAGCTACTGCTAAGGGTCCAGAACAAAAGAAGCAGACTGAGGATAACAACTGCTTCTTCTGCAAGAGTCCTGGACACGTGAAGAAGGATTGTGCCAAATATCACGCTTGGCGTGCTAAGAAATGTATGATTATGTCTTTGGTCTGTCCTGAGGTTAATTTAGCTTCAGTACCTGGAAACACTTGGTGGTTAGACTCTGGTGCAACTACTAACATCAGTGTTTCAATGCAGGGTTGCCTGAACTTCCGAAAGCCTAGTGATACTGAAAGATGCATCTATGTAGGAGATGCGAAGAAGGTAGAAGTTGAAGCCATGGGAAAATTTAGATTATTATTAAGTTCCGGTCACTATTTGATTTTAGAAGACATTTTTATTGTACCGTCATTTAGACGGAATTTGGTCTCTATTTCTTATTTGGACAAATCACGATATTATTGTTCATTCGGGAATAAAGAATTTACTTTGTCTTTAAATTCGAATGTTGTTGGAACCGGTTTACTTTCTGGTTATGATAATCTTTATTTGTTGGAAACTGTGGCTAACTATAATGAAACCTTGAGTGTAGAATCACGTGGTACTAAGCGAAAAATTGACAATTTCAATTCAGGAGTGCTTTGGCACAAACGTCTAGGTCACATCTCTAAAAATAGAGTTGAACGACTTGTGTCAGATGGAATTTTAGATTCTATTGACTTCACAGACTTTAACGTTTATGTAGCATGCATTAAAGGAAAACAGACTAAAGATAAGAAATTAGGCGCATATAGAGTTACAGACGTCTTAGAATTGATACATACGGACTTCTGTGGACCATTTCCAACTCCTTCTTGGAATGGTCAACAATATTTTATATCATTCATAGACGATTATTCTAGATATGCCTACCTTTACCTAATTCACGAAAAGTCCCAATCAATAGACGTGTTCAAATCCTTTAAGGCAGAAGTTGAGAATCAACTTAATAAGAGAATTAAAAAGGTCAAATCTGATCGTGGTGGTGAATACTACGACAGATATGACGGTTCAGGTGAACAACGTCCGGGACCATTTGCCAAATACCTAGAGGAATGTGGAATCGTCCCACAATACACTATGCCGGGGTCACCCAGCATGAATGGTGTAGCTGAAAGACGAAACATGACTCTTATGGATATGATAAGGAGTATGATTTGTCATTCCACCTTGCCAGAGTCACTCTGGGGAGAGGCATTAAAAACAGCAGCATACATTCTTAATAGAATACCAACTAAGACAGCGGTTAAAACACCTTATGAGCTTTGGATTGGGCGTAAGCCTAGTCTGAAGCACCTTCATGTTTGGGGATGTCCAACTGAGGCAAGGCCTTATGGCCGAAGGAAAAGAAATTTGAACCCCGAACAATTAGCAGCTATTTTATAGGGTACTCAAAAAAAAAATCAAGGGGCTATAAATTTTATGATTCAAAATTGAGAACAATTTTTTGGGGGAAGATTAAGGTAACGACAACGTTCTTTTAGGATATTGAGTTTGGGGGGAAGATTAAGGTTAAAGATTTTGTCTTTGAGAAAGAATCAGTAACAATTTCAGAACTGATTCTTCCACCAGTTGACTTTCCCATTATTGAACAAACTCAAGATGATCTGGTTGTTCAGGAAGAACAAAATCCAGATCAAATTCAAGATCCTCAAGAACAAGTGCCTCAAGAGCCAGCTCCATTGCGAAGATCCACTAGAGAGAGGAAGAAACTACATACTCATATATAGGAGGTCAGACCAGTTAGAGATCACTGGGTACTCTGACTCGGATTTTGCGGGATGCCAAGACAGCTTAAGATCAACTTCAAGCTATGTCTTTCTGTTAGCTGGTGGAGCAAGTTCTTGGCGTAGTGCCAAGCAAGGTCTTACTGCTTCATCAACCATGGCAGCAGAATTCGTAGCAATTCATGAGGCATCTGACCAGGGCATTTGGCTGAGAAATTTTGTCACGGGGCTGCAAATAGTTGAAGGGATTGAAAGACCACTCAAGTTGTATTGTGACAATAGATCAGCAGTCCTGTATTCAAACAATAATAGGAGCTCAACTAAGTCAAAACACATTGACATTAAGTTCCTAGTTGTTAAAGAGAAGGTACAAAGTGGACAGATATCCATAGAACACTTAAGGACAAACTCCATGATTGTGGATCCGCTCACTAAAGGTCTACCACCCAAGGTCTTTCATGAGCATACTGCTCACATGGGTGTGCTACAGTTTAAGGGATCTTGATTTTAGTGGGAGTTTCGTCCATTATGCAATTTATGTTCTATGTTTAATTGTAAAATACAAATACATTGTATTTGGATTTTCTGATCAGAAATAAAGTTTAAAATATTTAGTTTTGGTTACTTTGTACATTTAAGTTATGGTATGATCTCGTTGGGTAAAGTAGGACCAGTTGAAAATTGACATGCATTGACCAACTTCATGTAATTTTCATGCTACACTTTTCATATTGGGTCTATGTCATTTAGTTGTGTCAGTACGGGTGATCATTGATGGGTTTAGTTATGCTTATTATGACGAAAGCCTCATTGGTTCCATGTGCTGATATGATTAATGGACGGGACAATTTGGATTAGGCTCAAGGTAATTATAATGACATTTTTGACGTCATAAAGTCTAACACACTCCTAAGGATACATGTGTGACCAGTGGGAGATTGTAAGATTTATGGGTCACATATGTAATTAATTAACAAAGTGTGTTAGGGTCATTATATAATTAGCCAATAAACTAGGGGTCAAATAATATATAATAGTTTATGGCTAAAGAGCATAATAATTATGAAAGTTAATAGTGTAGATACCAGGCGGTTTCTAATTTAATGAGGGGCTGAATTAGTAATACTGCAATTTGGGATATAACTAATAATAGTTATATATAGGGGTAGTGGTCCCCAAGGAAAACACAACAAGACTATTCAGTTTCACAAACCCTAAGGAGAAAACTCTCTGGTTCTCTCTATCCCCATCAAGAGAGCAAGGTCTTCAGGGTGTTTTGCTGAGGAAGATCACCCAACCCATTGGCATTATCATCATCATCCCAGCATGTAATTGACATGGATTATTGAGCATAAGGTTGCAGGGATTGTATTCCAACATCATAAGGTTTAGGGTATCACATTTATACCCGAATTATGTGGGGATTCATATTCATATACAGAAGAAAACCTGAAATAGAAGATGCAATTGCAGTTGTTCTTCGATTTTGAAAATTTCCAATCAAATGTTAATCGATGATCGAGTGCCTGGTGGAATGAACAAGTGTTTTAAGTCTAAGATAATTCAATTCTTTGAAGTCCATGATCGCCATGTCCGCTCTGAAGTTTCAAATTATTGTCGTGATTGCATTTATATGGCCTTTGATGAGGAAATATAATTTATGAAAGAATGTCTAATCAATGGAAGCATCAAGGATGGTTGGCAGCATATAGAAAAAATCTTTCACTGATTGTTTCGAAAAGGTTAATGCTGAAGTTGATGGAAAAAGTAAAAAATAATGTTAGATTTTTTTGGGTACACTACATATTGACATCTTTGAACCTATTGTATTCATTATTATGTCTTTGAGTATAAAATAATGTTAGATTTTTTTGGTATTCTATTTCTCGATTCAAAGACACAAATTGAGAAAGAAGTAACTAAATTCTAAATGAATTTTAATTTGACACAAATTGAGAAAGAAGTAGCTAAATTCTAAATTAATTTTAATTTTTTGTTACACTAAAGGGAGGGAACACTCCTGATTCATACAAGACCAGTGGAGACGGTTGGTGAGTGGAGGGGGCAAAATTCATCACGTCAGATGAGCTCGGGGGTACGATATGGCTTGAGTTTGGTTTGCATTAGATTGGACTAAAAACCAATAACTATTGCTAATTGGGCTAAAAACCAATAACTATTGCAAGTTGGGCCTAAGTGCGGTTTTTGGAACAGTTGCCCCCCGAACTCCCAGTCTGGTGTTTGGGATAGACGATGGAGTTGTTCGCCTCTTGTTTGTTGCTATTGGGGCATATACCGGTAATTTGTTGCTACTGGGACAAATGTTTGTCATTTATTATCACTGGGACAAACGCTTGTCACTTGTAATTTCTTTGAACAAGTACCCGTATATAAGTTGCGACCTGGTGAATTCATTTATATGGCTCTCTTATTCCCGTTGTTAAATGGTGTCGCCTTCGTGGAACGCGTGGCTGTCAACAAATTATGTCGGTCTTGTGGCGCATGAGGTTTTGAAAATTTGTGATATTAGTGGAGTGATTTAAAGGACAACGCGGGAGGTGCATAAAATGACTATCTAAGACATTTAGTTTCCTTAGTATGTCATGTAGCCAGGTTTTAGCTAGTAATGATTGCTCTTGAGTAACGTGGGAATTGCACGTTTTCAAAAGGTTTATCCTAGTCATTTGTGTGTTGTAAAGTGATTTGTTTGATTTTTTTTGGGTATTTCCCTTATAAATTATGGCCCATCAACCCACCTTGTTGCTTTTCTCATTCATTGCATTCTTCACTCAGTTATTATGTGTTTTATCTTACTTTCCTTTCACTCACAAATTCCAGTGAAACCATTGTCATTCCTTTGCTGAAACAATTGTTTTAGTGAAAAGGTAATAAATAATGTGTACCAAGTTTTTTTGGTACAAGAACTTTTTTATAGGGATTCTCTGGGGACTAGTGACGTGGCGACGTTATTTTGGTATTGGGAATCAAACACGAAATGCAAGTAGCCGATTGATGGATGATCAAGGTTCTTGATGGATGGAGCTCAAATTTGGCACCTCATACGAGTTCGGCGGTACGGCGTGCCTTGAGTTTGGTCTTCATTGGATTGGGCTAAAAAACAATAACTATTGAGAATTGGGTTTGAGTGTAGTTTAGAAATATTTTCCCCCATGCTCCCAGTTTGGTAATCAAGATAGAGGATTTAGTTGTTCGCCTCTTGTCTGTTGCTATTGGGGCATATACCTGTAATTTGTTGCTACTGTAACGAGCGCTCGTCACTTGTAATTGCTTTGAATGAGTGTCTGTATTTAAGTTGTGACCTGGGAAATTCATTTATGCAGCTTTCATATATATGTTGTTAAGTGGTGTCACCTTTGTGGAATATGTGGTCGTCAACATATTATGTCGGTCTTGTGCCGCAAAAGGTTTTGAAAATTTGTGACGTTAGTGGAGTAATTTAAAGGACTATCTAAGACGTAAGGTGCATGAAATGACTATCTAAGACGTTTAGTTTCCCTAGTATGTCACGTCGCGAGGTTTTAGCTAGTAATGATTGCTCTTGGATAACGTGGGAGTTGCATGTTTTCAAAAGGTCTATCCTAGTCGTCTACATGTTGCTAAGTGATTTGGGCCCTCAATTTTTTGAGGTCTTTCCCTATAAATTGTGGGCCATCGACCCATCTTGTTGTTTTTCCCATTCATTGCCTTATTCACTTAGTTATTATGTTAGCTTTCTTATTTACCTTTCACTCCCAATTTCCAGTGAAACCATTGTCGTTCATTTGGTGAAACCATTGTTTTAGTAATGTTCAATCTTTCCGCTTCAATACTCCAACTTTTCTTACTCAGGTATTTTCCTTTCCTTTTCTACTTGTTTTTATTTTTTATTTTAATTTCTTTGTATGTGTATGGGTTCATGGATTTTGAAAAATTGTCTTTTATGAGTGACACGACATCGAAGGGTCTCTCTTGAACGGTGGTTGATGGTCTCTTAGCTCTTTTGACACGTTGGTTAATGGTACCATACGGGCTACCTCGACCAACCTATGACGATTGGTTGCCTTTCAAGAGGTTTTAAAGTCTTCTTATCAACGTCCATTTACACATGAGGATATAGTGCGGTGGATTGTTGAAGTTGATAGGTTCTATTCTCATTTCCCTTATTTTAACATGTATAGGGACGATGAAATGGCTAAGGAAAAATCCCTTCAAGTAAACTATGAAATGGCCTCATACTCGAAGTATTACTTCTGGGTCCTGGCTTAGGTGATCGACATTACTTCTACTTTCAAACAATCAATTGGAAAGAAGGTTATGAAATCCGTTTTTTGGGATGTAAAACGTTTTGAGGATTGGGTCGTGTGTGCACTCGACGATAATATATGAATTTGTAGTGAATATGAGGCCTGCAACTTTCCTATGAACGAAGTTGTCTCTAGGGGTATAACGGTTTGCTTTCTCTTTACTGAGTTTAAGTTGGTTGTGTTCAACAATTTAAAGGCGGCTCCTTCCCAAATTAACTCAAAAAGTTAGGCGGCACTGTGGGATTACCGGTACTTGTGTGAGCATTTGGAGGTTGAGTCGTTTATACAATTGTTGTTCTATCTCTTCACCCTTTAGTGGAAGACGAAAAAATCCGACGTGAAGCAAAGGTTGGTTTCTTTCAAGCAACCCATTGAGGGGTTTTTTTAAGTGTAATATATATTGTTTGTCCCCCGACTCTACACTTATGGGGAATACATAAATAAGTTTGAGCACAAGACTTAACACGTGGAGGGTGATAACAAAATCTATACTCGACCTTGGTGGATAGACAACAAGGTTCTTCTAAAATGCAAGACTCCATATGCCATTGCTCATTGCCTTATTGTGATACTCTTGTCTGACTTCGTGGTATGCAATTTCACTTTTTTATTTTAATATTTTGACCTTACTCTTTATTTTTTATCCTTTCCACAAAATTTTCACAAATATGAATGGATGAAGGCTAAGCAACTCGAGGAACAACAATCTACCAGCCTTCATTGCAACCCTTTTTCCTCGATGACCTCAGTCAAGCTGACGATTGGCCAAGGTGTTAGAGTTAACAAATGTTTTGCCCTAGAGACCTAAATAGGGGATAAATCACCAATAAAAAGGCCAACGACTTATGCGGTAAGGACACGGTTCCTATTGCAAAAGGGGTCAAACTACCAAAGTCAACCAACAGCTTGTCGTCGGCTCAACAAGTTATTGCCATTGTCACCCTTCTTCTTCTTTTGGGGTTGTGAGGTTTCTAAGGGTGTGGGCAGATCATTTGCCTTCCTCACCTGAAGTGTTGCGGGCATGGTGGATCCTATCGACGAGACTTTCTTGTTTGATCAAGGCTTTGTCAACTGTTGGGTTCTCTTGGCTGAAAACGTGTCCCCTGATCTTAAGGTCATTCTTGTGGTTGGCTTTATCCTACACGAGGACCAAGCAAAGGCTTTTGATAAATTTGTGCTTTATGCCGAAAAGGCAAAGTTGGAGGCTAGCAACCATCAACTTGAGACCACCAAGGAGAACTATAAGGTAAAACTCAAGGCAGCAGACGCTTTGTAATTTGATCTTAACAAGTCTTAGAAGGTGACTCAAGCATCACCTAAACAGGAAAAGAAAGCCAATGAGGAGAAGGCATTTGTTGCCATGGAGAATGTCATCCTGAAGGCTCAGTTTAGGGAGTCCAAGGCCAAGGTCATGGAGGTAGAGAACCAGTTGGAGGTGTCTAAGAAAGGCTCGACTACTCAGGTCTTGACTTTAGAGAAGGAAGTCGATGATATGATGGCACAATTGGAAGAGAAAAATGAGGCAACAGCGAAAGAGATTGTAGACTTCTTGGATAATATGGATTCCTTGGTCGTAGAGTCATTTTAGAACACAATTAACCAGGTTGTCCATTTCAACTCTGGTTTGAACCTATGTTAGATGAGCTTGATTGTGGCTAAGTCCTCAAGGATGATAAGCTAGAATTGTTTGTTTGTAATTTTCTTCTTGTTTTATTCTCTATCTTGTATGAGCTTTGTTGGACTTTGCTGTTTTTGTTATGTTTTTGTGTTGAGCTTGTGCTTGTGCTTATATTGTCCTTTGATTTAAAGCAATAATTTGAATTCAAAAATATTAATCGCAAGTTGGACTTGTCATATTCTTGATATAATAATTGAATGCATTAGTTTTCATCTTGATATAATAATTGAATGCATAGATGTGAAATAATTTGAGCAGCATTGTGCAAGTTCATTATTATGGAGTTCCCAGCCAAAGGTTTCCCCATCTTTTCGTTCCCCCGAGCACGATCATAGATCGAGGGGACGATTGTGGCAACACCCCAGACAATTCAATGGCTAGTTGAACATGTAGGGAGGGTGTGTCGAGTAGGAGGCGCCATCTACGATACCCTTCTAGAATGACCTAAATGTGTTTTCATTGTGGCATGCCTCCCTACTCGTCAGATCAGGAAAGATGTTTTCATTTATGATTTTGGAAAAGATTTGCTTACAAGCATATAAGTTCAGCCACATGAGGCTTTTTCGAACATTCAATTGTAGTACATTTTCAATTTTTCAGCGTTCCACATTCGGGGAAATCCTTTTCCAAGCAATGGATGTATGCTTTGTTTCCTGTCTTGGCAGTTCCACGATAAGGACCCTCCTATGTGGGGGTGAGCTTCCCTTGATCGGTATTCTTCAATCTGATATCGTCCTGGTGGAACATGAGGTCTCATACTTCGAAGCTTTTGGGAATGACTATTCAGTTGTGCATGAAAGTTATGTGTCTTTTCATGGAAGCCTCGTTCAAGGCATCTAAGCCTCTTGCTTCATCTAGCAAGTCCAACTCCTCTTTAATTGAGTTCTCCTATCTCGACTACGGTCACTACTTCTGAACAGAATGTGAGGCGACAGAGAGATTTACTTGTTGTGAAGCAGAGTGTGGTCCTATAAGCCCATAGGATGTGCCACACTTCTACAAATAATTAAAATATATCACAATATCTACAAATAATAATTGTTCCCTACATGGCTTGATATTTTAAAATTGTTTTATATTTTTAATTTTGAACACTAGCAAAATCGTCTTGTGTGTGACTAAACCAACACAATAGTTTAAGAACTTAATTTATATACATAGTTACATTAAATAATTTTTACAATATCAATCAATCATAAACATCAAACCATTAGAATGTTTGACTTTATTATTCATAATATTCTAAAATCACACATAACATATGAGTGGTTTAAATTTATCTACGGTGTAAAATTTTAAAGTCGTTCACACTAGCGTAAATTGAAAAACTTTAAGTGAAGTCAACACTTAATTTTGATAGAAACAAAGTAAATTTAAAATTTTAGTGGGGGCAATTGCATGTAAGGAAGGTTGTCATGTTCACCCTCATTATCTTCTACGAAGGGTTGGAGAGGACACTCAATAATGTGTTAGATAAAGATGATGAAAAGAAAATAACATAACAAATTTAGCATGCATTAACATTTTGTAAACACATCTCACTATTACGTGAGCGCCAAGACACTTTCCTATCCCAACTATCAACTCAGTTATAACAAAAGGCAACACCTTTCCTGTCGTGCTCCATAACTAACGTCATATATCTATCTACAATAGATCGAGACATAGAAGAATCAATATAAATAAACACTATCCTACTATAGCCATCTAACAACAAAAATATTGATAGGATTGCTAGTCAAACAAGACTTCCTATTAGGAAGGTGTATGAAAGAAGGAACCAAGCTTAATTTCTACGTTGTTAGTTTTGTTAATTGTTGAGTTGTGCCAGCTGTAAATCCTAACTGATTAGTTATGATGGTTAGTATAAATAACAGAAGTCTAGTCTTCAATAGGTAGGCAGTTAGAGAGTTAATTGGTTGGAACTGAATTGCAGGGCAATTCAGTTGGCATATATGTAACTATTATCCTATTCATTTTTCTAAGTTTCAATAATACATTCTTGAGAGAAACCATTCTTGATTTTCTTTCCTTCATATGTTCTTCAATTTTTTTTTCTTTAGTTTTACATTCTATATCTAACACTGGTATTAGAGCACCGATCTGGTGCCCTTAGTTCACTTCCTTCTAATCTGCATTGCATGAAGACAAGAAGCATGGTGAGAGATTCGAGTGATTGGGAGTAGGAGCACGAGGAATGGCGCACACAATTGTTTTTGGCAAAGGCACGCACCAAATATACGGAGGATCAATTGGTTGCACTCGCGGCTAAGATTGATTCCAACAGCGGAGAGACTGTTTGTAGGGAAGAAGTGAAGACTAGTGAAGGCAGTGGTAGATCCCTGGGTGACCACATTGAGCGCGATCGATGGAAGAAGATGGAGATCCCAATTTTCTCAGGTGACGATGCGTACGGCTGGACACACCGTTTGGAACGGTACTTCGAGTTGCGAAGCGTTCCTTTACATGAGAAGTTGTGTGCCACTTTGGTGGCCATGAAGGGTGGAGCCTTGAGCTGGTATTACTGGTGGGCTATGTGAAATCTTGAACCAACTTGGGATGGGTTCAAGTTGGCGGTGGTTTACAGGTTTCAACCTTTAATGGTACAAAATCCCTTTGAGTTGTTGTTGGCACTCAAACAAACGAAGGCGGTGGTGAAATTTGTGGAGGAGTTTGAGAAATATGTTGCAACTTTGAAGACCATTGATCAAGAATTTGCAAGGGGAATTTTCATGAATGGCTTGAAAGAGGAAATTCAAGTGGAGGTAAAACTTTATGAATTAAAGTCTATCTCTAATTTAATTCAAAAATCGATTATGATTGAGGAGAAGAATTTGGTTTGGACCAAGAAGGGAACCAATACTTTCACTAAGTCAACCACTATGATTGCTGATACTAAGCCTGGGTTGGATAAGAAAACAGAGGGTGGTACCTCTACTACTAATCTGGTGAGTGTTTAGGCTGCGGAATGGAATAAAACCAGTGGTGGTGATTTCAAACGTTTGTCCGGGACTAAGATGAGAGACAAAAGGGAGTAGGAACTTTGTTTCAGATGTGATGAGCCCTATCATAGAGATTATAAATGCAAGAATAAGCAGTTTTGTATAATTATTTTAGAAGATGACGAGGAGGACGGTGATGATGAGTTTCATGAGGTAGAAACTTTGAATTTTCTACAATTGTCTCTTTGTTCAATGGTTGAGCTGACTTCTACAAATTCTTGGAAGATACAAGGGGTAGTTCAGAACAATTATGTTTTTCTACTCCTAGATTGTGGAGCTTCTCATAGCTTTATTTCTCAGGAAGTAGTTGTGAAATTGAGTTTGATGGTGGAAGATACTCCTTCTTACAATGTGGAAGTGGAGGATGGTCATAGGGTGAAATGTAAGGGAAAATGTCCCATGTTGAGTTTGCATTTGCAAGGAATGGAGATTAGGCAAGACTTTTATTTGTTCTCCCTATAAAGGGGTGGACTTGCTGATGGGTTTGGATTGGCTCTCTTGTATGGGAGAGGTCAAAACCAACTTTGGCAAGTTGGAGCTTACCTTGTCTAGAGATCGCAAGTTGATTACTTTGGTTGGTAATCCTTCCTTAACTAAGACTGAATTGTCTTCATGAAAATTTTGAAGGAAGAATGGGAAGGCTTGTTGATTTAGTACGATTCTGCAGAGCAGAAACCAACAGAGGTTTCGATCATACCTGAAGCAGCTTCAGAGGTTCTTGAACATTATTCTGAGGTTTTTGAGGATCTTCAAGGTCTTCTTTCCCAAAGGAGGTTAGATCATGCAATTCATTTGAATGAGGGGGCTGAGATACCTAACTTATGACCTTATAAGTATCCACACTATCAAAAAATGAAGATAGAGTGGTTGGTTTCAAAGATGCTTGAGGTTGGCATGGTAAGACTAAGTGTAAGCCCTTACTTTATTCCCATCATCTTGGTCAATAAGAAAGATGATGGTTGGCTTTTTGTGTGGATTATAGGGCTCTCAACTTGATGGAGCAACAATATTCACTAAGCTTGATTTAAAATCAGGCTATCATCAAATTCGGATGAAAGAATATGATATAGAGAAGACGGCTTTTCGAACTAATGAGGGGCATTATGAGTTTTTGGTGATGCCTTTCGGTCTCACCAATGCTCCTTCCACATTCCAAGCCCTCATGAGTGAGGTTTTGAAGTCTTTCCTCCGGAGATTTGTCTTGGTATTTTTTTTATTACATTTTGGTGTATAGCAAGGATATGTCAGCTTATCTTGTACATGTCCACCAAGTCTTGGCAGTGCTAATGCAGAATGGGTTGAAGGCATATAAGAAAAAATGTAGCTTTGGACAGTCTAGTCTTGAGTACTTGGGACATGTGATTTTTGGAGAATGGGTCGTAGCTTGTTCGTCCAAGACTGCAGCCATGACGTTTTGGCCTATTCCTACAGATATGAAGGGTCTTAGGGGTTTCCTTGGATTAACAGGGTATTACAGACATCTTGTCCAAGGTTATGGTAAATTAGCAAAACCCTTAATTGAGCTTTTGAAGAAAGACAAGTTTGTTGGACTGAGGAAGCTACATATGCGTTTTAGGCTTTGAAAACAGCCATGGTTGATCTTCCCTTATTGGTTGTACCTGATTTCGCTAAGGTCTTTGTAGTTGAAATTGATGCTTCTAGTAAGGGTTAGGGCAATTTTGATGCAGCAGGTAAACCCCTTGCATTTTGGAGTCAAGGATTATCTTTGAGAGTTCAACAAAGGTCTGTTTATGAGAGGGAGCTTATGGCTTTGGCTCAGGTTGTGACCAAATGGAGACACTACCTTTTGGGCAACCATTTCATTATAAGGATTGACTAAAGGAGCCTTAAGTTCTTGATTGATCAACGATTGTTCATTGATGAGCTATTTTAATGGGTTGTCAAGCTCATTGGTTTGGATTTTGAAATCCAATACAAGTCAGGAAAGGAGAATACTGCAGCAAATAACTTGTCTAGGAGAGATAAGTATGATGCCCTGTCAGTTCTACATGTGGAAGATAATGATTCTTGGGATGAGGAATTGCAACAAGATCTTAAATTGCAGCAGTTGGTGCATGACTTAATAGTCTCTCCTACTTCTCATTTTGGTTATGAGTTCAAGAAGGGAAGGCTTTTGTATAAAGGTATAAAGGCTTTTGTATAAAGGTAAATCCGGTAAATTTTACGGCACCGTTGAATGTCAGGACTAAGTTATACAATTTTAGGGTATTTTGTGTTAAATTGCTCATGCTTTTAACCCATTTTTCGGTTAGTGAGTTAAAGGCCGAAAATATATTTTTAGAAATTGGATTAAAATTATTTGTCGAAGAATAATTTATTTGGGTTTCGAAGAATTTAATTCTGGGCAATTTTGTTCAAAATATCTCATGTTGCTGAAAATTGTATTTGACAATTGAGTTGCGATGAGAGTAGATATTTTTATCAAAATAGTTGGAGATGTGAGTGAAGTGATGGATGTGAGAGTTGTTAGATATTTATTTGTTTAGGTTTAATTATTATATATATATATATATATATATTATATATTATTATTATTATTAGTAATATATATGTATATAAGTAAAGAAAAGGAAAGGAAGGAAATAGAAAGAAAAGAAATGGAAAGGAAGGAAAAAGGAAGAAAGGAAAAGAGAAGGAAAGAAAGAAAAAACATTTCCCTTCTTCTTCCTCTGCCCGCGCTCACCTCTCCTTCTCCCTTTTCTTCATTCGTTGGTTTTGCTTCCTTTTTCGTTCTTTAAGCTCGAGAATTGAAACCCAAGTATTAGTGGATAAGAGAGCAAGGTTTTCTCAACTCCATACTTCCTCGTTGATTAGAAAACAAAGAAAAACGGTATTAGGGATTTCAAAACCGTCAAACACAAACCTCCCTGTTTCATCTAGATCTAAGCCTCCTTTCAAGAAGTGATAGAAGGGAAGGTTGCTCACCGCCGTGTTACGGTGCTAGTGGACCAACTTCAGAAGTGGCGTTGCGAGCGGAAAATTTACCGGATTTACTCACGGTGCCGTAATCGCACGTTAAAGCTAACGCGAAGGTAAGGGCTCCTTCCAAACTTTTAGTTTGCATTTAGGGACTTGCCTGTGGTTGTGTGGAAAACGAATTTTAAACTCATTTATGTATGATTTTGAGTATATGAAACTTGTTGTGTTTGAGTGATGGATTGTGTTGTTTTGTATCGTCGTATTCGACGTGTTCATAATTGATAATTATAGAATTTGAGATGTGTTTTGTGTGGAAAAATGATTTGGTGTGAATTATGAATTGAATGTGAAAGTATGTTTGGGTTTGTTTTGTGTGGAATTTGAAAACCATTAAGTTAAACGAGTATTAAGAATGGGGAATCTCTTAATGTCTTATTTACTTAATGTGTGTTTGTTTTGGAAAATCGTTTAAGATAAATGAGAATTAAGAATGGGGAATCTCTTAATGTCTTGTTTACTTAATGTTTGTTTTGAAAATTGTTGGAGTTAAAAGAGTATTAAGAATGGGAAATCTCTTAATATTTCTATTTGCTTAATGTGTGTTTGGTTGTGAAAATCGTTAAAGTTAAATGAATATTAAAAATGGGGAATCTTTTAATATTTCATTTACTTATCAATTGTAGTGGATAGAGTCAAGGTGATGACATGTGATTTGTTGGTTCATTTTGTCTGTGTTGGGATTGTCGAGTCAAGGTAATGCCATGTGATTTGTTGGTTCATCTTGTTTGTGTTGGGATTGTCGAGTCAAGGTGATGCCATGTGATTTGTTGGTTCATCTTGTCTGTGTTGGGATTGTCGAGTCAAGGTGATGTCATGTGATTTGTTGGTTCATCTTGTCTGTGTTGGGAATGTCGAGTCAAGGTGATGCCATGTGATTTGTTGGTTCATCTTGTCTGTGTTGGGATTGTCGAGTCAAGGTGATGCCATGTGATTTGTTGGTTCATCTTGTCTGTGTTGGGATTGTCGAGTCAAGGTGATGCCATGTGATTTGTTGGTTCATCTTCTCTGTGTTGGGATTGTCGAGTCAAGGTGATGCCATGTGATTTGTTGGTTCATCTTGTCTGTGTTGGGATTGTCGAGTCAAGGTGATGCCATGTGATTTGTTGGTTCATCTTGTCCGTGTTGGGATTGTCGAGTCAAGGTGATGCCATGTGATTTGTTGGTTCATCTTGTCTATGTTGGGATTGTCGAGTCAAGGTGATGCCATGTGATTTGTTGGTTCATCTTATCTGTGTTGGGATTGTCGAGTCAAGGTAATGTCATGTGATTTGTGGGTTCATTTTGTCCGTGTGGGTATTGCGTTGTAACTGTTAAGCGGTATGTTTTGAAATTGTGTGTAAGTGTGTTGATTCAAGTTTATGATGGAGTGTTTGAACTTGAGATGCTATTGTGATTGTGTTGATTTTACTAAGAGTTATGTTTTGGAATTGTGTGGAAGCATGTTTGAGTGCAAAACTATTTCGAAGCTCATAATGTCGTGGTGATCGTGTTGAAATTGCTAAGTGTTATGTGTTAGAGTCGTGTATGAATGTGATTGAGTTAGTTTAGGTATTTTTGGAAGAACATGCAGGGAAATCGATTTCCCCAATCGATTTGATGAGTTACTGGGGCTTCTCTAAATCGACCAAATCGATTTACCAATCGATTTTGTAACTTGTCTTTCAAAAACATTTAAGAAATCTATTTGGGAAATTGATTGGAATTATCACAGGAACTCATCCTTTTAACAAAATCGATTTAGTCAATCGATTTGGCCATCCAGGAACTCAGCCATTTTCACGAAATCGATTTGCCCAATCGATTGGCTTCAATACAGGGGCCCAGTTTTTCTTTAAATCGATTTGCCCAATCAATTTATTCAAGTCCAAAGTTCAGTTTTCACTAAAAACTTTAAGGAAATCGATTTGCCCAATCGATTGGCTCAGTAGAAAATCTTATTTTGAGTTAGATAATTGATTTCTCAATTGATTTATCAATGTATTGGTCAGTTATGTATTACTTGATGGATTGAGAACTTTATTTTGATTTCATTTACATTTGGCAAGCATTATATGAACTTTTAGCATATGGAAAATCCTTTTAAGGTGCATGCTTAGTTGAGAGGATATTTTGTGCATTTGAAAACTTAAATGTTATGTGCTAACTGTTAATTTCGGTTGGTGACCCTTTACAACTATTGTGGAAATCTGGGCTTTGCCCTCAGATGAGAACCAGGACAATCCTATCGGTCCGTACCCTACAGATGGGAATGCTTGACTGGAGCTATGTTAGGAGGATCTTACGGGGCGCGTGGAGATCACTCAGGGCGTATAATTTTTGTGTATAGAATGATCAGATTAGGTTGACATAGAGGGAACATATGTCTTTCTTTTGAATTGTATTTATTTTAAAATGGAAGACTGTACCTATACTAATATTGTCAGCTTGACATGTTATTATCGATGGGTTACATGTCCCACTTTTTGATGTGTAAATATTTTGGATTCATGTTTCGAGGAACTTTTCCGCTGCTTGTAAATTTTAATGACTTAATTATTTATCCAAATGTATTACCTCATTTATTTCTCTGCTTTATTTTAATTTCTTTTGAAAAAAAAATACACCCTCGCTTTGAAAAACGGAGTGTTACAAGGAATTGCAACAAGATCTTAAATTGCAGCAGTTGGTGCATGACTTAATTGTCTCTCCTACTTCTCATTCTGGTTATGAGTTCAAGAAGGGAAGGCTTTTGTATAAAGGTAAATCGGTGTTGCCTAAGGGTTCTAACAAAATACCACTTATCTTGGTTGAATGTCATGACTCTCCTTGTGGAAGGCATTCAGGATTGTTCAGAACTTTCAGAAAGGGCACTAGTTTCTTGTTTTGGGAAGGTATGAGGCGAGATATCAAAAAGTTTATTGAAGAGTGTGATGTATGTCAAAGGAACAAATACTCCACTTTATCTCTAGCAGGACTACTTCAACCATTGCCTATTCCTTGCCAAATGTGGCAAGATAATTCTATGGATTTTGTTGGTGGCCTTCCACGAGTTAGAGGCAAGGATACAATCTTTGTAGTCATTGATAGACTTACAAAGTATGTTCACTTCTTTCCTCTTGGGCATCCGTACAATGTTAAGGTGGTAGAAGCTTTGTTTGTGATGGAAGTTGTGAAGCTTCATGGATTTCCTTCTACAATTGTATCAGATAGATATGTGGTTTTTCTCAGCAGTTTTTGGAGGGAGATGTTCAAATTGGTTGGAAATAGTCTTAAGCATAACACTTCTTATCATCCTCAAACGGATGGTCAAACCGAAGTTGCAAATCAGTGCTTAGAGACCTATCTTAGGTGCTTTGATGGCCCTAAGCCCAAGACTTGGTTGAAGTGGTTGCATTGGGTTGAGTTCTGCTTTAACAGTAACTACAATATCTCTGCTAGAATGACACATTTTAAAGCTTTATATGGAAGAGACCCTCCATTGTTGATTAAGAGTTGCACTATTCCATCAAAGTTGGATGATGTCAATCAGTTGGCCCAACAACAGGGTGATTTACTTGTTGATTTGCAACATAATTTGCTGAAATCTCAAGATCAGATGTGGGCACAAGCAAATAAGCATCGGCGGTTGGTGAATTTTGATGTTGGGGAATAGATTTTCTTGAAACTTTGACCTTACAAATTGAAGTCCTTGGCTGATAGAACATATGCTAAATTGGCTCCTAAGTATTATGGCTCTTTTCATATTCTAAGCCGCGTGGGGGAGGTGGCTTACAAGCTATTTGCCTCTTGAAACTAAAGTTCATCTGTTGTTCCATGTTTCATTGCTTAAGAAGGCTCACCTCAGACCTTGCCCCCAATGTTGATTGAAGAGTTTGAATTGGTTGTACAGCCAGAAGATATACTGCAGTGGAGGACTAATGTTGGAGGCAATATGGAGGTTTTGGTGAAATGGGTTCATTTGCCATCCTATGATAACTATTGGGAGCGAGCTTCCAATATGGGAGAGTATTGATAGGATTTCTAGTCAAGCAAGGCTTCTAATTAGGAAGGTGTATGAGAAAAGGAACTAAGCTTAATTTCTATGTTGATAGTTTTGTTAATTGTTGAGTTGTGCCAGCTGTAAATCCTAACCAATTAGTTAGGATGGTTACTATAAATAACAAAAACTTAATCTTCAATAGGTAGGCGATTAGAGAGTTAATTCGTTAGAACTGAATTGTAAGACAATTCAGTTGACATATCTATAACTACTACCCTATTTATTTTTCTCAGTTTCAATAATACATTATTGATAGAAACCATTCTTGATTTTCTCTCCATCTATTCTTAAGTTTTTTTTCTTCAGTTTTACATTCCAGATCTAACAAATACCACAACCAATGTGGCTATACATGAGTGTCCAAAGTTATACACTATGAGAGAGGATGTCTTGTTATTTTGGCCTAAGAAGACTCATCTTCTAAGAGACGATAATTGTTCCAGCACCTTTGTTGGCCTTTTTCATAAGTTTCAAAAAATACAATCCTTGTTCCCGATCAAATTGTGATGTCATTGACTTAAAAGTTTATCAAGCAGGAATTGTATGCAAAATTGAACATTGGAGATGTCCGTCAAAAGTCAAAACAAATAGAGTTGCAGTGGACCTTGCAAAATAGTGGACAGATAAGTCTAAAGTTGCTTGTTAGTTGAAGCTTCCTAAAGGGATCCAAAACAAATAGAATTGTACTGATTCTGTTTGATTTCCTGTTTCTACATTTTCTTTTTTGTACTCATAACACAAGACCTGTAACTTCTTTTCAAGCACAAGCATCTTCATATAGGCTTGAATTTTCACCATTAATACAATTTTTTAACTGCTCTGTTGTAGAGACATTTCTTGTGTCTATCAAAGTAACAAATTATACAATATAACGACTAATTTATAAATATGTTCTTTTTCTAAAAAAAAATCATTAAAATTCAAAAACGAAATAATAAACTTCAAAAAATATATAGAAGTGAAAGTGGTTCCTTTGAAAACATTTGAAACACCTATAATCAAAAAATATTTGCAACTCTTTATAATAAATTTCTCAAATTAAAAATAAGACAAGACTTCATAATCTATACTCTTTCACTTGATCCAGCTCCGACTCAATATATTGAAGGGCTAGTGAACAATTTAGATACTTCTCAAACTTTCAATGTACACTGCTACCTGAAAAACATCACCCCCAAACGTAGTGAGCATAAACTCAATAACATAGAATTTATAAAAACAGTTTAAAGATATTTTACAGTCATGCTGGTGTGCTACACAACATAAATTAAATACTCTTCATTCTTTCTTTTCTTTACTAAAAGTCACAATTTGTTCTTTAATTATATATGTATCTTTTAAGTGTTTTCATCTAAGCCACAAGTGTGAGGCACCTTGACAACTTAGACCTACCTGACAAGGGTTGTCGATAGACTACAAGAGGTTTCCCTACTTGTTAGTAGCATATTTTGGTGAAATTAAACATAGTTAGGTCTTGTAAGTAGCACCTCGCTTACTACGACTCACAAGTACTAACGTATATAGACGGAGAGAACATCTAACTAGGATGAACCCCTATGATTCCTCACCCTAAATCATGCATATATATAAGTGTAGTAGTTATTCTATTTACACAAAACAGTGTATTCACATAACTTAGAATCATGCATAACCTTGTCTATCAAGCATTGTACTTCCAAACATGCTGTACTTCTACACACAAAATAAAATAGCATACCAATCCAAAACAAGATTCATATATGAGACACTTAAATGACCACAAAAATAATAACTCAGTTAAAACACTAACAAAACAACAAAAGGAACAACTAGCATTTCGATCCACCTCAAGAAATCAAAACAATACCACTAGTACATGTTTATATTATAAGAATTCAAATTTTATAAATACAAACAAAATTCATAAATACCAAAAAATCATGAATCAGACCAAACCCACCTTACACATTGCAACCATTTTCTAAGAACCTAATCCCAAATCAGAACCCACATGTATGTCAATCATAAACAAAATATATAAAACTATTGAACGCAAACAAGAACTCGCTACCCTTTTCTAACACTTCTCCAACTTTCAAATTCTAGAAAATCTGTCTACAAAAACCATGCATGCAAGAAATATCACATATAGAATATGTTAATTTTAAATAGAATCCTATGCACACCCTAGAGAGGTTTTTAGGGGACCTTTGGAATTTTAGGAGGACAAAAAGGTGAAATTCCCAATTTGATCTCAGTTTCCACAACTCTAAGGTGAATCCTAGCTTCCTTTCTCTACTAGTTTTCTTGTTGCCATTTCCTTCAATCTTCATTCCTCCTTCCTTTCTCATACCCACTCAATTCCTCTTCTTCTTTCTTTTCTAGGTTTTTATTGAGATGAAATAGAAACCATTTGAAGAAGAATAAAGCTATTAGCCACTCTCATGAATTTCCATGGTCTTCCTTAGATTATTTCTCTTGACATTTCCTTAAGCCAACTTAGTTTTCTCCTCCCTTTTTTCTCCCACCTCACAATTAACAAGGAGAAAATGAAAGAATTGAGAGTTATTGTGTGCATGTGATTCTATTGGATGAGGGCTTTGAATTGGGTGAGACTGATTTTGGAGAGTGAGACCGTGAGAGAGGGTTGTAAAAGTGAAGATAGGTTTTTTTTGTAAAGTTTTAGGGTAGTGTGAGTATTATTAAACCGTTTAAGGAATATGTACTAAAAAAGTATATCTCAACCTTCTACTCTCTAATCCCCCGTCCCTAATATATTCTACTCGTAAACATAAGAATGCCTCTAAGTAAAATAGCCATTCTATTCTTCAAATAATTTAAATTACTAAAGATTATAATGACACACACACATAAATATATATATATATATATATATATATATATATATATATATATATATATATATATATATATATATATATATATATATATATGTATGTATGACTTAACTATAATTTTCGTCCTTTATCTTTTATCATGTTATGGTCATTTATCTTTTTTAATTCCTTTTCATCTTTTATCTTTTACAAATGATGAATATTAATCATTTTCACCATATTTATTGCAAATAGTTGTTTGATTACGGTCACGAACTTTTGAGGTCTAATCTTCAATCAATTGTAAAAGTTAAGTGTGCAACCTTAACAAGAACTTGATGACAATACAAAGAACTGTTAAATGTTTTCCATTTCAAAGAGTTTACATATGTTTCAGCGCATACAAGGAGAGATTTTTCAAATGCAAGCCTATTATTGAGTTAAATGGGTATTTTTTTTATAGGATATTATAATGGGCACATATTGACAATTGTTAGAAGGAAATGACCAAATGTTGCTATAGCTTTTGTTGTGATTGAGAGAAAGACTAAAATTCACCACTTATAAAAAATAAAGGACGAAAAATTAATCAAAAAAAGATAAAAGACCTAAACGAATATTAGATATAAGATAAAGTATAAAAATTATATTTAAGCCTATATATATGTGTGTGTATTATATTATCATTTGGCATATTAATACATGCATTTAGTTTTTTTCAATATAACAAAATTAATATTAGGAATTGCAATTATAATCTAGGCATAGTAAGTTGGTGTGCTACATACAAGTTGTGCCAAAGAAGGACATGTGCTATATAACCAAATACCTAGCTTTGTCAACAGCATGATTGTTGCAGGCTCTAGTAACCAAATACCTATTCTAACTAGAGTTCAATCCCCACCCCAAACACTATGTGGCTCATTGTTACCTTCATAAATTTCACCGGTTTGAAGTGATATTGATAACTGTGGACAGATACCAAAATATTCATTTTGGTTTCAGCAACATCTATCCATCCTAGTAATTTTGTTTAAACAGGTGTAACTCTGTAACTACTGGATCAAGTTATCTCAGAGTCAGTTACCCTTCAAGTGATGCTTCGTAAAGCAATCTCTACAACGTTGATTGATAAGTTAAGAAGACAATTTTCATTTTTCACAATGGCATTAAGTAAATATGGTTTAGCCAAAACCATGAATGGGAAGAATGAGTTTTGGTTGACAGGATTCACTCTAATCTAAAGAAATTCATCTCATAGGGGCTATGCTTCTATATTTCCTCATTGGTTTAAGGTAATATAATTTGGGAAGACTGTAATCCTATAACCTTGATAGCTAATCCAAGATAGCGGCGCGTCGCAGCCAACCCCGAAAACCGGGATACCGGGATTTTTTGGACAAATTATATGGATAATACTATATAAACATGCATAATAAAACAATGTCTTAAACTCATAAACATTCATAAATAGTAATAAAAACTCCAAGTGTTAATCAAAACATACATTTAGATACCAAATATCATCATCTTCTTCAACATAATACAGTAATAAAATAACAAAATATTAAAACTAAAATCCATGTTATAGGAATCAAAGATCATCATCATCTTCAACATAGTCTTCTTCCTCCTCCTCTTCCCAATCAAATTCAACAAATTAAAATAAACACAGAAAGAAAGAAGTGACAAAACTTTAAAAAAATAAATAAATTATAGAAAAACAGAAAGAAAAAAAACACAAAGAAAGAAATAACATAAAAATAAATAAATTAAAAAAACAGAAAGAAAGAAGTAACGAA